>OX276375.1:55487815-56687815 GCA_946251855.1 Alsophila aescularia
GTAGAATATTAGTATATTCGATCATAAGACCATTCGCAGCAATAAGCCTTCGCATATTTGACCATTCGAGCAAACGTACCTTCACAATTTTGGCCATTCGCAGTAAAGACCCTTCGATGATGTAAGCATTCGATGAATAGACTTCGAGGAATAGACATTAGCAAAAACGGCATTCGCAGGTGACTACGTATCCTCTCTTTACTCGTACCTCTGCTACGAGTATTATCTTATTCTCACTTCTTATATAGAATATATGGGTTGGGTCTAGAATTAAGGGGCAGGAGTTTGGGGGGGTGGGGGAGGGTGAGGGAGTTAAGGGCTACTCCCTGGTACCCCTCCCCTCCCGCGGAGACGCTTAGTTTATGAGATATTTCAGTTTAAACTTTTGAAAAAAAACAAGGAGTTGAGGGTGGGGGTGAAGGAGGTGAAGGAAATGGAGGGTCACCCCCTGGTACCATTTCCAAATCGCAGAGACGCGTAGTTTTTTGTTTATAACCCGTCAATAAAATTACCTAATTACCTGCCGCGCCAGCGGCCGGTAAGCGCCAAAGTCAACTTACGGGTTTTGAACTAACTGTGTTACGGTTATTTGGTCGCCTTGAGCGGGTTGTTACGTATGGCCCCAAAAACTAGGGTAGGTTAGGTTTGAACATGACTACACATAGCGCGCGCCGAGCAAGCGAAGCGAGCGTGCCGCGCCAGCGGCCGGTAAGCGCCAAAGTCAACTTACGGGTTTTGAACTAACTGTGTTACGGTTATTTGGTCGCCTTGAGCGGGTTGTTACGTATGGCCCCAAAAACTAGGGTAGGTTAGGTTTGAACATGACTACACATAGCGCGCGCCGAGTGAGCGAAGCGAGCGTGCCACGCCAGCGGCCGGTAAGCGCCAAAGTCAACTTACGGGTTTTGAACTAACTGTGTTACGGTTATTTGGTCGTCTTGAGCGGGTTGTTACGTATGGCCCCAAAAACTAGGGTAGGTTAGGTTTGAACATGACTACACATAGCGCGCGCCGAGCGAGCGAAGCGAGCGTGCCGCGCCAGCGGCCGGTAAGCGCCAAAGTCAACTTACGGGTTTTGAACTAACTGTGTTACGGTTATTTGGTCGCCTTGAGCGGGTTGTTACGTATGGCCCCAAAAACTAGGGTAGGTTAGGTTTGAACATGACTACACATAGCGCGCGCCGAGCGAGCGAAGCGAGCGTGCCGCGCCAGCGGCCGGTAAGCGCCAAAGTCAACTTACGGGTTTTGAACTAACTGTGTTACGGTTATTTGGTCGCCTTGAGCGGGTTGTTACGTATGGCCCCAAAAACTAGGGTAGGTTAGGTTTGAACATGACTACACATAGCGCGCGCCGAGCGAGCGAAGCGAGCGTGCCGCGCCAGCGGCCGGTAAGCGCCAAAGTCAACTTACGGGTTTTGAACTAACTGTGTTACGGTTATTTGGTCGCCTTGAGCGGGTTGTTACATATGGCCCCAAAAACTAGGGTAGGTTAGGTTTGAACATGACTACACATAGCGCGCGCCGAGCGAGCGAAGCGAGCGTGCCGCGCCAGCGGCCGGTAAGCGCCAAAGTCAACTTACGGGTTTTGAACTAACTGTGTTACGGTTATTTGGTAGCCTTAAGCGGGTTGTTACGTATGGCATCCACTGACCCCACCCCCTCCACCGACCCCACCCCCTCCCAAATCCTTGTTTTTTTTCTTAACTATAAACTGAAATATCTCATAAACTAGGCATCTCCACGGGGTTGAGAGGTACCAGGGGGTAGCCGCTCCTCCCCCCTCCCTCCACCCAAACCCCTCCCCCCAACTCCTGCCCCTCGATTCTAGATCAATCCCAAATATATACTCTACAAACTGGAAATTCGAAGAAGGTTGCTGAAAAGAAGATTGTAGATTTTGAAAAATCATCCTCGGAGTTGATATAGCAAGCGCCCCGGGCGCGTTAACATATTACCTAACCCTTAGTGTTAACATATTAAAATTAAATTAAACTTTTTTTTGTGTATTTTCAGACATGTATGTCTTCATGTAAATAACATTCAGTTCATTTCAAAACCAAAAATGTGTGCGTTTCGTGTCGATTTTACATTAATTTTATTCTGAGATATATGGGCGCTATTGAAATATCGTGTTAACAAGCTTCGCCAACTAGATTGCGATGATGCAGTCTCTGCGTGTGTGTGCGTCGCGCGTCGGATCATAAGATCCTGAAAACTTATAATTATTAAAACGCCATTGCCCGGCTACTATTTTGTCCTAAAGGGGTCTTGTCGTAAAAGGGTGAAAAGCAGGGTCGATTATTATTCAATAAGCAACCGTAGTCCGCATCGAAATCTATTCAAATAAAACTTACGCTCACTTTTTTCTTTTTTTTTTTCTATACTTACACTAAAATTACATTTAATTTTGAATTTAATAGGAGAACGGCGGGTAGTACCGTACCGCGGTCAACTTCGTACAGCAGTGTTTTAACTTAGCAGCGTGGAAGGAAGCGAGGAATATTTTTGGTTTTTGTATTCAAAACTTTATACTCTCTTTCCTGTAATAATGTAGAAGCTAATCTTTATTTCTATATATGGAGACCTTTAATTATATATGTTTATTGTACCTAAAAATAGTCTTGATGGTTTTCTTTAAATAAATAAATGAACATTTTCAATGTCCATTATCTATAATTAGTATATGTACCTACATATAATGCATATATACATATTGTATTTGGTCAGAATAAAAACTGTCCGACTTACTGCCTTACTATTATTAAGATAATCTTTATGTAGAATTAATTTTGTTGTTTTATGTAAGTATTCATAGGTTGTGTGTGTATTTATTACTATTAAACATACATACATAGTCTGTGAAACTCATTACCCTTCCCTTGCTTCACCGTAGTCGGGTAAAATAGACTTTTTTCTGGCTGAATAATTTCCAAGAAAATAAGGAATTACTCAGCTTCAGCCGGTTGGTCTAGTGGCTAGAGACCCTAGGTACGAAGTCGAACGGTCGCAGGTTCGAATCCTGCTAGGTGCAATCATTTTGTGTGATGAGCAGAAATGTTTGTTTCCAACTCATAGATGTAATATTTGTATCTGTGTATGTTTATCCGTTATCTAGTGCCCATAGTACAGGGTATCCTAGTTTGGAGCTAGGTAGGTAATTGGTGTGGAATTGTCCCGAATATATTTTTATTATTATTATCTTCTAAAGTAAACGAAAACTTATTAGGTAATGTGATGAAAAACGAAAACCTAATTGTTAATATTCCACCATTAACACTAGTTTGAGAAAATAATTCAAAGCAAATCGATTTCGTTTTCCCGCCGAAATCCACACCTTAGTCACAGTACATATTATATAGTCCTAATAAATTATGTACAGTGCCTTAATTGCTCTGACCATAGAGCATGTTCAGACCAGTTGGTCATAACCATAGATTCTAGAATTTAGGTTAGTTAACCTAAATTCTAGAATCTATGGTTCAGACAAGGTTCACACGTCACACGTTCACACTAGGATCTTTTGGCACTCGAAAAAGGAATAGGTACCGATTTTAGCCTCATGGCAAAAAACTGTATATACACGATATACACCATCGATGAAACTCTTCTTTGTAAACCCAAAGAGAATTTACATGTTAATAGTACTTTATCATGTGAGTGTCTCTATGCCATTGATTTATGCCAAAAATCCTCTTTGACATAATTTATCTAAATGATTATGTTTACCAACCCAAAGAGCATATTATACTCTTTGCCAAAGAGTATGTATATCTACAAATACTACGTTTCGCTGTCATAAGACATTTATATGTCATATAGTTGTCGGTAGTTTCATTGTTCGCTTACATGTTTTTTTGATAGTTTACAACTTTGGTTTACAAAGTAACAGTGTATTTTTAGGTACTATTTTTCCTATGGTTTTCTTTGGTAGTTTATTTCATCATCTATTTTAAGAGTCAGGAATAATGCCCGGATGTGATCTCTACAATCCTGATAATGTTTTTAAAAGATTCAAAGTGATTGAATTTCCGGTATCTTTAGTCGGCTTGTCTACCACAAGATATCTCGATGTGGAAACCGACCTTGACAAAGCTGCTTACTTGAAGACCATGTGTGATGGCTCTCTCATGGTAAGATTAAAATCAGGTATCATTATTGAAAACACATGATAAGTTTACCTAGGTACTTGTGACGGCGCTTGCAACTGTAGGTACTTACTCAAGGTATTTTATTTAAATTACCCAAGCAGTATAATCATCATCATCATTTTAGGTTCCCACTACTAGGCCACAAGCCTACCAGAGAGTTAACTATAGACTCATACTTTAAGATCATCTTATCATAACATTGTTTACCGATAAATTTCACACTTGCTAATAGTGTAGATTACTTTTTTTTATTGTTCGTATGTTTCAGAAATTGCCAGACGCCCGCGAAATTTCGGCATCACATCGAGCATTTAGCTTAACGCACATAGACAGTCACACTGTACAAATTACTTTTAATCCTTTATCCGAATGCATCAATAACGCAAAAAGCCGAAAAGTACTCGACAACAGATTTATATTTGACCTACGCCTCATTCGAGTTGACGGAATGCGTTGCTGTAACAATGAACTGCATTCGGAAGTCGGCCGGTACTACATCAGTGGGCAATACGAATATTGCAAATTGTCTCATCACCCAAAAAATGTGGATTTCGGTGAAGTTAATATGTACACTCAAGTAACCAAGTACGTAACATTAAAAAACGACTCTAATTTGAATACCACTAAAATTGAATATGACAAAGTCACTGGATTTGAAGTTGTTCCTAGCAAGTTTATCGTATCTCCTAATTCATCAAAACGTATAACTATCACAATTAAACCCACTAGTTTAAAAATAAAAACTGTTCTCATATTCAAAGTTAGAAATTCACATAAAATAAATGATAACGGCATGGAGATCCTGACAGAAAATTTAAGAACTGATGACAACTTCATACCGTATTCAATTACTTGTAGGTTAAACGTAATTTATAAAAAGAAATCGAGAGAATTAGCGATAGAATCAATGCTTAAGTTAAATGAACCTGACGTCAGATATACGTATGTTAATGACCAAGATATTAATGAACATAAAGAACGTAGAAAAGAAGCGTTCAAACATTTACAAATCTGTAAATCTAATTTTGTGAGAAAACCCATAATTGAAAAATTGTGCACTGGAAGAGACATGTGCTATTATGACTTATCACTGCGGCCTCGAAGACCACCAAAAAACTTGTGTGATATAATCATAGAACGAATAAACAGCTACGCTTTATTTGATGTATTATTACTTCCATACTCCATTGATTTTGGCAGGATTGGATTAAATACTTTCGGAGACCAAAAGTTGTGCATACAAAATAATACACGATTTAATATCAAAATCCAGTTTCACAATGATGAATATATCTTATATACAGATGAAAAGCTCAAAACTTTTACAATGAAGCTTAAATCATTCTGCAAAACTGAAATAAACATATCCTGTGTAGGGTTCGAGAAAGGATATTTTAGAGGAACATTTCAATACCAGATTGATAATAAGTTTAATCGATTGCATTCATATTCTGTACAAGTTGAAAATCCGATATTAGAGATACAAGAAAAGGCTTTAAAGTTTGGAATGATCACGAGTGAAAGTTTCATTACATCTGTATCAGTAAGGATTTACAACAACTATAATATTCCAGTTGAGTTTAGATGGGATGTGAATAATTTTGAATATAATTCAAATTCAGATTTACCTTTCAATATTATTCCCAGTGCTGGATTAGTACCGAAACATTCCTGCAAGATGTGTGATGTTATTTATAACTGCAGTCCCACCAAAACAAAAACACATGAAGTTAATTTTGTTTCTAAAGGTGAAAAGTGCATTGATGTTCCTGTGGAATTAAGTATTATCACCCGCAAGCTTTCAATAAAGTTTTTACAACAAGCTGTCATATTTAAAGATATCGCACTAAACATTGAAACAATAGAGAGAGTAAAATTAGAAAATTCATCTAGAGAAATAGCAACTTTTGCTGTTGTAGAACCATTGATACCAGGTCTGAAAATCGTACCTATGAGTGGAAATATTCGTCCAAAAATGTTGATAACTTTTGAATTAACTGTAAAAATTTCATGTGTACTTGAATTTGCTTTTGAAATTACTGTGAAAATTAACAGTAAAGAAAATATAACAATTCCTGTCAGCGGTAATGTAGTGGAACCTAAAATGGTTGTTCATCCTAAAAATATATTTCTGCCAAGAATCCCTTGCAGCATGATAACATACGTGCCAGTCATGTTTCAGAATCTAAGTACACTTAAAACTGTGGTAAAGATATTGGATACTGGTGATGATAATATATTTAATGTTTACATTGCCCAAGGGAACGAGAAGCAGAGAATATTTGAGTTTTCCTTGGAAAGTGGGCAATCTAAGTCTATTTTTATAAAAGTCATGGACGTATTTCGTAGAGAATATGATATGTACATTCCATTTAAGATTAATGGATTGCTAGGCCCACCAGACATCAATTCTTTTTCTACAGACCTTCAATATTATATCGGCGAATATGAATCGTAAGCATAATATAAGGATTTATTTATTACTAGCTGCACCCCAAGGCTTTGCCTGTGTGGACATTTTTCCGACTTAAAAGTATCCTATGTGTCACTCATCCTAGGACCAAAGTACCTACATATAAAGTAGGTAGTAAATTCGTGCAGCTGTTAAATTTATTTTTATAGTTGTGTTCTAGTGCGCTACCCCAGTTAACTTCGTTGTATAGAATTTTGTTACTTGGGTACCTACCCATTGCTTCATTATAAGTATAGATCAAACGTTGCCTGCTTCCTTCGAGGGTGTATTTTGGCTAATAGAGTTCAACGATTTATTGCGCAATATTCCTAAATAGCATCAACCATCATAATACCTACATATCAGTTTATCCCAATCTCCTAATACTATAGACGCACTTACGACTCAAGAATCATCATCATTATTGTCATCATCATCAGCCGGAAGAGGCGCCCACTGTTGAACATAGGCCTCCCTGCACGCCGCTTGGGTGCACAGGTTGATAGCTGTTTACATCCAGCAGCTCCCCGCACCTCTCACTAGGTCATCGGCTCGTGGGGTGGCCATTCTGAGCTCCGTCTTCCAGTCCATAGTGCTATTCGAGAACTTTTCTGGCCCAACTTTTATCGGTTCTACAAGCTGTGTGGCCTGCAATTGCCACTTAACACACTTTACTGAGAACAATGTCGACACAAAAATAAGTTACAATAGGCTATGGACACGAAGAGTACCATCGATCGGCAGAGAAAAAACTTAGGTAACTCTGTAAAAGTCACTAAACAACTGAAGTAACGTTATTTCAGTAAAAAGTACCATAAAAATATTATATACCATACAATTTTTGACAGTATATTAACTTTTAGATATAAAGATAAGCTAATTTACAAAACGGAATGGAATAATGACAATATTTTTTAATGTTTACAGACAATATGAAAACAATCCTAGAGTGAAAATCAAAAGTTTAAATAAGGATATAAGTTATTGCCGAGTAGCAGGTGTGATAACTGTACCTTGGATACAGTTCTCCGTAGACAAATTTGAAATTGAATACGTCCCGAATGGAAGCAATATGATCGACTTCACTATGACTAACGTATCTAAATATCATTTATACGTAACTATACTGACATCAAAACTATCACCGGTCTTTACGTTAAACTTACAAACTGAAGAAAACCAATCTATCATCAATGACAGCAATATTAAATTTGAATTGGAAAGCGGAAAAGAAGCAGTATTTAGTTTAAAATTCCATCCCAAGATGCACGGCAGATTTGTTTCTACAGCTATTATGTTTTTGGATAAGCAGATGACAATTCCCTATTCTAATTTAACGTTTATTGGAAAACGCCTAAATCCTGTTATGATACCCAGCATACACCGCATCTTATTTCCTCCCAGCTATATTGGTACTACATTGGCCCAGAATTTAACAGTTAAAATGGGATTCGTCGCTTGTGTAGATGAGTTTTCTTGTGCTTCAAAAGATGAACCGAAATTATCCTTGGAATTTCTTGAAACTAAAGTTATTGAAGAGCAAGATGAACTTTACACAATATTGACAGTACAAATAAAAGTTAACTCTGAAACCACTTACGCGCGACATATAATAATAACCATTAATCACGAATGCGGCTCTGGATGTGAAATCGAAATAAACTTTTGCTTCACGTTCTGTGCTTTAACACTGCATACAAACTTTCTCGTGGGACCAGATGACAACCCGTACCCTTATTTTCCTACTAGTGCCCAAAGCAAACTTTACGATTACATGGTTACTTGCACAAAGTTTCTGGAGAAGTGGATGTTTCAGCAAGGGTTCCACAGAGATTTATATCCAGTCATTCCAGATTCATTTCATGCCATTTCTTCTACCTTGTCTTCACAGCCCGGTGGCACAAAGTTAAAAGGCATGAACGTATCTTATTTAAATTTCTTGAGAAGAATTGCTGGGCCTATGATGAAAAATATACATAAAACAAGTCAATCATCAAGGTAAGAGAAAAACACGACTGTACAGCCAAAAAAGGTACTTTTTAATTAAAATATTGCCTATGATTAATGTGTCACCTATAATGTATCACTCAGGGTGATGTAAGGATTCTAATGATATTCCGTACATGCAAATCGATTGAGGCATTTAAAATGGTGGATTTAATGTCACATACATACATGAACCCTGTAAACATTACACTCCTTTTTTGGGCAGTCGTGTAAAAACGTAAGCCATAATTATGTCCTATACTTATCTAATTTACCTACAGTTTTTAATCAATTAATTGCATCATTTTAAACTAGATAATTATGTCAGGTTAAACTTCACGTTTTAAATTTCAGTGCACTTGGAGTGGAAGAACCATTCAGATCCGTGCAAGAAATTCACGATACGTATAAAGAAATTATTCACCTGCTAAGATCTCGCGGGGTTGATTTATGGGCTTTAAAAGCTAAGTTTTTGCTTAGTTATGATCAATTTGTAATCTTCAGCAAAAATGTTGCTCCGAAATGTAACGCTGATATTTTATTAACACAGGAACTTTTGGAAGACATCAACTTATTCAACAGGTTGAGCAAACAAAGTTGGATCGACTTCATTTTACAAAGTTACAAAGTCTTCGTTATGGACAGTTGCTTGTTTGACTGCGTATGTGTCACTAACGAACACAGAGATGTCATAAAAGTTTTAATTAATTGGTATAATGAGAAAATTATCCTCCAACATGACAAACTACGTGGAAAAAATAAGCCGATTAGGCAAATAGAAAATCTGACAACTGATTTATCTGATGGCATCGCTGTCGCATCAGCGTTATTAACTTTTTGTCCGTTTCTGGCTGATCAATTCACTATGTTCTCTGAAGTAGAAGATAACGATCATAGAGAAGGTGGAATAATAAACAACGCTTGTCTCATAATTGAAGCTATGAATCAACTACGGCTTTATTTCCCATTAATTAGCAAAGATTTTCTGGCACCGAACTTTTTGCAAATGATATTTCTATCTATCCATTTATACGTTGTACTACCAATGTTCATGCCTAGAGATGTAATAGTGTTTAATCCACCTTTGTTAAGAAGCTCGACAAGGCACGTCGGGGTCAGCTCAGTGAGCCAAGAATCGTTAACATTTAACTATATGATTCTGAACAATACCAGAAACAATTTCACCGTGGAGAAAGGTTCGTCAGGTGAAAACGGAAAGAAAATGTATTTGAGTGTGAAATATATAGCCAATTTTATTAGCGAAGAAAGTTGTATCCTGCTTGTTCATGGATATAACAAAACAAGAATATTTGACACCTATATAATTTTTTTACTAAAAGGTAGTGTTGGAGTTTTAAATCCTCTTAGAAAATATAAGGTGACAGGACCTTTATATCGTCCAAATAAGGTAGATATCCAAATAGCATCACCGTTTACAGTAGCAGCTACATTTAGCATGTATCTCACAGATACCGAGCCTTCACTACCAGTACAACTCGAAAACTTATCGAAGCCTAAATTTTATTTGCGACGACTTCACCTCATCGATACGGAAGTCACACTCCAATCCATGCCGAAGGAAAATCAAATTCAAGATGTCCTAGAGCACAAAGTCTACTTACACTTGATTTGTCTCAGCACTCAAGTAGGAAATTCGTGGATATGGTTCAGAAGTGAAGTTGGTGAATTTTTCGTACGAATTACTACGCAGCCACGTTGGGATATAGCGGTAGAAACCTTGCAAGTAAAAGTGCCTACTCGCCCTGTAGAGACTTTGCAAGAAAATGCGAATCCTTTTTGGTCTGTAGACCCCTGCAGCTGCGGTGAATCTTGTGAGTGTAAGCGAACCACTATTCTGATGATTCCACACCGCAACGAGCTGATGGTAAAAGCACTGCGATACGCTTTGCTTGAAAATGCGTCTGATACCATGATGAAAATATTTGATGAATTAATAGGTAAGGTCCTCATAAAGAAGATAAAGCTCTAGCGCAAGCTAAATTTCACAAAAGGATCATTCATACGTTTTTTTTTAATCTAATGCAAGTGTGTTTTATGCTATATACCATAATGGATAGGGTTGATGACGTAACAACGAATCCCATAGTTTTTTTTTGCTTTTATGTAGGTATATTTTGTTAATAGGCCGAGTATTGTATTGTTTCCAAAACTAAGTTTGTTCATTACAGAGACGACAACAGGTAAATTGATATTAAGTATGCTGTTAGAGGAAGGTGGCACCAACATGTCTGATATTCTACATATCTTACGCAGTGAGGTAAAATACCATATCTCATCAAAAGTGTTGGTACCTCAGCTAGACCGAGCTGTCCTAGAACACCACACGATAGCGGTGTTGCCGCTGCCGGTAACACTACCAAGTCAGGACATCGCTGAGAAATATACCGTCATCTTCACGTCAGAGTGTGGCATGGACATTCGCACGTACAGAATTATCTTTGTGGAATCAAACTATTCACTATCTAGCAGTTAAATTGTAATGACACAGTTTAGGTACTTTTATTGATGCCCTTGATGTTATAATTAATGTCAGGTCAATGAACATAGAGTATATCTACCTAGTACTGCCTAGAATTTATCTATTTATAAACTATTATTTTAGCTTTATTTTAGAACTATTATCGCTTTTGTTCTGAGTATTTCTGAGCATTAATGATGAGGTGATGGGGTAGAATATATTGTAAATAGACGATTTTGTTTAGAGCATGACTGATAAGGTACGACATGTTAGCTGCTTTTGTTTTGAGCATAACTGATAGAGGGTACGGCATGTTAGCTGCTTTTGTTTTGAGCATAACTGATAGAGGGTACGGCATGTTAGCCGCTTTCGTTTTGATCATGTTTGGGGTTAGTATTTGGGTAAGTGATGCACAGAGCAATCAGTGTGTACATTGATTGCTCTGTGTATCAAACAGAATTTTAACGCGTACACTGAGAGATCTAGAAATAGCCCGAAAAACGGTGATTCACTCACGATGTTTATTTTTGGCTTGTTATTTGTAGTTTATATATATGGATATATTTAAGTTTGGGCCATTGTTGTGTTCACTGTTTTCAAATGTAGTCCAGCTGTAAAAACGGCGAAAACGTCCACTTATTCTAATATGGATCATAGATAAATTCACGGGCAAATAAAAATACGTTTTAAATCATACAAAATGTATATTTTTTTAAATTTATACTTTTTCTTAATGTATAATGTGATCAATTATTAAAAAAAAAAGAATTATTTTAGAAAGGAACTTTTAAAATCAAATAAAAATCCCACTTCTTTCACTTTATTTTGAATGAATTTGCCCAGGCCACAATTTTCCTTCGTATTCCACTACGACAAATTCGTTTTGCTCCGGGATATTCCGTTGCATGGACAATAATAATTGTGCGAGGATTTATTATGTTCTTGCAGCCCCAGATAATCGTCATCCTCTTCCACAAAAGGTCCATCATAATCCGAATCTCTCACAATTTCCATCTCATCGAACTCCACATCAGTTTCACTTTCAGATGATACATTTTTCTGCTTTACTTTCCTACCTTTATAAGTTTCGCTTTTTTTCAGCGGTGCGAATGATATAAAATTATTAAATGAATATATTGGTTTTTAAATATAGTCCAAAAAATCATTAGGTTTATTAGTTGAAATCAAAGTATGATTAATCAGTATTTGTAAAATAAATACTAAAAATACGAGTTTTTTTCAAAAGTCCATGATCATAATTTGAGTGGCGATGAGCTTATCTCCTAATAGTAATTCACAAAAACATCCAATAGATGAAATAATTTACCGTTCAAATTAAAGTTTGCAGAACAACGAAATCACGCACAAACCTGTCTAACTTGGCGATTGTGTGTCGCCACATCAGTTCACGTGATCGTGCCACATATATCGTTAAGGTTTAAAAAAGTGATTCTCAGAGCTGATTGATGGCTTTAATCATATATACTAATAGAAATATATATGAATAAACTCGAGCAGGTATTATGACCATAGTTGTCCCCTAGGAATATAGTTGTATGATTTTACGGTACATGTTAATATCCACTATTGTTTTGAGCACGTTGTTTTGAATACGACTCGACTGATGGAGTAGGTACAACATGTCAATAGCTTCTTTTGTTTTGAGCACGCTTGGGATTGGTACTTACAACATGTATTAGCTTATGTTTTGAGAATGACTGAACATCAGAAATAGTACAACTTGTTAATTGGGATAGGCGGACAGATTCTTTACATCGAGCACAGATTTGATTGAATTCTGAATTAGAAATCAATGTGTCACATAAATTATGTAGTACATGATGTCCTAAAAGAGATTGGACAAACGAAAAACTGGAGGCAGAGGAGACTCCAATGCCTACTGGAATTGTCTCCGTATGTATGATTCGCGATATATTGATATTTTGATAGATATTCCATTTATATTAATTTTGTTTAACTGTTTTAAAGATTTCATCACAAACTTAGATATTGAGACTGAACTGTTTACATTTATGTACCTAAACTGTCTTCAGTTGCACCTGAGTTGTTAAAAACAATGCAAATTAGCATTGGTACGTCAATGCAAATAAGTACTTTTTGGGAGATCTTGCATAGAGATTAACTGACTGAATTGTTATCACATTTTTATATTTTTGTTACTTATTTATAATGTTATTTATTAGTCCCGGTTAAATATTCCCGGTCATTCATTTATTTTACTATTTATGTATTAGGTAGTACCTACCTAATTTTATTGGCAGTGCATAAAATTATAGCTATACTTCCATAATGATGTACTTTTTTCTGAAACTAAAAATCTTTGACCTACCTACTTCAAAATCAATACAATACAAAATACGTGTAAATTCTTCGTTAGGTAATTAGTACTTACCTACCTAAAAATAGCGTAGAATTGGCAGTTTTATCGCCAAGAGCGATCTCTCGCGGCAACTCTTGATGAACTTATAAGGGAGTGTATCGGCGGTGTATAAAGTAATACTTACAAATTATTTAGCAAATTTATACTTACCTTTGTTAAGATACATCACACTATATGGCCTGATGGTATCCAATACCAATAGTATGTATAGCAATAGTCAAAATCAAGCAATAGGTTATCGTTCAAGAGGTTCCTAATAGTTCAAATTATTGAAAAAAAATAGTAGCCAGAGAGAAAGAACAGAAAAAAAACGCTGCTCGGTAATCTACTTGTTATTTACATTTTGACACAACCACGATTGTCGTACTCATTCTTTTAGGTACATGTTACAATAAGTTTACAAATTATATTATATTACATAGGTACTAATAATTATTTTAGCTTAAAACGTACACGCTACAAATTTTGTAATAATCAAATGACAATAGTAGGTATATGCAAATTGATTAAGTTGAATAACGTGAACTACCTAAACAAAGTCTCCGACTACAATGTCGGAGGGTAGGAAGTTCAAAAAACATAAAAAAAGTCTATCAAATCCTAACCAGACAGAATTCTAGTCCTTCACTAGCTTCCGCTAGGAAGGGCAAATTCAATAGGTACTTAACGAAGCGCAAGCAAATCGGAAGTGCATGCCGATGTCGGTGACATCTCTGTAATCACGACACTCGCCCCGCCTGGCCTGCTACCTTGACCGAGCCACTGAGCCATGCCGCCCGCCGCGCCTGGCCCGCGTGTCATCGTGAACTCCCTAGTACCAGCCAAGGACTTCTCACGCCTTCCCATAAATTGGGTTCTTATCAATCGTATAGGTCATACGAATAGACCAAGTTCATGGGCGCAATACCGAAAGGCAGACATTCAAATTTGTATGAGACCTAGCTGTTTCATATTCGAACGTTATATTTAATACTAGCTTTCCCGCCCGCGACTTCGTCCGCGCGGACTACTGATTATCGCGAAAAAAGCATCCTCTGTTCTTCTAGGATATTAAAACCAATGCAATAGCACCAATGCTCTTGATGTTTTTTGACATACTTGTTTTTGGTCGTTTCCATGGCAATCCTTTCTTACAGAGAGTAATCAACATTTTTCCAGTTTTTCCAGGTTTCCCGTGGAAACTTACAATTTTCCGGGATAAAACCGTATGTTTTATTCCAGGGTATAAGCTTTCTCCATTCCAAATTTCATCAAAATCCGTTCAGCCGTTTTTGCGTGAAAGCTTTCCAAAGAAACAAACAAACAAATAAACAAACAGACAACGTTTCACTTTTATATGTGGTGGATTTTTGAGATGGGACAGTAAAGGCAGGTACCTGAACCGTTATAGTAAAAGGAAAACGTTCCTAGGAGACCATCCATAACTTTTGAGATATTCTGAACTGCATTCACAGATTTTGGAAAAAATGTACAGACAGCAAGAAAATGGTAATTTTACACAAAAACTTTTTTGATGTCAATTGATCCTGTTTCGTAAAGGGATCAAAAGTCTCTACCGGACCGACTGAGGTTTGAGTACCTACAAGAACTGTCAGAAATTTCGAAAAACTTTTCCCATACATTTTGTACGAAATTGCCTTAACCGTTGTAGCTACAAGAAAACATTCTTAGAAGACTCTCCTAAACTTTTGGAGATATTTTGACCTGCAGTCACAGATATTGTTAAAAAGGTTCAGTCATCGAGAAAATAGACAATTTACTCGAACTTTTTTTTTATGCCAATCGGTCCTTCCTTATAAGGATCAAAAGTCTCTATAGGATCTACTGAGGTTAGAGTACTAGAAAAGCCAGAAATTGCAAAAAAAGCTTTTTCCATACATTTTGTACTTGTGTATAGATTAGCCTAGAAAATTGTATCCAATTTTTCCCATACTGGGGAAGATCGGACTTTGATTATTTGGGGGTAAGACCGGACTTACGACACTTTGAAACATATCTCTGGCAAAGAAAGAGTCGAGGGAATTTTCGTCACGTTTTAACACGGTAAAGCCCGAATTCTATCGCTCATGAACCTTAAGTGTACGATTATAGGAATGTTTTTTAAGAGTACTACGATCTTCCCCCTGCATAGTCCGAACTTCCTCTAGTATCATACAGAAACGAGTAGGTACTACTTTGAACTTCATTTTGATCAATAACCGTAGGTTAAATGGAGCTAAAGTAAACGTTTACTTAAAATACAACCTTTCTAAATTCGTATAAAATTATTTACAGTAAACAAAACCAAAATCGAAATATTTCCAAATTTCAAAAGTCCTTCAAAACATCAAAATGCCATCCGAACTTACCCCAACATACCTTACCTAAAAATAGCTAATTTGAACTCTACTGAACCCATTCTATTAGTTATTCTGTACGTTTTAGATAAAACTTGTATATATCATTAGCTAATATTACCTCCAATTATGTCTGTAACGTGATACTTGAGGGAAAATATGCACAATATTTTCGTAAGTATACATAATTGTGTAGGTACTCTGACGAAAACAAAATACTTGCAAAATAAAAATAATAACAGAGCTACGCCACTATGCCTTCAAAGAAAAACCTTCGTTCCCTTTACAAACGTGCATAACCTACTTATTATTTACACAATACCTACTAAAACAATAATTATTTTTCTTCCTTATAGCAGAATAGGAATGCTAATAAGGAAACAAGCGTTTTATTTTACTGAGAGCTAATCTAAACTGTTTTTTAAGTACTGACACAAAAAGAGTAATCACGATTTATTGTAAACTGTAGTACAAGTTAATAATTATAAAATGGACTATATGTATATTATAAATATATTTCTACCTATTCTATAACATCGGTAGGGATTTTTCTACACAACACTATTAAAATCCCGAAGGCTGAGTACAGTCAGTCTTAAAGCACTAAGTACTGAAGAAAAAAAAACTATCTATCTCTTCTCTATACTTATAATAAAGCATTAAGAACAAAATGCCTGTACAAAGAAGATAATATAAAAAAATGGTCTAGGGTACTTAAAATAAGCTACTAGCTAATAAAACATATTTTTAATTCGTGTTTGTCTGTTTGTTTGTCTGTGTGCTTGTTCGTGCATCACGTAGAAACTACTGTTGGATAGCTATTAGCTGTTGGGTACTTGTTATCTTAATCCGATGATTATATGCAGGGAAAACGATAAAAACGATTTGATTTCGCTGAACAAATTTTGAAGATATGTAGTATATTGTACTTTATATAGGTACTTTTGTTCCTGGAATAACACGTATGGACTACTTTTAAATAAAATGACCACGCGGGCAAAGCCGCGGGTACGGCTAGTACTAATAATAAAGCAGTAAGTACCAAAAAATCTGTAAAATTAATATATATATAAATAAAAGGTCTAGGGGTACCTACTTAAAATAAGCTACGCAACAAGAAAATAACATTTATTTTAAATCGTGTCTCTCTGTTTGTTTGTGTGTTTGTTCGCGCATCACGTAAAAACTACTGGACCGACTGCGATGGAGGTTTCATTGTTGGATAGCTTAGGGTTTGACTTAAAAACTGTACTTGGTATCTCAATCTGAGGAGTTGAATTCGAGCAATCGATTAAAACCATTTGACGTCTGAACGAAGAAGATTGATGATTTTTGGAATTATTGGTTCTGGAAAATCACAGGATCTATAAATCCCACAAGAATTACCACGCTAGCAAAGCCGCGGGCACAACTAGTACGATAATAATATTATGAGGATTTTATTCCACCTGTATACCTGGGTATATGAAAAACAAAACCCTCTATCCAAAAGTTGCCTAGAAGATAAACTATCGATAAAACTGCAGGCTTCGTCCTTCATTTTCATAGTCTTCATTCTTCAGGGTGTTCATGTCGTTTCGATTTCAGATGGGACAGTAGCTAAGGCACAGAATAAATAATAGTACTACGCCTAAAAGTTACAGACCGTCCCTAACTTTTGCAGTTATTTCCATCTTCATTTACAGCTTTTGACAAATATATACAATCAGCAAGAAAACTTACGTCTTCTTTATGAGGTGTTTCTTAAAAAAACATGATATTCTTTAGGACCAACTGGAGTTAGAGTACTACATGATTGAAATATAGTTGTGTATGAATGGCCTTAGGTTATCTATTTATTATCGTAGTCTACCTCTACAAGATCACCACAGAAGTAAATGTTGCTTTTGTTAGTTCCGTGTCGTAATGGTTGAGTAGTTCCACAGAATGTCTAATAGTTTTACCATAGTAGGTACTTCTAAAAATACTAAGATATTCAGGCCGTGTGTTCCATTCCCGCTGCATGTCAAATGTACTAGGCCAGTGGCGGATCTAGAATGTATGTTGAGGGGGTCGGTTTTGTCGAGCTATTTCAGCAAATAGGCTAAATAGATACCAGTTTCATGGAAAAGACCTTAATAAAAAACTAAAAAAATATAAAAGGATTACCTACGTGACACATTTAGCGACTGAAAAAGCGCAAAAATGTTGAAGCTGTACTATATATACTTATAATAAATCAATACAAACGAAAAAGTCTGTACAAAGAAGATAATTTAAAAAAAAATGGTTTCGGGTACTTAAAATATGCTACTGAACCAGTTTTTTTTAAAATTTAATTCTCGTGTCTGTCTGTTTGTCTGTATGTTTGATCGCGCATCACGTAAAAACTACTAAACCGATTGTGATGCGGTTTTCACTGTTGGATAGCTTAGGGTTCGACTTAAAAACTGGGGTACTTACTTGGTATCTCAATGCGATGAGTAGAAGCCGAGCAAACGACAAAAATAATGTTGAAGGCTGAAGGAATTTTGATCAAAGGTTTGTATATTGGTATTTTAGGTCCTGGAATAGCACATAGCACCACGCGTAGAGTAAGCACCACGCGTGCAAAGCCGCTGGCATCAGCTAGTGTAGTATATTGCACTTTATAGGTACTTTTGGTCCTGGAATAACACGTATGGACTACTTTTAAATAAAATGACCACGCGAGTAAAGCCACGGGTACAGCTAGTATTTATAATAAAGCAATAAGTACGAAAAAGTCTGTACAGAGGATAATTAAAAAAAAGGTCTAGGATACTTAAAGTAACGTACTGATCAAGAAAATAACGTTTTTTCAAATCGTGTTTGTTTGTTTGAGTGTATGTTTATTCGCGCATCACGTAAAAGTTCTGGACCCATTGCAATGCGGTTTTTACTGTTGGATAGCTTAGGGTTCGACTTAAAAACTGGGGTACTTGGTATCTCAATCCGACGAGTAGAAACCGAGCAATCGATAAAAATCTTTTTGCCGGCTGAAGGAATTTTGATCAAATGTGGTATCATAAAGTACTTTTAACCTAGAGAAATGACGCGTGCGAAGCCGCGGGCACACCTAGTAGAAAATAAGTTTCAAATGAAGTATACTTAACTATTGATATCATACAAAAAATGCAAATAAAATAAATAGTTTTGTGTATTACAAAAACATTCCTAATAATTATGAAAGTGCGAGCGCAATTATTTTAATAATTTCTATCAGTATAGATTAAATATCTACGTAATTCCGAGAATTATTGATTGAGCCCCTTAGCCCAATTCCAACGGATCCGCTACTGTACTAGGCTGTACATACAAAACATGAAACCTCTTTGCTCACTGACTGTGCTTGCTCCTTGCTCGTTTTGCGGTCGCGGTCCAACTGTTCTGTCCAACTAGTTGGACTAGCAGGATTTGGTATAAGGGTAATGATTCCATACCTTAGACCCGTGGTCCATGTTCTAGAATTTCGACTTTAGAACCAAAAGTATGTATGTAGATAGGTATCTGTAATGTAACCTACATGATATAGAAAGTCTACACATTGGTTCTAGATGCTCGATTTTCAAGATTAAGCCTCTACAAATCTATGAAGTTTGCCACCTGCCATTATGAAGCCAGGATGCCGGCGGGCGGGTTCAATTTCTGTTACCTATAAAATCTGTAGCTTTAGAGAGATTATATTCATAATCATTGTAAATACCAAAAGGTACAGGTATCTACTAACTTTTATACTTAATTGAACTGCTGCGAAGCTGCATTTATACTTAAACAGTGGTAGCCCCTCAGTCCTGAAGCTGATAGGAATTTTGTATGGTAAAGCTTGGCAGGAAAAAACGCGTACTCAATTATTGTGAAATTCACTATGACGTTTTGTGAAGCTTTATGTTTTTTTTTTACCCTTGTTTCGACCAGTCGACGGGTCCACGGGTTATTTTATTTACTTCTAGATCCACGAAAGTTGAGATAGAACTGACTATATCGATGCAAAACTGGAAAAGGAAAACATGTTGCAAAGTTAACTTGTTAATTATAGAAATATTATTACATTTAAATGTTAAATTTAAAAATAATAAATATAAATCTAATTTCTACAAAAACCTGATTGGTATAATAGACTATAGCTACTAAACATGATATTGAACTTAAAAACATCGCCTAGTCCTTTTGGAAGTAAACTAAATAAATCTAATACAAATTTAATGCGTCTCTTGGACATGTTAATAAAATGATCTAAATCCAGCAGTAATAATAAAGTTCTTACCAGACCAAAATTAGTAATTGAGAATGTTTTCATAACCAATGTGCCGATGGAATACATCGAGATACCTGTTGGATATGCTTTAGAAAAATTTATATAGATAACCAAGTGAAATTTCCTAACCCGAAAAGGACTAGGAGTGATGTTAGCTGTTTGTATTTAAGTTTAAAAACATGTTTAGTAGCTATAGTTTACTATACTTTAATTAACAAGTAAACTGTAAATAATTGATGGCTTTCCTATTCCAGTTTTCCATCTATATAGTCAGTTCTATCTCTACTATCATGGGTCTAGAGGTAAATACAATTACCTGTGGACCCTTCAACGTGTCGAAACACCGGGTCCACCGGTAATAGCTCGTTTTGTGACATTTTATTTCCGTGTTGTGACGTTGTTTGTTTAGACCAAGTGAACGGTATATGTTAAGATCAAACCGGTAGAGAATATTATTAATTTTCCTTGATCTAAACCAATTTAAACGTGCTCCACTGCCTGCTCGATGGTGGACCTAAATGAGGCAACCCAAAAGCTGTAGACCTGGCAACTTATCTAGGTAGTAGCTTTTATTACATTGAAGTCGAACCCATGACACGATATGAACAAGAAGAACAAATAAAATGAAAATAATAATCGAGAGATTTGATGTACGTACGGGAATTTCGTAATACTTATTTAACATTAAAACACCCATCATGGTTATAACATGAAATTACTGACTTGGCAATCGTTTGACCTCAATCTCACCAGATGGAAAGAGATGATATGGTAGAAGGTATAGCACGCTTGTCTAGATTCACTTCACTCACTCACTCACTCTTCTTCTCGCTTCACTCTTTACTTGAACACACCTGGGTTATATTTTTTATACTCCTTTACAGTTCTTATAATAAATGAAGAAGCGTAACGTTTCGTTCTTGTGCGAGGTATTTCAACCATAAAAGGGTGGCGCTTTGCCGAACGTCCCTTTTCGTTTCTTCGTACGGTGATGGGGGAATCAGATGCCGTTCTTGTGCAAACTCTCCATAGTGAAATCTGTAGAATACCGACAGGCTTGCGACCTCACGTCGATGCGCCAGACTTTGAAGCTTACTCATTACCAGTGTCATCCTAATAAAATAAAATAAATATATAAATATATTCGGGTCATTTCCACACCAATTACCTAGCCCCAAACTAGGATACCCTGTAATATGGGCTCTAGATAACGGATAAACATACATAAATACGAATATTAACATCCATGACTCGGAAACAAACATTTCTGCTCATCACATATATGATTGCACCTTGCAATCGAACCTGCGACCGTTTGATTTCGTTCCTAGGGTCACTAGCCACTAGACCAACCAGTCGTCATCCTAATGAGATGATTGAGATGCTCATTAGGATGACACTGGTAAAGAGCACGATTCTCAATTGAATTCAAAGCCTCGAGCAGAACTTGTCAAAACCGTCCCAAAGGTGGCTGCAGACTCCATACAAGATCGGATCTGTGCTTGATAAAGATTCAAAAGCTGTCCCGGTGTGAAGTACCGCCGGGTATTAAGGGAAACGGGAGTAAACCTAAAGATTATCGTAGAACTACCGTACAGGCAACGCGGCTTCAACTAAATAGAACCTAGTTAATTTAATAGTACCTAGATTATTTATTCTGTGACATAAACAAGTACCTACCTACTTATTTTATCTTTAGTAAGTAATTAGGTATATCTTGTAAAGTCTTTGTACTACTAATCTATAAATTGTAAAAATAAAAACAAACAACAATTGATAATGTCGTAAAGGGACAAGTCACCTCAACACGCATACAGC
Organism: Alsophila aescularia; assembly: GCA_946251855.1. Taxonomy (NCBI): domain Eukaryota; kingdom Metazoa; phylum Arthropoda; class Insecta; order Lepidoptera; family Geometridae; genus Alsophila; species Alsophila aescularia. Next base: position 55,509,691 of record OX276375.1, read on the forward strand.
GCGGCGGGCGGCTTGGTAGACAATATTAATATGCTTTTGATGTTGATGAAGAAAATGTAATATGTAGGTAGGTATTTGTATCGTTTTGTACAGTAGATTATAGGAACATGGTATTCTACCGTGGTACCTGCTGAGTTCCATATTACCTACCTAAGTAGGTAAGAGTATAATCAAACACTTACAAATAGTTACACTGTAAGAAAAATCTCTTGACGCAGTACTTTGCTGGGTAGGTACGTAATTATCTGCGCGGCCTGCGCCAGCGCAGCCGGTGTAGAAAGCTGATCTGCGGCTATAAAGGCACCTCCCGTGCAGACTTGCAACCATTGTCTCAGTGATCGTCTTCTTGACTTCAAGTGTCCCATAGTTTTGTTTTTATTTTTCAAGTTTGTGTTTTTTTTGTGATTGTGATTGTGGATGAAATGGACGCCCAGCAATTTCGCGAGTTTGGCAGGGCGGCTATTGATCTGCTTGCCGACTACGTTGAAAATGTTAGAGATAGGTCAGTAGAGAGTGCCTTAAGTTTTTTATTATCATTGTAGAAGTACCTACCTAGGTACCCGAAAATAACTAACTAATAATGTATGCGTTATTCGTCATTTATATCGTAAGTGGTTGAGACTTCACGTGCTGAATTTATGTGAACATTTTAATTGCACTTAGTTAATTACACGACTGCCCAAAAAAGGAGAGTAATGTTTTCATGGTTCATGTATGTGAGTTTCTTTATTCCACCATAACTTTTAAACAGATTTAGATTGAATAGATGTATGGGTATCGTTAGAATCCTTACAGCATCCCGAGTAACATAGGATAAACTTAAGTATTTGAAAAAAATAAAATCGGCAGTGTAGCTCCATTTTCAATGAGATAAATAAAAATCTTCGATTTTCTCAATATGGGTATCAAATTGAAGGCCTTGATGAGAATATTCAAATTGAAGGCCTTGATGACCATATTCAAATTGAAGGCCTTGATGAGCATATTCAAATTGAAGGCCTTGATGAGCATATTCCATCAATATATAATTACTTCGTATAAAAACTTTTTAGTCTATGTTTGGCAGCTAGTGATCTATACTTATAATAAAGCAGTAAGTACCAAAAAAACTGTACAATGAAGATAATTTAAAAAAATGGTCTTCGGTACTTAAAATTGTCTACTGTACAAGAATATAACATTTTTTTAATCGTGTCTGTAAGTTTGTTTGTTTGAGCATAACGTAAAAGCTACTGAACCGATTGGGATGCGGTTTTCACTGTTGGATAGCTTAGAGTTTGACTTAAAAACTGGGGTACTTTCATCTCATTCCGATGATTAGATACCGAGCAATCGATTAAAACTATTTGACGACTGCAAGAATTGTGAAGAATTGTAGTATATTTTATTTTATAGGCAATTTTGGTCCTGTAATAACATGTGTGAACTACTTTTAAACGAAATGACCACGCGGGCAAAGCCGCGGGCACACCTTAGGAATTTTGGTCAAATTTGACCAAATTTCATCCAAATCCGTTCAGCCGTATGAGCGTGAAGGAGTATCGAGCATACACATATACAAACTTTCGCCTTTATAATAGCAGTGTGATTTAATGAATAGCCCGCGAACTTTTGACTTTTAAGGGACTTAATTAATTTCGGTTTCATATTTTCGTCTCAAAAGCTCCGTAAGATTTACAGATACTAGCTTAGCTACCTACTTATCTCATCGAGTTACATTTTATTTTCCTTAATTAAATTTCTACACTTATACTCGTAAGCTACGAGTACATCATGGAAGAAAATAAAAATATTTTATATAGTAGGTAATTTACATAAATGTTGTGATTTATGACCTTGTCTGATAATTAAGTAAAAGCTCAGAATAAATAATAGTAGTCTACTTCGTAGTAAAAGCATTAACGCACAGGTACTTAACATTACTAACCACTAAAGTTTTTGCTATCTATTTGTTCTACAAAACTGACCGTTATTATTATCTTAATGTTATTTTTATAACAAACTAGCTTTTTCCCGCGACTTCGTCCACTCGGACTACAGTTTATCGCGATAAAAAGTATACTGCGTCTTTCACCAGGATTCAAACCATTTCCATACCAAATTTCATCAAGATCGGTTTAGCCCTTTACCTATATAGTCGTGAAAAGATAACAGACAGACAGAGAGCCAAGGTTACTTTCGCCACAGAATAAATAATAGTACAGATCGCTTTTATAAATAAAAATCTCATACTCAATTATAATATGTAGTAATTACGGTACGGTATTATCTACGGTATCGGTATCATATCATAGGTACAAAGATAGGTAAGATCTTCTTTATCATGTTAATTGAACAAAAATTGCTTATAGTTAGGGTTAGTTATGTAGTAACACTAACAACTTATTTCCTTGTTATTTTGTGGTAGTAGGTAGGTATCTATAAATCCAAAGAGGTATAGGTAAATAAATCTATATACTTATAATAAAACTGTAACGGGTCCAATTCTGTACATTAAAGATATTTTGAAAAAAAATTTTGGTCCTTACTCTTGATTCGGTACTGAAGCCAAAACTGTTTTTTTTTTTTTCATTTTTGTCTGTCTGTCTGTCTGTCTGTCTGTCTGTATCTTGGCTAGGCATCACGCCAAAACTACTGAATGAAACTTGGTATGATTTGAGTTCATACTACAAGGTAGGACATAGGCTACTTTTCATCCCGAAAAATGAAAAGGTTCCCGCAGGATTGGGGTTGAAAGTTACTTCAAAAAACACTTACCACTCTGAAACTACTGAACGGATTTTGATGCAACTTGGCACAGTCATAGTTTATATGATGGGTTAAAATTGAGGATACGTTTTATCCCGAAAAAATAAAGAGTTCCTGCGGGATAATGTACCAAATTCTGTAAATTAAAGATATTTTGTAAATTTTTTTGGGGGCCGTTCTATATTCAATACTAAAGAGAAAACTGTATATTTTTATTTTTTGTGTTTCTGTCTTTCTGTCCGTCTGTCTGTCTGTACTTTGGAAGTGCATCACGCCGAAAATACTAAATGAATTCAAATGAAATTTGGTATGATTTGAGTTCATACTTTGAGGTAGGACATAAGATACTTACCATCCCAAAATATTAAAGGGTTCCTGCAGGATAGGCGTTGAAACTTATTTACAAGAACACGTATCACGCTGAAAGTACTTGACGGATTTTGTTGAAACTTGGCACAGTCATAGTTTATATAATGGGTAAAAATATAGGGATACTTTTTATCCCGAAAAATAAAGTGTTCCTTCGGGATAATGTCCAAAAATCTGTAAATTGAAGATATTATGTGTTTTTTTTGGAGGCCGTTCTATATTCAATACTAAAGCTAACACTGTATTTTTTTAATTTTTGTGTGTCTGTCTGTCTGTCCGTCTGTCTGTCTGTACCTTGGCAGCGCACCATGCCAAAAATACTTAATGAATTCAAATGAAATTTGGTATTATTTGAGTTCACACTTCGAGGTAGGACATTGGATACTTTTCATCCCAAAAAAAATAAGTATTCCTGCAGGATAGGGGTGGAAAATTATTTAAAAGAACACTTAGCACGCTGAAACTATTGTATGGATGTTGATGCAACTTGGCACAGCCATAGTTTATAAGATAGGTGAAAATTATGGATACATTTTGTCCTGAAAGAATAAAGGGTTCCTGTGGGATATGGGTCCAAATTCTGTACATTAAAGATAAAGTGTTTTTTTTTGGAAGTTACTCTATATTCGATTATGAAGCCTAAACTGTATGTTTTTTCATTTTTGTCTGTATGTCTGTCAGTCTGTATCTTAGCCGCGCATCACGCCGCCGGAACTACTGGATGAATTCAAAAGAAACTTGGTATGTTTTGAGTTCGTACTACGAGGTAGGACATAGGATACTTTAATATCGAAAAATGTATGGGTTATTATTTAGGGATTGAAACTTATTTAAAAGAACACGTACCACGCTGAAAGTAATGGAGGGTTTTGATGCAACTTGGCACTGTCTTATTTATATGATGGGTTAAAATTGAGGACACGTTTTATCCCGAAAATGTAAACGGTTTCTGCGAGATATGGGTCCAAAGTTATGTTAATAATTAAATAATAAAAATATTGTGGATGTAACTTTTAAACTTTCGCGATTCGAACACATAGTTATATATTTAAACGGGACTTAATCGCGCTGAAAACTTTAGCTTTTCTTCTTTTTTTTTAGTTTTCAGCGCGATTAAGTCCCGTTTAAATATATAACTATTTTTTGGATGGTTCTCTATATTCGATACTGAAGCCAAACTGTTTTACTTTTTAATTTTGTCTGTCTGTTTGTCCGTATCTTGACCGCGCATCGCACCAAAACTACTAAATGAATTCAAATGAAAAAAATGCTCTTGGGTGCTTAAAAAAGGTATTGAACATTTGTTTTGTTAATCTTTTCTTTCTTTCTGTTTGTCTGCAATTTGTTTGTTCACGCATCACGTAAAAACTTCTGAACCGATTGCGATGTGGTTTTTATTGTTAGATAGCTTAGGGTTTGATTTAAATCTGGTGTAATTGGTATCTCAATCCGGTGAGTTAGAAGCCGAGCAATTGATAAAGTATTTTTGACGGCTGAAGAAATTTTGTTCAAGTGTTGGTATATTGGTCCTGGAATAGCACATTATGGTACTTTGAACCTAACGAAAAGAACACGCGTGCGAAGCCGCGGGTACAGCTAGTAAATAAATATAAGTACACATTTAATAAGGTAGTATGTAGTTCTGAACTTGTCCAAACCGGACGAATATGCCATGGAATTCTTACATTATAATGAAATTTATATGAATAAATGGATCAATGTTTTGAATAAGTAGACATAGGTACCAAAAACTCATTTCTATCAGGTTTTTTTCATTTCTAATGATTTAATTTCATTTATTCAAGATGTGTAGGACTGTAGGTACCCTAAGTACTTTTATTTATTCCGTAAGGCAAAAAAAATAATGCCAATAAACTTTATGAAAAGGTTATGCATAATGGATTCTGGTAATATCATGTTTTTAACAAATTAAACATCTTTATCTTTGACCCTAACGTGTCATCATCTCTCATTAGTGCTTGCGAAACGTTAATTGTTTTATCTCTTGTAAACATAGTGGCGTAGTTTTCAATGTGCCCTTCGAATAAGTACCTGTCTACTTAACGCAAATACAAGTTCCGCTACTTACGTATGGAGACAGCTACTTACCTATAAACGTCATGATCATCAGCTCTTGTCAGTCCACTGCTGGATATAGGCCTCTCCCAAAGCACGCCACTGAGCCCGATCACGCTCTCCACTCAAGATAGATATATATAGGACCAGCCCACTGCCACTTCAGATTACTAATCCTAGGGCTATTTCGACAACTTTGCCGGATCACCTCATTCCGGATACGATCTTTCAGAGAAACTCCGAGCATAGCCCTTTCCATAGCCCACTGAGCGAATTTAAATTGGTGGACTAGTCGTACCGTGAGTCTCCACGACTCGGGTCCGTATTTCATAACAAGTAGGACGCACTAGTTGAAGACTTTTGTCTTCAAACTTTGCGGTATTGGCGACGAGAAGTCTCAACGAAGTATCCCAAATGCTGCCCAGCCCAGCTGTATTCTTCTGCGGGACTCTCTCTGGTAGTTGTTTTTACCTAGTTGCAAAGATTGCCCCAGATAAACATACCTACTCCTGAACAAAAGCGAGAGCTGTTCCTTTAAAAGCAATTGGTTCCGGAGCGACAAGTTCGTTGAACATAAGCTTGGTTTTGTCCAAATTCATCCGGAGACCATATGCGTTGAGACGAATGAGCCAGGCTGTCCAAAATCTCTTGCGAGTCCTGCAACGTTTCTGCCACAACGACGATGTCATCCGCGAATATCAATTGTGAGTATCAATGTACTCACCGTTAATGTTAATGCAACATTATTTCCAGTCCAGAGTCTTAAACATACTCGTATCCTCCAATGAATTTGAGAACAATTTCGGAGAAATAACTTCCCCTTGTCTCACACCTCGACGCAGCGGGATATGTTTAGTTTGCTGGTTAATGACGATGTCATCCGCGAATCTCAAATGTGAGATGAACTCACCGTTACTGTGAATCTCACATCCTTTCCAGAGTCTTCAACATATCCTCCAATGCATTTGAAAACAATTTCGGAGAAATAACGTCCTCTTGTCTCACACCTCGACGCAGGGGGATATGCTTAGTCTGCTGGTTAATGACAATGTCATCCGCGAATCTAAAGTGTGAGATGTACTCACTGTTAATGTGCATGCCACATCCTTCCCAGAGTCTTTAACATATCCCCCAATGCATTTGAGAACAATTTCGGAGAAGTAACGTCCCCTTGTCTCACACCTCGATGCAGGGGAGTATGCTTAGTCTGCTCGTTAATGACGATGTCATCCCCGAATCTCGAGTGTGAGATGTACTCACCGTTAATGTGAATGCCACATCCTTTCCAGAGTCTTCAACATATCCTCCAATGCATTTGAGATCAATTTCGGAGAAATCACGTCCCCTTGTCTCACACCTCGATGCAGGGGGATATGCTTATTCTGCTGGTTCTGTACTTGGACCGTCATTGTTGCGGCGTCCTACAGACTTCTCAATACATGGATATACTGCCAGTCGACTTGGCATCGTTGCAGAGCCACTGAAATAGACCAAGTCTCGATAGAGTCAAAGGCATTCTCATAGTACACAAACGCTAGGCACAGGGGCTGATTATACTCTTCTGTCTTCTGTACAATCTGCCTTACTGTGTGGACGTGGTCTATTGTGCCGCTGCTCTACAGGCTGGAATTCGTCGAATCTCCGCGCAAGACGATTCTTGAAATTACCTCTATAAACGTACCTACCCTAAATTAAATAATAGACCTAAATTTCGACCTCCAACCCGACTAAATCTGTAAGTAAGTACTTAACTCCAAAAATGACATTTTATAAGAGATTTAAATCAAAAAAACATTTACTAGGTACTCTCATGTGTAGGTAATGTCCCTTAAATTGTACTAGTAAGCTTTTTAAATAATCAGAAATATCACTAGGTCATATGTCGATTTTACGTAGAACAAAGCGACAAAAATCTAGATATAAATGGAGTTAGGTAGACCGAGGAAATTTTAAAACGGTAGAACAGACCACAAAAAGTAGAATCTCTCTCAAACAAGGAACCCTTATAGTTTCGTCCTGTCCATCTGTCTGTATGTCACAGCCATTTTATTCAGAAGCTATTAACACTACAAAGTTGAAATTTGGCAAATGTACCTATAGTATACCGTGCAAGTACAGAACCAGCAGACTAAGCATATCCAGTTGCGCAGAGGAGTGAGAGAGGGTGATGTTATATCCCTGAAACAGTTAAATAATGCCCTGGAAGATATGTTTAAGACGCTGGTTTGGAAAGGAACGGGCATAAACGTTAATGGCGAGTACATCTCACACCTGCGCCGGAGGCTCTCGAACGGATACTGACCGACCTAGATGACTCCTCCAGACGTGTCGGTCTCGGGATGAACATGGACAAAATCAAGGTTATGTTCAACGACCTTATTACCTCGAGACCGGTGTTAATGGTGTACCTCTTGAAGTTGTCCAGCAATATGCATACCTCGAGCAAACTGTGCAATTAGGTAGAAACAACTTCGAGAAGGAAGCCGACAGTAGAATTCAGCTGGGATGGCGGCATTTGGTAAACTTCGTCAAGTCTTCTCGTCGTCCATATCACAGTGCCTCAAGACGAAAGTCTTTAATGCGTGCGTCCTACTAGTCATGACCTACGGAGCCGAAACGTGGACCCTCACGGTGAGACAGGTCCATAAGTTCAAGGTCGCTCAGCGAACTATGGAGAGAGCCATGCTCGGAGTTTCTCTGAAGGACAAAATCCGCCATGAGGTAATCCGACAGAGAACCAAAGTAATCGAATCTCAGAGAATTAGCAAGCTGAAGTGGCAATGGGCTGGTCACATCTCTCGAACAACCGACAGCCGCAGGGGTAAACTAGTTCTAGAGTGGAAACCGCGGGTAGGCCAACGTAGTATAGGGCGCTCGTCGCCCAGGTGGAGTGACGATTACCGAAAAATGCCTGGCAGGAACTGGATGAGAAGAGCCGAAGATCGAGCTCAGTGGCGTTCACTAGGAGAGGCCTACGTCCAGCAGTGGATGAATATAGGCTTATGATGATGATTATGTTGACCTATAGTATATTGTATAGATATTTATAACCGATTAGATGTATTAAAAAATAATGAAATATATTTTTTGTGCCCTTTCAATTCGGGTTTCATTGAAGTAATTTAAAATTATAGTGGTTTCTTTGACAACATTTTTTTCTATTAGTTTCCGTTTAAGAAAGATTTGGCTCTAAACTGACCTTTTTGCCTGAGCTGCATGTCCCTATTTAGTTAATTAGTTTATTTTCTCAATTTATGTCAGTGTAAGTTGTAGCGACCTTCGTTTTATGTCAGTGTAAGTTGTAGCGACCTTCGTTTTTTGCTAAATACAAAACTAGCAGAAAAATCCAGATCAACGTGTTTTTCACTTTTAATCGATTATAGATAGAAAAAATCAATTATTCGGAAATGCGGTATGTATTTAATATGGTTAAATACCTCTCGATGGCATTCTAAGTACAAATCTTCTTATCTTTAACCGTTATCACAGCTGAGACATCCCAGTTAAAACTCGCACTGTATACCGATTGGCAAGAGCTGCTGACAGTACATGCATATGTTTATATTGTTTTTTAATATTTATATTTATTATAATTTCAGAGACGTGTTGCCTTCAGTAGAGCCAGGCTATCTGCTGAATGCACTCCCACAAGAAGCACCAGAACAGCCAGAAGAATGGAAGGAAGTTCTCAAAGACTTCGATCAAGCTATATTGCCTGGTGTGAGTATTTTTAAATACTACATATAAAAGATTAGTACTTATGTATTGTTAATATATCTAATAAAGACTTGTTAAAAATCTGTATTGATCTTTAGAAACAAGTAATTTTAAAGAATTCTAAATAGTCTTGCTATAGTGCCTTCACTTTTCATCACGCAGGCTACTTATATTCCTCATAAAAAGTTAGACATCAACTCAATATCTTATTGGAATGGAAACTGCTGCTTATAGCGAATAGTATTTTTTTCTGAAATAGAACTTCATGAAATTTACCTTATTGTTTCATATATTATTTGTTAGGAAAAAATAATTGATTTACTACTTTAGAACAATGTGTTCGTACAACTTTTAGTGCTTTATACATTTTTTTTATTCGGATATTGCTAGAAATTAACGATTTCTTTTAATAAAAAAATTGCGTATCTTTAAAAATAAATATTTTTCGAAAATTAATTAGTCACTTTTATTTTCTTTAAATTGAGCCCTTGATTTGGTTCCTTTCAGCATTTTCCTATGATTTCCCCATAATGACTAGAATAAAAACGATATTGATTTTTGTGATGTATTCACATAAATAATATCAAAATTTTATCGCGTTTTTTTACACTGAACCTGTTTTTTTAACCAGATCTTTTGGTTCAGGTTTTGATCTTATCTCATACTTCTAACTGCTTTATTTTCAGGTCACTCACTGGCACTCACCACAGTTCCATGCATTCTACCCAACAGGAAGTTCGTACGCCAGTATGATTGGCAGCTTGCTCTGTGACGGCCTGGCAGTTATTGGGTTCAGCTGGGTACGTACCAACACAAAATATAAAACAAACAATGGTGTTTTCTCTTGGTGTTGACTCAGGCATAGTCTGTTGTCTGCAAAATACCCTTTCGTACCTAATAGCTACGCTGATTCTATTGCTTAACTAACAGGTTGGTGAACGTTCTCACGCGCACGTTTATAGTTAATAATGATAATGACTACGATTTTTCAGATGGCCAGCCCTGCCTGCACAGAGCTGGAAGTAGTAACCATGAACTGGCTCGGCAAACTGCTTGGTCTACCAGAAGAATTCCTCAACTGCTCATCAGGGCCAGGAGGAGGCATAATACAGGTGAGGATAAGACTAATACTATACTTACGATAAATAATGACACTGAAAAATATAATGTCACCAGTGTGAATTTATATTTTATGCATCGTTTATGTTCTTCTCAGGGCTCTGCAAGCGAAGCTACACTTGTCGGCTTACTGGTGGCTAAAGAAAAAACAGTTCGCAAACTCGTGAAAGAAAACCCAGAACTCGACGAGGATGAAATCAAACCTAAGCTAATCGCTTACACATCAGATCAATGCAACTCTTCTGTTGAAAAGGCAGGATTATTAGGATCTATGAAAATGAGACTCCTCAAGGCTGACTCTACTGGAAGACTACGTGGGGAAACCCTGAAACAGGCAATGGAGGAGGATAGAGCTCGAGGCCTGATACCGTGTTACGTCATTGCTAATCTTGGCACGACAGGGACGTGTGCGTTTGATCCTTTGTGCGAGCTAGGTCCAGTCTGCAATGATGCTGATGTTTGGCTCCATGTAGACGCTGCCTACGCGGGAGCTGCATTTATGTGTCCAGAATACAGACACCTGATGAAAGGTATCGAATACTCCGACTCCATCGACGTTAACGCCCACAAATGGATGCCTGTCACTTTCGACTGCTCTGCCATGTGGGTAAAGAATGGATACGAGTTGATCAAAGCGTTTGATGTTCAGCGGATTTACTTAGACGACGTCAAAACTGATACAAAGATACCAGACTACAGACACTGGCAGATGCCCCTCGGTCGCAGATTTAGATCTTTGAAATTATGGACGGTTATGAGGATATATGGGTCTGAAGGTCTCAGGAACCACATCAGAACCCAAATCTCACTCGCTCAGCACTTTGCGAATTTGGTACGAGCTGACAATAGATTTATGGTGGAACCTGAACCTTCTATGGCACTAGTGTGTTTCAGACTCAAAGACGGGGACATAATTACTAAGCAGTTGTTACAAAATTTGACGAATAAGAAAAAGGTGTTCATGGTTGCGGGAAGTTTCCATGAAAGATATGTTATCAGATTTGTGGTTTGTTCCCGACTTACGAATAAGGAGGATGTTGAATACAGCTGGAAACAAATCAAGGAAGAAGCGGACTTGATTTGTCCACAGAAAATACATATTAAAGCCCAATTACCAGCCCTCGAACAAATTGTTCCTAGAGAATTATGTGAAAAGTCTAAGTAGTATTTTTTTTTAAAAGACATGTTTTGTGCATCTACTTACCTAGATTTCTGTTTGTTTATTTTTCATTTATTTCATTTCAGTTTACAGGTAGTTTCCTAGTGTCAAAGTGTACCTATTATTACATGCTTGTATTAATACGGTACACAAGTTAGTCATGAGCAATGAAATGTCATATCGTGTCATGTTTAACCCTGTTTTTTACAGAGGTAGCTCTAATTAATGGTGAGAAGATTAGGTACCAGCTCCTCGGGCGTGGACAGCATAAATTATGTTCAATGCACACACTTGGCCTTAGTCACATTCGGAGTGGAGTTTGTGTTGGTCGTGTGTGCAGACCCAATGACTCTTATTCGCGATACTGTCTGTGTACGTCTCTCTATCTTTGTTGTTGATGTTTTGTGGGTGTGATAGCTTGTAGTTGTAAGTATATGTATAGTCCAGTTTTCGTTTACGTGATATTAAAGATTGCCGTATCTTCTAGATCTATGCTTTTTTATAAAAATATGTGCTCTTAGTTCTTTTCAAAATAATGTAACCATTTAATAAACACAAAATTAAGTAGGTATCAATTATTAAAATATGTAAATGTCCGGGTTAAAAAGTCGAATTTACTCCGACCAGTAATAGACCTTTTTCTATAAAAGTATGATGTAAAATGAACGTTTAAGTATCCACTCATATTTGGCAAAATTCGTTGAATAATTTTATTTTCATTAACCAGGACTTCGTCCGCTTATTAATGAAAAACTACAACATTTAAGTAAATTAATAAAAAATTAGCATGTTTTTACCTACATTTCATTGCCCGTGACTTACAATATGGTTATTACAGGTACGGTGATTCACGAAAGGCATTTGTGGTTTTAGTCATAGTTAACAGTGTTATTCCTATCTAAAAACATATTTCGAAACAATTGTATTACCAATTATTAATATAGTAGGTAGATACATTACATACATAGGTCCTTTAGTTTTAGCTTCAATGGGCTGTGTAGGTCTTTAATGTCACAGGAACTAAGCGCTCCGGACACGAGGTCAGTTTGCGAGTCAGCTCACAGTTCAGTCACTGGGCTTTCACGAATACATCTCAGTGAAAAAGTGTCTTTAAATGTAGTCGTACATGAGACCAGTAAAGTGCCAGTGTGTGAACTGACTCTATACTGGCCTCGTGTCTGAAGCGCATTTAATTAAATTGTGTAACTAGTTATTAAGGTCGTTTTGTTGGTTAACAATATAAACAAAAACTGAAGTTTTCTGCGTTTAATTTCTACAAGTCCTATATTTAAATACAGCTACAAGTTTTGTTGATACATAGTCCATATGAGTATCCTTTAGGTATGCAATGTTTCAAGCAAATTTTATCTTCTGTGGCTGGTTCGTGTGGACAGCTGACGCGACCAGGGCGGAGGACTTCTGGAAATAAATATGAGAACCAGTTAATTAACAGTATCCAATAACATTATATACGTTGACGACCGGTAAAACGATTGGTTAGAGACCCTGACTGTAAAGTCAACGGTCCCGGGTTCGAATCCCGCAAGGTGCAAAGTGCAAACATTTGTGTGATGAGTGTGTGATGAGTACAAATGTTTGTTTCCAAGACACGGATATATATATATTACCCATAGAACAGGGAATCCTAGTTTGGGGCTACGTAGGTAATTGGTGTGAATTGTCCTGAATATTTAGGTATAACACTAATATTATAAAGGTGAAAGTTTGTATGTGTTTGTTACTTCTTCACGCTCAGGCAAAACGGATTTTGATGAAATTTGTAATGGGGATAGCTTATTTCCTGGAAACACCATAGGATATTTTTTATCATAATCATCATCGCTGACACTGGTGAAAACTTCAAAGTGACAGGTGTCAGCGCATGAAACCGCGGGCGCAGCTAGTTTAAATATATATAAGCCAACACAGGAAGGGGCAGAGAAAACTTAAGCGGAGTTAACTCAACTTAGATTATATATTAATCTATTCTTAATTCGACCTACGTACGTCCGTGAACGTAGTTCAGCGTATTATGTTTCCAAAAAGAAAACAAATTTTAAGATCCGAAAGAAGTCTGCAGTACAAAAAAATATATATTCAGTGAGAGCAGAGGCTAGAAACACTAGCCTAATTTTTATTTCGAACTTCGGCGCCATCATTCGAGAGTTTCCGACAAATTTTGCCGTCCTAAACTTGCGAGTCATTAAGTTATGAATAACTATGCAATGCATGAGTTAATTGTCTATAAGTATTTAAATAGTTACTTAAGTAGTTACTTACATCACATCACAATAACAATGCGAGAAGAAATTCGTGAGAGCAACGCTTTTTCGTTAAAACAATAGGCATTAAACTTGTATCATGTAATAATTTTTATGGATATTAATAGGTAGTCGCGATTCAAGCATTGTCCGTGGTTACTTGAGGGAAAGCGACGATGCGGTCGTTGATATACCGGTTAACTCTGGGGTGTAAGATTTCTAGGTTAAGTACAGCAGTCAGGCAGGAAACAAGGAAAATGGTAACATAGGCACGAATATCACGAAATTATATCACTCTAGTCAGAGGCGTATTTAGGTACCCTAGGGTCAACCCATGGTCTTGCTCCCTGCCAGGAGCGGCAGGCAGCAAGAGGCGGCCTCCTCTCGCGCTCTTCTTTATAATCGTAATTCGTAATCGTAATTCGTACTATTTTTAATTTTAAAAATAACTATTTTTAATTTTATTGCATTTTTACTTGACTTGCCAGAAAGTTACTAAAATAAATATCTGCAAAATTCTAGTTCCCCGATTTTCGCTGTGATAAAAAAAACCCCTGGCATTTCGTCTCTCCAAAGATTCCCCAATCATATAATTTTTCCCCAAAATGGGGGAAAAACCCCCAATCTGGAGACCCTGCACTAATACAAATACCTCAACATTTTCTCGATCGCTATGCTCGCGCTTTAAGATAAATCTATCCTTTTAACATCATTTTGAATTATGTTTTATATTTTACACTTTTATAAATAGACTTATAAAACAATAAGTATACTGTTTAAGTTATATTTAAAAAAAGAAGGTTTTATGAGCATATTTTTTTTAAATGCTGTCACTTTTAGGTATATTTTCTTGTTTTTTTTTTTTGTTAATTGCATTGTCGTCTATTTGTGAGCTACCCTGAAAGTTTCAGCCGGATATAAAGCTAATCGGGAAATGCTCGAAATTTGAATTGCAAGATTCCAGGACAGACAGAAATACAGATACATACATACATACATACATACATACATACATACATACATACATACATACATACAAGTGAAGTTAAATAAAAGCTTTTTAAAACAAGGTCTTTATTCTTTTGTATGGGCTATTTCCATTATTATAAGAATTTCACTTTTTAGAGTTCCTTACGTCCGTGTAAAAAACATGGAACCCCTTATAGGATCACTCGTGTGTATCTCTGTATGTCTGTCTGTCATATACAATTTGCTCCGATAACTGGACCATTTCTGTAACCCAAACACGTGTAACGTATCTCCATGCAAATTCACTCGCACATGCCGGTTTTTTTTCTACATATACCTACTTAGGCCCGGGGCGCCAAATCTTAAAATATCTACGCCCCTGATTCTAGTGCACTCGTTGAAAAACCACTTCGTTGAGATTGAATGGCTTATTTGCTAGTATCATACTAATAGTATCAGTCTACAGTGTGATATAAGTAGATAAGTAATTAGTGTCCCAAAGATGGACGAAGGTCTTTCTTTCTCCAATTTAAGTGTCTTTTCTCATCATTTCTGCTTCAGTTATCAATTTTACCTAACTCTTGCATTCACTCAATTGTTATAGCTCGAAACATCAACATCCTCTCCTCAAAAACGAGGTCTAGTTTGAGACGGTTCAGTATCCATAAAAAAAACATGGACATTAAACTAGAAATCAACGATGACGAAATATAGCACCTAGGTACCTACCCATTAAAGTAGCTCAAACGAAATCAAACTATTAGCTATTCGTCCATTTACCTTGAGTTGCCGCTGTTGTAGTTTCCGCCTTTACTGAGATATGTGACTCAGCATCTTGCACTATCGGATCTCTTGCATGCACCGCCGTACTGTCCCTAGGCCCCGGTAGACACACCGCTACGTTCACAGCCAACAAAACAACCAATATCACGTTCGTTATAGACATTTTTGTTAACTAATTGTACAAAACAAAAGAACAAAAGCAATGAATGCAAAGTAATGAAAGGTCAGCAGCAGTGGTCGAGCTTATATAGGTACGTCAGTGTTGTGAACGAGTAATAACGACGAGTTATGGACGTAAATAAGTTGATAGGCTACCGTATTGAGAATTGCAATGAGTAATAGTTACTGGAATCCCTGC
Organism: Alsophila aescularia; assembly: GCA_946251855.1. NCBI lineage: Eukaryota > Metazoa > Arthropoda > Insecta > Lepidoptera > Geometridae > Alsophila > Alsophila aescularia. Next base: position 55,525,250 of record OX276375.1, read on the forward strand.
GTCACTAAAACCGATATTGAACCATTAATCATCGGTTTTATTAATTAAAGTATTACATTGTCTTCAAGGGATCATTATATTTTCCTAATAGGTATACCTACCTATATAAAATACTTAGTTTTGTGTTCTCGCTATCGGTATTGTGTTATAATTTGCATTACCTATCTATTACTACATTATTCGATACAAGTGATCTGAAAAACAAGGTTTTGAAAAAACAAAGCGTCTGCCAAAGTGACGGACGGTTGGTGCAGACCAATGGCGAAGGAAATGTCTAAGGGAAAATTCCTTACTCTATGGTGCAGACAAAAAATAAATGAAGTTGAGATATAGCACAGTCTCAGAGCACAGTAGTAGTAAATGGTTGGCGGTAATTTAGGTTAGCAGGAATTCAGGAAAAAGTACCTAAAAAAAGAAAGCAAGGAATAAGTTTAGTGCAGATAAAGGAAGGAAAAGACCAACAAAACAAATAAGCCAAGTACAGATAGTGATTCTTTTATTGTAAAACAGATTGTAAGTTAAAAGCATAATGTTGATCGGTTCTGATCTAGATTTTGTTTGTTGAACAGAACCAATTTTATAATGCACTCATGTACTTAACATGAGTGCATTATAAAATTGTTTCTTTCAATGTAAATTAGTATTACGAGTAGCTAAAACTAATAACAGATGATCGTAGAGAAGTGTTTTCATTGCTAACCACCATTGATCCTTTGTTTAATAGGGTCGATGCTAACCACCAATAGATTGGGTAGTTTAACTTGTCAGTATGAAGCAATATCTATTATTATTGGATAATTGGCAATACAGTTTTTCTATTAACAAGTTTTAGTGGGTAACTAATCATTAATACATACATACGGATAGTTACCGTGTTATATGTATATATGTATGTATGTATTAATGATTAGTTTTCCTACAAATATATTGAATGTTTTTGGTAGGTGGTCATATTTATGACCACCATAATAAACAAAGTTCATGCATATTTATTGTATTATTTACTAGCTTACCCGCCCGCGACTTCGTCCACGCGGACTACAGTTTATCGCGAAAAAAGCATCCTACTCAGTTTATATATAACATCATTGATCCTACTTACGTTCTTCTACGATATTTAAAACCAATGCAAAAGTAGACTTAGACTTCTTGGTTATGGCCTCCGTGGCTTGTTGTTTTAATCTGTGGCACCAACGCTCTTGATAAATTTTGACGGACTTGTTATTTCGTTTCCATAGCAACCGTTCCTTACAGCGAGTATTCAACATGTTCTAGTTTTCCCGTGGAAACTTCCACGGAATTCCTGGAATTTTCCGGGATAAAAAGTATCCTATGTTTTATTCTAGGGTATACCTAAGCTATCTCCATTCCAAATTTCATCGATATCCGTCCAGCGGTTATCGCGTGAAAGCTCCCCAAACAAACAAACAGAGAACGTTTCACTTTTATATACTGGTATGGATAAATGACTTTTAGACAGAATTATATGTACATACATGGAGTGGCGTAAGGAGTAGTCAACCCGTGGTGGAAGACTCAACTCGTCATGATGACAGAAAATCTAAATTTGCGTTGAGAAAAAAAACATAAAAAACAACCAATATCACGGTTTTTGTTTTTTGGTTCAATATCGGGGTTTTCTAAATATAGGCCATTTAAATTTCTTTTCGATGGCATGATCACAAATAAAGTTATTTTCTTAGTCTGTTTTGAAGTGAGGGGAGGTGTAGTTTATTAAATTTGCAGAAGTGATAGATCTTATCGATGCCTTCAGTTTCGATGACAGCTGTCAAACTTAAAAGGGCTATAACTCTGAAACAAACGACGATTGACTAGTAGTTTTTTTACAGAAGTGATAGATCTCATCGATATCTTTGTTTTGGATGACAGCTGTCAAACTTAAAAGGGCTATATCTCTGAAACAAACGATACTAGACTAGTAGTTTCTTTAAAGAAGTTATAGATCTCATCGATATCTTCGTTTTGGATGACAGCTGTCAAACTTAAAAGGGCTATAACTCTGAAACTAATGATCCTAGACTAGTAGTTTCTTAACAGAAATTATAGATCTCATCGATATCTTCGGTTTGGGTGTTAGATGTCAAACTTAAAAGGTTTATAACTTTAAAACTAATGATCCCAGACTAGTAGTTTCTTTACAGAAGTGATAGATCTCATTGATATCTTTATTCTGGTACACAGCTGTCAAACTTTAAAAGCTATAACTCTGAAACTTATGATCAGTTTCAGAGTTATAAGCCCTTTTAAGTTTGACAGCTGTCATCCAATACGAAGATATCGATGAGATATATAACTTCTGTTAAGAAACTACTAGTCTAGGATCATTTGTTTCAGAGTTAGAGGCCTTTTAAGTTTGACAGCTGTCATCCAAAACGAAGATATCGATGAGACCTATAACATCTGTAAAAAACTACTAGTCCAGAATCATTAGTTTCAGAGTTATAGCTCTTTTAAGTTTGACAGCTGTCATCCAAAACAAAGATATCGATTAGATCAATCACTTCAGTTAAAAAACTACGAGTCACCGATGTTTGAAAGCTGTCATCCGACTTCACACTTTACTAAAGGGAGATGAAAAGGAATCTATCGTGCTGGGGAAAACTGTAAAAATATTTTTTAGCTTTTTCCCGAAACCCCCACCGTTGGGGACGGTCTCACTCCACCTAACCCCCTCTCCTTCCCCTTCCCTCAAATCTCCAACCTCCTTAAGGTTTCTGCTCTCCTGGTAATTTGTGACTATTTGTAAATATTATAATAGCTCGATATCGTGTCGTGGTGTGACCACGAGTAAATAAAATTCCTAAACGGTGTGACCACGAGTCCGTCGCCCATTTTAGCGTTTGTGTTAAAGCCGAATATTTTAGCGGATGGTCTAGCAAAATATCCCTAAAAGAGCAAATTGTGGTAAGCAGCATCCGACTATCGCAGTTGGTCTGGGTTCTGCAAATATTATTTATAATGGAATAGTTCCCATTTTTTATTTGCAGAAGTCGACCACAGCAATAGTCGAGTTTTGCATAAATATTTTTGGCGTATTATAATATTTTTCTTGATAAGATTTCGTCCATGTTTTGATCTCGTGTAGCATCACACGGGGGGCAGGGCGCTATGGAAAGAACTCATGAGAGTATAACAATCTCTAGGTTTATTTTATATGGTTATGACAATTTGCAGAATAACAACATTGATTTGGCTTTGCATATCTCTCGGTTGTTGTCCAAACCTCAATAAGCTGAAGGAGACCATTTCTATGGATGCGTTCTGCAAAAAAATAAATTATGAATTATTGCAATAAGCAGAAAACTACTACGTGTTTAACTCAAAACTAATCAATTTTCTAGTTATAAATAGCCCATTTCGTAGCCTCTGAAGTGTCCTTTGATATAAGTATAACATTTAAATTAAATCTGAACTGTACTTATTACAGCAGTGAAACCCATTTAAACGTCTGTATCTCAAAATGCGTTTTTCGTCGATGGTCGCATTCTGTTTGCTCAATTATTATGCCGAGATTATTTACGGTGTCACTAAAAGGCATGATAACTTCGTCAAAAATCGCCCCTCCCCCTATGTCTTTTAACAAAAATTAAATAATACATCATAGAGCTATATGAGCTAAAAATGACACCAAAATTAGATCTTTGGACCTTACAGTTAGAGAGATAGAGATTTTAAAGATATTTCACGTCAAAAACTTACCACGGAATCATAGGAATGATCAGAGATACTCTTGGAATTTTAATTCTTTTCCTGTAAGGTTGTTGCTACATCCTAGTATTACTTTATGGATTGTTTAAATACCATAGGGGTTGGACTAAATAAATAACGAACTATATATTGCTAGATTTCATGATCTTCCCTTAATTTAAGATATTTTTATTTGAGAGATTTGATCATTATTATTGATCCTATAAATTTATTGGTGCCATAAAAATACAGGACGTTAATATTTCGCATTTGTGCCGGTTCGATTCCCAGCTGAGGTAAGTAACTTTTCAAAAAGTGTGAATGTAGTTTTACTAACGTTTGAACAGAAGCGAATGTTTCCTTTGAGTAAAATTTGCTAACTTCAATATTGAGGATACTTACCTTCCAGGTCCCGTTTGAACCACAGTTCGAACTTTCCATTCGGTAGGTATATGAGTATAACGCATTTTCAACAATATTACTTACTAGCTTATGTCCACGACTTCGTCCGCGCGGACTACAGTTTATCACAAAAATGCATCTTATGTTTATCTAGGATATTAAAAACCAATGCAAAAGTTTAGCACCTACGCTCTTGATGCTTTTTAACAGAATTGATATTATTTCGTTTCCAAGGCAACGTCCGTTCCATACAGCGAGTAATCGACATTTTCCCGTAGCTACTTAAAAAAAAACAGGACAAAAAGTATCCTATGTTGGTATCTATATTGTACAGTACCTATATAAAAGTTTTATCTAAATCGGATCTGCCGTTTTGGCATGAAAGCTCTCCAAACAAACAAACAAACAGACAACGTTCCACTTTTATATATTGGTGTGGACGTAGGCAAGCGTGAACACGTTTTTTTCCATGTAGGTTAAAAAAGTGGGTGGGGCTGTGTACCCCGCACGGCCGTTTTTTTATCTCGAAACTTCTACGGCACGTACATATCACGAGTTATACTGAATTTTCCCACCTATCCTTACACATTCCCATAAATCCTCACCTATTCCCACCCATATCTACGGATTTTGTTCACTTAGGTCAGTTTCCGCTTTTGTGAGAATAAATATTAGGCTGTAATTGTTCTGAATAAAACAGAATTCCTTCAAAGTCAGATTACTTTTATAGCTGTTATTTTTCTGACAAAAATTAAATGAGTAAAGTGTGAAGTCGGATGACAGCTGCCTAACCTACAAATACTTTCGGATAAATCCGTTTCATAAGTAATTTTTGACATTTCCTGTCATTTTTGTCATCAGCAGTCAATACTGGTAGTGTGGTTTAAATTGCACTTACAGTGCTGAGACTGCGAACACTGCTAACAATCGGTTTAAATTGTTGGTCAGCATATGCACGCCAACAAATTAAACCGACGATTGCATGCATATATCATTTGAGTCTGCTGTTATGTGAATATACCTACTGTTGTTTTGTTCTGTTTTTAGTTTCTCATTTCTCTCTTAGTTTTGTTGAATTCGTTTGCTTCTGCTAAAAGAATATAATCATTATTATATGTACTGGCAGTCTGGCGGGAATTCCAACAACATATCAACACAGAATGACATATGTCAATTGAATTTGACGTTACTGCATACGCTGCTCTACCTCTTTTTTGTGAACTTTGTGTGCACGCCAAAATGACGTCACTCTTGACGTCACTCTTGACGTCATGTATCCGACGTGGAGAATAAATGCGCATTTTAATCCGACTTTGTGCGCGCTGACAGTACACATAGCGCATATTGGTGCAATTTAAACCACAGCATGGATGTTTTGACGTGTGATAGCTGCTTTAGCCTGTCAATTTGACAGCTGTCATATGAAATAATGATCTCGATGAGATCTATCACTTCTGTAAAGAAACAATTAGTCTAGAATCAATAGTTTCAGAGATGTAGCTCTTTTAAGTTTGACAGCTGTCATCCAAAATGAATATATCGACGAGATCTATCACTTCTGTACAGAAACTACTAGTCAACGATCAATAGTTTCCGAATAAAAGCCCTTTTAAATTTGACAGATGCCATCCAAAACGAAGATATCGATGAAATCTATCACTTCAGGGGTGCGTTCACTTACTACGCTCGAGGACGCACAGATCACCCGCGCGATCACTCGAAATCGTTCACGGCTTCGTCGGGCGTACGCCTGGGTCATCCGAACATCATGCGGACCTCCAAAGCCGTTCACTAACTCTGGGTGATCGAGCTATATTAGCACGGGTGATCCGTGCGTCCTCGAGCGTAGTAAATGAACGCACCCCTGTAAAGAAACTACTAGTCCAGGGCTACGTTCACTTACACGCTCGAATCATCCGTGCGATTATCGCTCAATCATCCGGAGTTATTGAACTACTTTGGACGTCCACATAGAACTGACAACTGTCAAGTGTCAGTTTCATACTATTCCTCCCCTCCCCTACTATTTTTCGGATGACCCAGGCGAACGCCCGACGACGCCGTGAACGATATCGAGTGATCACGCGGATGATCCGTACGTCCTCGAACGTAGTAAGTGAACGTCCGTTCACTTACTACGTTCGAGGACGTATACTCCTAGGATATAAACTATTAAATGTCAAACGTCAACTGTCAAAATATAGGTAAATACCTTGGGTGCGTTCACTTACTACGCTCGAATCACCCGTGCGAATATCGCTGGATCATCCGGAGTTAATTAACTATTTTGGGCGTCTACATAGAACTGACAACTGTCAAGTGTCAGTTTCATACTATTCCTTCCCCCCTTACTACTTTGCGGGTCACTCCTGGGGCCCGTTCACTTAGACGTTCGAGGACGCACGGATCACCCGCGCGTACACTCGAAATCGTTCACGGCGTCGTCGGGCGTTCGTCTGGGTTATCCGAAAAATAGTAGGGGAGGGGAGGAATAGTATGAAACTGACACTTTACAGTTGTCAGTTCTATGTGGACGTCTGGACGTCCAAAGTCGTTCACTAACTCCGGATGATCGAGCGATAATCGCACGGATGATTCGAGCGTGTAAGTGAACACAGCCCTGCGTACGCTCGACGCCGATGTGAACGATTTCGAGTGATCGGGCGGGTGATCCCTGCGTCCTCGAACGAAGTGAACGCACCCCTGATGGGGATGATGATGAGTTGTTCATACATAGGTATATGTTCAGTCAGTGTGGATTTGAATGGAAATAAATAAATCCACAATGTTTTCTTTAAACAATAACTTTATAATTAAGTGGTAATTTTTATGGCTAACATATTACATTTATATCCTCCATCGACCACATGCGTTGATTGTGTCCGTCACTACAGCCGGCCATTTGTTTGTACGCAGCTCAAAACTTCCCAAACTGTAGTGCTCTCAAGTGCTCTGTAGTGCCCAAATATGGCCATTAGTTCTCGATTACTTTACGAGATATTTCAATTCAAAGGGTGGCCTGCCGGGGTGACGCTGCGTTCAGCGCGTCGATGTCGACGAGCCGGATCCAGTGAACAGATTTAAATGAAACATAGCTCAGCTTTTAGTTCTCGAAATAATAAGCGAAACTGTCAGACAAAATTACAATCGAAGTAGTGGTTTATGAGATAACCATCTTATAAGGGTGGTCAGCCAGGATGACGCTTGCTTCAGCGCGCTAACTCTATAACAACAAAACGAGTGAATAAATATTCTTCAAATTAAGTGGAGCTGCAGTTCTTCTATTTGAGCCCTTGTGTCCAAAAATCAGTAGTTTTTGCTCGTTCGAGGCTCGCAAGGTGGTCTGCTGGGGTGACGCTGGCTCTGGCGCGCTACCTTGAAACTCGACAACGGCTGTGCCTACAGCTTTGAGATGTAAACCTACAAATAGTTCCCGGTAAGATGGTCTTTGTGCCCGTGAATTGGACATCTACCTAACGAACTTTACGAGAAAAAAGCTACCATTACTTTTTATAATGGAAGCTTGGATTTCCATTTTGGTCGGATAATACAATGTGTACAATCACGTTCAAAAGTGATAACTAGTAAAATTTTATTTAACCGCTCGGTTGTCCACGCGCTGAAGACCGCAGGACCAAACTGATAACCCAAAAAAAAAATGGCCGACGCGACACATCTAACCTCAAACTGGTAATTGATTGTATATGCGTTGAGACTACAGGTACTTGATGGTCAACCCACAAAAAAAAGAAGGTCGATGCGACACATCTGGCCGCAAACTGGGGATTTATTGGGTACGTGCCGAGATCACAGGTATCTGATTGTCAACCCACAAAAAAAATAAGGTCTACGCGACACATCTGGCCGCGCCGACTTTGCGTAAACAAACAGTTTTTATGACCACTTCATTGAGCGCTTAGATAAACAAACTGGTGATTTATGGAGCTAAATAGGTACGGCACATATTTCAAGTGTTTATGCTGTGGGTTTCGAAGCAAAATAATTATATAAACTATTATTGAGGTCAATAATGTTCAAAATCGATTGACAAAATTTACGTCGCTATCGAGTGGTCCGATGATCGATGAAAACAAAAAATATGACTGTAGCGTTAGTTGCGATGATCAATGAAAACAAAAAAAGTGACTGTAGCGCATAGAATCAATCGAGCGGTTAAATAAAATATTGGTATGTATCACTTTCTTTGGTATTATATTTTTATGATTTTAGGATCAACGCCTACTTAGCGAGAACATTACTTGTTATGTTATTATTTATGTAGGAAAAATTTAGATCACGTAAGTAGTTGGTGGTTTGGTTTAATTCAATTGAGCTACCAATAGATGGCGTTACAGTCCTCGCAAGACAAAATTCATACAAAGTATTAGGATATTAAATAAAGTTTTACTTGATAGGTATCACTTTATTTGGGATAATTTTACTATATACTCTATGATAAAGAACATAATAGTATTATTTAATAGGTAATTTTCTAAAGGAAAAATTTGGTTCACGTTGGTTGGTGGTATGGTCACGTGTTGGCTTGGTTCAGTTTAACTGAGCCACAGAATAAATAATAGTACAAGTACAGAAGGATAACTGAGTAAAGTCATTTAAATACATTGCAACTCTCGCTACAACGCAATAAAGTTCAATGTACTCGCACAGCGCTGCGATCTTTCAATTATATTTACCTATAAATTATATATATTTATCAATTATATTTATATTGGGATTTTAGGTCTTGGAATAGAACATAGCGTACTTTTAACCTAGACATATGACCACGCGTGTGAAGCCACGAATATAGCTAGTTTTAAAATATGGTCATTAGTCTACAAGCTATAACTATATTTACTTTAAATTTTATACCTTCTATTTTCAATTATTTATTCTAATGGTTCTTTATTTATTCCGAAATCTGTTGTATTTCAATAATGTACCTACTGGTAACATTATAAATTGTACTTAGGTCTAGGTACCTACGCCCGGGACCCGGCCGCGTGAAGATGGAAACGCAGCCACATGTTGATATGTGTCACTTTTCGTGAAATCCATTTTTACTTGATTGTACCTACGAATAAGTAATAAGTCAGGAAACGTAACAGCGTTAATAAAATGACCCAACAAAAGTCGTGCCCAAGTAGGTGGGGCTTAAAAGTCGTGTCCAGCGCGTCATCAGTCGTACATTTTTCATGCAAGCGAGCACACGTCATATCTTCGCGTACGTTTTAATTTTATCATTGTGAACTACAGCTGTGAATCATCATGCCAGCATGTGTTGTGAAGTGGTGCAGGAGCCATACAAGATTAAAATGTCCAGGGATCACTTTTCACTAGTAGTAGTTGCAAAATTATAATTATATTCAAAAACGTTCAAATACACTATCAAACCGCGATGGTCAATACTATGCAAAATGAAGTCAGTCAATTTTTGCACTAAAGTTTAATTTCTACTCGATGAAATTTTGAAATTAAGCTGTTATTTTTTTCACGCAGATGATTCATACCTAAGAAACGTCAACATATTTAGGAGAATACTAAACAAAATGAGCAAATAAACAATAATGAACGATTACAGTTGGTATGTAATATAGGTTCGGCTTTTTCGACTCATGGGAATAACAATAGCATTAAAAAAACAGTTCATAGTTTGATCGAATTAAAGCACGTTTAATTTTTCAGGCTAATGAAAATTCACCTTCTGGAAATTTTGAAGTGTTTGATTTACCTGAGTTGCTCAAAAAAACAAATAATGCAAACCCTCAAGGAATAAGGCACAAAAACTTGTAAGATTTCACTAATTTTTTTGCACTTTATATTTAGGTTTGATAGGATTTTTTATTTTAGCTGTATATGTGTATCTATTTCAATTAGAGACAGTCTTTCATAGATTTGAAACTGATCTTCAATAAGGTTATTTTCAGGAGAATAATATCAACACCGTCATTACATTCAGTGTTGATATTATTCTCCTGAAAATAACCTTACCAACCAAGAAAAAAATTATTAAAAAATAATCTTATTTCAACCGAAGTCTTTAGTTTTGAATCATGCGTTACGCCGATAAATATACCATCGTCAGATATTGAATCTGCTCTGAATACTCCTAAAACACACATTTTAAAGCAAAAACTAAGAAAAAAACTATTTTGGCAGTATAACGACTATCACAGATCAGAAATCTACAACGCCCAAATAAAAGATTAACTATGAAGAATATTTCACTTAAAATATTTTATCCCAATTGAAGAAAAATGGATTTGGCGATACTACAGAAAATACTGCATCGAATGATTTTTCGGACGATATAGTTATAGTTAGCCCTTAAAAGGAAAAAGTCAAAAGTTACTTTGACCTTTGATGGCTGTGCATCTAACATCGCTACGGCTAAGATGTTGGGTTGCAATTTTGAAGACACAAACAATTCAAAATCGTTTTTTGACCACCCATCTACCGGAGACCCAGTAGTTGTAATATTAGATCCATTTCATATGGTGAAACTTGTGCGTAACACATTAGAGGAAAAATACACTCGTAGATAAAAACAAGAAAAAAAATTGAGTTCAGAACAGTTTCTGCAAATGTGCCCATTTGCAGAAACTGAAAAATGTTCATGATATCGTTGGATTGCATTTTGGGAATAAATTGTCAAATCGGCATCTATACTTCCGAAATAATATCATGAACGTGAAACTAGCGATTCAAACCTTAAGTCAAAGTGTAGCTGATGCGATTAAGTTTGATTCGCAACAGTTAAACATGCCTGATTTTCAAGAAACAGATGCAACTGTTAGCTTTTTAGAAACGTTTAACAACCTTTTCGACATACTAAATTCAAGACCACTTTCTGGACACGGGTTTAAACACCCTTTTTCAGTGGTAGAAAAAGAAAAACTACATGACGTTTTGGATCAAAGCGAAAAATATATTAAAGGTCTCTAAATCAATGTGCAGTCAAAAAAAACTCGAACAGTAAATGGACAAAGAGTAACAGTATATACTAACTCTTTGAAACCAGTGACCAAAACTCAGTCCAAAACTGGACTTCTAGGACTCCTCATATGTATTTCAAGTTTTAAATTACTTTTTGCACGGCTAGTAGAGTTACAAATATATAAATTTATTTAAGCATATTAAGCCAAGATCATAATGAGTTGTTTTTGGAGTGATCCGCAACCACGGCCGTTGCAACAATAACCCAAACGCCTGACAGTTTATGGAAATATATAAAAATAATTTACTGAACTTGAACCTCAGCTCTAAATTCACAGGCTGACAGGAGGACATTCCGTTTTAAATTTCTCAGTATCCGTCTTCACTACATTGCGAAGAAAGATTCTCTTTTAATGTCTTCTGGACAAAAACTTAATAAATTAATTATATTTCGTGGGACAAAGAATTTAATGAATTGTAAAAAGTGAGCCAAAAAAAAACATTGTACAGTAATATTGTTTTATTACAGACTTGGTGCGGTACACTTATTGCATAACATCGTCCACGCCGCTATGACTCAGCTGTCATAGCAGACATTGCATTACGCGCGTGAACCAATCCCTGCTTTCGTTCTGAATTTAAACCAATCACCAAGCATGTGTATTTGTAACCTCGGAAGTGATTCGTACTTTGAATCTTACGTCGTTTTGGTTAGAAGTCCCCTACTTCTACACTTTTATTGTGACATTTGTTCTGAATTAGAGTTCCTGACTTATTATTTATTCGTAGGATTCTACATCTAATATTAGCCGGCTAAATGTAATATCCATGCCTAATGCGCTTTCATTCATGCTAATGGCAAATACTTAATGTTAGAAAGGGACAGCTGTAGCTTCGAGAACCTTCTAATGGAGGTACTTACGATAAGGTGTGCAAAAAGTAATGATAGCTTTTTACTCGTAAAGTTCGTTAGGTAGATGTCCAATTATCGGGCACAAAGACCATCTTACCGGGAACTATTTGTAGGTTTACATCTCAAAGCTGTAAGCACAGCCGTTGTCGAGTTTCAGGGTAGCGCGCCTTTTGATCCTCGAACGAGCCAAAACTACTGAACTTACACGACTGATTTTTGGGACAAATAGAAGAACTGCCAGCTCCACTTAATTTGAAGAATATTGATTCACTCGTTTTGTTGTTATAGAGTTAGCGCGCTGAAGCAAGCGTCATACTGGCTGACCACCCTTAGAAGACGGTTTTCTCATAAACCACTACTTCGATTGTAATTTTGTCTGACAGTTTCGCTTATTATTTCGAGAACTAAAAGCTGAGCTGTTTCATTTAAATCTGTTCGCTGGATTCGGCTCGTCGACATCGACGCGCTGAACGCAGCGTCACCCCGGCACTAATGGCCATATTTGAGCACTACAGAGCACTTGAGAGCACTACAGATTGGGAAGTTTTGGGCTGCGTACAAACAATTGGCCGGCTGTACACGCGTTGATTTGATGTAAAAACATACATAAGCAAGTACAATCGACACAGACTTACAACGCCAGACATACTGGTCACCCTATTCCATTGCTATTTTTAAAACTTGTAAAATAGCTCACCTGTGGAATATTATGCCACAACCACGATACCATTCCTTGTTGCAAGTATTTACGCAGCAAAAATACACCATTTCATATAAATTTACTAGATTAATTTTAATAGATTATGCTGGAAACACGAAAAGTACACCGGTCACCAAGCAGCCATAATATTTTTGTTTACTCAACAGTGTGTCCACTTTAAGACAACGACATACTACCGATATGTTTTTAATTTGGTATGTATTATCATGTATTTTATTTAGAATTTTCTAGTCAAAAATTAAATCCATGTAAAATTAAAATTGATTAACTATATTATTGTATTTTCAAAGTAAAATAAACAAACTACTTCAGCAAAATTAAATGTTTTCAAATGTAAGACTTCTCCCAAAAACTACCAAAAAGAATTTCACTAAGCTACGGCAACATGCTAGACAAGGACGAACTACTACTTTTGCCTTTTGCGCTATCTCACCCCGCTTGATTCTCTACTTTGACATGAGAAAAAGAAAAATGAATTTTATGTTGTATGCTTATAGTTTAAGTTTGTATGAATGATAATATTGGAAGTACGCGATCCAGTTTACGAAGTATTACAGATTCATGACTGAGGTAGATACGTTGTATGTCCTTTATTGTATTAGCTATAAAATGGTAAATAACATTATATAATTTATTTTATAAGCAATTCACAAAAAATATGAAGTTTTACGCGCGTTTCTATACTGTCCGGAAAACACACGGGAGTTCTCCGGGATATATAGAACTATTATTATGAAAGTATATGTTTCTCAAAAATTTCTTTTTCATCTTGAATAAACCCTTCTATCCATTTTGCCCCATTTTACTCTAGCTGCTATCCGACGCACATGACTTCACAGGCCGTCATCGGCGGTGATTGACGATCGGCCGCTCACTGCAACTGAGAACATGTCTTTATCTCTTTTAGACGACGCGGTTCTATAAATCTCTGTGAACTTTTAGCCTCTTTAGTGATGCAAATATAGTTTCTTAAGTTCTATGTAAGAAGCTATAGTACAATTTCGCCGTGTATTTAGTGTTTTATAATGGGTAAGACGTCTCTATTGGCACAGAATAAATAATAGTACATGTACAGAAGGCTAACTGAGTAAAGTCATTTAAATAAATAGCGACTCTCGCTACAACGCTATAAAGTGCAATTTAACTCGCACGGCGCTGCGAGCTTTCAATTATATTTAACTAGAAGGCGCTCGCCCACCGCGTGCAGGTTAGAATGCACCGTATCACAACGCGCGAGAACTTCCATTGCTCTAACCGTTTCAGAATCGCTCTGTCCCTTTTTCGCTCGGTAGGGTTGTATTAAGATATGACTAGGTACTTGTACTACTAATTATTCTGTGATATGTTATGACTTAGATATTGTAACAGAATAAATAAGTAATAATGTATTATGTTATTACTTATTATTATAAATTAAAATAGTTCTATTACATACAATGACATTCTTATCAGAATAGACCTACTACCTCATTTTTTACTACCTACCTATCCCGTTTTCAGAACGCCGATAAGTTTAATGAGATACCTACCTACGTGTCGTTGGTTGATTATGATTATATCCTATAGGTATTGCACTTTGATGAATAAAGGTGCCTGTCTGAATTCCATGCTTTTTAATGAGTGAAAAATAAATTGCTACCTACGTAATAAAAGGTATTAAAAGTAGGTAGGTATTATAAGAGACATATATAAATTCCTAATTAGTTGTAGGCTACTTACTAAGTCAGCACAGTAATTCATTTTCCGATCAACAATACCTACTATAATCAATTATAAAATTACGTTGATCGATTTAATAAACGACTTTATTTCTGCGCGGAATAACCTTAAATATGCGTAGCTTCGGTATGGAACATAAATGAAATAACATAAAACTATAGGAACCTACGTAATAAAAAAATATCAATATCTAACTACATAACTAGGACCTATTACAGGTATTACAATTTATTACCTTTCAATATCCTTTGGAAACGTAAAGAATGACAATTCGTCATTTCTATCACTATTCAAACAGCCGAATGTTATGCAGTACTTTCTAGCTTTCTTCTTGGTACTCATAATTAAAACACGAATAAAGTTTGTCAATAACTTTACGTAAGTAGGTGCTCTATCGCTAAGTACAAGGCGCGCGACTCATCGAGCGCTTGACACTCGACTGAACGGACCCGAATATTGGGTCCTCGAATTTATATGTACTTGTTGCGGAGTGCGACCACCCTGCTATTGGTAAGATTTCATTGACCAATACCCATTTAAAAGTTCACTAATTAATTATGTCGGGGTTCTCCATACGAAGTATTCTCCGATGACCGGCCTAATATTAGAAAGTCAAGTCGTTAACACTTGAATAAGTAATTTTGTATAAATTTTAAGTTCGCTACCGGGCAGCACTGTCCGATACAGAAGCTGTCTGTCACTTGTCAGTGTCAAATATGACCATTGAATTTTCATATAATCTTTCGTGCGTGTTAATGTGGCAGCACTGTCCGATACAGAAGCTGTCTGTCACTTGTCAGTGTCAAATATGACCTATTGAATTTTCATATGATCTTTCGTGCGTGCTAGTGTGGACTGGTTAATTTTGCGACTGTTTCCTTGAATTGTTTATCACTAATTATTGCGGTTTGCTTATTGGTACCTATACTTACGTCATGAGTAGAGGTAAAACGCTGACCGGACAAGCTCGAGAAATGGTCGTAAAGTTATCAAAGTATTTCGAGCATGAAAATCAAAATGGCGGACCTGTAGAATCATTGGCGCAGGTTCACCTTCGTACCGCCAACGCGCTCGGCATAAGTACACGAACAGTGTCCAGAATTTTGAGAGAAAAATATGGACCTTCCGGCGTGGAGGAAAATGAACTACGTACTCCGGCCATTATAAGGAAAAGACCTGTAACAGACATTAGCGCTTTAGACGTGGAAGCTATTCGCAATCATGTGAACTCATACTATGACAGAGAAGAGTATCCATCTGTGAAAAAATTACTAGCATCTCTGAAAAATGCCAATTTATACAAAGGATGTGCAGTTTCACTTAAATCAGTTTTTAAGAAAATCGGAATTGATTATAACAAACCAAAGAAAATTGGAGTTATTCATAAAAAAGAGAAGAAACGCGAGCAAGAATATATTAAAATGGTTGACATTGCAAGAATCGTGGGGGCCGCCGAAAAAAAATCCTCAAGCGAACAAAGCGTTGAAACAGCTAGTGAACGTGTACAGCCGATTGGTCCTATAAATGTTTCTAAAGATTGTGATCAGAGCTCTGAACTTCCAGCAGAGTTGGCCGAACTGGATAACAAATTAGAGGGTGCCAGCAATCGCGCATGTGCTCAAGGTTCTGCATTACTCCGATCGAATGAAGACAATCCATTGGCTGATGATATAGAAATCAAGACGGAGCACAGTTCTGAAGAACAACTAGAAGTTGAACTAATTAAGCATGACCCCATTTACGGTGATGCAATTGAATTCTGATCACGCACTAATGTCTTGTGAAGAATGTGAAATTACTCACATTTTATGGTAAAAATAATAAATCAGTCCTTAATCCAAATTCCTGCGCAGTTTAATTTTAAAAATAGATCCCACAAAAATGTTCAATTATCTACACGAATCACTCGCGTGATTCGTAGAGCCTCAGATTAGAGTAGAACCACCTTATTTATTTGTACTACAGCGTACCTACTTACGTATAAATAACTAGCTCAAAAGCTAAAAAAACACGCCTGCCCTGCCAAAAAATAACTTATGCCAATAATTATAAACTGTTAGAATATGCTTATCAAGGCCTTCAATTTGATACCCATATTGTAAATATTGAAGTTTTTTGCTTTTTAAAATGGTCTATAATGCCGACAAATTGTTTTTTCCAAAAAAAAAATAGCCTATGTTATATACTCGGGGGATGTAAGGATTCTAACGAACGGATTATTTCCCCATGCGTCTAAATCTCTCCAGGCATTTAACAGTTATGGTGGAATAAAGAAACTCACATACATACAAATAAACATGAATCCTAAAAACATTACACTCCTTTTTTTGGGCAGTCGTGTAAAAATGCTAGATTTAGGTTAACTAAGTTTCTGGCTCATCGAGCTTCGCCAGTATGATCGAATGACAAACAAAAATGGGTGCCATGGAGCAATGTGAAATTTCGGCATTATGTAGAATCGTAGTTCCGTTTTCAATAAGAATTATACAAGATCTAAAAAATACTTTGTAGATAGCTCTAGTTAGGATCATCGGTCCGTGGATCCCTTTATTTCGCTGAAACTGAGAAAATTAATGAAACACATAAAAAGTTATTCAGTTTAATACTCTCGCCCGCGCCGCGCCTGTACCGAAACGACCTAGGCGTCTCGCCATCGTTTCTAACGCAGACCTCAGGCCAGCTAGAATACTTACAATATTTATGAGTAGAGTGGCGAAAAATTAACATTTTTGGATCACCTGTTTTTAAACCTTTCCTTGAGTGATGATGGATGGTCCTTGAAGCAAAGTGCGATCGATAGTGAAAATGGACTATTGTGATCTCAACGATCTGTGAGTGATACCTATCTAGTATTCTTTACTGACAATACTGGGACTTACGGTACTTTCCATCATTCCACCTGTAGTGACACCTCCAACACCTGCTTTTATAGTGGTTATTCAAGATGTACTTGTTAAACAAGCTTAAAAGCTAAAAAAAACACGCCTGCCCTGCCAAAAAAGAGCTTTTGCCAATAAATTATACATTGTTTGAATGTGCTTATCAAGGCCTTCAATTAGATACCCATATTGTAAAATGCGAAGAAAAATATATTTTTCGAATTTGAAAATGTAGGTAGCCATACTGCAGTCACAATAAAAGTTATCAAAAAAAAATTGCCTATGTTACTCGGGAGGAAGTAAGGATTCTAACGATACCCCATGCGTCTAAATCTGTTCAGGCATTTAAAAGTTATGGTGGAATAAAGTAACTCACATACATACACAAATATATACATGAATGCTGAAAACATTAAGTACACTCCTTTTTTTGGGCAGTCGTGTAATAATAGAGACGTATGTAGCAAAATATAGTTTTTAAGTTATCAAAGTAAGAGAAAAAACACCACTAACCTGGCAAAAAAAACTACTTTTTAAAAATTATTATAGCCTATGTTACTCGGGATGATGTAAGGATTCTAACGATATCCAAATCTTTTCAGGAATTTATAAGTTATGGAGGAATTTTAAACTTTACACTCCATTTTTTGGGCAGTCGTGCAAAAAAAATAAGTTTTCAGTAGGCGTTAGTTTTATTTTTTTAAGTTCACGCTAAATTAGATTGTGAAGCAGAACTTGAACCATAGACCTCCAAAATGCCGTCATCACTCTTCCAACTTGAGCTGGTCGGGGTACGCTATCAAAATGTATGGAATGTTGTCTCTGCAACCCTGGGGAGCCAAGACCAAAAGCAGAATATCTTGGTCTCCCCCAATGAAGACACCGGGGGAACAAGCCCACGATTATTCTGTCTCCCCGCCCGGGGAAGCCAAAACCACAAGCAGATTCTCCTTATCTCTTTGTAGTCCTAGGCTACCTGTGTGTTACTACTGTTTCTTAACAGGCATATAGGGGACAAAGTCGAGAGACATTGCGCGAGCACTCGCGGCACATTTAAGAATACGTAAGATTCCGTAGAGATGTCGCATGACACTACTGCCATTTTGCGAAAGTCGCGGAACAAGAGCGACACCAGTTTTCACCACAAATGCTGTCGGGCGACTATCGATCAGTGTCGAAAGACTCATTGCTCGCGTGTGTCGACCGCTCAGTGCGTCAACAAGCGAGAAGTTCCATGACACGTAATTTTCACCTGCGATGTCGCCCGACACGTGTCGGGCGACAAGGTCGCGGGACATAATGTTACTTAATGAAAACGGGGCTTAAAAATTAAAGTGGTCTTCCTTTTTACAATTAAGCAATCTGTGCTATTAGGTATTATGGGGCATCAATAACGGTTAGCGTGTGGCGCACTTCGCCGGTAGCGAGTTTAAGTACCTAGTAACAGCTTTATTAAACACCTTTACGTTACGGGCCCAGGTGTAATCAATACGAACATAGCATAGTCGTCGAATTTTGCTGGTCTTTACAGTGTTGATCTATCTCTAAGATCATATCTTGGTTCAATTGCGTCTTGAAATTCATCCATCTCATCATCACCAGCATCATCATCATAGTCTGAAGATCTGAGTAAGCGGTTACTAGGTACTTAAACTCGCTACCGGCGAAGTGCGTCACACACTAACGGGTATTTGCAATCTAAACCACTATAAGATTGTCGTATAATGAAGTTGTATGAACGTTTACTTCACCTAAATATACAACTTAATCATTTATATAACTAGAATGCCGATAATACACTTCTATAAAACAACAACGCCGATGAAATACCATTAAATAACTGTTATAAAACTAAAAGTCGTATCCACTTGAACAGACGACCAGTAGTGTCAGAATATAGTAAATATTAGGTAATATTTAGAAAATTACTAAAAAACTTTACCTCCCCGTGTGAAGCTGGGGCTGGTCGCTAGTACCTAATAAATTAAATAAATAGATATGTCTTACTAGACCAAAGGTTTAAAATAGTAGATTGTATTACTTGGGAGCGAAATAATATTTTGCCGGCGAGGGCGCTAATTTAAATCCAGAGCGGAGTGAAGGATTCTAGAGTAGAATCCTGAACGGAGCGAGGGATTCAATATACGTCGCCTGAAGGAAAATAATTTTGCGTCCGAGTGATAAACTCTACTTTTCATCCCCCTCTATGAGAAAAAGAAAAGAAAATAAAAATCGCTTGAAGATACTTTACCACAATTTACAAGCACAAATTAAAAATTATATATATATAAGTGTATAAATATATGTATATAACCACCCCCCCGTTATAGCTAAGAACCATCTCGTTTACCTCAGCTTTCAAACTTAAAAAGTCGTAGCTAAATTGGGCCATTCATTTGAAAGCTACGATTCTCACCGCCACCACCGATACGATGGTGAAGCCATCATTTATTTCGTGATAGGTATATACTAACTTTTCGGCCTAATAATATATGTCCGGATAGCTTCCACGGTTGACTTTGGATCTTTAGTACCGGAGTTCAAATCCCGACTGGAGTGTTTACATTTTGCACATTAAAAATAAAATGTGATGGCTTGAACATGGCCGAGCTAAGGCGGAAAAAGCCGAGCCACGGAAATCCATTACTGCCCTCTCTATGAAAGTCTTGAACAGAAAAGACCTACTTTGCTCCCACTTTTCCAGGAACCAATCAGTGTTTTTTCGAATAGATAGGATGAAAAAATTTATTTGTACGAGTATGTAAGTAAGGTAATGTTACGCCGGTCCGGTCTTAGAAAAACAGTAGGTACTAAAATGACGCAATACCTACATTTAAAGGAACATTCTGGAACACACTAGTAGAGATTAGGTACCTACATAAGTTTCTAGAGAGCGCGGTAGGTATATACCTACGGGCGCGGCGGCATCAAAGGTGCCGCCGGCCTTAAGTACCTACAGGCGCGGCGCGGCAACTCAAAGGCGCCGCCGACCTTGAAAAGTTCAAAGAACTACCGACTACCACTAGTACATACGAGTAGTTATAAGTACATTCTGGAAACTTACGTCGCGGTATAAATAGGGCGCACATCGACTGCCTGGGACATTACTGATTTGGCTGACGAAACGAAACGATCAAAGTGATTCGAAGCGAGTATTTAGTGATAATTGATAAGAGTGTACAGTCAAGTAAAAGAGTGTTTGATCATTATTTGTTGGATTACTTTCTTTTTGTGGTTTTTCGAATAAAGGTGTTAATTATTTGGTGTAATTAGCGTACATTAATTTTATCCGAACCCCAGCTCGTAACAGTAATTTATCAATATGTGAGTTATGTGACCTATAAAGTCAGATAAGTTAAAGTTTTTGGGGCAGTCCTCCCTCTGCCCCTCGATAAAAATACCAAACTTTACCTCGCTTTAATCAAGTAAACTTCCTAATCTATCTCCTGGACAAGACCTAGTTTTAACGCCGTAACTATACGTAACGTGTTCTTCCTCGTGCCTGACAGTACGGGATACTTTCTTACTATCGTTTCATAGAGAGAACACGGACGGGAAAGGACGGGATGTGGTCCGGACGACACGTGATAAAACATCGCCGAGGACGACGTTAACCCCGCGCCTCGTCCCGCACGGCAGCTATCCCGCCGAGTATTCTTTATATGACCGTTACAGGAGCCTATGGATTCATAAAATTGTTGTCACATAATATTATGTTAATACATTATTTTGTTTATGTATTTGTATACTATCTAGTACAATAATAGCACGTTTGTTGTTCGTCACTGTACATATGTTATAAGAACACATTATCGTTATGTCATGACTCGTCCCTGTCCCGGACGAGGTATTAATTACCCCGTAGGCGTTACGTATGCTACAGCCTTTAGACTATAGAAAAATCAACAAAAATACAAAATAGGTACATTGTGACGTTATCACATAGATATAGCTCATGGATCGACAAAGATTTACTAATCAAAGAAAACGAATATGTACCTCTATGAGCTTATTCAAATATATCATCATAAGTCAAAAGAGTGCGCTTGGCGTCTTTGGGAGGCGGGTTCCGAGGCGACGCGGAAGGTGCCCAGGCGCCTTGCTGCGGCGGCCTCCGGGCTACCGTGACGCGCCAGCCCTCGTCCAAGCCGTCGAGCGCCGTGTTAGCCTGCGCGGCTATGTCGGGGTTGTCAAATGTTAGGAACGCTCTGTGGAGGGGAGAAATTCATTTTGTCGGTTATACATTATCATTGTTGCAGTGTGTGTTTGCTATTCCGATTGTTGAAACAATGTGCATTTTTCGTAAATTTTAATATCGTTATTGAGTGGACGATTTTGAAGTCGCTGAACAGTTATGAGGGGATCCAAGTCCACGAAGCCAGCTGCAGTGGTGGATCCACATCTGTTTAGTTCTTATAGACTAAAGCTACAGATAGGATTTTGAGTTGAGGCTTGCTGGAATAGTAGAGGAAGATGCTTCAGAAAATTATCTACCATATGAAAAATCTAAAATAATAGTAGTTTATAAAACGGTTGCATAACGAGGGTCATTAAAACACGAGAGTGAGTTTAATAGTATCACTCGAGTGTTTTAATACCTAGTTATGTGCCGTTTCATACACTACTTTATCTACACCCATGCAATAGAAAAATACATTTTATGAAGAAGAAAAAAACGTTATATTTTCTTGATTTTGCTGGTAAAGTTCGTTTGTCATGTTCGTTGCTGTTTCCCTGATGTCAGGTGGAGTCAAACTCTCCTCACTAAAACTGGTGTCAGTCATTTTTAATCAGGTTTAAACTTTTGATCAACAAAAACACATAACACATTAAATTGGTTAGGTGCCTACTAATACCCGTATTGTTAACTTCAGACCTTTTGCGACTCAGTCTCACAGAACCAATGTTGGCACTCACAGTGTTCTCGCCAGAATCTGCCGGGACCACAACACACTTTCTAAGGCTGAGCAGATTGATATACTCAATTGTTCACTGCTCAGCTTTAAAAATCTAATGTATAAGTTTAAGAGGTTATAGGGATCACCATTTTGTGTGATCCTTGTGTACGTTATTTTTGTTTTAAATTTATTGTTAAATTGTATATTTATTTTACTTGTTACTTCTCTAAAATACTAATCAGTTTATATCCTGGCCCTTTTTGTACCTACCTTGTATTGTGTCGAGCGGATATGCGTGGACACGTCGCTTTGTGGCGTTTTTGCATTTTAATTTTTTGCATGATGTGTTTTCCTTTTAGTGGACTTTCACTATGTTTTTGTTTTTGTTCATGTTTATATTTAATTTACTGTGTTAAGTCTGTTGGAAAACTTAATAAATAAATAAATGTAAAACAAATAATAGCGCCAAAATCCAATCCACAGCGAATTCGCGCCCATACGGTCTAACACGCGCCACCATAGATAATAAATGGCGAAAACCCTCGTTGTATGGAGCCAAACCGGTGCTTTTATGGGAAAAAATATATATTATAATATAATACTGGTTAGTTCGAAAACAGTATTTTAATGTATTTATTTTCTTATTGGAGACATGGCGTGCGTAAGCATGTTATTATGCCACCATTTTAGAGCTGAATCCAGACGCGGTTGCTATAAGTGGCGGAGGCACGCGGCAGGCGTCATTTGTGGACGGTGATTGATGCAAGTGCTCGGTGGCCACGACTTTACTTTAATTACTATAAAGCCCATTCTTATCTGATTGGCTCGTGAGTGGCAAGTGTTGGCGTTTTGTATACAGCGACGACGACAGATGTAGTGCGTGGCCGCCAGTCACACATGTGTGTCAAGTCCTTACAAAACGTATGAAATGTGTATTCCGCTGATTCCCGCTGACCAATATAGTGGCGGTCACGAAAGCCCAATGTGTGGGTAGCCATATTATTTTATATTTGAGATTGGAAGGCATCAAGGCCTCGCTAACTTCAACGCAAACCATCCCAACTCCATTAGGTAGTAGAGTATGGTCTTGGGTTGCTGGTTCCTGTGATAATAGTGGTAGTAGAAAATGAAGATGGTATTAATGCATACAACATAACATAATACATACTTATCGTCATCATTTTCTTGTGTAAAAGCAAACTCATAAGCAGCCAAGCGCCTGCGGATGGTTTCCTCACTGATCCTCGGTCCAGTGACTTGCAGTGTGCAGCTGCGGCCAGTGTTCTGGGCTGGTGTTTCCCCACCAGGGCCAGGGTGGCGCGGCGTTTTCTGTTGTTCTTCTCTGTGGAGTTATAAGTACATATTTGCAAAATTAACAGGAAATTGCTTAGACACACAGTAAACCCATTTGTCAACATTATTACGTTGACAAATGGGGTTAGATTAATTAGGACCCAGTCCCGGTTGCAGGATAATTCAGTTCAGTCCATGGCTTGTTCTCAGAAAACCAGTAGGTAAGCAGTTAAAATAGTCTAAATCAGATTAAAGGAACTGATAGCTAATAGAATAGGGAATTACAAATAGATACATACATTAATTGCAATACTAATTATGATTAGGAGTGTACTACAGTGTTGTACACACCTGTAAATGATTGGTTCACGTAATTAGTAGGTATGTATGTATTAATGTTAAGTGAATTGTTTGTTGGTGTGTCTAAATAAATAAATAAACTTATGCTTTTGATAGTTTATATAATAAATTTATGCTTTAGTGCCTCCTTAATGAACTGTGTCAAAATAGATTAATCATTTAAAAAAAGTGCACTGATAAACATACATGCCTAAGCTTATAAGCCTTGGTAGTCAGGCGGCCAATTTCATTCATAAATGCGAACAAAACTTGTTTCTGACATGCCACGAGTTAACTCGTTTAAGCTGCTAGTGAATTCAATATAATCATATGACAACAGACATTTCACAATGTCATCTAATTCAAATTATAATATTGGTAACATTACACCGATAGGGCGGGTGCTCCAAATGTTGGCACTTTAAGGAATAGATAAATTGATAACTCTTTATAGCACAAGAAAGGAATTACAGTTATAATTGAGACAAGTCTTAACCTAGAACAATCGGCGGCCTTATCACTAAGCAGCAATCACCAGGGTTGAATCAAGTTTGAAAAGAAAATTAAGCAAGATCACTTTAATGTATCATTTGTTATTATTCATTTATACATTTAAGATTTAGGCATATCTAACTAATAAATGTGCTCAATGTACACAGAAGAACCACAGTACCTGAAGACAAAAAACTTCAATCAGTGCGTCCTACCTGTCATGACCTACGGAGACGAAACGTGGGCACTCACGGTCAAACTAGACACAATGGAGAGAGCTATGCTTGGAATTTCTCTGAAGGACAAGATTCGTAATGAAGATATCCGACGGAGAACCAAGGTAACCGACATAGCTCAAAGGATAGCAAGCTAAAGTGGCCGTGGGCTGGTCATATTTCCCGAAGAACCAATAATCGTTGGGATAGACGAGATCTCGAGCAGAGACAATGTTTATGCAAACAGAGCTTAGAACGCCCTGTGGCCAGGTGGAGTGACAACCAGTGAAAAGCGACTAAAAGAAAATGGATGAGGAGAGCTGAAGACCAAGCTCAGTGACATGCATTAGGAGTGGCCTACGTTCAGCATTGGACAGATATAGGCTGATGATGATGATGTATGCGGTTTTTTTTTTTTTTTTTTAATGAATATGAACATGAAAATGCCTAGGGCCTTTGGCCCTATCTTCGGCCCTTATGTTCTCAAAGTCCTCCTTTTTTAAACAGTGTCTGAAGTTAAACAAATATTGTGGCCTTATTTTGCACATAAATTTTAATTTTTATAAAATTTTAAATTGATGGTGGATAATATAAAATGTCTACACTAGACTCGGACACTTTACATTCTATTACTTAATTTTATACAATAAAAATAATAAAAGAGCTATAAATGACAGCTATTTACACGACCGCCCAAAAACAAGGAGTGTTATGTTTTTAGCATGCATGTATGTTTGTATGTACATGAGTTTCTTTATTAAACCGTAACTTTTAAATGCCTGAACAGATTTAGACATATGGGGTATCATTAGAATCCTTGCATCCCCCCGAGGAGTAACATAGGCTTTTTTTATGTTTTAGTATTGGCGGCAGTATGGCACCATTTTCAAAGTCGAAAAAAAATACTTCTAAATTTACAATATGGGTATCAAATTGAAGGTCTTGATAAGCATATTCCAACAGTATATAATTTATGGAAAAAGCTCTTTTTTGGCAGGGATGGCGTGTTTTTTTGTTTTTAAGCTAGTTATTTACTTTTTCATTTGTTGTATTAAATATCTAAGGAAGTAGAAGCTTAACAGAATTAAAAAAATGGACTCTCTTAACAACAAAAATAATACTTTTTAAATAGTGGAAAATCACCATAATATGTTCTAGCTACTATGCAGAACCAATTACATTACAACAATAAGTCATAAGTAGTATAATTTGACATTAATTTCTTACCATCTGCTGCTTGAATGTTAATAATTTTGTTAAAAATCCTGTTACTTACACCCTCACTGACTTTCAATAGACAGTTGACAGGTGGACAGGCCGCTGAAGAACAGCGTACCATAAGTTGGCAAACATTTACACCAACGTGAAACTTATTTAAAAAAACTCTTATTAGTGGCAGAAATAGAAAGCAGTGCCAAAGTATGGGTGAGCGCCGAGCTTTGGAGTACTGTCCCTAACTAGTCAGTGATCAGGTGGCGATATATTGCCAACACGCCTCATTGCGCGGATACTGTGCGGAAATGTAGAAGGTAATTATTATCTATTATAATGATATAATATAACAATATTCTTTCATAGCCTCACACAATAGCTTGAGCTGATCTGAGCAAATAAACAAGGAAGGAGCATTGCTTTTCAGTATTCAAAATCTTGTAAGAAATCATACAAAGCCTGTATTGTAAGTATTACTCTGACGCAAAAAGGGATGATGATCGGCCTAGTTGCAGAAAAGAAGCCCGACCACCAAGAAGTATTACTCTGGTCCTATAAGTAGGACCAGAGTAATAACTACTTAATTTCGATATTTCTTCAGTATTTTATAAAAACTGAAAGAACTGCTTACTTTTCTCTGGAAGTGACAAATGAGTCATAAAGATATTTGACCCTCGGAGCTGGCTTCTCCTCAGGTGGTGGGGGCTCCTGCGATGCACTGAATGGTTGATACGAAGCTACACCGCCAACTGCTCCTGCTGACCCACTGAGCTTTCTTTCTCTCCCTGAAAGCAATAAATCAAAACTTTTCGAAAAATTTCAATACCACTATTTGTCCCTAAAGATAATGTTAATATACCTGCTCTTGGTCTTTTGAATGTTGCATTTTGGGGCTGAGCTGGTGGACTTTTGATCGCTTGTATCGCACCACTTTTAATTAACTTTCGGGCAATTTCTCGCGCATCCCGAGCCTCTGTTGGGCGTTTAGGTAATATTGGTTTCTCTGGCTCTTGTTTTGGCGCCTTCAAAGCTTGAAGAGCTTTCTTTTTTTTCTTGAGTTTCTGATACTTAGCTTGTAGCATCAATTCCTCCTCCGTCAAATGATTAGGGAAGTGTAAGTAAACCATTATTTTACACAGTCACACAGTACACATCACGTTACCTAGTTTAAACAGTAATACATGTCAGTGGATAAATAAATTCTAACAAAACCTTTAAGCGAAATTTATGACAAATGAAAATTATTAACAAAATAAACAATGACAATATATCTCTGGGCCGCCGTTATTCATACACATAATTTTTTATACCCTTTTTATTATTATTTTTTTTTTTTCTTTATATAAAGTCTGTGTGTTAGCTCGTGAATAGACAGCTGAGTCTCGAGCATTCAAATAAAAACTACTTTTATATGAATAATCTGTGGATCACATAACAAACCTTATCTATAATCTGTGTCACAAAGTACCAAACCCCAAACCAAACACTTCGAAATTTTATTTACAATTGTCTCATGGTTTAATTAATGTAACTACGCCTCGCCTGTTTTTTTTGAATCATGCAATGTCTATACGTAGGTAGGTACCTACCAGTGATCAGCCAAGCCAACGCAAATAAAATTATCTTTCGTTGTTTGTTGGGATATTATCGCTCCTTTTCTCAACTTCAGTTTTCACTAATATTCTGTGTGATTGATTTATTTTCAGATTTTCTGAGATGTTCATTAATGCCTCCAAGATCATAGATTTCCTAGAAAGTGAACTGCATCACACACTGCATAACACCCCTCGAAATTTCTCCACAGAACGCACTTGCACTCTATCTCTAGGTCTGGAATCATATTATGTTGCTGAAGGAGAAGAATAAGTAGCTACTATCCGAAGAAAGAAGACATGAGTGTCACGACATACAGTAAAATTACGACTGCAAGCACTTAGATCTTATGGCTAAAAGACTTATGGAATCATTTAATCATAATTTTAATGCAGGTGCGTGACTTGTGTTGTGTTGCATAGTAAGTGGGGATGCATCTAGTCACTGTTTATTAGCAACAAACCACTTTAAGGTGAGAAGTATTTATGGCAAGCCTTGTGCCTCTCATCAACTCACTGAAAGTTTGAGTGGAAACAGTATGGCAAAATGACAAGACTTCGTCTCCTGCTTGCTGTCGCCCGGTTTCTTATAAGTTTATGAATGAGACAAATGCAAACATAAAAACGGAATTGGCTGCATTTGAGTCAGAGATCACTGAACGAACTCCAACTGATTGTGGAAATGCCATGGCCACACACAGCCTAATGCCAACCATATATGGAAAAATGCACACGTTCAAGGACTTCAGCTGCTGTATGTGATTTGTGCAAATCTCGTCTGACTGGAATGAATAATTTTGAAGCAGTGAGAGCTAAGGCAGTGCAAGAAGACTTATGAAAACACAAGATTTATATAATCATAGCAAGCAAAAGGTGATGAAATGAAGTGAAAGATAAGACAGAAGTCATTCAAGAAGCTTTTCGAATAGAAACCTGCATACTATTAGACATAGTCAAACAGGGCAGTGGTAACACCAATACCGGGAATGTTGCAAGACAGTATTTTGCAGATCCAGAAACAACGGCCCATATTACTGAATTAGATGAGAACTTAATATAAAGACTTGCTGTAATATTGCAATGCATTTCATCAGGCAAACAGATCTAAATTCAAAGTATACTTTAGTAAGTGTGACAGCTAATAAATAAATTATTAATTTATGGACCCCAGATAGTTGATTCCTCATTCAAAGAACTATGAGTTGTTAATTTTTATTAACAACTCGTTCCTTAACTACTTCATTGATGTATCTTCATTAACTGAAGTAGACTAATAGTAGTGATGTATTGTAAAAATAACCACCACACCATTAATTATAATATGACCTGCACCACTGCCTGTACCATTTATCTAGACGGAGTTGTTTACTGAAATGTTATGGGTTGATTTCAGGAACATTTATAAAGTAGGAAGGTTGCCTGTGTTTGGCTATTGTGACCATTATACTAATTGAATATAATTTGTATAATATTTTTGATTTGTAACATCTTTCCTCTTGCTTTACTTAAATCTATGGGAGCTAGAGAGTAGTAATTCCTTTATGGGAGTAATTTTGTGAAAAGTGTTACAACGTGCTGCGTGCGCTTGGTCAACTGTTTACTGAAACAATTGACCAATTAGCTTGCACAGTGCTATCCTAAATGATAAAACAGCATCGAGCGATGATAAAGCAGAGCTTGAACAGCAATGATAAAACATTACTTTTTTGTTAGTTTCCAACTCTAGTGCAGGAGGGGTAAATGCAAATTACCCGTGCACCCACTAGTGGGTGAAGCCGGTGGGTTGTCGGGTCATTGCCTATAAAAAACAGCTTGAACTGATGTTACACATCATATGCTACTACTGCATTTTTTTTTGTCCTATTAAATTCAATCTCTTACTACTTACACCATTAGCAAAAGAGTTCCGTTTGGACCCTTCTGGTACGGAACCCAAAAATAAAGGAGATATGTCACCGGTGCTAGGTTGTTGTGATTGTTATTTGTATATAATTTGTATTATTACATTTTCGTTATTGTTCTACTAAACTGAACCTTTTATTACCATTACCCTACAAAAACAGCAACAGCTACAGGATTCCGTTTAGTTTGGACCATATGGGTAGGGCTAAAATCATTTATAATAAAAACAAGTCATAAGTTCAAAAACTAAAACCTGACTACAATCGGGTAAAAAATAGCCTATGACAATGAAGCCTTGTGATGAAGACGATCGATTGATACTTCGCTTGTCAAAATCTGACCAACTTTTTAGTTTGAATACATAACCCTTCCTTTGCTTCGCCATAGTCGGGTAAAAATATATGCCTATGACACTACTTAGATCTAAAGACGAATCGATTGACACCTCGCTTGTCAAAATCGGACTAAAAGGGGCGACGCTATGGTGTAACTTCCACATACCCTCATATATATACAGGCTGTCCCAGGAAGTAGTGATAGGTGGAGGTGCCGGGGTAGAGCACTCCCAGGGGCACCCGAATAAGCCCCCATGTAATTTCCGCGATTTTTTATTGTTCGGAGTTACTCCAATTATTATTTTTTGACCAAACCAACATAACAATTCAGTTGATTTTTTGTATATTGGTAGTCCAGTAGTAACCCTTCGCCGTAATACTGAATATTAAGAGGCGGTGTGGGCGGGAATATGTGCGTTTTTCAATCCGATGAGCAGAAGCCGAGCAATCGATAAAAACTATTTGACGGCTTAAGGAATTTTGATCATATTATAATTTTGATCAATATTGGTATTTTAGGTCTTGGAATAGTACATGTAATGTTTAGTGCAATCCATGGGGTAGGTATTTAGAAAAAATACAATAGGGCGTTCTAGATCTTTTTTGTAATAAAATCGATTCATATGAGTTTCCCGCTCAAACATCGTCCCAAAGATCTCTACACAGCCACAGAATAAATAATAGTATAACCTTGTAAACGATATAAATCATACGCAAAAACGTTAACTTTTGCTACTTTAAAGTACAATATTAAACTCTATCTCCATGGCAAAAGGTTCTATAGTTACATACAAAAATGGTGTAAGTTTGTTCTGTAAAGTTAAGTAAAGTTATTTAACCTACACAGCACACATAGAAACAAATCTCACGCAAAAACTTTATTTTTTGCTGCTATATAGTACAATATTAAACTCTATCTATATGGTAGAAGGTTCACTAACTACATACAAAAATATGTGTAAGCTTGTGCTGTAAGAATAATATCTACAAACCATTATAAACGTCATAAATGTTACACACATAAATAAAATAAACATCACATGCAAAATAAAAACTCACAAGCGTTAAACGCTTGCAACCACAGATTCAACAAATGAGTTATCACTAACGTAGATAACAAATTTACCTCAAATTTAAAGATAGAGTACTTATTTAATTTCTATGTTTTCGCCCTAATAATACAATAGAATGTTAATATTTCAAACCCTGTTCTTCTAAAGTGTGATTATTTTGCCGTATAAATATGTTTGGGAATGACGCTAGGAGGAAGGCTGAATACACACGATCCTACATGGTAACAAAATATCTCTATTCTGTTGGCAATGCGAATAAGTGCGAAGCATAGACAAAAAAACCTACAAATTACAGTATTGTAACTGTCAAACCGATGAAGTCGTAAAAAATATGACGTAATAATAGTGTCTTCGATATCTCTGAGTAGTCTGTGGTCAATATTGGCAACATCAGCCCGATTACAGAACTTGGTTACAATCGGATTATCACTTTTTTCATAGCAATTTCGACTCTATCGCAAGGCATTAGTGATATCGATATTGACAATCCGATTGAAGCTAAGTTATGTAATCGGGCTGCAGTGTTCTCGAACGTCAAAATGCGAAATCGGTAGAATTGCCCTCAAAAATCGGTAAATTTGTACATAAAATCGGTGTATATGAAAAAAAAAAATATTATTAAAATTTTAATAAATGTTGAAAATTGGTACCTATGTATTTTTGAAGTAAAATATTTACTTACAGAACAGGTGGGATCAGGTAAGAATACAAATCTATCTTTTTTAGGATCGTGCCAATATTTTTTGGCCATTGCAGCAGTCAGTTTTGCATTTTTAAACTGACTGCGCCAGTGGCCGATTTTTGATTAAAACTCACACTAGTTGATTATTTCAAACTTTATTTGTGCATCACTAAATGATCTACTGACAGATGATAGATTAGTATTGAACAGTGATCTAAAATATCGAGTGTTATTTAATATTCACAAAAAAATGAAAAATCTGTGCACAAATGTTAATAATTTCCAAGTGTTGCCAAATATACCCAGCAGGGCAATTACCTATCTTGTTTCAATCACATTATCACGTGCTGGCGCGTTAGTCGATATTGCTTTAAAATTCTGTTTGCAACAAGTCATTTTGGTTTAGGTGGCAGGGCCCCAGAAATCGTAAGAAAATTTATCAATTTCGGTAGGACAGTGCCTAAATCATAAGAAATACCGAAAAATCGGTACCCCTGATCGACAATCAAACCACTTGCCTTGCGTTCGAAGTATTTTTAAGGCTCTGTCCGCACCGCGATATTTCACCGCGCGATTTTAATTCACGCGAATTTTATTCCGTGATCGGAATTACATCTAGTACGCACTGCAAATAAAAATCCGCACGATTTTTGTCAGTTTGATGCAGTTCCCGGCTGAGACGGACGTCTACTGAAACTTTCAGGATAGCTCACAAACCGATGACAAAGCAATAAAAAAAAGGAAAAATAATAATAAAAGAAAAATAAGGAAATAAAAGTGACATAAGTGTATTATATAAATGTGACATTCATTAAATAAAAAAGTCGTAAAAGCCTTATTTTTAATATAATTTTTAAATTTTACTTATTGCACGACTGCCCAAAAAAGGAGTGTAATGTTTTTAGGATTCATGTATATTTGTATATATGTTGGTATGTATGTTTGTATGTATGTTTGTATGTATTTTTGTATGTATGTTTGTATGTATATTTTAGTATATGTGAGTTTCTTTTTTCCACCATAACTTAAATGCCTGAACAGATTTAGACATAAAGGTTATCGTTAGAATCCTTACATCCTCCTTAGTAACAAAAGCTATATATTTTTTGAAAAAATTCAATGTGGCGGCAGTATTGCTCCATTTTCAAATGCAAAATGACTTTTTTGTCTAATTTTACAATATAGGTATCAAATTGAAGGCCTTGATAAGCACATTCTAACAGTATATAATTTTTTGGCATAAGTTCATTTTTGGCAGGGCAGGCGTATTTTTTTATCTTTTTGTTTTATTTAACTGATACTACTGCGGCGGTAGCGTGACAGACCTATCAAAAGATGTCTTTAGACCTTTGAATAGATTTTTCTACATAAAACATCAAGCTTATAACTATATCAATGTCGTCATTGTCTGGTAACACATGAGCGGCCCCTGATAGTGCGGGAGAAGAAGCGCGCGACATCCTGCCAATAGTGCCGGTGCATGACTGAGCGAAACGCGCGAATTTTATTTCACATTGCGGCCATAGCCATACTACTTTATACTTTACAAAAAAATCGCGCGGAAATAAAACCGCACCGCATCGCGTTCAATTTGCATCAAATCACAGTTTTTTCCGCGCGGATTTTTAACCGCCAGTGCGGCTACTCCCGTATGATTCAATGTGTTACAGAATTGCGGAAAAAAACCGCGCGGTGAAATATCGCTGTGCGGACAGGGCCTAAACTCTAAACTCTTTGCGTTCGAGATGATGAGATATACAAATTATATAGGAGATGATCATGAGATGGCGTTGTGGGCAGTTTCGAAATGTACATTTTTAACAAGCCGTTCTCTTTGAACATTTTCAACACTTTTGCCATTTTTGAAACTTTTGACGCTAGCGATCCTTTCCAAACCGAATGAAAAACGACCCTATCTTTTACATAATAAACTCGATTTTCATAAGTCAACATGTCATTTATTCATGCAAAACGAACGGTGATCGAAAACGTTGACAAATGTCAATCAAACCGACAATTGTCAGTCAAACTATAGAAATGTCGTACATTAATGTTATATGAAACGCAGGTTTTACGTATTCGACTGACATTTGTTGGTTTATTACATTACTTTATTTATTACTTATTTCATACAAATTGCTTGGACAATAATTTTTATCCAGATCGGAAATATTTATCTCTTATGTAACAGTCAGTCATAATATAAAAGAATTTAATATAGTTTGTTATCATTATAATTATAAGTAGTTGGGTCAATAATTACAACCATGATTTAGCATACAGCACACTGTTTTTAGTCTTATTAAAGTTACAGTTCTACGTGCAGATACTAAGGTACTGATATACGAGATAGCACAGATAGCTATAGAGATTCTGTAACAGTCATTCATAAAATAAAAGAATCGAATATAGTTTGTTATCATTTAATAGCAGTACTTTTTTATATTACAAGAAAATATAATTGTATTTTCAGTTAACCTGTCAGCTATAGGTATCCCGTACGAGATATGTGAGTATATTTTTTGCAAATTTTGCATAAATAAAGAAAAATAAAAAAAAACAACTTTTTCCGTTTTTTTTTGGTTCATATACCTGCCTCAAATACAGATTTTGTATATGGCAAACCTTTTAGTCATTATATAATTAAAAAATAGATCAAGTACTCCAAAAACGCACTCGTCCACAGGTTAATAGTTCAGAAATATCTAAACTATTAACTTAATACCAAACGTTGTGTTGTGCCCCGAACTTAACTAACATGAACTTTAATAGAAACCCAGAACTCATTTTTCACCCACTTATCCGTCCCATTCGTAACATCCATTCGTAATTGTCGCCTACAGCCTGTAAGATACTAACAGGCAAAATTTCAGCCTTGTATTTGTTTAGAGAGTGAAAGGCATATCGCTTTTTAAATGTAGATTAAAACACGTTTAATACTCACTGAAAAATAATCTGTTAGGTACTAACACTCCTCATTTTGAGATAATTTAACGTTCATTCCATCATTCGTTCAATCAATTTCACTCAACTTTTCCCCACACTACACCTTCTACCAAGACGATAGCGTCATAAAACTGTCGCTAATCTGTCGCAACTGGTAGTTCATTTGAATCAAAATTATACAAAATTACGAGCACAATTCACATAAATAACACTTACTTGTGATACGAAATACTGTGTTCCCGTATGTTTGATGTTGCTGATCGCCTTCTGCACAAAAATACAGCACAATTCACAATTTTCACGGAGCTCTGCTTTGCGACACGAAATGATACCGAATGGTCGCGGTCGTGAGTGAAATAGTTTTATATAACCTATGTGGGGTTCCTAACAGGATCTTCAATCAAAACAACACTTTTTCTTCTTAACAAATGGACTAAGTACTTCGTTAGAAAGAGACGGGTGAGGAGATGAGATATACTGGTCATAAGGAGTACTTAGATATGAATAAACCAATTAGCCTTAGGTGCTCTTTTCGTCCGTAACAACGTGAATGGTCAAGTCGTGCCATATGGCCAGCAGAGGGGTACGCCTTGCATTCACATCTCCATTGGATATATGCTCGAAGACATTTCCACCTTCATGCTCTTGCTATGTATGGGGCATCGTAACAGAACGCCAAGTGTGTCCTGGTTTCAATCATATTTAGCGTTTTTAACAGTTATTTTCGCCAATTGTTGCAAAACGAACGGCCCCATTGTGTTATTGACACTCTGATTGACCAAGAGCATAGCACTGCTGTGGCCCAATTCCATAACTTGGCTACAATCGGATTATCACTTTTTTCATAGCAAATTCGACTCTATCGCAAGGTATTAGTGGTTGCGAGACTGAGAATTCGATTGAAGCCAAGTTATGGAATCGGGATGCTGAGCCGCCCTTTGGATAATCTGCAGTGCGATTATGTAATGTTGATCATGCCGGTTTCAAGCCGTAAAATTCAATAATTCTTTGCGATAAGGTTGATTTTGCTATGAAAAAAGTGACAATCTGATTGAAGCCATCAAATGATAGCCCGATTGTAGCCAAGTTCAAGGGCCCGACCACATAACTTAGCTTCAATCGGATTCTCAGTATCGATATCACTAATACCTTGCGATAGAGTCGAAATTGCTATGAAAAAAGTGATAATCCGATTGTAACCAAGTTATGTAATCGGGCCGCTGGGCCCCGACCACAGAACTTGTCTTCATTCAGATTGACACTTTTTTCATAGCAAAATCGACTCTATCGCAAAGCATTATTGAATTTTACGGCTTGAAACCGTCATGATCAACATTACGTAATCGCACTGCAGTAATCGGGCCGCAGTATTTGACATTGTCATACTATATAAAAGTATATAAGAAATTATAATTTCTCTGAGAATTGGCGTTCCCTTTGGCCATTTGTGGGCGAAATTAGCGTTCTGAACGTTTTCGATCACCGTTCGTTTTGCAAGTCAACATGACATGACATAGGAAAATCGATTTTATTTCGTCACGGATATGGTCGTTTTTCATTCAGTTTGGAAAGGATCGGTAGTGTCAAAAGTTGCAAAAATGACAAAAATGTTGAAAATGTTCAAAGAAAACGGCTTGTTAAATATGTACATTTCAAAACTGCCCACAAGTCCCACAACGCCATCTCATCATCTCGAACGCAGGGAAAGACACCGGGGGCCCGCAGTGCGATTACGTAATGTTGATCATGACAGTTTCAAGCAGTCAAATTTAATAATACTTTGCGATAGAGTCGATTTTGCTTGTAGCCAAGTTCTGTAATCGGGCTGCCGAAGCTTTACCCATCACACTACTATGACTGGCATTCTGGCATTGTGAAATGCAATATGACTGACAATCACCAGCAGCCCGATTCCATAACTTGGCTTCAATCGAATTCTCAGTATCGCAGCCACTAATGCCTTGCGATAGAGTCGAATTTGCTATGAAAAAAGTGATAATCCGATTGAAGCCAAGTTATGGAATCGGGCTGCGGTCCTGTCGTGATTGTTTGTTATATGAAACGCAGGTTGGGGTTTTTTGAAAAAATTCAAAATGTTGTGATGTAGAGTTAGCCATCCAATAAAAAAAAAAAAAAAAAATCAACCGCTGTTTCATAAAACTTTTTTCTATTGACATTTGATAGACAATTGTCGGTTGACTGCCGTACCCCGATTCCATAACTTGGCTTCAATCGAATTCGCAGTATCGCAGCCACTAATGCCTTGCGATAGAGTCGAATTTGCTATGAAAAAAGTGAAAATCTGATTGTAGCCAAGTTATGGAATTGGGCCACTGGTCACTACTATTGTTTGACCAGTGGCCCAATTCCACATATTTTAGTAATATTTTGACAATTCATTGAATGTATTGTCGGGTTTTTATGAAACGCATATATGTAGTTTGACTGACATTTGCCGATTGACACTTGTCAGTCTAAGTTTTATGAAATAGGGCCCAACTTGTAGTTTTGTAATTTTAATTGTAAGTTGTAAAATTAATGTAAATTCGATCGAAAAGGAAGCTAACTAATTTTGATTTCTAGGTGAAAAAAGCAAGAAATGTTTCGATTAGCAAGAAATGTCGTTCCCATATTTTCCAACAATGTGTTAACTAGGCTTCTTCGAGCTCAAGATAATGAAATTTTAATAACACTACAAGGGCAGCGATTGTTTTCCGCTAAAGGTAAATAGTTTTTTTTGCTAATTTTTAAATCATACCCATTCATGTTCACACCAGACCAATATATCAAGTTTCGTGAATTTAAACCATTAAGTGTGTGTCAAATAACTTTAATTATTTCATTACGATTTCATGTAATATTATCATAACCTATGTGGTTGTGGAATAGATGACGGAAATTAACATTGAAATAATAATGAACAAACTAATTTGGTCTATCCTTACTTCTATTAACTACTCACCATATGGCATGAAGAAAGTTTCATATATCTGTTGTGTTGGTGGTATCAGGTTTATTTAGATAAAGGTTCTAAAGTTTTATATATTTTGTCAGGGGAAAATAGCAAGTTTGCAGTGCAACATGAAGATATCGGAAGACCACTATACTTTGATGCACAAGCAACAACTGCTTTGGTAAGATTGCAAGTAATTGGGAATTAGGTTACCAAAGGGTAGAAGTAAATAAAATTACTTAGAAATATACATAATAAAAATCAGTGATTGGAGTAGGTAGAATGATGTGGTCAGTGATCTCAAACATACCTGCTAATATGGACAGGCCTCTGAGATTCCGGCATTTTAAAATTATTAAGACATTTTTCCGGGATTTCAAAATTATTAAGTGGAAGAGTAAGGTAAGATATGTTTGTTTTTCCTTAACACTTCCATCATCCTGTAAGCGGCATAGGTGACAGGCATTCTATTAAATAACTGTGGTTTCAACAACTTCAAGTAAAAGCCGAACAAAGTATAAACGGGATCAGATTAGTAATAGATACTCTTCATAATAATATGTACCTATAACTTGCCAAATAGGGTATTTTGTTACCTTATCATATACCCTGTATGACAATGGTTGCAACCAATCAGAACAGAGTATCCTGGATGACTCATTTACTGTTTGTCAGAACTGGTCATGTGTAGTAACTTTTGATTGAAAACTTTTTTAAATGTTTTTTTGACAGTGTTTCACAACTCACAAATAAACATTCAAGTACTTACTTGTGGGAAACATGTTTTCCTGCTATAAAGTGAGTAGAAAATGTTATGAATTTGCATTTTGCAACTCACCAAAGCTTCAACTCAATCGCATGAATTTTCTGGAAACGCATAGGGAGCACACAAAAACTAACATTCATTCTTTTATTTGACAGATAAATAAAAATCATGTAAAACATTTAATAATAGCTTCCTTTAAATTTCAAATATAGTATTTACTAAATCACCATATAATAATGTTAACCTCAATCCCTTTAAAATTGCAACTTTCCCGCAAAAAGGCATGTCCATGCTATGACATCATGATGCAAGTACGAAAAATCATTCTACCTACTCCAATCACTGATAATAATACATACATATATGATAATAAAAATCTATTGTCTGAAATTTTCTCATACAATAGCAACAATTGTTCAATTTAATAGTAATTAAAAGTAAATTGGTTGTTCCACTATCAAACCATACGAACGTATTTATGAACAAAGTAAAGGGTGTTATAAGTTAAGGGTGTGTATCACTGTGTGTCCATTCATTTGGGAGACAATGCTCCCAAACGAATGGACCGATTTAGATTTTTTTGAAAGCTGATGTGATTGAGATGGTTCTTAGCTATATGGGGACGGGGAGGATCATAGCTCTCAAATTCCACACGAGTTAACCAATTTAGAAGCGGTTTTTAATGTTTGAAAGCTGATGTGATTGAGATGCTTCTTAGCTATTAAGGGGGGTGGGGTGTCCGCGGTTATATAAAATTTTATTTTGTGCTTGTTTTAACATTACATTACCCTCATAGGACCCAAGGGTACTGGATGCTATGTTACCGTTCCTCGTCAGCTACCACGGCAATCCACATTCTCGAACCCATGCATATGGTTGGGAAAGTGAGGCTGCTATGGAGAAAGCTCGTGAACAAGTTGCCCAACTGATTGGAGCAGATCCTAAAGAGATTATATTTACATCAGGAGCTACAGAATCAAATAATATATCAGTGAAAGGCGTTGCACGGTTCTACGCGCCCAGGAAGAAGCATGTTGTTACTACGCAAATAGTAAGTTGTTACAACAACATTTATAAAAAAAGGGCTAGTGCCTTAAAACTAAATACATACTACAAAATGCTTGCTTGACATATGAGGTTGTGCGCTGGTGTCAAGAGTTTATCAGGCCGCCCGAGGGCCTTTGCTTGATAACTACAAAATACAAACAACTACTAAGTACATTAAACATAATATTATAACCTCCCAGCAGTCTAGCGATTCTAAAATCAAAACAGAGGCAGTGGTTCAACATTTTTGAGAGATCAACTGAGGCTGCGGTGTGGAATTTGCGATGCAGCCATCTAACTTGAGATTTCTCAGAATTGGTAATAGCGTGATACAAATCGATAACTACAGTAAGCCAGTTGAAGTGCTGATCGACCATGGACGGGAATTTAACTCTAAGCATATGAACAATAGTTTCCTACAGTAATATAAAACCCGCCGTCCGTTTAAAAAAATTAGATACAAAATTAATTATAAAAACAATATTTTTTTTACATTTAAATGTAGCTAACAGATGTATCAACAAAAGAAACACTATGTTTTCATATAAAAACACTCAGGCTTTAGGCCGTACTTAAACTTGTAAGTTTTGCTCACCTAAGTAACTTACGTAATTAACTTTGTATTGTTTACATTTGCAAATTTATCGTAAGTTAATTACGTGAGTACAACTTACAAGTGTAAATCCGGCCTAATAAAATCTTTTAAAAATATTTCAATATTGTTTAATATTTTTTTGAGCAGGGTGGCATACCTTATACTCAGAATTACCGAACTGTATTCGTTGACACCCCACACTCGAAGCGCCCGGATGAAGTGGAAGCTATGTATGACGACATTTCTAATGCCATACATCCCCGAAAACACACTTCATAGTGGTGATGGGGGACTTCAACGCAAGGTTTGGCATGAGGAATAGCGATGAACTGAGAGTGGGGCAGTTTGGATTTGGACAGCGGAACCAAAGGGTGTTTCCGGAAAGGCTTTAGCACCGTAAACCACATCCATACGCTCCGGCAGATTATACAGGAGACCGAAGAGTATAATCGGCCACTATGTCTAGCGTTTGTGGACTATGAGAAAGCCTTTGATTCAGTCGAAACCTGGGCAGTGCTACAGTCATTACAGCGGTGCCAGATTGACTATCGGTACATCGAAGTGTTGAAGTGTTTGTACAGCAAGGCCACCATGACAGTCCGTCTTCAGGATCAGAGCACGAATTCTATCCAGTTGCAAAAAGGGGTGAGACAGGGAGACGTTATTTCTCCGAAACTATTCACCTCTGCACTGGAAGATATATTCAAGCTTCTGAACTGGAACGGATATGGTGTTAACATCAATGGCGAATACATCACTCACCTTCGATTTGCTGATGATATAGTCGTCATTGCAGAAACCCTGGAAGACCTAAGCACAATGCTCAGTGACCTCAATATTGTTTCCCAACAGGTGGGTTTTAAAATGAACATGGGTAAGACGAACATCATTTCAAATGCCCATGTCGTCGTACCCATGCCGGTTTATGTTGGGAACGATATTATCGAAGCTGTTGATCACTACGTCTACTTAGGTCAGAGGATCCAACTTTGACAAAGAGGTCAACCGACGAATCCAACTTGGATGGGCAATGTTCGGGAAATTACGCCATATCTTCTCGTCGCAGATACCGCAGAGCCTCAAGACGAAAGTTTATAATCAGTGCGTGTTGCCAGTGATGACATACGGCACTGAGATGTGAATGCTAACTATTGGTCTCATACACAAGCTCAGAGTTGCGCAGCGTGCAATGGAGAGAGCTATGCTCGGAGTTTTACTACGTGATAAGATCCGTAACGAGGAAATCAGTAGAAGAACCAAGGTTATCGATATAGCTCTCAGAATTTGCAAGTTGAAGTGGTAATGGGCAGGCCATATAGTTCGCAGAGCTGACCACCGCTGGAGAATAAAGGTTCTTGAATGGCGACCACGAACAAGCAAGCGAAGTGTAGGGTGACCCTCCACACGA
The DNA here is from genome assembly GCA_946251855.1 of Alsophila aescularia. NCBI lineage: Eukaryota > Metazoa > Arthropoda > Insecta > Lepidoptera > Geometridae > Alsophila > Alsophila aescularia. Next base: position 55,566,276 of record OX276375.1, read on the forward strand.
TGGATGTCGTGGCGCTTTTTGGGGGAGGCCTATGTTCAGCAGTGGACTGCTAAAGGCTGAAATGATGAATGATGATGAACCTTAGTAGGGTAAATAAAAACAAATAAAGTAAACCTGTAATTTTGACATTTTTTTTATTTTTTTTCTGTTTTCACAAAGATATTCTGGTCACGTTTTCTGCTAAACTGTGATATTTTAATTTTATTAGATAGATAAATTCATGTTATATTTATATTAAACATAATAACAGGGAGTCATCGATCTTATTTCCAAGATACATATTTTTTCCAGAAATTCTTCCCATTTTTGCCTTCATCATTTTCCCGCTCCTTACATAATAATTTCATAACCCTTAGGAAATTATGATGTAAGGATACTATGCCATTCAATAACCCTTTGGTTCGGTTTGTCAGTGGCAACATGTATTCAGCCAATCACAGGACGAGTTTGGTACGATTGCGCCAGACCATTGAGCAAGGAATGGAAAATAAGTTTGACAACAATATTTCGCGCCAATTTGGCCGCAGTGACTATTAGTTATTATGTGTGCCTGTGTATACACATAGACTTTGACATAAGGTTCAAAGTGCTATAACCGGGTAGAACACAGTACACTTTAGAATAACTAAATAAGAACTAAAAATTTGAAAATAAAATAATAATAAAAATGTTTTTCAAGTTAAACTGTTGTATTGTAAAGAAACCTAAGAATGATGCAGATAATGTACTAAAAGCTAAAAATAAAATCAAATCGTGGGGCATAGCGTAACCTGAGTAATAGAAATTCGACTCGCTGCATCATTTTTAAGTTAAGTTTAATAAATAAACCATATTTTTGCTTTTCAGGAGCACAAGTGCGTTCTGGATTCGTGCCGTGCATTGGAAGGCGAAGGCTTCAAAGTAACATACTTGCCCGTACAGGAGAATGGAATCATAGATTTGAAGGACTTTGAGAAGGCTCTTACTCCAGAGACAAGCCTTGTATCAATTATGACTGTGAACAATGAAATAGGTATAAATATTTTCATTCTATATATCATATTAATATCAACAGGTAGCTTTGCTATAACTTTTGTTGCATAAATTTTACAGAACCTCATACTTTTGACAGTTAATTAATATACAATAAAAAAATATATATAATAATCTATCCATACTCCCTTCCCATAGCACCATACTAATATTATAAAAGCGAAAGTAACTCTTCTGTCTGTTTGTGAAATTTTCACAAATAAAAGGCTAAACCGAACTTGATGAAATTTGGTTTGGAGATATGTAGTTTGAACCCTGGGAGCATAGGATACTTTTATCATGATAAACTGTAGTCCGCACGGACGAAGCCACGGGCAGAAGCTAATATCCACATAAACCAAAAATAAGCTATATCACAGTGAATTATTCTAATAGGTTAAGTTTACTTTTAAAAATTCACACTCAACAATGTAACCAGTTTAGCTTAGGCCTTAGCTAATAATAAGTAAAATTAACGCGTATGTAATTTAATGTGCATGTTATTATTATAAATATTGTATGTCCTTAGTTGGACAAACTGTTGAAACAAACAATATTGCATAACAACGCTTTATAACACAGTTTCTGCAATAAATACATTTCATTTCATTTCACAATTACATATATAGAGCCCTAACTAGAATTCCCTGTGTTTAGGGAATCCGGAACTATGAGGACCATTATCCCACAAACACCCTAACTTGGAGGAAATAAATACATGTGGTTCTCACAATGCACTGTACGGGATTCGAACCCGCAACCTCACGGTGATGATAGTCTAGCTAAAGCGATGGTAGACTAACTGTTTAATAGTGCAACTTAGTGTTTTTCATCGCTCCGTGCTTCGGAGGGGACGTTAAGCTGTCGGTTCCGGCTTTTATCTTCGATCAAAGAAACAAATAAAGATAAAGCACGTAATACTTACTATTATTCAAATGCGATCACGTGACTATTTGTGTGTGCGTGTCGCGTGGTTCAAAAACGTTCGTCACAGTTTGTCATCAAAAGATCGCAAGCGATATTGTGACATCCTTTTTCCAAACGAATTAACCCGTATCGCTTGCTTGTTCGCTCCACGCAAACATTTACGTGTTACGCACACAAGCTTGTGTCAGCTCGCGTAGTCAATTAGTTGTGTGCTGCCCCGGCTCAAAACTATGGATAGCGGCGTTTTACTTTTTATGATGATTAAGTTTAGTTACCTATTTGCCAATTATGTTTTTTAATGCAGATACTACAAGAATATCTCGGTATAGTAGGCACAGTTGATTTTGTAAAAATCCGATTCATGAAAATGTAGAGAACAAATAGAGAAACGTATGGAAATCTATAGGAACATAAATTAATACTGAAAACTTTATTCCTCTACCTACTTCGTTTCAGTTCGCAGTGAGGTGATCGAAGAACAAAACCTGTAATAAAAATACAAATTAAATAATTGTTTAGAAGTTCCGGTATTTTGTTGCATCTCAAATTGTCTAAAATTAAAATACCTCCTTAATAGAATTTAACAAACAAAATACACAGGCATGGAGAAAGGACTTTACGACTATACTCTATTATTTTAAAAAGTATTCTGAGAAACTTGCTTTTAAAGTTGTTAACGTAAAAAATAATTAAAGAAGCTATCTCCACTATAAGCGGGCGATGCGCGGAGTTTTTAAATTGCGCGGAGTTTTTGTGGAACACGAATCGGGCAAACTTACTCGTAGTTGTTTCTATAATCGAAGGCTGTTATTGATTAATAGCAGTCCATATCAGAGGCCCTCAGGCGGCCCGACAAACTCTGTCACCAGAGACCAGCGCTACCTCATATGACAAACTAACAACCTCACGCTTCGTAGTTGATTCAGACCAACTATACCACGGAGAGGCTATCAATAATACTGCTTTATGTTTACATGTGGGTGTGTCTCAATTTACAAGCATTTTTATCATTCCTACAAGCCCTTTAATGTTTCCCAATGATTGTTTATCAATAAACACAAAGAAATCGATATTTTCATTTTATCATTTGTACTACAGATAATGTTGCAAAAATTTCAGGTGTCAAGCAGCCAATACAAGAAATAGGAGCAATATGCAAAAGCAAGAAGGTATTCTTTCATACAGATGCCGCCCAGGCCGTGGGCAAGATACCGTTGGATGTGAATAAGATGAACATAGATTTGATGTCGATATCTGGTCACAAATTGTATGGTCCGAAAGGAGTTGGGGCTCTGTTTATCAGAAGGCGGCCTAGGGTCCGTGTGGAACCCATTCAAAGTGGCGGCGGGCAGGAGAGAGGCATGAGAAGTGGGACTGTGCCTACTCCGCTTGTGGTTGGGCTAGGTAAGGACGATAAATTCCCTACAAAATTTGCTTATGATCCCACTATGGCTGTTTTTTAAATAAATTCATGTATATTATTTCCCTTAATTCTGGTGCAATAAAGTGTTTATTATTATTATGTAATTTGCTGCAGTATTGTACTACTGTTTAGAAATTGCATGTTTTTAAACATAATTTACAATTCATAGCAGGCGTCTACCAATTTCATTTGAAATGCCACATTAATATTTTCATTTCATAATAGATTTATTATTAGGAATGTATCAAGTCAGGATTGAATTGAATATTTTGAAATAGTAGGCATTTTGCAGAAAGTGGGCATTCAGCTATCAAACCAAATATATCACCATCAATAGCTTAATAACATCCCAAGAACTGCACAGTCTGATGCCCCCGTCACCATACTAGATGATCGGTAAAGCGCCACCCTTTTATGGTTGAAATATCTTTGCTTCTTGTGCAGTTACGCGTTACGCTTCTTCATTATAAGAACTGCAATGGAGTGGAATGCCCTGCCTTCGCCAGTGTTTCCGGTAAAATATAACCAAGGCAAAAAAAAAACCTATACGCCTATATAAATATATATAGGCGTGTTCAAGTCAAGAGTGAATAGGTATCGACTAGGCAAGCGAAGCGATCCACACCTTTGACTATGGCTTTCTTTTATTTTTTTTCTGTGTGTTCCCAGGTGCTGCTTGTGAGATAGCAGGACGTGAAATGACATATGACCGTGCTTGGATTGATAAACTTTCGCAGAGATTCCTAGACAAAATATATTCAAAGCTCACACATGTTATAAGAAACGGAGATGTAAATGAGACATACCCTGGATGTATTAACTTATCATTTGCTTATGTTGAAGGTTGGTTTACCTTGTCTGCTATTATCACCTTTATGAACATTCATACAGTTTGTATCTGTTGCTGTCTAACTTAGGAGCCTCTAACCCTTATTATCATAACTTATGACTGATATTAAGAAGAAACCAAGTTTTTTTAAACCTATACATTACCGCCTCCAAAGTGAAAAACTGCCCAAGTGCGTGTCGGAACACGCATAGTATTGTACACTGTGGTGTAGAATCACAAAACTTATAACTCCAAAAAAAATAAACACTGCTCTGAACTGTTTTTTTATTGCGAGTTTCCAACATGTTCAACTCACATGGGGGGAGGGGGGAGGGGGAGATGCATTGTTATGGGGTCTACATTACAAAATATAAGTAGCATATGGAGAAGAGGGGAGTCTACAGTAGTCGCAGCGGAAGTTTGTGTCTCGGAAGTTGTCTGCTAAGTCGCTGCGCAAACTGCTATTTTTCAGGCGCAATCCGAATGTTGAAGGTGAAGACAGCATTGAATAACAGCCTCGCTCTTTCGCTTACGTTTTTCTAATATTATATCACGCTCTTACTTTATGCTGTTTTATCCTCTCAGCAGTACCTGCGCTATCGTTCACAGAGCCTAACTTCACAAACATAAAGATTCATTGCGAGTAATCGTCATTTTCTAGTTTTCCCGTGGCAACTTACCATTTTCTGAGATAAAAGTGTCCTATATTGCTGAGATAAAAGTATCCTATATTGGTCTATACATTGTACAGTACCTATTTACAAAGTTTAATCAACATCGGATTAGCTGTTTTGGCGTGAAAACTCTCCAAACAAACAGACAAAACAATAGACATTGTTTCACTTTTATATATTGGTTTAAAGTTAGCCGTCTTACAAAATATTTGAGTAGCGCATGGGGGAGGTGCATTGTTAAGGAGTCTACCTTACAAAATATTTATGTAGCACATAGGGGGTGAATTGTTAAAGGGTCAACCTTATAAAATATGTAAGTAGCACATGGTGGGGTGCATTGTTTAGGGGTCTACATTACAAAAGGTAGGGAGCGCTAAAACTGTTGTACGAACACTACCTCATTTTGAAAGTCTTAGCTATTGAATTATTGGTATCTACAACCTACAGGAGAGGTGTGAACTACTCGTAATGAATCTTTCATCCGTTTCATCCCTTATTCAAATTAAGGGAGGGTACATAAAAAAAAAAAAAATTGCGGCTTCCGTAACCTCTACACCGCCATCCAATTGGTTAAAGGTATGTGCCGCGCAGAGACACGGAATGTTGCGGGTTCAAGTCTCTCAAATGTGTTCTCGCTAAGCAAGCGTTAATGCTAAAATTATAAAAACGTTGGGCATTAGTATGGCCACCGTCGGACCGCATGTCCTGCTACACTGGGACATATATTATATATATATATATATATATATATATATAATAGCTTGGCGAGGAGAGTGTTAAGATCTTATATATCACCTAAGCTGCTCGAAACATAAATGATGTAACAAATAAACATGTGTGATTCTTAGGTTAAGGAAACAGACTGTAATTTTTTGAAAATAAATATTTTATCTTATCTATTTACATAAGATTAGATAGCATAATAATAATCCCTTAGATCTTGAATTTAAATACGGCATTTTGTTGCAGGTGAATCGCTATTAATGGCACTCAAAGACATAGCGTTGTCAAGTGGATCGGCCTGCACCTCTGCTTCTCTCGAACCTTCATACGTACTAAGAGCTATTGGAGCAGACGAGGACTTGGCACACAGTTCCATCAGGTCAGCGATATGGCTGTTTGGCTTGGCCAGTCCATTTACTTAATAGTTTTCAAAATAGTTCAGATATGTGTAGTCTTTTCCATGAAAGTAGTCCCGCAGAAACGGCGCTAGTTTCTATGAGAAAACGGAAACTTGATTGGTGTTCAACGTTAGTTCCTCTTATTGCCGTGGGACTCCATTTGTGGAATGGCCTCAAGCTATAAAGTTCCGTGAAGTATACTTCCTTTATTACCGTCAGCTGAGACAGGTAATTGGATATACACGAAGTGTTTTGATTGCACACTTATCTATATTATCATAGATATCGATAAGGAGTTTTTTTAATTATTTTCATCCTTTATTTTAGGAAAGAGAAAATCAAGATGTTGTTAACTTTAGAAAAATGTGTTCTTACAACCTATTGTTTATCATAATCACCCGATACGGTTTTTTTTTCGATTTAATATAAAATTCGATTCTGCTAGTTACATAAACAAAAAGATGTCAGAAAAAAAAGTTGCTACTTCTTCATGAAAATCAACAAATTAACTTCCCCTTTCCTAACATAATGTATGAGAGTTACATTGTTATTCTGTTATAAAAATGCCCGGTACTGGATAGATTATTGTGAAATCTTTTTTTTTTCACGAAATTGTATTCCGCTGCTTATATCAAACAAATAGTTGTACATAAACTACTTTAAATAAAACTACTAAAGTAGGTACTTTAACGTACTAAAACTCTTGACTGATTGCGATTAAGTTATCACTGTGAATAGCTTCGGTTTTGGTTTAAAATCTGATGTACTTTGCATCTCAATCCAATCCGATTATAAAAAGCAGAGAAACCAAAAAAAAAGGTGGCTGAACTATATTTGGTATATTGTACGGAATAAACCATAGGATATGTAATTTTTCCCCAGAAAATGGCCACGCGGGCACAGTTAGTCCTAATTATTATAGACATTTCTTACGTCAATGAAGTTATCCGACACTGAAAACCGTATTTCGTATTTTTTGCGTGATGCATAAAGTAACAGACAGACACCATTTAAAAAATCTATCAATACACAGTATACAACAAAATCGCTTTCCGCCGTCTGTCCCTCTGTAACGCTTAGGGCCTCTCTCACGTACTACAAGTAAAGCTTTGATCACTTACTTGCTAAATATTGCTCGGCAAGTAAATGTAACAAGTACCTCTTATCTTTAATTCTTGGTTAAAATTACTCAGGAATGGTGAAATTCATACGTAGCTACAGTTACTGGTGAGTTTAACTGGCTCAGCATATTTGAAACATTACTTGAAGGTCGTGAAATAGGCCCTTAATCTTTTAAACTACGCAACGGATTTTAATGCGGTTTTCATCAATAGATAGAGTGATTCAACAGGAAGGTTTATACGTATAGTTTGATATTGTTTCTTGTTAATTTCAACACATATTGTTAAAAAAAAACGCGTCCTGCCGTCTGTCTGCCTGTAACGCTTAATCTTTTAAAGTACGCAACGGATTTTAATGCGGTTTTCATCAATAGATAGAGTGATTCAACAGGAAGGTTTATACGTATAGTTTGATATTGTTTCTTGTTAATTTCAACACATATTGTTAAAAAAAAACGCGTCCTGCCGTCTGTCTGCCTGTAACGCTTAATCTTTTAAACTACGCAACGGATTTTAATGCGGTTTTCATCAATAAATAGAGTGATTCAAGAGAAAGTTTTATACGTATATTTTGTTATTGTTTAGTTGAAACATATGACGATAAAGTAGCTTTCCCGCCCGCGACTTCGTCCGCGTGGACTACAGTTTATCGCGAAAAAAGCATCCTATGTTCTTCTAGGATATTAAAAACTAATGCAAAAGCATTATTTATCTGTAGCAAAAGTAGAGCACTGACAAGAACGTTAGTGCTCTACTCTATGTTTTTTTGGCAGATTTGTTATTCCGTTTCCATGGCAACCGTTCCTTACAGTGAGTAATCAACATTTTCCAGATTTCCCGTGGAAACTTTCAATTTTTCCGGGATAAAAAGTATCCTATGTTTTATTCCAGGGTATAAGCTATCTCCATTCTAAATATCATCAAAATCCGTCCAGCCGTTATCGCGTTAAAACTCCCCAAACAAACAGGCAACGTTTCACTTTTATATATTGGTATGGAAGCCAGAACCAGGCCCAGCTTTTTTATGTCCCTACTACATATTATAAAAAAGACGCACCAAACGTAAATATTTCAAAAAATATTCGCTTGAAGGTTTCTGACATTAAAAAACCGAACAAGTGCGTGTCGGACACATGTAAAATAACTTATGTGCGTTCGCGCATTATTGATGATCATTCCAAACTGTTCAGAATTACTTATTCCGAGGAGTGGACTGTATTACTTTTTTTATCGCGTATTCACTTTTTCGGTCATAGGTCGCTGGTTATATACATTTTAAAAGGCAAAAACGGGAGTTACTCACGTATATTAGTTGAATTATTCCAACTATAGTTTCAACCTCATGCGGTGGTCTTTCTCAATGTGAGTGCGGAACGTTCGCGAACGTGTCCAGCCTCGCAATGAAAGACTACTGGATGTGGTTGAAACTATAGTTGGAATAATTCAATTAACTCCCGTTCTTGCCTTTTAAATAGATACAAACTAGTTAAAACAGGTATTGCGACGCATGCCGGGCATTAAGTTATTTATAAACTGTTGACTTGACATTGGATTTTTTGTTTTGTATTTACCTAAATGTTTAAAACATGATAATGACTCATCATATCCATTACCATTTCAGGTTTGGCTTCGGAAGATACACAACTATAGAAGAAGTAGATTACACGGCAGAAAAAACTATCAAACATGTAGAGAGACTCCGAGAAATGAGCCCACTGTGGGAAATGGTTCAAGAAGGAGTAGATATCAAAACGATTCAGTGGTCACAACATTAGAATAAAATTATGTAAAAAAATACACCTATGTTAATTTGTTATGTATAATTCCAAATTTAGAATTAGGAAGATATAAAGATCTGGTTTAGGCGAATAAAATTAGCAGTTGCCTCATTTTTTCTGACCAAACTACAAACATTATTTACCTATGAAACGATAGGTAGGTATTCATTTGATATGCAAAGTATTCTGAACTTTTGAGTTATAGACAAGATATCATTGTAATTTTAATTAACAAAATAGTTTTTTAAGTAATAACTTGATATTAAGTTTTAGTAAGTTTCAATAACTAGCCTAGAGGTTTCAAATAAAACAGCATAATATGCTTTAATTATATTATATTCAAATTCTATTTAATTGCAATAATAATAAACATTTCAAAGCATACAAACTGTCGGTAAAATTACACACCATGTAAGGTTGATTTGTCTAGTTTAAAAAAGACGCTTATTTCTGTATTCCAGCGTGTTTGAGATCTAAATATTGCTTTGATATAAAAAAATATACAATTATGTTAGTTTTTTTGTGTTATTTCAATATTATTCACTTTCCAAACAAAGTAAATAATATCTTTATACAGGTAACATATAGTTATAGGAATATCAGGTTAATAGAAGTAGCTACCTATTTGCAAAATAATATATCCCCTTAATAAGGATTAAAGTAAATAATTTAAAGCTATAAAATGTCACTTAGTAATATCATTTTTAGAGTATGTCATATATCTTATGTAAACAAACATTCAAGAAGAGATATTATAATTCTATAAATTAAATTATGACAAGCCAATACCAAAAGCACAATCAACAAAACAATGTAGAAACAAAACAGTGTTTTAATATTAAGCATTTGTTAAATTATCCAAGTTCTACAAACTGCTGATTGATAAGTGAATCTCCACAGAAAATAGATATTTCCATAGTCTAATAGTTGACAAATTAACAATTCAAATTATAAACTATTAGACATATGTTTCACTCACTCACTTCTTGTTTTATGGCATTTGTGGAGTTGCCATTCCACAATTCCGCCAATGTCACGTAAGTCGTATTCCGAAAAATAAGGGAGATACCAGAATGATATTAATCAACATATGTTTCAAAGAAAATAAATACTAAACCACATAATTATGTACTCAGTTATTTTTCAAAAACAGAACATGCTTTCCAAAAGTGCACTAGAGCATTTTTTAAATAACAAATTGGAATAATGCCATTGATGGGCCTGCTTGTTGCTAGTCATAATCCTAGTTTCACAAAGTTCAGAAATAGGTACATTGCAAAATCACACATTAAACTTAATTTTATGCAAATAAATGAGAATATTATTTAAGCCTATAAATGTTTAATTAGAATCAGCAACTACATGAAGGTTCTTCTGGAGGCTCAGGGTTAGATATCTTGAAGCTGTTGTGATCTAGTGTTTGAAGTTCAATTCTTGACCGATTGGACTCTACAAGTTGAAGAGCAATGTCTGAAAACATTTCATCTACACCTTTGCCAGATTTGCATGAAGTTTTGTATGTAGTGCTTATGAGATTATGGCACTGTTCACTGAAAGAAAGGCAATTTGTTATTAAAGTGAAATAGCTGCTAGAGACAAAATATATTGCAATAAAGGCAATAATTACCAAAACATTTCAATATCAGCATCTGTTACTTGCGGTGATAATCCTTCCAGGTCAGACTTATTTCCACACAGGAATATCTTAGCATTCTCAGCATATGTAACAATATCCAACAGATGCTGGCTCAGTATGTGAAATGATGAGGAATTATCCAAGGAGAATACCAGAATTGCTGCTTCTGCAAACTTGTAGTAGCTTGATGTCACTGAAGCAATTCTTTCCATGCCACCAGTGTCCCATAGCTGTAACTGAAGTATATAATGATTCAGTTCAAAAATTGTAATTGAATTCACTAGCAACATACAGGTGAGAATAAATAATGGAGACTAAGATCAACCTTGACATCTTTGTCGGCAACTTCGAATAATTTCTCGAAGTGATCCAATCCTAATGTCGATCTTCTATCCGAGTTTGGCACGTAAGTATTATTGATAAAGCGACGGAACAAAGAGCTTTTTCCGACCCCATATTCACCACATAATATCACTTTCAGCTCAGGTGTTTTGACAATAGCCATTGTCTCTATGACACGCGGAAAAGTTACACGCCCAGATTAAATAAATAATATCCGGAATTTTGGTCCGGAGTCAATCCAACTCTCACTTCCAATTCATTGACGATTTATTTAATTAAATTCCCCTAATTAATCGCCTGAGTTTGACACAATACATAGAAACTTCAACATCAAAGAGTATATAATTCAACATTTTTATTTATGGCAAAGAGAATATAAATATTTATGGCTTCTTCAGGGTTGCCACAATTTTGCCAATGTCGTGTGGTTAGAGTAGAAGATACACACAGGTGGTTGATCGGTGGTGTAGTTTATATTAAATGATCAGTAATGAAAAAAGCTATATTTTTCTTCTAGATAGCAAGTCTTTGATTTGACATATACTTGCTAGTTGCTACGTTCGGATTGGCATTTGAAGCGCCGACCGGACGTATATACGAGTACATACTGTAGTCTGCGCCGAGCTCCAAATGAGCTCCAAATGGTATTCTCCTTGGATAATTCCTCATTATTTCACGTACTGAGCCAGCATCTGTTGGATATTGTTACATATGCTGAGAATGCTAAGATCACGCACTAATATACAGCCTGGATGGGTTCCAAATACAATACTAGATGTTCCCCGCGGTTTCACACGCGTAAGGCGCGCCCTAGGGCGGACCCATTTATTTACAGAGATATTTATATCATAAAATTTCAGGACAAAATAAGCGCAAGAGTAGTAAACGGGAAAAGTTTTAGTTATTTCTGTCAGTTTGGTTATTAAAACGAAACTCCGATTCGTACAAAGTATGCATTTAGTGTAATATAAAAGCGCGAGCGCAGCGAACGCAATTTTTTTGAATTATCAATGAATTACACTAATAATTCAAATAATTTGCGGTTTTAAAAAAATATCATTCCAAACCATGTAATAATATGCACTGACATGATTTTAACTTTCAAGAGTAGAGATTGTTAGAATATTCAGCTATATTTAACAATGTGGTAAACGAAAAAAAAAAACAAATCATTCAAACATTTATGAAAAAGCTAAAATAAGAGCGAACGAAGCAAGCACAGAAATTTTGAGCTATTTCGATCGGTGTAGAAGTGAAATAACAATTCCAAATCATAAAAACAAACATTGAAATAAACAAAAAGCGCGAGCAAAGCGAGCGCAATAAATAGCGAGCTATTTAGGTTAATTTAATATACATTTTTAGAACAAAACATAATACCTAACAAATCACATGAAAATAATGAAAAAGAACCCCAAGAGCGAGCGAAGTAAGAGCAAATGAATACTTCTGCCTGTTAAATAGTGAGATTTAAAAGATTCTAAGAAAATTCATATTACTTAATTTGAATTTTCAATGAAGACATCTTTTTTTACAAGTTATTACATTAGGTATAATTTATAATTAGATTACAAATGATTTTATCGAACTGTCAGCTTCTGCTTGGGCCCCGCAGGGCAATTACCTACCTTGTTTCAATAAACAAAAAGCAATATTTCATAGCAATTTCGACTCTATCGCACAGCATTAGAGATAGTGATGTGACGATGTGAAAACCTCTTTCGTAATAATACTCATTTGATCTCTTAATTCTTTCATAATCCATTTCTTTTCATTTTTGATAGTTGGTCATTATTCATTCTAGATACAAATAACCTGTCATGCGAATATTATTTTTTGGAAAAACCGAAATAATATTATAAAATTCATAAATAAGTTTATTTCAAATATATATGAGACTTGTTCATATATATATATGAATACCTTCGTAAGCCGCTGTTTTATAATCATCTCCTCCTATTCCTGTTCTCCTAATTGAATCCTGACCTTTTGTGTTGTCCACTGAGGCTTGGTCCCTGGGCTAGTGGGACAAGCCCAAAGCCTAGGACCGCCTCGTGACAGTGATAATGATAATCTGATTGAAACCAGGTTAGCTAATAGGACTACAGCAGTGCGACTCCGTATCTTGGTTTCAATCAGATTGTCACTTGTTTCAATCAGATTGTCACTTTCTTCATAGCAATTTCAAACCGATATGTTCAATATTGCGCAGTACAGACCACAGAACTTGGTTTCAATCAGATCAGTTTCTTTCTTCATAGCAATTTCGACTCTATCGCAACGCATTAGTGATAGTGACATTGAAAATCGGATTGAAACCAAGATAGATAATAGGACTGCAGAATAAAAGAACATGGAGACTGTGTCTCCTTTAAACCAACTAAAAACATGATCAAAAAGATTTCTTCAAAATCTATGTACATGGAAAATGAAGGCGAAAATTTGGAGGCAAATATTGATACGTAGAGTAAGTAGTTTATGTATAAGAAAATTGTGAAAATATTTATGTTGAGTTCGGACATTCCATGGAATTCGTTGTGTTTGTTTTTTCGTTTCCATGAAGGCATATTTTTGGCATTTTTGGCTTCAAGTGTGGCAGATTTTGGCAGATTTTTTACCCAGTCTGTGGCAGATTCGCCAATAATGAGATGGTCACACTGTGCGGATCCCTAGTCGTGTATTATCGTCTCCCAGATTTTGTCCGCTTGATTGTGTTTTACAAAATCTGAATGATAAAATAAAAGTAGTGCGAATAAAACAATGGATTTACAAACTTCCCATTTAGCTGCGGCGTTAATGTCGGGCACCACATACAACACTCCAAATCTTGAGCCTACGCCAGCGCCTGCCCCCGCTATTGAAGAAAGTAAGATGAAGAAACCGCCTGAACCTCAAAAGGAACCATCAGATGAGGATAAAGAAGAGATAGCTAGCGGTGAAGAGTTTTCTGATGAGGTTATTATACTTACCTTATTTTAGTGAGCTATAATCCTATAAAAATAGTTATCGGAACCGGAGAAGTAATACCTACTACTAGTTGGCGAAAAAACAAGAAAAGATGTAATTTAAAGTTGTTACAACCTGTTATTTACTTTGAATACCTGAAGCTCCCAAACGAATGGACTGATTTTGATGTGGTTTGTTTCTGTTTGAAAGCTGATGTGATTGAGATGGTACTTAGATATATAGGAGATGGGAAGGGGGAGCTGAGAAAAGGGGGGTGAGAATCATAGCTTCCAAACGAATGGAAGAAGCTGTAATCAAGAAGCTATAGTTGAGGGTTATATAAATTTTTAATTTGTGGTTGTTTACTTTGTTTACACGCAATATTATGTGTTATAACACATGCGGCTATATTTTTTTTCTGTTGCTTTCAGGGAACCACCTACAATAATTGTCTGATGAAATAACATGCGCCATCCCATAGTTGTACAATAAATTAATATTAACATGAAGTTTGATGAAAAATTATGTTTTTTTAACCCAAATAACTTTGAAAGTATGTTAGTTATGCTATAGTTTGGTACAACAATTGGTTGGAATACAACGTTATTAATATTAACAGGAAGCAGAAGCACAGGCCGGCAGCAAGTCTATGCCGGGCCGAGGAGTCACTCTACAGATGCTATTGGAAGAGAAGATGCTTGAGCCAGGGAATGCAGCAATGACAATAGAATATTTGGTAAATAATAATAATAATTATTTTATGTATTATTTGCATCTTAGAGGGATAACTTGACCATAATTTATTTGTAACTAGCTTTCGTCTGTGACTTTGTTCATGTGGGATAGTTTATCAGGATAAAAAGTATCATATGCCCTTCCCCAGGGTTCAAACTATCTCCATACCAATTTCATCAAGACTGGTCCAGCCGTTTAGTTGAAAAGGCAACAAACACAAAGAGAGACTGTTACTTTCATTCATTCCCTATGGCACCACCAAAAAGGCACCACCAGGTATGTCATGGGGAATCACTATTCCATGCAACCCAACCATAGTGATGTTCTGTTTACTTTGTATTGAGTATTCTGTGATCCACAATCTCTTTGGTAATTGGGTAATTGGGTTGGTAATTGGGAACTACAAATTGCTCATTAACTTGTAGATGAGTGCATTTTTGGAGTTCATGGGCTAGTTTTTAAACATAGAATGATTAAAAAGTTTGCCATACCCAAAATCTGTATTTATAGGAGGTAAATGACCCAAAATATATTTAAAAAAAAACTTATTATTTCTTATTTTTTATTTTTTTGCAAAATTTGCAAAAATAGACTCACATATCCCGTATGGGATACTGATAACCGACAGGTTAATAACATAATCAGCTTTTATTATAATTATTATCTTTGAAAACAGGTAATAGAATGTATGCATGTATTTTACAAACCAAAAACGCACCACTAAATGCCTAAAATAAAAATTAATACTTAAATGAAAAAAAACATAGGCCTGACAGATTCATAGGCTTTTATCACCTCGGAAACTTTTCACATGGACGAAGTTGGGCAACAGTGAAAAGTATTATGTATAACAACCGCTTACATTACTAATAGTTGGGTGCATCACTAGGAATAGTGATTCTCCATGACACACCTGGCGGTGTCTTTTTGGCGGTCTCATAGAGAAGGAATGATTACTTTTGCTTTTATAATATTAGTAAGGCATATGGATTTTCTCCTATTAACTTGATATTGAATAAAAATAAAGTCATGTTTAATCATCAGTTACGATAAAAGTAATTATAGTAGTGACATTATAAACAATTTTATTATTAATTTCTAAATTCAGGGCCAGAAGTTTGTTGGTGACCTACAAACCGATGGTAAAATAAAGTCTCACGAGACGGAGACAATATTTTGCTCGCCGTCTGCATGGGCTATACATTGCAAGAGAATTATCAACCCTGACAAAAGGTCTGGGTGTGGATGGGCATCAGTCAAGTACAAAGGAAAGAAATTGGACACCATAAAAGCTACTTATCTCCGGAAGAAGCAGATACAGAGGGAGAACATGCATTCTGATGGTATTATTTTTTCACTTTGCTCATTACATAATTGCCCAAAAAAGGAGTGTAATGTTTTCAGGGTTCATATATGTTTCTATAGTCCTTCATAACTTTTAAATGCCCAAACAGATTTAATGTATGGGGTATCGTTAGAATCCTTACATCATCCCGAGTAACATAGGCATATTTTTTTAAAGTTCTGTTAGCCGGCTGTATGGCTCATAATACAAACGCGAAAAAAAAACATTTTATTTTACAATATTTGCATCAAATTGAAGGCCCTGATGAGCACTTTCCAACAATATATAATTTATTGACATTGATTATCATTCAATTCTGTTTAATTACTGGCAATTATGAAAGCTAGATGGAAATCTTAAGTAAAATTTAAAACAGTGAATTTTTTTTTGCTTCTGAGGGGGTTTTTAATCTATCATAATTATCTGTTTATGTATGTTACCTTATAATCTTTGTTTTTTTATCAATTAACCTGTCTTGAATATCTAACAAGATCTCAGTTAAGTTGCCCTTGTTTTCATCTCAGTCTGTTATAGTTAAGTTACTTTGTTCTACTACCCACTGCACGGGCTAATAAAATATTCAAAAGGTTACTTAAGTGAGAGAAACATTAGTTTATTTGTTTAAGTCTGTGCTCTAACTAGCAAAAGTTTATTTAAGTTAGAGAAACATTAGTTTATTTGTTTAAGTCTGTGCTCTAACTAGCAAAAGTTTATTTAAGTTAGAGAAACATTAGTTTATTTGTTTAAGTCTGCGCTCTAACTAGCAAAAGTTTACTTAAGTTAGAGAAACATCAGTTTATTTGTTTAAGTCTGTGCTCTATCTAGCAAAAGGTTACTTAAGTTAGAGAAACATCAGTTTATTTGTTTAAGTCTGTGCTCTAACTAGCAAAAGTTTACTTAAGTTAGAGAAACTTTAGTTTATTTGTTTAAGTCTGTGCTCTAACTAGCATGTGTTTTTAATGATTCTCTTGGTGTTTTACAGAGGAAACTGAGATGGAAGTAGAGAGTCCACCGGAGCCACCTCCACAGAGAATAGTAATGAAACACAACACTGTGCCAAATAGAATGATGCAACAGTAAGTACATCAAGAAAGCCAAATGTTCTTGCCACTACATGAAGTATTATTTTTTGCCAAAATGTCTGACCATCTGCTTTGAAAGAAGATTATGGTTTTTCGGGTGGTAGTATGTACAATGCGATTCAAATAAGAATAGGACTGGATTCGTGAGTTTGTGTCTAACTTCATACTGACAACTAAGTAAAAGCACAGAATAAATAATAGTAGTAAAAGTAGCGTTAGCACAAATACCAAAAAATATATAATAATATCCTAAAATAAAAAGAAAATTTGATTATTGAAATACATTCCTTTTTTTTGTGGGGTGAGTCAGCCTATTATTGTTTCTCTGCACGCACATAGTTCAAGTAAGCCGTGTTACTTATAGCTGTTCACCAAAACACTTTTACTTTATTTTTATTAACTTCTTACAAAATAATAAAGAAAATTCGTGGTTGACTCTGATGTGCAGACTTTCACTGTGACATTCATCTGACCACTGCGCAGTTAGGCTCCAATGCGCGAGACTTATCAATTAAACTTGACAAGCACAAATTCAAGGTCAAATGATTATTGTTTTTCCCCAGCTGATTACTAGACAGTATTACTTATCCTGTGCTAATAGGGTTTGGATTGCAATGTGTAAATGAGGCATTTTTATAAGTAAATTCATGAATGAAACACTTTGAAATCTCAAAAGTCTAACGTTGTTTGTCAATAACGTTGTTCCCCACCCCGGTACTTAATAGGTAATTATGTTACAGCCTGTAACCAACATAGTTCTAAGGATAAACAAGCTAAAGTGGCAGTGGTCACATTTTCCCAAGAACCGGTAATCGTTGGGATAGACGAGTACTTGAGTGAAGACCATGTCATACGTAGAGTAGAATGTCCTGTAGCCAGGTGGAGTGGCGACCTGCGAAAAGCGGCTGCCAGAAAATGGATGAGCACAGCTGAAGACCAATTTCAGTAGCGGGCATTGGGAGAGGCCTACTTCCAGCAGTGGACAAATATAGGCTGATGATGATGATGATGATGATTGAGGTTGGGGCTCAAATTAAAGGGCTTTTAATGAGGATTCCGAAAATATCATGATGGAGGCCACCAGGGGTCATATTATCGTTATAAATATTACAACAATACTAAAAGAAGTCAATTAAAAACTAAAGAAAAAATAAAAAACCAAAATTTTTAAATATTATTTACCTGGACAGCTTTTTAATCTCGCACAGTATGCACAATGGCATATTTAAATCTTATATATAACTCATCTCAAGAAACAAGATTTTACATGTTATTTTGTCTGTCCTTTTTCAGTGATTCCAATATGCTCATAGAGGCTGTGTCATTTTCATCAGCTGGTAAAGTTCAACCATTTATGGTGTCAGTTAGCTCCAACGCCAGTCTGGTGTTGGACATACATTGCCATTTGAAGAGGGAAGAAGTGTATGGATACTTAGCTGGCACTTGGGATATAAATACACATAGTAAGTTCAGTACAGCATTCATAGGCATTACCAGCTTCTTCAGCATTTTCGAAGTTTATTTTTTCTATGAGCCGCCTCTTAGAAGATAATAGAGAGCTGTCAAAAATAAATTTTTATTTTCAGACTTGATGATATCCCACACATTTCCATGTCTTGTAAGCAAAAATGACACAAGACCTCGAGTTATGGTTGAGTTAGAGATTCAAATGGAAATTGAAAAGCTTGGGCTGACCTTGCTTGGATGGTACCATTCTCACCCTACCAACCCGGCCATGCCAAGTCTCAGAGATTGTGATAACCAACTGGAGTACCAGATCAAAATGCGCGGACCATCTGAAGTGTCCTATATACCCTGCATTGGCGTCATATGCTGTAAGTACAATGGAAAACTAATCAGCCTTTCTTTTGAAAAATTATTACTTGATAGCCCAAAATAGAGTAATGTTTTTAGGGTTCATGTATATTT
This sequence comes from Alsophila aescularia, assembly GCA_946251855.1. Taxonomy (NCBI): domain Eukaryota; kingdom Metazoa; phylum Arthropoda; class Insecta; order Lepidoptera; family Geometridae; genus Alsophila; species Alsophila aescularia. The sequence goes on from OX276375.1 coordinate 55,585,175, forward strand.
GTATGTGAGTTTATTTATTCCACCATAACTTCTTAATGCCGGAACAAATTTAATGTATGGGGTATCGTTAGAATCCTCACATCCCCCCGTGTAACATAAGCTATTTTTTTCAATATGGCGGCAGTATGGCTCCATATTCAAAGGAGAAAATATATATTTTTTGGTTTTTTACAATATGGGTATCAAATTGCAGGCCTTGATAAGCACATTCCAACAGTATATAATTTATTGGCATAAGTTCCTCTTTGGCAGGGCAGGCGTGGTTTTAAGCCAGCTATGTTATAGGTAAAACGATATTATTAAATAAAAATCTTTCTTTCAGCACCTTATAATCCTGAGAGTCCCGTCTTGGAGTCATCATTAACCTTCTTTTGGGTAATGTCACCACCAGAACAAAGACCCACAGAATATCCCCGACCTCTTCTACTGCAGTACAACCTGGCTCATGACAGTCATCTGTCTCAGCATGCTATGGAGCAAATAAGAAAGTCCATTAAGTACTACTCCTCATTTGCTGATGAGACATTCATTGATTTCAAGCAGAGTTTCAAACCAGATATAACTTATCTAGACAAACTGAAATGTACTTTGACTGCTAAGTTCCCGCGCGAACAAAGCGATGGCTTGCTGTGGCATTTCATAAGAGATGAATTGGGTTGTTCATCTGACCAGGATGATAAGATGGATTTGGACGCTTTGCTAGCTGTTCCCCAACCGATTTCAGTGTCAAAGCCGAACCCTCCTACGTCTGTGCCAAACTTCCCGTCAGTCAGCACTCTGCAACAGATGGTCAGCAGGCCCGCAGGAGTTCCGCCTATAAACGTGTCCTCTGCTATTGGATCAGGGTCGCCTCATAAGTTTGAAACGCCTCAACTCAACATTCCAGTGTTGCCAACATCTAAATCGTCGTCAAAATCGGCTACGCCCACTCTTCCGCCATCTTATCCGACCGGGCTGGATATGCTTACAAGTATGGCTTTAGGACTTGGAACGGGTAATATGTCCATGCCACTAGGGGCAAGTGGGCTGGAAAGCCTCGCTGCCGCCAATAGCATGTTGAGCGGCCTTACTCCAGGCTTGCAATCTAGCTTGACGGCTAGCTTGACCAGTGGCAAACTTCCTGATCCACCGTCATATGCCGCGTCTCTACAGAACTTAACCAATAGCTTAGGAGCTAGTTTTGATAAAACTCCGAGCAGTACTTCAACTAGCACCTCCTCTACACCTATTCCAGCCAGCATTGCTTCAAATCTCATGATGAGCTCAGCAGATATTGCGAACGCGTTATTTTCGGCCACTAAATATTCAAATGCCGGAATACTGGGGATTCCTGATCCTATGTCGAAATCGACATTGGCAGCTAATAACATGTTTTTGTCTCCATCATTGATGAAGATGCAAGAATCATTGATGAAACCACTGTCTTCTAGCAGTCCGATATCTTCAAAAGTTGGCTTAGATCAGAGTGCTCTAATGAAGTCACCTCATGATTTACTGAAAGCTAGTAAAGATTATGGAAAAGATTACAGCAAAGACTATAGTAAAGAATACAGTAAAGATTACAGCAAAGATTACAACAAAGACTATGGCAAAGAGTATAATAAGGACTTTGGTAAAGACTATAGCAAGGAGTATAATAAGGACTTTGGTAAAGACTATGGCAAAGAGTATAATAAGGACTTTGGTAAAGACTATGGCAAAGAGTATAATAAGGACTTTGGTAAAGACTATGGCAAAGAGTATAATAAGGACTTTGGTAAAGACTATGGCAAAGAGTATAATAAGGACTATAATAAAGATTATGGCACGGATTACAGTAAAGACTACGGCAAAGAATTCGCTAAAGAATATGGCAAAGATTACTCTAAAGACTATGGTAAAGAATTCGCTAAAGATTATGGCAAAGACTACACTAAAGAGTACGTCAAAGATTACACTAAGGAATACGGCAAAGATTATGCAAAAGATTACGCTAAAGAGTACGGTAAAGATTATACTAAAGATTATGGCAAAGACTATAGCAAAGATTACAGCAAAGAGTACCTACCACCAGACTTTGGTAGTATTGGAAAAGGAAAGACTGAAAGTTCAGTAAAACCGATGGAATTGTCTGATCCGGTTATTTCTTCGAAAGTAGATACTTCTAAATCTGAGCCCATGGATACGCAAGCGACAGATTTCAGCATGCCTTCGCGAGTCGGTGGAGAGTCGTTCTTAAACCAAATGATGGAGCTGACTAAAAAGACGACAATGCCTGATTACATGCCAGACTACAATAGACCAGAACATCACCCCATAAAGATTACTAAGCCGGAAGAATTGGCGAATCCCATGCCTGCATCTAGTCACTCTTACCTGAACTCTGCCAACATCGTGGATACTATTGCACAGGTAGCTATGGGCAACTTCTCTAAACAAGACCAGCCGTTGGACTATGGCAAGGAACAAGATTATTCCAAGCACAAGAGCAGTGAAAACGATAAATGAGATTCGGCCTTCGATTTCTGGAGTATGGATTATTTTCAACTGTAAACGAAAGTGAATTCATCTTGACATTTAAAGTTGAAAATAATGAAACTTCGGAACTTTGTCGTAATGCAGTGATATCTGTGTGGCAAACGTACTTTAAAACATTTGGTTTTTAACAGCTTTATAACAGACTTTCTATCAATCTCGTAGATTTAATTTAGAAAGTTATGACTGAATGAAGTATTTGTAGTTGGTAAGAAATCTAAACGGATGTATTCGTATTAGCCCTTGATAGCTTGGGCCAGCATTGCGTTAGCATTATTAGTTATTATGCTTGGGCCCTAATCGAGTAAATTATAATCGAATAGGAACTGGGCCTTGTTTTAGAATCATTCCCGGTCGGTAGTACCCTGTCGTCAACACTGTTGACGATCGGGAAAAAAGTTGCGTTCGTTCAGTCTTGACGAACACTAGTTTATTAAAAAGTAAAATTAATTGATTAATTATTATTTTAGAACTAAAGGTGTCCAAAGAGACACCTTTAGTTATAAAATAATTAATAATAATTAAATGGTTTTCAAGGCTAAAAAAACACGTACACAAAGACCTTCGTCTGCCTATCACGGTCTAGTCGGGCTTCCCCCTAGCGCCTCTAGCGGTGGATAATGTAACTATTTTACGAATGATCACTAGTTTACAAGCCAAATAAAAAGTAGCGTTCGTCAACACTGTCAACGAACGCAACTTTTTTCCCGATCGTCAACAGTGTTACCGACCGGGAATGATCTTTGCTTTATGATGGCCCTTTGTCGTTGCAAATAAGGCCCTGAATTCTAACATAAACTCTTTACCGATAGGGGTCAAGTTAGTCCAAGGGCGATATGGAGCTCACTGTAATATTTTTTCGAAATAGACTTTATATTTATATTGCTTATATTTTATACTATTTGATAGTGTGTTTATGACTATATGTCTTCTCTTCTGATCTCGACTAAACTGTGTAACCTTTGCTGTTCTATATGACGTATAATAATCAATGTTATTAATCTGAGTAACTAACTAATATACAAATATTGTAGTATAATAAAAAGGTTAAATTCACGCTACTCTATATACTGTGTGAATATCTCAACATTAAAATATGTTTGTTTTGTTTACTATACATTTACACTCAGAAACGTAATCTGAGTGGTAAGGACTATGAGTATGTACCTATTGTGTGTGTTGTTTTAAGTATGTAGCTCGAATATACTCAGCAAATAATAATGTATTCCGATAATATACGTTTTCGTATAAGCATTTACTGCCGTCTAAATAATTATTACTACGCATAATATTTATCTCTAATGAAATAAACTGATTATTAAGTGTCTGATAATGTTTTCTTGAAATTGAAACCTACATTCGTAATCTTTTAATACCGGATATTAGATTTAGCAGTATTTCAGGGAATTCCCTCTAACAATTAGAGTTCGTGTTTCATAAATTGCAGAAATTCATATTTATTTAGTTATTCTGCTAGCTAGGACATACAACTGATTTGTTTTATTGTTGCCTCATCATGTGGCTATGTACTTATATGTGTTTTCGGAAGGAATTTCGAGGATACGAAAAATAATATTTTAATCGAGAGATAACGGCTAGAACAAACAAATCACAGCTTTGCGATCGATCTGCGATCGTCGATAAACTGTTAATCGAATAATCAATGATAAGGTAATGACGATCAATTGATAACGAAGATTATTTTCAAGCACTTTTTTGAATGTTATTAGTACAATCGGGTTTCTGGTGTGGAGACGTGACTGTGACGTAGTGCTTTTGTTTGTGATTATCATAATTTGTTTGTGCTTTGTGATGTGGCGGTTGTAAATATGCTAATAATTGTGAAGTAAAGTAGGAGGTAAGACAACTTGGTTTATGAGCTTATATAAGGTTGCTGACTTGCTATCAATTACTACTGCTTCGACAAAGTTACACACAAAGTATGTACTTAAATGTTTTGAATTTTAACCATCTCCCGGAGGCGTCACTACCATACATACCATATTTACCCCAAAATCTTTCTGTTGGGTTGTAGATAATGGTTGTAACAATATTTAAAAATGGAAAAAAAATATGTCACATTTGTTCAAAATATAGAATTTTAAAAACAGGTCTTATCTAACATAAGTACTGAACTACGAAGTACTGAATTCAAAAAAAGTTATACTTTTTAGAATGTTGTTAAAGCAAAGCAAGCGTAATTAAAATTTTTGGGGAACATAAAATTATGCCCAATTTATAAGTATCCGTTTGATGCTCAAAATCAGTAAAATTCTAAAATCGAGATAAACATCGATTTTATGACTACACCGTAATTATCGATTAAATATATTGCAACACGTTTTAATAATGCACACATAGACATATATTTAATTCGAATTCTATGAATGCACAACTATTAGAGATTATAAAATTGAATTGTAGAAATGATGCTTGTTTCGTCGCGGAACATCTTTCATGGAACTACTGGGAATAAACGCTCAAATTGACCAAGGGTACCAAGTTTTTCAAAAAAGTTGAATATAGCGGACGTATCTCGAAAACCAAGAAATGCCCAAAGTCAAGTTGTGCTCATCTGTCGGAACCAAAGAGGTGAAGCAACCAGCTCTGTTAAAAAGTGTAAAGCGCTTGGACGTGACTTTTGGGGCACGCACCTGTTGCACCCACGCGTTGCGCGTGTCGTCAGTTATGTCGCGCAATTTACGTCATCAAATGACGACAGCCTATCAGTATTTACAATGACTGGTACCTGAAGCACATTATATGTTCCAGAAACATGGCGGCTACTACACCAGGGTTCAAAGGGCTGGCAGATGACTCTGACGAGTCGGATTCTGAGTATACACCCCTTTACGATGACGGCGACGAGATCAAGTAAATATTTTCAATTCGTATTCTTATTTAGTAGAAAATAAGTAGCAAATCTTTATACTTTACTAGCATTCCCGCCCGCGACTTCGTCCGCACGGACTACTTTTTATCGCGAAAAAAAGCTTCCTATGTTTTTCTAGGATACTAAAAACCAATGCAAAAGTACATAGGTAAAGCACCAACGCTCTTGATGTTTTTTGACATACTTGTTATTTCGTTTCCATGGCAACCGTTCCTTACAGCGAGTAATCAACATTTTACAGTTTTCCCGTGGGCACTTACAATTTTTCCGGGATAAAAAGTATTCAGTTTTATTCCAGAGTATAAGCTATCTCCATTCCAAATTTCATCAAAATCCGTTCAGCCGTTATCGCGTGAAAGCGACCCAAACAAACAGACAACGTTTCACTTTTATATATTGGTATGGATTGTGTAGGTAAATCATACTAATATTATAAACAAACTGTGCCCGTGACTTTGCCCGCATGGTCATTTTTGTGGAATAAAAGCATCCTATACATGTTATTCCAGGACCAAAAGTACCTTTATAGTATAATATACCAAAGTTCGATAAGCCGTCAAATAGATTTTTATCGATTGCTCGGATTGAGATACCAGTACACCAATTTTTAAGTTTAATTCAGTTTTTTTTGAGATGCAATAGGTTCAGTAGTTTTACGTGATGCGCGAACAGACTGACAAACAGACAGACACCATATTAAAAATGTTATATTCTTGTTCAGTAGCTTTTTTTATTCTACAGGAGCATTTTTTATTATCTTTGTACAGACTTATTGTTACTGCTTTGTTAGATAGATGTATAAATACAAATAAAACTATCTGTTTGTTACCGTTTTACGACGTAACGGCTGAACCGATCTTGATGAAATTTGACAACGGCATAGTGTGCATCATGAGAAAGGATATTACTTATTTTTAAACGATTTTCCCTTAAAATCGTACTATGATTTATTCTGTGACGGGGGCAAAGCCGCGGAACTCAGCAATTTAGTAGGTATCCATAAGTCCATACCAATATATAAAAGTGAAACGTTGTCTGTTTGTTTGTTTGGGGAGATTTCACGCGATAACGGCTGAACGGATTTCGATGAAACTTGTAATGGAGATAGCTTATACCCTAGAATGAAACATAGGATACTTTTTATCCCGGAAAATTTTCACGGGAAACTAGGAAATATTCGCTGTAAGAAACGGTTGCCACGGAAACGAAATAACAAGTACCTATGTCACAAAACAACAAGAGTGGTGCCACAGAATACCTAATAATTCCCCGTAGTGGTGCTATACCTACTTTTGCATTGGTTTTTAATATCCTAGAAGAACATAGGATGTTTTTTTCGCGATAAACAGTAGTCCCCGCGGACGAAGTCGCGAGCGGGGAAACTTATAATTTCCAATTATTATATCTATCGAATGATAAAACCAACCACTTATCATGACATCGAAGATATTTTTAGTAATATATTTTTACCATCTACCCCCTTCGGTGCAACCCACAAATTGCCTGTTTCATTTTCATGATGTAAAATAGAGTATAATTATTGATAATGATGATACAAAGATTAGTATGGTGACACCCCTTATACATCCGAGCTATAATAAGTACCTACCTACTTGCTTAGGTATCATATTCCCCTTTGAGGCCTGTAAATTTTAACTGAACAGTGCTTACTACAAAAATTCAAACAAATTGACTGCATGCATTGTTAGCATTACAATTCTACTTATACTTATTTAATTTAATATATAATCTATATAAGGAAAGTACGAGTACAGATTAGATTAGGACGATATAAAGCGAAATCCACATAATGTAAATAATGCATGACATTCTATATGAAACTCAAAAATAACGATTTCCACTAGTTCCCCGACTACGGCGAAGCAAGGGAAGGGTAATAAGTTTATCAGTCTATGAATGTATGTGGGTATATGGATGTTCCACCATAGCTTCGCCTCTATTGGTCCGCTTTTGACAAGCGAGGTATCAATCGATTCGTTTTCATCGCATGAGTGTCATATGTTTGTTTTTACCCGACGTAGTCGGACTTCAGTTTTGAACTTATGTCTTGTTATGTATAGGCATATAGCGTAATATATTTAATTAGGCACTTGTTCAATTTCAAATAAATACTGCTTCGGATCGGACGCGTTCACGCATATTTTCCGCGAATAGCGCGCAGTGGCGAGATAAACAACAATATGTCCAGATTGCGAGGCGCTGCTGTGAAATACGAATAGCGCGCTTGGACTTATTACCTACCGGTGTATTGAGTTCTGACACAGCTTCACAGGTACACTATAATAGGGGTTAGTTACGATTTACCTCTAAACCTTGACTTATTACTATTTTATTCTTATTATATGTGTTACAAACATTGCCAATAGGACTTATTTCTTTTTACCACGTGATAAAGTATAGATTTAAAAAGGTTATTTTAAGAAAAGCTGACTTATTATCCTTTACCTCTCAGGTACATACAGATTTAAACCACCGATGGGTCCCTCTGTAGAATACTGAATGTTTTACTAATTATATACACGTTTGAGTCTAAATATCGACCGCCACAATAGAAGCAAGGAGAGTTTTCTCCATCACTCTCGCTTTCTGGTTTTTAACACCACCATTTCCCTGTTTTTTTTTGTTGTTAGCTTATTTATTTTCTTTCTGCTAACTACGAGTATCTTCCGCCACGCCAGATAGGGGGCACTGGTCAGCTCCCACTAGTTCCAGTCTTGCCCTCTCATGACAATCTGATCTTGCCCCTCCTCCCCCTTCTCCCCCTTCCCTTACAAACAATTTTGTCCCCTATCCAACATTACTAACATTTAAAATTCTATCTTTAAAAGTCGATGTTTCAAGCCTTTCAATAATTATTATTTAGTAACCAAAAATATATTTTTTATAATTCTTTTCAGTCAACGAACTGCCCAAGAAACAAAAGGATGGAATCTCTTCCGCGAGATACCAGTGAAGAAAGAGAGTGGGTCCACAGTGTCCACAGAATGGGTGGAAAACAGCGTCAAGTTCCTCAAAGTACTGGCGTATGTACTGGTGTTCACATTCGTGCTGGGGTCTGCCGTGATCGCTAAAGGAACGCTGTTGTTTATCACGTCGCAACTGAAGAAAGACCGAAATATCACACATTGTAATAAAATACTAGGTAAGAGTAAGATGCAATGCATATAATGTGAAGTATTTCTTGATACTAGGTCTGCTTTTTTAAACTAAGGGATCGAATCCGGAGCGAACCAGTTGAAATAGCAATGTACTGGTCACATTTAGTCGTAAGACCGATAGCCGCTGAGGTAGATGAGTTCTCGATTGGAGACCGTGAATCGGCAAACGTAGTGTAGGAAGCCATTCGGCACTCATTGGATGAGAAGAATGAAGATCGCGGACCCAAGTGGCATGCCTTGGGAGAGGCATATATGTCTAGCAGTGGAGTTGCGTGGCGTAACTAGTTCATGATATGAGAGCGATGGTAGCCTATTGCGATTTATTACGTGTATATATTACTATTTGCCAGAGAAGCCAGCAAGTGCGAGTTAGAATCCAACACTACCGGGTTCGGTCCTTGGCTCCGCCAATGACTTTTCTAAGTTAAAATAATAAGAATAAATATTTATTGCATAAAAGTACATGTAACAGACAATAAATTACTGGTGGTCCCCACACTATGTCAAAGCCTGTTCGTGCGGGTCTTTTACAAGATAGATATGTAACTACGTCCAGAGCATATGAGCGGTTTTCCATCGCTGCGTGCTTCGAAGGACTCATTAAGACGTTAGCAACGGCTGTTATTGATTAATACCAGTCTTTAAGCTATTTGTTAAGCCCTTGGGTGTCATTAAAACCTCTGACACCAGAGGCCAGCACTGCCTCATACGAGAAGCAAAACAGGCTGCTGATGATCATGATGATGATGAATGGCTTTTGACGTAATAATCACTAGCAGATGGCAACACCGTCAAAGTTAAAAACCATATGAAAAATTAAAAATAATATTAGTTTTAAAATTAGAATCTAAAAACGCCGCTTTTACTTGATTCAATTTGTCTTAATTCAGTCATATAATTGGATTTAGCCATAGTATTACACGTGTACGAGTATACTTTATTTTTCTCTTCAGAGTTAGACCAGCAATTCATCAGCGAGCACTCTTTGGAAGAGCGCATCACGTGGCTGTGGGCTGCCCTGGTAGTGTTTGGGATACCTGAGCTAGGCGTATTCCTGAGATCTACTAGGATCTGCTTCTTCAAATCTTTCATGAAACCCAGTCTATTTATATTTTTGATCGTAAGTACGATTTCAGATCAAGTGAAACTTATTTACTAAAATTATCTTGCCGGTAGAATATGACTGTGTTCATTAATCCTTCGATTTCCCTGTAGCCAGATGAACAACCTGCATTACCTCTGAGCTTGTGTCGAATCCGGGACCTCGCTCGCCCACAAGTGTACGGCCGGGAATACTGTCGCGACAAACAACACTTTCGGTTACACTTCCGAAAAACTTTTCAGATCGAATTCTCTTTAATGACTTAAAAGTTTTCTCTTCGCTTAGCTGACGCCATTATTTTTAACCCCCGAACGCTAATAGAGGGTGTTAAGTTTAGGGTATGTGTGTGTATGTCTGTCTGTGGCATCGTAGCACGCAAACGAATGGACTGTTATTGATGCGGTTTTTATTTTTGAAAGCTGATGTGGTTCTTAGCTATAATGGGGAAGGGTGGTACTACAAATTTTTAATGTGTGCTTGTTACGGTCTGATTGAGAGATCCAATAACTGGAACAGTGTACAAGAATCATCAATTTGAAAAACAAATAGTATAGAGCAGTAATTGACCAATCAACGTGGACTTATTTTCTTTTCAGGCATTCGTAATCGAAACTCTTCAGGCCGTCGGCGTGGCACTACTGCTACTGATGATTCTTCCCGAGCTTGACGTCGTGCAGGGCGCCATGATAATGAATGGCATGTGCTTCGTCCCCGGGATCCTCAATGCCTTCAGCCGAGACCCAGCCGACCCTCGATACTCTATGAAGCTAGTGTTCGATGTGTTTGCTGTGTCATCTCAAGTAACGGCGTTTGTGGTGTGGCCTCTGAGATATGAGTCACCAATGTTGTGGACGATGCCCGTTGCGTGTGTGTTCGTGTCGCTGGGATGGTGGGAGAACTTTGTCGGAGTTAAAGATAAAGACTCCTCAGGTACGTACGGGTTTATAAAAAAAACTTATTTTTTATAGCAGCTACATTATTCTTAATAATAACTAGTGGCTCTTGTGAGCTGAAGACCTCGCGAGTCGTCTTTGCATAGTTTAAATCTGAATAAATGCTTAGTACATTTTTTGAATTGACTGAAATATTACATTTTTACGTTTTTATCTCCGCCATTTTGAAAAAAAAAACGAAATATTGTATCGACAAAAAAACGTATAATTAACGAACTGGCTCACAAAATCAAAATTTGACGACAATTGGTTGAGAAATGTGACCTGTAGAGGAGAACAGCCGGACATCCGCCGGACATTCGAAAGTATTTTTGCCCAAGCTGAAACGGAGACGCTTCGCTCGCACTTCGCGCTCGCTCGGTCAATTAAAGATAAGAAAATTTGTTCTTAGAAATCCTTTTAGAGTTTTTTAAAACTGCATTTATAGATTTAAAAAAAACTCTTTTCTCGATTACTTTTTTTCCAAAATCCACCTGTATACAATGTGTCTGGTATGGACACAAGGTTCGGAGACTAACATTGTATGATGCTAAAGATGTCTTTAGACAGAGCTACATTTCAAACTTTGTCAAGAACATTGGTTTTGTTCTATGTCGGAAGCTTGGATTCCTCGCCTCGCTAAAAGAACCACGTCATAAAAGAACTGAACCTGTACTTACTGTTTTGTTTACTTATCCAAAAATTCCATAATGTTACGTTCAAGTCACTTTTGCCATATTTTTAAAGGAAGAATGGGAAGGAATGTATGATATGGTTTTATTTCAGCCACAATGTTATACTTGCAAGAAGTTCGGGAAAACTTGAAAAGAACTCGCTACTACACACAGAGATTCCTTGCCCCCTGGAAGATAATAGTATTTATAGTCTTCATCTTAGTTTCGTTGCATCTTCAAGAAGACGATCCATTTTCTTTCTTTACGAAGTGCTCGGAAGCTTTTAGTCCAAGAACATACAACGTTTCAGAGGTAACATACTTTATTGTCATCACAAGTATAATATTATATGATTTCTTAAGTACACATAGCTGTGCCCACGGCTTTGCCCGCGTGGTCATTTCATTTAAAAGTAGCCCATACGTGATATCCCAGGACCAAAAGATAGATATATTATTCACTAATGAATTTGGTTTCACCGCTTCGGGTTGCATTCTTTATGCATATCTCCGTGCCAGACTATCAATGCCAAAGTCCCAACTCTTTTATGTAGCGGTCTTGGGTCGCTGGCACAACAGCCGTCGTGACGGTACAATAAATATTACTATCATTTTATAATATTTTTAGGTTCAAGTAGTGCTCGAAGACGTTTACAATGGTATTGTCGAGTACGTGGTCACTGGAGAGATAGATGAGATACCAATCAGCTGGGCGTCTGCTCTTTGGGTTGCGCTCATCCAAGTTGCTTCCGCCTACGTTTGCTTCGGAGCTGCAAAATTCGCCTGCAAGATACTCATCCAAAACTTCAGCTTCACCTTCGCGCTGACTCTCGTCGGTCCCATCACGGTGAACCTCCTGATAGTGCTCTGTGGGTTGAGGAATAGCGACCCTTGCGCTTTCCATGGCACGATACCTGATTACTTGTTCTTTGAAATGCCACCAGGTAAGATATTTTTTGTTTTTTAAAGGGTTAAACTTATAAAAGAATGGCGTCACTCGTGGTCGCGAGTGCTAAAAAATTACAAACTCAAAGGTAATTTCCAAATAAATAAAACATTAAATACAACTTAAAATTATTAAATAACTTCATGTGTAGTGATGATAAAAATATAGACTACTAAGCACAATACAACATTATTGTGATAACTTATACACCTACAGTGTTCACAATATAGCGCGTCACAGACGACTAAGATACGATAATATTTTATCTTAAGATAAAATATCTCTCGCTATACAATTTATATGAACCGTCACAAACGGCGAAGATAATATATATTTGCATCTTACAGTATCTTAAGATATCGAGCGATATGGAATTTATTAAAAGATGTCATCTTAAGATACGAAATATATCGTAAAAGATACAAAATATATATTAATATACTATCTTAAGATACAAAATATATCGTATATGTTCTACAGGTTGCTCTGTTTTGTATTCGTGACGGTTTTTTTAACCCCTGAACGAAGAGATGGGTGTGTATCCGTGTGTGTGAGGGTGTGTGTGTGTGTGTGTGTGTGTGTGTGCGTGCGTGTGTGTGTGTGTGTGTGTGTGTGTGTGCGAGGGTGTATTTACGGCTTTAACATTATGCGGTCTTTACCGTGACAGGAACCACGATTGTGCAGACTTACCCGGTTGTGCGGACGTCCGCATAATAATTTGACCAGGTCTCAAATATATCTTTGAATTCGTCGCGATGAGATTGGTTGACTGGTGAAATCTTAGCAAAATATGAAAAATTACCGCATATTAGGGATGTTTGACAACTTTAGTTTACCACGTGGCGCCACCAGTCCTAGTTGTGCAAGAGTTAGTACGTTATTATAATGCGGACCTCGAGGTGTGTATGTTAGTCTGCAATTGATTATGCGCTTGCCCTGTGTTAAATTACGTAGGTGATGCAAAATGCGGACTTGATTGTGTGTAATTAAAATACGTACGTTTCATTATAAAATGCGCCCTTTACGTTTAACGTTTGTTGGAGCGTATGCTGTGTTGCAGCGGGATGAGCGCAGGCAGCGCGGAGAGCTACTGACAGTTGTGACAACGCCATTTGCACCGCGCTTCCATAGATTATTAAATTCATAATTTTATCTATTTGGATTTGTGTGCCAATAAAAGTACCAGTATTTACATGCTTTTAAGTTTATCTTGAATTCCCAGATTAGAACCAGAAGTAAAATGCAGTTGCGCTCCTGTAAACTATGAATATTTATAGGTAGTTTTATTAAAATATGTTTTATTTATTTTAGTTAGGTAACTACTTATGTCTTGAATTGATTTATACGGGCACAGGCATTTATATCAATGGCGAGAACATCTCACACATACGATTTGCCGATGATATCGTCCTAATAGCGGAGTCGCTGCAAGACTTGCAAAGTATGCTGTCCAACCTAGTTGATGCTTCTGAACGTATCGGTCTCGAAGTGAACCAAGATAAGACCAAGATCATGTTTAACGATCGTATTGACCCGGAACTGATTACAGTCAATGGTGTAGCTCTTCAAGTTGTCCAGCAATATGTTTACCTTGCGCAAATATTGCAATTAGATAAGAACAACTTTGAGAAGAAAACAAAAGTCTTCAATCAGTGCGTTCTACTAGTTATGACCTACGGAGCCGAAACGTGGACAATCACGGTCGAACTAGTCCACAAATGTTAGGTCTCTCAGCGAGCTATAGAGAGAGAGCTATGCTTGGAGTTTCTCTGAAGGACAAGATTGGTAAAGAAGATATCCGACGGAGAACCAAGGTTAATTACATAGCTCTAAGGATAAGCAAGCTAAAGTGGTGGTGGTCACATTTCCCGAAGAACCAATAACCGTTGGGGTAGACGAGTACTCGAGTGGAGACCACGTTTAGGCAAACATAATGTAGGACGCCTTGTGGCCAGGTGGAGTGATGACCTGCGAAAAGTGTCTGAAAGAAAATGGATGAGGAGAGCTGAAGACTCAGTGAGCTCAGTGAAGTGCTGTAGGAGAGGCCTACGTCTAGCAGTGGACTAATATAGGCTGATGATGATAAAACACGGATGTTTAGCTTAAATAAAAGAATTTTGTAAATGGGGAACACTTTTAGGGACAATGAAAAATTAAGTGGATAAGTTATCCCAAAAACGAAAGTCAACATCCAAACGTTAAAAGACCACCACCTGGTTTATGCACCAGTTCAGTTCCGTTCAGATGATCACAACTTTACACATTTAAAAAATGACTAGTTTTTAGATATGGCAACTTTTATTTTATTCAAATAATTGGTAAATCCCCCTTGATCACTAACTTGGGTGACATTACTAAAAAATAAGTTTTTTTATGAATTCTGTTTTCAGTGTAATAATCCCAATTAGTTGCACATTATAATGTGCTAAGTAAAATATTTTTAATTGATTATTACGGTGTTGTAATCATAAAATCGATGTCAATCTAATTTTGATCATCAAATATTGAAATTTTATTAATAATCTACATTGCCTATTATGTTGTTCTATATGTTTGCAAACTATTTAAAAAAATGTGCATCCATTATTCAGATTTAAAATGCAAGAACATGCAAGAACTTTTTTATTTAATCGTTAACTTAGACATGGCAGAAGGGTTTGTTTTTCTTATTAAACATTTCTGACATTATTTTCAAACGTGAATTACGTTTGGAAATAATGTCTCAAATGTATAATCCTTTTTTTTAAATTTGTACCAGTATTCTACACCTTCAATAGACTCTTTCTTATCTTATGTTGTATTTTTGCATTATTAAAACATTGGTAATTTAGAAAAAGTCATGTTGTTCTGGCTCAATAGTAATTATGTTATTCTTTTTAGTGGTCGTTTACGAAAGAACATTTTTAATATGAAGACTATTTAATGTTTTTGAAAAGTATTTTTATTTCTTGATTTTAAGTGACCTTAGCAAACATCGGAAGAAATAAAATGGTGCCAAAGAAAATAATTAAACTCACTTTAGACTCGACGTTAGTAAATTAAAACTAAGGATGAATAACCTACATATAAAATAATTGAATCAGTTTTTACGAAAACTATCTATGATTTCACTGGAATGGAATTCTTTAAAAAATGGTTACACATCTCGTAGATATGAGAAAACATAAACAAAAAATGGATTTATAAGTTTTAAATACGAGTATATAAAAACTTTTTTAAAACAATATTTTACGAGATACCACACCAGTACCACTAAGACCTGAAAACTCATCGAGACCAATCAAATAAGCCTAAACTCGAAGGGGTTTCATCATTTTGTTGTGGAGTTCCTGTGACTTCCTTCCAGCTCCACTCCATCTCCACTCCATCATCAGACCAGCTCAACAGTACCATAATATTGTATTGTCATCAGAACTACACCCGTGTGCAAAACTTCAACTTCATTGGACGTCGTTAATTGACTTGCAAACTTGTCCCAACCCAGTGTATTTAATAAAAGCTTGTAAAAAGCTACTTAACTAATGTATACAGTATGTCCTCTTTTTTCAAGTAAAAATAATCATCTAGTTCAGAAATTCCGAAGATATGAGAAAACATAATAAATTAAAACAAATAGATGTTCTAATAAAAAAACTACTTAACCAATTTTGATGAAGTTTATATGAGACTACACTGAAATTCTACCTTAATGAATAACATCTTGGAGGTTAATGGTAATATAAACACAATTTAAGAATAATCTATTTAATTTCACAAAACTACTTAACCAATTTTGATGCAATTAATATGAGACCACCTCGAGAGTATACACTTTCAAACAAAAAAATATTTTCAAAATCGGAACGTAATTGACGGAGAAATCGGAGAACATACACAAAAGAAAACATACAATCGAACATAATTATAACTTATAACCGTCTCCTTTTGTGAAGTCGATTACAAATTTAAAAGCTGACGATAGTCAGTTGCGGTACGGGACGGGTCGGAAAACTAGCGGGTGATTTGAATCTTGCGTTTTGTCAGTGCGTGACCAAAACAACGCGCAACGTATAATTTTGAAAAATATTATTGTCGTTAAGGACGATTTTGTGTAATCATCTATATTAGTATAATTATTCAGAAAGTGTTATAAAGGGTCTGATTTTACAATATTATGCAAACAGTGTGTTCAGAGCGTTCGTGGCTTTTTCTTATACGGTAGGTCCGCATAATCGGGATTTAAGGTTTTACTGTGTAATAGAACATGGCAGAATATTATGCGGTCAGTGTTTGTTAAATAGTAAGTACGACTTTAGAATACTGAGCGGACTGTGTGTAAAATACGAGAGTACTTTCGAATAATATGGGGAGTGTGTAAAAGAGTACGACTTTTGATTATTATGCGGACAGTGTGTAAAAGAATATGACATTTGATTATTATGCGGTCAGTGTTTAAATGAGTATCACTTATGAATATTATGCGGGCATTGTGTAAAAGGGTATGACTTTTGATTATTAAGCGGTCTGTGAGTAAATGAGTATGGCTTATGAATATTATGCGGGCCTTGTGTAAAAGAGTATGACTTTAGAATATTATGCGGACTTGTGTGAAGAGCGTTCGTGCCTTCTTATTATGCGGTCGGACCGCATAAGTTTTTTATGTTTGAAAGCTGAGGTAAACGAGATGGTTCTTAGCATACTGCAAGTCGTTGTTCTGTACAAATGCTCTCGCGCATGTTCGTATTTTGTTTCACTAAATCTTCCTTAATCAAATTATGAATTTCGAGAAAAGTTTCCTTCGACTTATTAAAATAAGTTTGTTTTATTTATGTAGAAACGTCTGCGTAAAGATTAAATTCACCGCGGCTTTTTCTAAATTTAATGTGATTTTCTATCCAAATTGACCACCTTTTACAGTGCGCTAATGCAATTTGCATATCAAATTCAAAATCAGAATCGTTGTCTGATGAGCTATCTAATAAATATAATAGTGAAACCGTACTACTCGTATTTTCATTCTGTTTATAGAAAGCGGTGAAGAAATACGTGTGGCACCTAGGACGGCCTGCGAGCGAATGAATAATTTCAATATATTATCGTATCTTAGCCGTGTGTGCCCTAAGATGCTATAATATTTTATATGCAGATATCGTAACATCAAATATTATAGTATCTTAATCGTCTGTGACGCCTTTAAAACATTGTTATTTTGAACTTAATAACAAGTAGTGGGGAACAGGGGATGTGCCACGATGCGCTCACTCACAACGCACCCCCCTCCCCCCATCCCCCCTCCCTCCATACTCACACCCCCCCCCTACACAAACACACACCATACATAGTGTGTATTGATATTTTTTTAACGGCTTCCCTAATAATAATTTATAATTTCTACGCCTCGCCACTATCGCGCGCGCGTTAGTGTCACATTAAAATAATATGTACTTATGTAATTTACATGGTGTATCCCGGGTACCAACGTTTTCCTGCGACCAATTAGATAAGTATTATAGATAACACAAAAATATAGATACATCATTATAGAATCAATAAAACTAGGTATAGTAGTCGCATCGGAAGTTTGTGTCTCGGAAGTTGTCCACCAGTACCTGCGCAATCGTCACAGAGCTTAACTTCACAAACATATACATTGGCTGCGACTACAGTACCTAGCACTACAAAAAAATACAGACCATGTGACAGTCAGGACTCGCGCACAGAGGGTTCCGTGCAAACTTAACTTTGTCGTGGCAAAACTGTTGTCCCCATACATCGACATCGTGATTGTTGTGTTTTTTGTGAATAGCTACAAATTTATGGTTTCGGTTTTTTCTTTTACTTATGCTATAGGACATTGCTTCCTGCCAAATTTCATGATGCTACGTGAACGGGAAGTACGGTTTTGATTTCCTTGCGAGTGTCAAAATATGCGGTATTAACGGCCGTATCTTTTGATTGCGTTGACTTAGAAGCTTGTTTTTTTCACAGCTCCAAGGGATTGGAGACCTGAGTAGTAGATATTAATTTCATCTTGATACCTCCACGCGTTCCGGAAAAAAAGGGTCTTGACAGACAGACAGACGGACGGACAACGAAGTGATTCTATTAGGATCCCGTTTTTCCTTTTGAGGTACGAAACCCTAAAAAGGACAGAAACTATCTCTAATTTTAGTTTTAAACAGTACATAATTATCTAGCCATACGTGCCCATGCTAAGGCGTTTTTTTTTTTAGATTATGTCATTGTCACATCTTTAAGTTTTTTTTTTGCATTGTCGTCTATTTGTTAGCTACCCTGAAAGTTTCAGCAGGATTGCTAATCGGGAAGTGCTCGAAATTTGAATTACGTGATTCCAGGACAGACAGAAATACATAGATACATTGATAGATACATACATACAAGTGAAGTTAAATAAAAGCTTTTTAAATAGAAAGGCTACCAAAGGCTTACTTGTTAAATCCCCACCAACGGGTAAGCAAGATTTTGTTTGAAAATGGTACGTGTCTATGGCACAAACATACACTGTGAACTACTCTCGGAACAATAATACTATTGCAAAATTTAAAGGCAAAATTATATTGTGAAGATTGTAGGTACTTACCACATTAATCTAATATTATTATCTCGTGTTTTTATTTACAGTATACCTCCTCAAGGAGTACATAAGCCGTGAGTTGTCCTGGGTGTGGTTGCTTTGGCTGGTCTCACAAGCCTGGATCTGTATGCACGCGTGGCAGCCGCGGTGCGAGCGACTGGCTACAACCGACAAGCTGTTCGCGAAGCCGTGGTACTGCGGCCCTCTGATCGACCAGTCGATGCTACTGAACAGATCTAGGGACGAAGAAATCGATATTGCTATTGAGGTAATAGCAAACACATAATAATCTATCTATACTTATAATAATGCAGTAAGTACGAAAAAGTCTGTTCAAAGTCGATATTAAAATAAAAAGGTCTATAGGGTACTTAAAATAAGCTCCTGAACTAGAATATAACATTTTTTTAAATCGTGTTTAATATTACCATTTTTACTATTGTGTTATTAATAATTAGCTGTATGACCACGCGGGCAAAGCCGCGGGTTTGCCCGTGTGGTCATTTCATTTAAAAGTACGTGCCAGCCTATACGTGTTATTCCAGGACCAAAAGTACCTGTAAAGTACATATATTAAATTTCTTCAAAATTCATCCAAAGCCGTCAAATAGTTTTTATCGATTGCTCGGCACCGAATAATCGGATTAAGATACCAACTACCCCAGTTTTTAAGTCAAACCATAAGCTATCCATCAGTGAAAACTGCATCGCAATCGCTCCAGTAGTTTTAAGTGATGCGCGATATAACATACAGACAAAAAGACAGACACGATTTTTAATAATGTTATATTCTTGGCTTATTTTAAGTACCTTAGGCCTTTTTTTTTTAAATTATGTTCTTTGTACAGACTTTTTCGTTGTTATTGCTTTATTATAAGTATGATAAATAGTTATGCCGATGGGGTAGGCGAGTTCTTGAGTGGAGACCAAAGATTACTACTGTTAATCGGCGTGGAGACCACGTGTAAGATAGGATGCCCTGTCTTAAACGTAGTAGGATAGGATGCCCTCCGACTAGACGGAGCGACGAGCTGCGCGGAGTAGCTGGCAGCAATGACGTGAGAAGCGCCGATGATTCGGTCAGTGGCGCAATAGTGTGGTTTATGTCCAGCAGTGGACAGGCTGTTGCTGATGATGATGATGATGATTGATAATTACTGCTATGGCACAAACTAAGAATACAACACAGTTTGAGGATATTATTTACAAAAGCAAACAATAATTAGTATACATTCCGATGTATTTTTAGTTGTCGAACAAATTCTTCCGCTTTGATTTTAGACATTATTGTCTTGCACTAAAGCCCAATATTTGAATAATACATTGAAGATAAATATAACGACTTTAAAGTAGTCGCAGCGGAAGTATGTGTCTCGGAAGTCGTCTGCTAGTCGCTGCGCAAGCTGCTATATTTCAGGCGTAATCCCAATATTGAAGGTGAAGACAGCATTGTATAACTGCCTCGCTCACATGCTTACGTTTTTCGCATATTCTATCTCGCTCTGACTTGCTGTTTTATCCCCACAGCAGTACCTGCGCAATCATTCATAGAGCCTGACTTCACAAACATATAGATAGGCTGCCAACTGCGACTTCTGTACATGGTCATATTCTGTGACTTGGTAGTATAAAGTCCCTAGAGTTTCAATTCTATCTATCGTATTAGTTTTGGATCTGTAACATATAAAAAATATGTTTAATAGTATAATACAGATTATAGTAGTCACAGCGGATCTTTGTGGTTGTGAAGTTATGCTCTGTGAATGATTGCGCAGGTACTGCTGTGAGGATAAAACAGCATAAAATAAGAGCGAGATAGAATATGCGAAAAACGTAAGTGAGTGAGCGAGACATTTATACAGTGCAGTCTTCACCTTCAACATTTAAGTTTGCGCCTGAAAAATAGCAGACTAGAAGACAACTTCCGAGGCACAAACTTCCGCTGCGACAACTGTACACACCTAATAAAATATTATGTTTTGTACTTATTTCAGGATTTGAAAGGCCTTCATGAATCTGATGATGTTTCAATAGCTAGTTCGGATAATATGGCAAAAGATGTCAAACCATCGGACAGCATCACTAGGTAAGATTACTATGGCTACTAAATGAGCATACTTGAAAGAAAATCACTCAACATTATTTACCACCACTACTATATCGGAAATGGTATAATAAAGTTAAAACTAGAGCTGAACTGCCTGTCAAGGACTTCTGGGAAAGGTCGGGTGGTCGATAGAATAGCTAAGTATTCATTAAAGTGTCTTACCAAGACTTTAATAGTAGGCCGTAAGACTAAGAGTAAGTTATATTTTTTGACTACTCTGTAGACTGTCTACAGGTCTTCATGATTGTCATAATAAATATATATTGTGACTTCTGACATTAAAACAAGGGTTGACAATAATGGAAAAAATTACATTTCCGTAGAGTTTCTTGGTGCTCTCTTCTCTAACTGGTATATTTCCGAAGCACCAGTGAGTCAGAAGGGTATTTCTTTTTCCTGTGCGAGATTCAGTACATGAGAAGGGTTCCTTTTCTAACTCAAAACATAGTTAGTTTACCTAATAATACCTAATTTGATTGAATTGGTTTATTTATAATATTTTATGTTTTACTAATTGTTTACGAGATATTAACAAATATTTTTTGATATGTAATGTCTTTCCTCTCGCTTTCCTGGGATTGTGGGAGTGATTTCGTGAACAGGGACGGAAATGTGTAACAGGAAGCCGGGGAAGCGCGCGCTATTTGATTTAAACAATGAGCGCGCGCGGTGTTAGAGTATGTTAATGTTGCTTTATGACCAAAGTGAGATGTCAATGTTACATATCATATGCGACTATTGTTAGGCTCGCGCATTTTTTATTTGGATTTTTACTGTACTCAACAAAATAAATATATTTAGGACAATTCATACTAATTACCTAGCACCAAACTAGGATACCCTGTACTATGGGTACTAGGTAACGGATATTCATAGTTAGTTCGTAGTAGAGTCACTAGCCACTTGGCCAACTAGCTTTAGTCTTCAATGGAAATGGAATTTTATCCTACAGTGTAGAGAAGATATTCCCCATTATTTTTATATCGCAGGGCTGATTAGCACATTTGTGATAAAAACTGTATATGTACAGTGATTAATATTTTGCTCCTAAATTGCAAAAAGTTCTTAAGTATATAAGAAAAAGGTTTACTTTTGCAGGATATACGTATGCGCGACTATGTGGCACGAGACGACAGACGAAATGATGGAGTTTTTGAAGTCTGTGATCCGAATGGACGAAGACCAGAGCGCTCGGCGCGTCGCACAGAAATACTTAGGCATCGTCGACCCGGACTACTATGAATTTGAGGGTAAGTAAAATCATGATATTGGGTATAACC
Organism: Alsophila aescularia; assembly: GCA_946251855.1. Taxonomy (NCBI): domain Eukaryota; kingdom Metazoa; phylum Arthropoda; class Insecta; order Lepidoptera; family Geometridae; genus Alsophila; species Alsophila aescularia. The sequence continues at coordinate 55,607,375 of OX276375.1, forward strand.
ATAAGATTACTTCCCATTCCATTAGGCCCATTTCGCTACTGAGTCACGACTATAAGCTGTTTTCGAGACTTTCAGCCTCTCGAACAAGCTGGATTCCGGAAAGGCCTTAGCACCGTTGACCACATCCATACGCTCCGGCAGATTATACAGAAGACCGAAGAGTATAATCGGCCACTATGTCTAGCGTTTGTGGACTGCGAGAAAGCCTTTGATTCAGTCGAGACCTGGGCAATGCTACAGTCATTACAGCGGTGCCAGAACCGGTACATCGAAGAGTTGAAGTGTTTGTACAGCAATGCCACCATGACTGTCCGGTTCCAAGATCGGAGCACGAATTCTATCGAATAGCAAAAAGGTGTGAGACAGGGAGATGTTATTTCTCCGAAACTTCATCACCTCTGCACTGAAAGATGTATTCAAGCTTCGGAACTGGAATGGATATGGTGTTAACATCAATGGCGAATGCATCACTCACCTTCTTTCTATTTGCTGATGATATAGTCATCATGGCAGAAACCCTGGAATACCTAATCACAATTCTCAGTGACCTCAATATTGTTTCCCAACAGGTGGGTCTTAAAATTAACATGGATAAGACTAACATCATGTTAAATGCCCATGTCGCAGCCATGCCGGTCTATTTTGGGAACGATATTATAGAAGTTTTTGATCACTATGCCTACTTAAGTCAGACGATCCAACTGGGTAGATCCAACATCGACAAAGAGGTCAACCGACGAATACAACTCGGATGGGCAGCGTTCGGAAAATTAAGCAATATCTTCTCGTCAGATACCGCAGTGCCTCAAGACGAAAGTTTATAATCAGTGCGTGTTGCCAGTGATGACATACGGCACTGAGACGTGGTCGCTAACTATTGGTCTCATACACAAGCTCAAAGTAGCGCAGCGTGCAATGGAGAGAGCTATTCTCGGGGTTTCACTACGCGATAGAATCCGAAACGAGGAAATCCGTAGAAGAACCAAGGTTACCGACATAGTTCTCAGGGTTTGCAAGTTGAAATGGCAATGGGCAGGCCATATGGTTCGCAGAACTGACAACCGCTGGGGAATAAAGGTTCTTGAATGGCGACCTCGAACAAGCAAGCGAAGTGTAGGTATACCCCCCACACGATGGACCGACGACATTGTAGCCATCGCAGGAAGTCGGTGGATAGAGTGGCACAAGATCGCTCGTCATGGCTTTCTTTGGGGGAGGCCAATGTTCAGCAGTGGACTTCTAAAGGCTGAAACGATGACGATGATGATGTTGATAAGATTACTTATTCTTATGGTATATAGCCCTATTCTTCTACATTACTACACTTGTCTCGGTCAAGTTACAAGCTCTCCCACTTTAATGGTCTCTTGCGCGAGCTGCTATAGGAACATTTTGGTAACAAATTGTCTCTGCTACAAAATTACTATTTTGTCATTTTTTATAACTTAACTTGTATGTACATAATATGTATGTCCTGGAATTTTTCAATCAATATTTAACCCACTTCCTTAAGCTATCGGGCTGAAATTTGGCATACTTGGTTACTCGATTTCCTAAATACCGCCATTTTAAATCCAATATGGCGGACGTTACAAAATGGCGATTTATCATTTCCATAGTAACCCCTACGATATGGGTATAAAATGAAAGGGCTTGATAAGCGAAACACAATAAGTAAAGTGACGTCATTCTAAATCCAATATGGCGGACCCCACAATATGGCGATTTATAATTTCCATAGTAACCCCTACGATATGGGTAACAAAAGAAAGGGTAGCCCTTTTTTAGTTTCATCATGACATGGCCACGGCATAAAAGATTTTTAATTTAAATGTATTTTTAATTAACTTATTTAAATGCGAAAGCAAACCGATGGCAGTCGGCCAGACGGACGAACACACAGACGGATATGATGAAAGTAAAAGGGTTCCTTGTTTGCCTAGGAACCATAAAAGGTGTTGGTTAGGTGTAAATATCACACCTGTTAATATATATATATATATATATATATATATATATATATATTATAATTATTTATTTCAAAATAATCTTTTAGCCAACATCTACATGGACGACGCGTTCGAAATTTCCGACCACAGTGCCCAGTTTTGGTCGGAGAGCCCCGACATGCAAGTGAACCGGTTCGTGAAGTGTCTCGTGGACACGATCGATGACGCCGCGTCCGAAGTGCACCTCACCAACGTACGCCTGCGGCCTCCCAGGAAGTACCCCACGCCGTACGGAGGCCGACTGGTGTGGACGATGCCTGGGAAGAACAAGCTCATCTGCCACTTGAAGGACAAAATGAAAATTAGACACAGGAAGCGGTGGTCACAGGTAAATAATATGTTACTAGCCGTGCCCTCGGCTTTGCTCGCGTGGTCATTTCTCTGATGGGTTTAAAATATTATTCCAGGACCAAAACTACCTACAAACTACCAAATTTCATTCAGCCGTCAAATAGTTTTTTATCGATTGCTCGGCATTTAATTATCAGATTTAGATACCAAGTACCAAAGTTTTTAAGTCAAACCCTAAGCTATCCAACAGTGATATCCGCTCCGCTATAATAGTAAACCGAATCGCAATCGGTCTAGTAGATTTCACGTGATGCGCGAACAAACATCCAGACATGATAAAAAAATACCTTGTTCAGAAGCTTATTTTAAGTACCATATACCTTTTTTTATTATCTTGATTTTACAGACTTTTTGGTACTTACTGATTTATTATAAGCATAGATTTATCCCCACTAATATTATAAAAGTGAAGCGTATTTTTTTGGGGCTTCACGCCAGTGCTGCTGGTTCAAATTTGATGAAATTTTGTATGTATATGCTGTGCAGAACTATAGAGTAGAGACTAACATTGAATACTTTTATTCCCAGAATAAATGTCCACAAAAGCAAATCCGCGGGGCACAGCTAGGTAAAAAATCAATAGCTAGGAAAAATTCGGATAGCGAACAGGATTCGAACCAGCAGCCATCCATGCATCGGCGCAGCGCTTGCTCTTTACCAAATTGACCTATCGTAACACTACGTCACATTTAAAAAAAACCTTTTGTTTCTTATTACTGTTTTTCGGGGAAGGGCATGGGATGGGTTCGACTCCCATACATAATATTACCAAATTATTATTGAAAAAAAAGGAGATAATATGGCCATTCCATAAGGACAAATAACTTTGATATTAGGTTAAAAGTAGGTACCAACAGATCGCGGCACGTAAGTTGAACTAAGCGCAGTAACACATTTTCGGGTCCAATCGAAGTGCGGTATGACGTGCGGCGCGAGGGGCCGCGCGTAACCGTAACGCTATGCGTGCGTGGGGACGCAGTCGCACGCCGCTCCCCGCTGACCGCGCAACCTCGGCGCTGACCTGGGCCCTATTTCATAAAACTAGTAGACTGACAAATGTCAATCGACAAATGTCAGTCAAACTACCGAAATACGTTTCATAAAAACCCGACAATTCATTCAATGAATTGTCAAAATATTACTAAATGTGTTTCATAAAACAATAGTAGTTACCGGCAGTCTACCGGCAGCCAATTGCAATTGCAGCAATTGTCTAACAAATGTCAATAGAAAAACGTTTTATGAAACGGCGGTTGCTTAAAAATTACCACGATTTGTAGAATTGTCGTGACAATTGTGACAGCCGAAGCTTTACCCATCACACTACTATGACTGGCATTGTGAAATGCAATATGACTGACAATCATCAGTCCTGTCGTGATTGTTTGTTATATGAAACGCAGGTTTGGCGTATTCGACTAACATTTGTAGTTTTATTATGATTTGTCGCTTTATAAAACAGGGCACTGGAGTAAGATCGCGCACGAAGTTTTCAGTTCTTTGACATTTATATTTCTATCAAATGTGTGATCATTTAATTTCTATAAAATGACTCGACCACAATCAACTTTAAAGAGACAGGGAAGAAGAATGGTATTTGACGTTTATAACTATTTTTAAAAGAAAATAATATAACTAATTCTTTGAATGAAACTGCGGAAGCTATGAAAAAGTCTGTATCACAGTTAAAAGGATTGTAAAAGTAAAAGTTCAGAATTTATAGTTACATTTAGTACCCCTGGTAAAAAGAGACAACGAATAAAACCAGTCACAGGCATAGACGATTTTGACAAGGGGGTAATAAAACGATGCATTTACAATTTTCATATTACTGAGAACGAATTACCGACCCTTGGTAAACTTCGTGCAAAATTACGATCTGATATACATTTTGAAGGTTAATATAAATCACCCAATAGGAGAGCGTCGTGTGTTTTGGGAAAAGTATAAAAGCCCATACTTCAAAGAATATTCGTGCATTCGTCAAGTTCCCGTTTGCTGAAGCAGTCGAAGACAAGAAACTCTCGTACAAGTGACCAATATTAAATAGTAGCACCACAAAAGTATATTAAGGCTCCGATAGTATTTGTAACCTGGAAAACGAAAACTGAATTCTGTATTGCTATCCTTGTTTAACAGTTGTGAAAATATACAAGCTCTAGTGTCAATTAGTGCGTTTTCGTTTCATCCTCCTATACTGAGCTCAATTAACTCTCATTTTCTCTGCAATTGGGACTCCGTACCTACGCGAGAGTCTGCAACAATGCGTGTAACACTTTTGTCCATAATTATACCTGCGCGGATGACAGCCATTTTGGTTCAACTTACGTGCCGAGAACTGTACAATACATACAGACTATACTTCAACTAAATCCGTAAATTGTAGCGGAAATCGCAAGCTAAGATTTTTTAAACGTAAACAATCCATTGTTCCAGGTGATGTACATGTACTACCTTCTAGGCCACCGTCTCATGGACTTGCCGATCTCCGTGGACCGCAAGGAAGTGATCGCCGAGAACACATACCTGCTGGCTTTGGATGGAGACATCGACTTCAAGCCTGCCGCTGTCACTCTCCTGGTGGACCTCATGAAGAAAGACAAGAACTTGGGAGCAGCGTGTGGGCGTATTCATCCTGTAGGCTCAGGTAAGTTATAAGCGTTTTCTCTTACTAGATTGTCATATTTAAATGCATTAATTTACTATTCTCCAAGAATAATAATGTTTAGAGCTGTATAAAACTGCATAAGGCAAATAGATAAACGCATTATTACACAGTTTTCACATTCTAACTTTGCCCCTCTGAAGAAGACAACAAACAGTAAGCGCGATTCGAAAACGCGCTAACGGCGCCTACATTTCATAGAAAATATTACAACTTTGCCACGATTACAATGCATGATTTTGGCCCTTGTAAAGCGAAAGCATAGTCAGGTCTAAACTCAACTCGTAATGGATTATTCGTAACATCATCAAACTATGCACCTGAGCTCATCTCGGAACGCTCTGTTGTCGCCTACTTCAGAGCGGCAAAGTCATAATATGAGAACTGCACACACCAGAAAAAAATAACACTATAATAGCTTCAATTTAACAATGAGTGGTACAGCTTTAAATCTAAAATTTAAATGTGCATTGGTGAATGATAGGTGTGAATCAATGTAAGAAAGGAAAATAGTTCATTCAGTATAGCGATCGTATAGTATTTTCATTTTCGTAGGTAAGTCAAATTTCGTAGATATTATTTTCTTTTCTAAAAATTTACTTCTTACTTTATTGCTACGTGTGTTCTTCCGATGCATGAGAAGTTCGAAAGCCACTACAATTGGTTTCATTATCTGAGAATAAACGGTCTACTACTCATTAGAAACCTCTTCAATGCATTAGGCGACTGGTTTGGGCAAGTGGACAACCGGTCGTTAGTGAGTCTAACTGTGAAGTCAATGGTCACAGGTTCGGATTCCGCAAGGTACAATCATTTGTGTGATGAGCACAAATGTTAGTTTCCGAGTCATAGATATTGTATTTTCTTATTCAGGTATGTTTATCCGTTATCTAATATCCATAGTACAGGGTAAACTAATTTGGGGCTAGCAATTGGTGTAAATTGTCCTGAATCCTACTAATATTTAATGCGAAACTGCGTTTGTTTGTTTCGCTTTCATGCCTTAACTACTCAACCGATCATCATGAAATTTCACTCACACGTTGTCATGGGTACAGAAATGGACAAAGGGTCCTTTTATCCCGATATAGGAAACTTCACATCGAAAAATAGTTAATTTTGTGTGGAAATTGCCACTTATGTGTCAAACTGACAGGCGCCAAAGTGACAGGTGTCAAAGTGACAGATTTCAAAGTTGCAGATGTCAACTCTAGGGGTGCACCCCTAACCCCTATAAGCAGGGATTTTTTTAAATTTATTTTCTAAAGGGGTAACGGGAAAGTTTGCACGCAGGCGAAGCTGTGGGGCGCAGCTAGTATATTTATATTTTATATGCTTGTTTTGTTTCTGATGATAGAGTTTTTTTTATATATATACCCGTAGGTTTCATGGCCTGGTACCAGATGTTTGAGTACGCTATCGGCCATTGGCTGCAAAAGGCAACGGAACACATGATCGGCTGCGTGCTCTGCAGTCCTGGGTGCTTCTCACTCTTCAGAGGAAAGGCTCTCATGGACGACAATGTGATGAGGAAATACACGCTAACCTCTAGCGAGGCGAGGCATTACGTGCAATACGATCAAGGTATGACTACTACTTTTTTAGTCTCTTTAAGATTGAAATTAAACACAATGTTACAATTTTTATCTACACTCATATCGTATACTCCTGATTATTATCTCAAAAATAGTGGCATAGTGACATACTATACGCACGGCACGTCCCAAATAAGAAAAAAAACATTATAACACTGTTTTTTTAAAACTAAACAGTGTTATCATATATATTTTTCCCATAAAAGTACCGGTTTGGCTTCGTACAACGAGGGTTTTCGCCATTCATTATCTGTGGCGACGCGTGCTTGGCCATAAGCGTGCGAATACGCTATGGACTGGATTTTGGAGCCATAAAGGCTCAATGCCCCGCGAATGCGGCGGTAGCCAAAACTCAGTACAAAAACCGGTTTAAGCACGCGCGTGGGGCACCTACTAGATTTTCTTTACATTAGTACCTAACCAATATAATGTGTTTTTGATGATCAAAAGTTGTATCCTGATTAAAAATGTCCGACAGCAGTGTTAGTGAGGAGAATTTGACTCCATCTGACATCACGGAAACAGCAACGAGCATGACGAACGAGCTTTTACCATTTAAAATGAAGAAAATGTTACAACTTTTATTTTTTCATTAAAAGTAAGTTCTTATTGCATGAGTGTAGATAAAGTAGTGTATGAAACGGCACATAACATAGGTATTAAAACACTCGAGTGATACTATTATAAAACTCGACTGCGGCTCGATTTTTAAACTCACTCTGGTGTTTTAATAACCCTCGATATGCAACCGTTTCATAAACTACTATAAAATGACAAGAAAGTAAAGATTTTATTAAACAATTTTTAAGATCCTTCTTAGTATGGGACTACATAACGACGTGCAAGAAAGTATTTTTGTAAATCAACCATTAACGTAAAAGTAAAAAATTAAGTGAATAGTCCATTCGTTCATAGTCGCAGAGGTAACAACTAGTTAAACTCTCGTTACTGACGCGGATCATCCATAAACGCGAACTAAAGCTGCACTCCACAGCAAACTTTGCAAAAAAATAAAAAACACGACTGCCCTTCCAAAAAAAAAACTTATGCCAATAAATTATATATTGTTGGAATGTGCTCATTAAGGCCTTCATATTGATTGATACCCATATTGTAAAACATGAAGAATAACAAAAATTCGCCTTTGAATTTGGAGCCATAAAAAAAATTATATGGCGGCAGCGAGATACATTTTTTTCAAAAAATAATAGCTTATGTTATTCGGGATGATGTAAGGATTCTAACGATACCTTTTACATTCAAATCTGTTCAGGCATTTTAAATTTATGGTGGAATTAAGAAACTTACACACATACATGAAACCTGAAAACATTACACTCCTTTTTTGGGCAGTCGTGTAAAAAATCAATTCAAACTTTCAATATCCGAACCAACCTAAATTCATGACTTTTACACCCAATTGCCAAAATATAGTCTCAAAAGCTTCATTTTTTTTTAATGTCTTTGGAGTTGCTCAAGTTTATCATTCATCACTATCAATTTGCGCCAAACAGCATGATCATCGCCAGAATTCCCTAAAAACTTGATTATAATACTAGGCGAGGATCGATGGCTGTGCACACTACTGCTCCAACGAGGCTACAGAGTGGAGTACTCGGCTGCTTCCGACGCCTACACGCACTGTCCCGAGTTATTCGATGAGTTCTTCAACCAGCGACGTCGCTGGGTCCCCTCGACCATGGCGAACATATTCGACTTGCTCGCAGACTCTAAACGCACTGTTAAAGTCAACGACAACATATCGACGCTATATATCACCTATCAGGTAATTAATTTCTTGATTAAGTCACATTTTAAAATCTTTTATTTAATTTCACTTGTATCTATCTATGTATCTATCTATCTATGTATCTATCTATGTATCTATCTATGTATCTATCTATGTATCTATCTATGTATCTATCTATGTATCTATCTATGTATCTATCTATGTATCTATCTATGTATCTATCTATGTATTTTGTCTGTCCTGGAATCTTGCAGTTCAAATTTCGAGCACTTCCCGATTAGCTATCAGGCTTAAACTTTCAGGGTACCTCACAAAGCAACGACAATGCAATAAAAAAAGAAAAAAGAAAAAAATACTTAAAAATGTAAAAAGTGAAAAGCCAAAAAGAATCAGAAGATTTTTTAATCATACTTATTGCAAGTGCACTAAACTGGTTGGATGATAATTTTCGTGTTTAATTATATTAATTCTCGTCGTCTTGGTTATGTAAGCCCCACCATAGGTAAATTACTTCTATGATTTATCTATGGGCGCATATAGTCGTAGCGGGAATTATGATTGTCGATTTTAAAAGTTGCTGAGTCGCAAAACATTGCAAGTCGCAAGTATGCATTGCTTCAAATAATCTCTGGTATTATGTGTTACTTAAGGACGTTTCACCCAGTCCAGAGTATTTATATGGATATCATTATACTGCAATCGTGGCTGAATGCTTGCAAGCCCCAACCGTTGACAAACCACCGGTTTCGCGGTACTTTTTTTTTGTTTGTGATTATGGCTAAAGGCTGGTGGAATAAAAAACCCTAGAAGACCAGTATGTAAGTACGACTAATTCGACTATTAACGTACTTTCAGAGTCTTCTAATGGTCGGTACAGTGTTGGGCCCCGGAACTATTTTCCTGATGATGATTGGTGCGATGAACGCTATCACAGGCATGAGCAATTGGAACGCGCTTCTACTGAATCTTATTCCCGTCGTGGTATTCATTATTGTGTGTATGACCTGCAAGTCGGAAACGCAGGTAATCTAAAGAAATTTGTGGTTAATTGTTGCATTTTAAAGTTAAATAAAGTGTGCAATAAGCAGACTCTCTTGTTTTATAATCAATAACAAAATAAGATAACGTTTATTCACTAATAAGCCTATTTCGACATGGTAATTAATTACTGAAAAATAACTAGCTTAAAAGCTAAAAAAACTCGCCTGCCCTGCTAAAAAAGAGCTTTTGCGAATAAATTATATACTGTTGGAATGTGCTTATCAATGCCTTCAATTTTTTTTGTTTTCATATTTGAAAATGGAGCCATACTGCCGCCATATCGTATGTTTTCAAAAAAAAAAATTGGCTATGTTACTCGGGGGATGTAAGGATTCTAACGATACCGCATACGTCTAAATCTGTTCAGGCATTTAATAGTTATGGTGGAATAAAGAAACTCACATACATACATGAATGCTAAAAACAATACACACCTTTTTTTGGGCAGATAATTTGAAACCTTATCTGCCAATGTAGGATATTATGTTACATTTATAGTTGTGAACCCAAACTAGAACCTTGTGAGATCCTTTTCCAAGTTAATCACAATAGTTTTCGAATATACATAGTTTTAATGCATTAACTTGTCGAATAAAACAGAAAATCAAGTACAAAATATCAACAAAATTTAACACAATCACAAATACACAATACAATGTTACATAATTGCTTGTAAATTAGTAGTAACATTATCAAATGCCTTACTCAAATCAATCGTGTTATAATTGCTTTAATTTTTCTTTACAGTTAATGTTGGCTAATCTAATCACATGCGTATACGCCATGATAATGATGATGGTAATAGTCGGTATAGCCCTACAAATTGTGGAAGACGGTTGGATGGCCCCCTCTAGTATATTCTTCATACTAACGATGGGAAGCTTCTTCATAACCGCCGCGTTACATCCGCAGGAGATAATGTGTCTACTTTACTTATTTATTTACTACATTACCATTCCGAGTATGTACATGTTGTTGATTATATACTCGCTATGTAACCTGAACAACGTGTCTTGGGGGACACGAGAAACACCGCAAAAGAAGACGGCTAAAGTGAGTTAAATCTTTTAAATATCTGAGTTGTTTTAATTACTACTAGCTGCGCCCCGCGGTTTCACCCACGTGAGGGATGATTATGAAAGTATCCTGTGTGTTATTCCAGGGTATAAGCTATCTGGTATAAACTGTCCATTCCAAATTTCAATAAAATCCGTTCGGCCGTTTGGGAGTGATTTATGATGATGATAAGTATCCTATGTTTATTCCAGGGTATAAGCTATCTCCATTCCAAATTTCATCAAAATCCGTCCAGTGTGCGGAAGGTCCCCAAACAAACAGACAACGTTTCACTTTTATATATTAGTGGGGATTATGAAGTTGTGGAATTTTGATCGATCATAACGTAGTTCCCGATTGATTGAAAAATACAAGTGAGACCGAAGCCTTTGTAGATAAATAAAGTTTGTACATAAATCCATGTTTGAAGCAATTTATTTTCCGATCGAAGCTAGGTACATTCATATAGTTAATTGTCAAAATTGTTACCCTCTCTCATCAAGAATCGAGGCGTTAGACTTTGTATAAGTTTATTTTCAATATTTTCTAGGAATTAGAAATAGAAAGAAAACAAGCTGAAGAAGCGAAGAAAAAGATGGACAATCAAAGTATGCTGAAATGGTTTGGCAGTAAATCTGATGAGACAAGCGGTTCTATGGAGTTTGCCATTTCTGGTCTATTCAAATGCTTGTGCTGCACCAACCCGAAAGATTTCAAGGAGGACCTGCATTTATTGAAGATATCGACATCTATTGAAAAGATTGAGAAGAGACTCGAGGCTCTGTAAGTGAAAGAAACATAGATTTCCAACAGATAGCTTTTTTGGTTGACTGTAGTGAAAATATATCACGGATATCTGTCATTTTGACAGTTTTTTTTCATTGAAACGGTTATTTATAGTTTCAGTAAAGATATTATTAAAACTTTACTTTAATATATTTTATTTTGGTTTCTCTTAACTCTCTATGTTTGACTACTGGCAATACTAACTTTGCGATTTTTTATTTTGTGTTTGTTTTACTGGTATTGTTACTTTATTATTGCGTCGCTAAGTAAAACAGAATCTGTTTAATTAGAGAAACATGTAGCACAGTACATATATAGTCCTAACGGAGGACTATACTATATATATATATATATATATATACTGATATACTATACTATACTGATATTTACTGATATACTATATACTATATACTGACTATACTATATATACTGTGCCTGGAGCTACGCCTTTTGTTCAGTGTGACGTCATGACCCGCGCCATCACAGTGAGAGCTTTTTGGCGGAAGATATTTTTATATAAGCATTATGAGAAGATAAAACTAGACTTTTTCTTTAAATTAATTAATAAGCAACATGTAATTTTTTCCGGAAGTTGTCAGCTAGCCCATTTTATTAATTGACAGGGGCGCCCCGACAGAAGTTCCTGAGACATCGGTGCGGCGACGCACCTCAATGGGACTGCGCCGGGAATCCGCCGCCATAATAGGGGAGTATGAAGATAGTGAACTCTCTACCGAGATACCGAGGGTAAGTTTATTTATTAACTAGCTGATGCCCGCGGCTTCGCACGTGTGAGATTTATATACATATGTATAGATAATTATACGTACTGTTAAGATTATCAAAACCTAAGTTTTGTAATGTTAGCCTTCGGTTGGTCAGGTTTGTCGAATAGGAAATAAAACTTATCTGCACCTAACAATAAAGCAAGTTGCTTTATCCTATAGCTGGTATCTATAGTACCTAGTAGCTACAGCTACAGAATAAATAACCTAAGGAATATTTAATAAAAGCTTGAAAATTACTGAGCAGTTTAGTACCTACCTAATGTGTACTAAAAAAGGGCATAATCTAAGGATTATTCATAGAAACAAGGAAATAGAATTGTTATATTTTTTATTGATTCTACCACCATAGAAGAACTGGCAAGAAACTACGGGGCGAATATATTCTTTCATCATCAGTTTTACAATTATAATTAACATAGGTATCATACACTAAATACTTAACATACTAACAACCTCTATGTGATACTAGGTCATAATGACACTTTATTATCGTTTTACAATCACCATAGTTACACCAGGCACAAAATAAAAGCATTTACCATGAACAAAGTGATCCTAATCATTTCTAACACAGTCACATTGGTTATAATAACCAATATGGAAAAAACCATAGAACCGACAATATCTATTTGCAAAATAAACAGTTATACACAGTAAATATGGGACAAAGAAACAGAGTAGCAGAATAACAGTGTAGGTAATATTAATTGTACTTAACTTTTGGTGTCTTGTTGATGCAACGACGACAGAAAACGAACAGAGAGGGCTGCTCAGCCCAGAGGCTGCTTTTTATAGAGATTCTACCCGCCAAAGTCACGTAGTCATTGCAACAGCAGGAATGAGCCTGCAGATGGCGCCGAAGTGACGGAAATGTACATATTTTATTACATTGAAACTATTTAATCATTGTTAACTCGGTATTGTTTACACATTGTTAATCATTTAAATAATTAAGACGTTTATATACATATTTTTCAGAATGTTAACAAATATTGAAAGTCAGAACAGTATTCTTATATGATTCTCATAAATTAAAATTTTTAGCGGGAGAAGTTGTATTTTTACTACTACAATTATAGGTTTAAATGTACAGAGCTGATTAAGTAATAATACATTAATATTAATCGGGTAAGTACTTAGTTTTAAGCATTTCTATCAATATCATAAGTTTACATGATTTTAAATCATTCTAATTTGAACGGAAATATAAATACAGATGTTTCAGAGTTATAATACAATGACTCAGTAATTGTACTTAAAATTAAAGGATAATTGTACTAAGCATTTTAAACACCATTATATAAATCTATAATTATCAATTGTAAACTATTACTTAATAAGTTGTGGAACAGATTCCAGATCAGTTTTTCTTCATAAACAATTTGTTATTATCACAGATTATAAACTCGCCACAGATCTAAGAAATTACATAATTATTTACAAAAAGATTCAATCGGTAGTCACTTTTGTCTTGAAGTGCAATATTTTATAAATACATTATAATATCGTCAGTGGTGAGGTAATTCAGTGAGAATATTCATTACATTGTTAAATACGTAAAACGTTAGTACCAAGTTGTATTATCTCGTCCAGTACCACAACTAAATATCGTCAGCTCTTACATTGTTATAAAAATGGCTGGTACTAGATAGATTACACATATCAATAAGTTATAACCTAACACACGCGTGTTTTTTTCTCTATGTTAAAAGTACACTATGTGCTATTCCAGGACCTACTAAAATACCAATATAACAACATTGATCAAAATTCCTTCAACCGTCAAAAATATTGTTATCAATTGCTCGGCTTCTTCTCATCGGATTGAGATACCAAGTACCCCAGTTTTTAAGTCAAACTCTAAACTATCCTACAGTGAAAACCGCATCGCAATGAGTCCAGTAGTTTTTACGAGATGCGTGAACAAACGAACATACAGACAGAGAGACATGCTTTAAAAAAAAAGTTATATACTTGTTCAGTAGCTTATTTTAAGTATCTTAGACCATTTTTTATCTTTAACTCTAATCTATACTTATAATAAAGCAAAAGGAACGAAAAAGTCTGTACATTGAAGATAATTACAAAAGAAATGGTCTAGGGTAAATAAAATAAGTTACTGTACAAGAATATAACATTTTAAAAATTCGTGTCTTTCTGTTTTCTGTCTGTATGTTTGTTAGCGCATCACTTAAAAACTACTGGACCGATTTGATGCGGGTTTCACTGTTGGATAGCTTGTTTTGACTTAAAAACTGGGGTACTTTATATCTCAATCCGATGAGTAGAAGACGAGCAATGGATAAAAATATTTTTGACGGCTGAAGGAATTTTGATCAAATGTTGGTATATTGGTATTTTAGGTCCTGGAATAGCACAAAGAGTAGGTACTTTTAACGTACAGCAATGACCACGCGTGCGAAGCCGCGGGCATCAGCTAGTAATAAAATAAAGACATAGCCTCTTCCATCCCGCTGTGAGATGAGAACCAGCTATGGGAATGGCCAGCAGAATTTCCCTGTGTACTATCTTATCACCAAGACGCCTGCCAAACCCATACCGCTCGTTGCGGCGTTCTTGGGAAGCCTATCTTTATCTGTGGACGTCTTGCGCCTTATGATTTGTGTGATCTGAATAATAATTAGCACTACGACACCTATTAATCATCAGCCCGTATTTATGTTAAACAAAAAAACATTATTCAAATTAATTAATTAAAAATACATCACATCAAATAAAAAAAACCTTCAAATGCCAAATAATATTGGTAAATTAACAAAATAAAAATATGCCCAATTCATATCAATTACAAATAGACATTAATGTATCAAAAATCGTTGTTTATCTTTAGTATTTATAAAGTCATCGACAGCGTAGAAGCACCGTTCCAGCAAAAGCTTTCTTAACTTTTTGTTGGAAAATGTTGAGACTGTCATTTGCCTTCATTTCCACCGGCAAACAATTAAATAACCTGACCGCCTGGTACCTCAAGCAATGCTTTGCTATATTAAGTTTTGGTGAGAGATCAGCAGTCATATCTTTCCTTCTAGTTCCCAGTCTAATAGCTTTCTGTTCTGCTGTCTCATATTTGTTCCTAAACTTCAGTACATCAGTGACGAGGACCATTGTGTACAGATTAGGAACCGTTACGATGTTTAGCCGTTTGAAGTGGTCTCTACAAGATTCCCACGGTGGTATCCGTACCATGGTTCAAACGGCACGCTTTTCCAAAATAAAATAAAGTCATGGCTCTAGCCCCAACATCGACTGCTGTACCTCAACTTCGATTCCACAAGTGCGATTCGTGCACTGCAGGACGTAGGCCTCTCCTTGTAAACGCCACTGAGCCCGATCTTCGGCTCTCCTTATCCAGTCGCTACCAGCCGCCTTTCGCAAGTCGTCATTCCACCTGGCCGGGTGGCGGGCGCCCTACGCTAATTGCGGTCTCCACTCCAGAACTCGATTACCCCAACGGTTGTCGGTTCTTCGAGTTATGTGACCAGCCTATTATCACTTTAGCTTGCTAATTCTTTGAGCTATGTTGGTCACCTTGGTTCTTGTTCCGTTTACTACCATTTTATTAATTTTCAACAGGAAGAGCGAGATGACCTGATCAACCCGTATTGGATAGAAGATTCAAATCTCCAGAAAGGAGAAGTGGATTTCCTAACAACCGCTGAAATTGAGTTCTGGAAAGACTTGATCGATATGTACTTAAGGCCTATTGATGAAAATGAGGCGGAATTGGTAAGATACATTTTTTTATTGATAACTCGCTGCGTCTCGCGGTTTCACCCGCGTTAGGGATGATGATGATTAAAAGTATCCTATGTGTTATTCCAGGGTATAAGCTATCTCCAAACCAAATTTCATCAAAATCCGTCCAGCCGTTATTGCGTGAAAGCGCCATAACCAAACAAACACACAACATTTCAGTTTTATATATTAGTAGGGATAATAATAACGTCTACTCACGCGCTATGATGGCATGTATAAGTATCGAAAACAACCAAGACCCGATAACAAACATTAATGCTCGTCACACAAATATTTGCCCCGGCCAGGAGTTGAGCCTGGAACACTAGGCACCGCAGTCAAGGACACTGTCCGCATAATTAATGTAGGAGCGAAGCGCTTAATACGAAATAGAGGAGTGTAAACCAAGAAATAATTATAGGTTTGGTATAGGCATACATAATTTACAGGCCCTATTATTCAAACGGTCAAAGACTTGGCATGGTTTCTCCATCATATTCTATCAATCAGTATGAGACAACATGTCAGGAGATGCCGTGTTCAGATAGTTTCTTTATTGGCATGGGTTATTTAGGTTATCAGTATAACATAGAAAAACGTCCACAAAAACATTGCTTATTTTAATTGCGCTTATATGGAATCAATTGATAATAAAACATAATTTTGGTGACAATTTTGATAAAATCACACTGTGTTCATCTATAATTGCCTTCACACGTACAGTAATCTTTATGTATTGAAAAACTGTATTATTCATGTCAACTGTAAAACCTAAACCTAACCTGGTAAAACTTTTGAAACCAGAGCGATGGTAGTCGAGCGGTATACTAGTGCGCGTTAGAATCTAAAGATACCGGATTCGGTCCTCGGCTTGACTTGATAGCTTTGATTGATTTAAATAGTAGTACACCTTCGAGAAGAATCGGCAAGAAACTCGAAGTTAACAACTGATTAGTTACGGGCCCTTCGACCTCGCCGGCGAGGTTGGTGTCTGTGTCTAATGGTGGCCATACACGCTACGAGAAATCGTTACGATCAGACTGTACAGTTCGAACGGTACCGATAAATCGCTACATGTATGTTATGAAACTGTGCAGTTTCGCACGATTTTTTGAGACTGTACAGTCGAACGGAACAATACGAAAATTTCAATTGATTTATCGGAATCGGACGAACTGTGCCGACTGATCGTAACGTGTATGCGCTCGTTCCGTTTTCGTGTTCAGTTTTGTAGTCGGTCGAAATTCGGGTGGACGTGCGCACGCGTCATGGCGTCTCAAACTAATCGCGAATGGCTTGAAGAATTTATTGATTTATATCGCAGTGAACCTTGTCTTTGGAATATTAAAGGCAAAGAGTATCACAATCGTGAGTTAAAACGTGCAGCATATACTAAGCTGGTTGAAAAATTTAAAACAGTAGACCCTAGTGCTGACAAAGATGCTGTTGTAAAAAAAATAAACAACATTCGCTCTACTTACAAAAAAGAGCGTAAGAAGATCGCTGATTCGAAGAAATCAGGAGCAGGAACCCAAGAAGTGTATAAACCAAAACTATGGTATTACTCTATGTTGCTGTTTTTGGATGACCAAGAAGAACCAAGACGTTCACGTTCTAATATGGACGACGAATCAACAGGCAACGAGGTAAGTTGTTTGCGTGTTATTATCAGTGATCGGAGTAGGTAGATTTTTTTTTTTCAACCAATTGGGAAATTCCAGCAGAATGACCCCAATTCAATCTACCTACTCCGATCACTGGTTATTATACAGAGTACAGTAAGGTCGGCTTTTCTTACGATTTTTTTTATTTCTTGTATGGTTTTTAGCCCTGTGGTGCCAGCAGAGTAGACTAGCACTAATATGGTTATGTGAATATAATAAGTAAATCCGGCCATATTGAGAATGCTCCATAGTTATTTATATTATTACATGAATCCTTCCTTCTTTCACATTGAAGCAGACTCGAAAAAATACGTACATATTAATACTAAGGCGGGATTTTACCAACCTCCTAATAAAGTTATTGGAAACTATATCTGGTGATAAACCACTTTTTATATACCTAATCTGTGTTTGGAAAGTTGGAGTTTATTTGCCGAATAAGTCCCTAATAACTTATTAGGAGGTTGGTGAAATCTAGCCTGAGTGAATTAACATGTAGGTATTTAAATAAAACTAAATAACTTTTTTATTAAATGTTTTATTCTCAAAGAGTTAACATATAAAATTATTTTGCCACGGAACGCTGCCTTCGCTTGCAAAATATTCCATGTACTCTTCTCTGACTTTTTTTGCGGCAATCGAAGTATTACCAAGATTTCTTCTTTGCAAATTAAATATGGCTGAATCCGTTGTATCATATCCTTGGGTTATTGACCCTTCATCAACATTTTCTACGTCGAAGCATTCTTGTTGACAGTAAGAACTTTCTGAAGTCTTCATTAAATAATTATGTAAAGCACAACTGGCCATCACGACTGACTCTGTTCTCTTCGGATTAATACTAATTTTTGTGTGAAAAATTCTAAATCGAGATGCCAAGATCCCAAACGCATTTTCGACAATGCGCCTTGCTCGTGATACGCGGTAATTTAGAATTCTGGTTTTATTTGTGGTCAAGTCTGCTTGTCTAAATGGCTTAATTAAATCTGTTCTAAGTGGAAACGCATCGTCAGCCACAAACACATAAGGCAACTTTCTAGTGCTATTTGCGACAGCTGTTTCGGTTGGAATACACAACTGATTATTATCAAGTTTTTCAAAAAACTTAGTGTTTGTGAGTACTCCACCATCTGAAATTCTTCCATTTGTTCCAAAATCACATAAAAGAAATCGATAATTTCCGTCAACGATTGCCAATAACACCATGCTATGATGGTTTTTATAGTTGAAATATTCTGAGCCACATCCATTAGGAAGAAAAATTGATATATGCTTTCCATCCATCGCGCCTAGACAATGCGGAAAATTCCATCTCTTTTCAAACACTTTGGCCACATCCTTCCATTCTTCTTTCGAGCGTGGGAACTGTAAAAAAAATAATTGTTTCAGGAAATTGAAAGTGAAGCATCTCCGGCCGCCCAGTCAACTCCACAGTCACCTCCAGCCACACAGTCAACTCCACAGTCACCTCCAGCCACACAATCAACTTCACAGTCAACTCCCGATACTCGTTCAACTACAAACACGTTGTTTAATAGGAGTCGGCCAAAAAGGAATGCAAATGAAAACCTAACTACTGAAGTTTTACAGTCTGTTCAAAACCATTTCAAAAGGCCAGCAATTACTAATGATCGATTTGATATTTATGGAGCAAACGTCGCAGCTAAGCTGAGAGACCTCACAAAACATCAACGTATTTTGGCCGAAAAAATAATTAACGAAACATTATTTCTGGCAGAGATGGAAAATTTGACTATATCACACCAAGTGATGGATTCAACCAGTGTGCGTTTTACTAATTATGGTTACAACGTTCCCAGCCCCGTTTCAAGTACTCCCAGCCCTGTTGGAAACAATCCTAGTCCAGTACCTTATCAGAATTCAAATTATGATTTCCAAACACAACCAGGCTCCCAGTCAATTCTCCAAACCCCAATAATGCAAACTTCTCAACAAGAAGAGTTCCAACAAATGCAAAATTCAGCGGCTACTTATTTGTCTAATTTTACTTAATGTTAACCCATCATTATAAGTACAAATTAATAAACATTACATTCTAAGTAATTAGTAGTTTTTTATTTCTTACCTTCAAATAGTCTTTGCGGAGAACCTTATATATTGCTTCACAGGTGTCCGGTATTATGCGACCCAAAGCTTGAGATGAAATGATACTAGAGAATTTCAAATCTTCATAATTTCTTCCTGTTGATAAAAACCTCAAAGTAGCTACAAGCCTGTCATGGGGTGGAATAGCATTTCTCATAATAGTGTCTTGCTTCTCGATAATTGGTGCTACCAAATTCAGTAGATGTAAGTACGTATCATGATCCATTCTTAGAAAATTATGCCAGTCTTTTGGAAAAACCTTTAATTCCGCCAACAAATTGACATGAGAATGAACTCTTCTTTTCATTAGCCATTCTTTACACCAGATGCTACGATTTTTCCGCTTCACCTTTTTTTCCTTCAGGGCGAATATTAATCCAACAATTGCTAAAACGTCGTCCGTCGAAGCCATCACTGACACGTGTGCGTCGGCACCATATTGTACCGTCTGATCGTAACGATTTCTCGTAGCGTGTATAGCTTGTATGCCAGCTACGATAAACTGCACCGTTCAAACTGTACAGTTTGATCGTAACCATTTCTCGTAGCGTGTATGGCCACCATAAGTGAGTCGATACCCCCTCACGGGTTGTCAGAGGAGGTAGGATTCATCGCGCCGCCAATACTTTGGCTGCGATGGCGTCGCCCGAATCGCTCAAGACACCGCGAGGCTAGGTAATTGAAGTGAATAGTCCTGAATATATTTATTTAATATCCCACTTCAGTTCATGAAGGTAGGAGACAAGCATTACAAAACTAAATCTCTGCGTAGGTATCTATTTTATTTATTTAATTATAGTACATTAATACGATATTGTATCATACAAGTCAAGATACATTTAAATATAAAGATATGCTAAGCATATGTAATACAATTTTAATTTATCACTAGGTATATATTATACATGTATACCTATGTAAGTTTATTGTAATTATTATTCTCAGGATTAGGATTAGCGAGTGACTTGTCAGTGAGGAACTCATCAACAGAATAGTAAGCCTTATCAAGCAGTAGCACTTTAAGTTTTATTATAAACAAGATATAGTTTTTGGCGTTTTATTCTTTTTGATACGCCCATAGTTGATCACTATTTCCACTAGGATGTGACAACCTTTCCCTAGATTTGAAACTATCACATTTCGTCACATGAAAAAGAGAAAGACATAGTAAAGGGTAAAAAAACTTGTAACAATAAATTACGGATGTATTATTCTTTTTCAGAATCGCATTAAACACGACCTGAAAAACCTTCGCAACACGACGGTGTTCGCGTTCATAATGCTGAACGCGCTGTTCGTGCTAGTCATCTTCCTGCTGCAACTTAACCAAGACCAGCTGCACTTCAAGTGGCCGCTCGGACAAAAGGTGTCCTTGAGCTACGACGACGATTTAAACATCGTAAGTCACATCATAAGATATTTTAGTCATAGGTAATCCATATAGAACCTACGCATCACGACGGTATTGACATTGGTTGTTAAGTCTCATTGCCCAGTAATTTCGCTGGAAACATTGCCCTTCAAACCGAAACAGAAATGTTTACACACTACTGCTTGGCGGTTGAATATCTGACAAAGGTGTGGTACTTCCACAGGCGGACTCTTGCGTAAGAGGCCAACCACTACAAAATACTACACTACACACTACACTACACTATTTATAATTTATATCCTTATTTGTATGATTTGTTGGTGTGCAATAAAGTGTATTTGTATTGTATTGTTATGAAGACCGTAAAAATGGTTTAGGGTACTTAAATTAAGTTACTGAACAAGTTTTTTTTTAAATCGTGTCTGTTTGTCTGTTTGTTTGTTCGCGCATCACGTGAAAACTACTGGACCGATTGCGATGCGGGTTTCACTGTTGGATAGCTAAGTTTTTGACTTAATCTGGTGTACTTGGTATCTCAATCAGATAAGTAAAAGCAGAGCAATCTATATATTTTATTTATTTAGACGCACAAAACACATTACAATAAAAGAAATATGAAATAACAAAAATACAGGTTTGATCTGGAACATATATACATGTGCTTATCAGAGCAACCATAATAAGTACGACTAATACCAAAATATGTACGTTCAATCAAAGCTAGGTTGAGGACAAACGTAGTCGTAATACTATTTATTATATACATTATACATGGAACAGATGAAAGTAGACATTCGATTAACAATGGTAGATACTACAAAACAGAAAACGGTGATGTTACGTGCCTCACACATAACACTATACATGTTACATTAGCAATGACATGCTATGCAGACATGCAACAAAAATGATCGATAAAAAATATTTGAAGGCTGAACAAACTGAGGAATTGTAGTATATTGTACTTTGTAGGTCGCGAGGCCTAAGCTGGGGTTTGCATTTGTGTGAGTATACAGTACTTACGTCGCGCGAGGGACGCACCGCGCCTCAGGCCGGTTGCCAAAAACAGTAAGGATGCACCGCGCCTGAGTCCGGTTATCACACCTACATTATCTATGTACAGTCACACAAATGCAAAGCTCAGCTTACGCCTCGCGAGCTATACCTTGTTGGTCCTAGAATAACACATAGGTTACTTTTAACCAAGCGAAAAGACTACGCGGGCACAGCTAGTGTTTACAATCCGTGCGGTTGCCCAGTGAAATTTGTCCAAACCGGCTGAGTATATCCCGATTGATACTAAGTGCCACTGTATTTTTACCCGAATACAGCAAAGCAAAAAACAGGGTTATGATTTAGACCGGTATGTGTATGTATGTTCATCTGTTCCCTCATAACTTCTAAACTACTTATCATAATTTGATAACTGAGGTAACGTTCGAAGAGTCTTGAGTGTCCGCTGGTGGCTATGTGTCGTGTTGAAATGTGTGTGTTTTGTGTGTGTTGTGTTGAGTTTTGGGAGAAAACGTTTCTACCATACTAAACCATAACCAAATCCAATAATTCTGGTCTCTTTTTATTAATCACAGAATAAACTATGTTTAAACCAAAACGCAAATTTCACGGAAATGTAAGGCAAAACCTGTAGAAGCTGCCCTTCGGACTTAAATTGAATATGGCGCCCTCTAGAGAGGACATATAGTTTTTTAATGATGCCATATTGGTTATCAAATTAGCACATTTCAAGAATATTATATATTGTTAGCTGTTGCTCACGGCTTTGCTTGCATACACCCGAAAATAGGGAATATTTTCTAAAATCACGCCAAAATAATTTAAACAAAAAGTAAGTTCAAAAATTAAAATCCGACTAAAAAGTAACAAACAAGAATTTTCAAACGTCTTATTTAAGTTTAGTTTTTGAACTTTTTATGATAAACCCAGTTTTGTTTCTCAGATCAACGTCGAGCAAGACTACCTGACCCTGGAGCCGATAGGATCTCTGTTCGTGATATTCTTCGGGTCGGTGATGATAATCCAGTTCACCGCCATGCTGTTCCACCGCATGGGCACGCTCACCCACCTGCTTTCCACCACGCAGCTCAACTGGTACTTCACTAAGCGAGTGAGTGAGACTAGATACTCACGACCAATGTGTTCCTTGTGCCAGCATGTATTGTACAACATTGTTACACCAAAGCACAGAACACCTAATATGACCGAAGTTAAACTGTCCTGCGCAACAAGCACTTTGTACACATTCACAATTTCGTGTGCGCATTGCATATCCGAGGAACCGAAAATTGCGACGGTTGATTATTTCCAACATTTATTAGAAGTATCACAATCACATTTTTCAAGTCACAATACGTATATTTTTGTTCATGTTCTAGTCACACAAATAATAACTAGATGGCGCTAGTGTCGCAACTAGGTTGCGCTACTAATAAAATACTTGCGGCAAGTAATAAAATAATAAAGAGAAATCTGAAGCAATCCAACGAGTCCCACTCACACTTTCCGGTTTTAATTATTTGTTGTTTGACTTCCGGGCTTGCACTATAATCTCCTCAACTTTGATTTGTGTGTATCGCCGTTTTTACGATACAACAAAAACAAAGAAGCCCTAAATGAAAACATCTTTTCAGCATATGGACTCTCCTCATGTTTTTTTTGTATAATTTGTTACCCGCCATTATAATACATACAGGTTGTAGTTTTCCATCCCCGCCATATTCACAGAGTCGATTGTAATAGGTATACCTTAATCAACTAACAATACTATTTAATTCCTACATTTAACTGGAGGTGGAATTTTTAATTAAATATTTTATTGATAAATCGTAGTAGGCCCAACTTTATTTTGGAGTAGAACCCCACGACACACACATGTATGTAGGTATGTGTGCGCGCTCCTATAGACGCGCCGCGCGCCGCAGCCCGCGCCACAGAATGAATAGCGAACCTTTAATTATCAGTTTGTATAAATGAACTTATTGCAAGTGAGAATGTATTATCAAAGTTGACATTAGCTTAGGAATTTCCGGCGTAGTAAAAAAAATTGAATTATCTTATTTACACTCAGAGAAATTGTTATACTTTCTCTGTGAGTGATCGAACAGCTGATTGCTCGGGCAACGACCGGGGCAATAACCCGCGCGCGTTCCGCCTTTGTAAAACGCCGCGCCGCCTTTCTTTGAGGGTGCCGCCAGCCTTGGGGCGCCGCCGCACGCCGCGGCTGGCGCGTAGTGTGCGTGAAAGAGGCAATACACTCAACAGGGCTTCATTAGTGTGTGTGTGCGTGCAGGCTCTTACCACACTGGGTGATTTATAATTAGGATCGCATACACATATCGCTTTTTCTAAACTATTTTTAATTCATATTTTTTTTGTACTTCTTTTATTAATGATTCGTGTTCTGTAAGTGGAGTATACCTACCTCTGCAAATATGACGGGGATGCAAAACTACAACCTGTATATCAGTCCCGGCTGTTATTGACTACTAGCAGTCGTTAAGCCACGTCAGAGGCCCTCGAGCTGCCTGACAAACTCTGACATCAGAGGCCATCACTACCTTATACGACAAACACATGTGTTCTGTGAAAATTTTAACTGGTTACCTACGGTTTAAAATATTCACCCCTTAACACGCAGTCTGTCTGCCTGTATGACCTACAGGCAGACAGACTGCGTATGCTTAGTAATAGGACTCCGTTGTGCCCCTTTCGTTACGGAACCCCGGGCACGTAAAATACAGGCGTAGCCTAGTTTGGGGCCCACAGCTAAGTTCTATGTTTTGTGATCTAGTAACACCACAAAGCTTATATCTGTTTTTTTTTAAAAAAGCTTTTATTTAACTTCACTTGTGTGTATATATGTATCGATGTATCTATGTATTTTATTCTGGAATCTTGCAATTCAAATTTCGAGCACTTTCCGATTAGCTATCCGGCTGAAACTTTCAGCTCACAAACCACGAAAATGCAATAAAAAAAAAAGATTAAAAAGAAAGGTCGTAATTTTCTTCCTTTTTATTTATTTTGTACTTGTTTGAAGTTGCTTATAAGTAATTTAAACTAACCTAACTTATACCATATCTAACAAGCCGCTACCACATCATTTTGGTCACTTGTTGCTCCATTCTAGCAGACTATCAAGTTCTTTTTTTTACGCGACTGAGCGAGGTGAGGGTATTGTGTTTATCAGTTTGTGTTTTTCATCTTTTTATTATGTATGTTTGTATGTCTGTTCGTTCGTGGCACTATATAGAACAAACGCGTGGACCGATTTTGATGAGACATGAAATTAATTATAACTCAATATAGCGACAACCAGACGCCATATTGTAAAAAGAAAAAAAACACAAACTATGTTATCATTGAATAGGTATTTGAAAATCATCATTAGATTTCTCATATCATTTTTCATTTCGAATGACCATTTAGGATCTATAACGATTTAAATTTGGTTGGCAACCATTCTCATAGATTTTTGTATGTAGGTTATTTCTTGTTTAATGTCCGTTTTCATAAACACCGTTGGTTTCCAGCCCGATGAAATGTCAGAAGACGCCCTGCTGGAGAAGCACGCGATCCAAATAGCCAAGGACTTGCAGCGGCTGAACACCGACGACCTGGAGCGGCGCGGCATCAACGAGCAGCACGTGTCCAAGAGGAAGACGTTGCACAACCTGGAGAGGGCCCGGGACGCCAAGCAAAGCGTCATCAACTTGGACGCTAACTTCAAGCGGCGCCTCACTATAATGCAGAATGATGACCCTGGTGAGTTTTGTATGCCAGTCAGACAAGTTTTCAATAACGATGCCACAGACAGTCCCCATAGACTTACCGTTTTTATTAGGATTGTTCCGTACTCAAAGTACGTAATAGGCTTATGAAGTACGTAAGCATTTGCTTACACACTTTACAATACATTTGCTTACAAGTGATTTTTATATTTTTTTGTCACACATAATGACACGGAATTGAAAAACAAGCGTGGTGGTATGTTTTGATGCGGTTGAGGTGCTTGCTTGCTTGTCGCGTGAGGTAGTGCTGGCCTGAGTCAGAGTTTGTCAGCAGCTTAAAGTGCCTTCCGAAGCACGGAGCGATGGAAAACAGCATATAACTTGGAAAACAGCATATAACTTAAATAATTGGTAATTGGTGCGGAGCCAAAGACCGAAGCCGGTATCATTGGCTTCTAAGTCGTAGTATACCGTTAGCGCGTAACGTAACTAGAAGATGTGTTCACTCTTGACATTAAGACTTCCAGATTATAGTTTTATCAACTACAGGTGGCGCTATTATCGCTAGTCAAAAGAAGATTAATAGATTTAGTAGTATTACTTTTTAAAAGCTTATATTTTACTTCACTTGTATCTATCTATGTATCTATATATTTCTGTCTGTCCTGGAATCTTGCAATTCAAATTTCGAGCACTTCCCTATTAGCTATCTGGCTGAAACTTTCAGGGTAGCTCACAAACCGATGACAATTAAAAAAAAATGAAAATAAGTTTTTTTTATATTAAATACGTTAAAAGTGAAAAAAAAAAAACTTGAAAAAAAAGGAAAAAAAAATAAGAACCCGTAAAAACTTAACTTTTTCTTAATTTAATTTTTAAACTTTTTCTTAATTTAATTTTTTAAATTTTACTTATCATATTACTTATTATGTCAACTTTTACTGTGTTTTTATTTATGCACTCTTTAGACTCAGATTAGAAGAAAAAGGCAGATATCACGCGCGGGACTAATTTAATCACAGGTCACTTGCATCACTTTGCCTCCTACTGACACGAAGTTGTATTAGCTTTACAATTTTGTATTTGGTTGTTTCGCCTCACTCCCGTGCTCAGCGCGTGACATCTGACTTATTCTTCTAGTTTGAGACTAGATATATGAGTTGAATTAGATGATATATGTTTAACAATGTGACTAACTTATGTATGTCATGATAATGTAAATTTAAATAAATAAATGTACTAACAACATAAGTTCCTCCAATTGTAGCTAAGAACCATCTCGATCACATTCATTTGGGTGCTACGATATCACAGACACACACAGTGATACATACACAGTACACACCCTAAACTTATAACACCCCTTCCTTTTTCGAGATCGGGGGTTAAAAAGTAGACACTTCAAATAGTCCAAAATATGTTTTCTTGTGTAACAGATATTATTATAATATCTGTTACACAAGAAAACATATATAAATGTACTAACAACATAAGTTCCTCCAATTGTAGCTAAGAACCATCTCGATCACATTCATTTGGGTGCTACGATATCACAGACACACACAGTGATACATACACAGTACACACCCTAAACTTATAACACCCCTTCCTTTTTCGAGATCGGGGGTTAAAAAGTAGACACTTCAAATAGTCCAAAATATGTTTTCTTGTGTAACAGATATTATAATAAACCGTCTGCCGTCGCTGGGCGCCAACGTGGCGGCTCGGCGCGCCACGCTGCGCGCCATCATGACGAGACGAGACTCGGTGGTGGCAGATAAACGTCGCTCGCAGCTGCAGACCGGAAGGGACTCCACTACTGGATATTTGTATGACTTGCCTAGTACTACGGTAAGGAATATACTTCAGCCTGTCCATTCTAGGTGGAACTGAACCTCGTTGGAGCGGAGCGGCAATAGATTAATGTAATATTAAACTTTATGAGGTACACTAGACTCCAGCGAAAGTGCGGGTTTAACTTTTAAAACTAGCGTGTAGGCTGTAGAGCTTTAATCTATGTAATAATAGCTGCGCCCGGCAGCTTCACCCGCGTGCAAACTTTGCCAATCCCATCACCACTTTAGGTTTTTTTTTTAAAAAAATCCTCCTTGTGCACCACTAGAGTTGACACCTGTCACCTTGACATCTATGTGGCAAAATTAACAAACTAGATTATTTCGTATTTTTTTTCCTTGTTCGTAATGAAAGTTATTCCATGCCCTTTTCTGTACGCCTGAAATCGTGTATGCAAAATTTCATAATGATCGGTTGAATAGTTAAGGCATCAAAGCGTATAAACAAACTCACTTTCGCATTTATAATTTAGTATGTTTTTTGCTTGATGGTTGACTGCTTCCGACTAGTTCTGACAAATAATTTGGTTTAATTTTCGTACGATATATAAGTAAGTAATTGTTTTGAAAAAATAATGAAGCAGCTTGGGGTACATAATAATGCGGAATTCCACTTTTTAAAAATAATTAAAAACAACTGCTAAGGCTTTCGTTTATCTATAGTACTAGAAAATGTTACGGCGATTATAACACTCAAATAACTAGCTAGACTTGACTTTATCTATAGCACTAGAAAATGTTACGGCGATTATAACACTCAAATAACTAGCTAGACTTGACTTTATCTATAGCACTAGAAAATGTTACGGCGATTATAACACTCAAATAACTAGCTAGACTTGACTTTATCTATAGCACTAGAAAATGTTACGGCGATTATAACACTCAAATAACTAGCTAGACTTGACTTTATCTATAGCACTAGAAAATGTTACGGCGATTATAACACTCAAATAACTAGCTAGACTTGACTTTATCTATAGCACTAGAAAATGTTACGGCGATTATAACACTCAAATAACTAGCTAGACTTGACTTTAAAAGTTAACTACTTGTAAATATATATATAACAATAAACAAATACTTTCTTTTTAGTTTTACGTCAATTCCCAATAACATATCTAATAACTCCTATTAAATTATGAACACTTTTTAAAGGAGGTTATCAAGTTCATGTTTATGTTAGTCTATGTGATTATCTGAACAAATATACAAAATTTCGTGAATGGCACGGTTTACGTTTGTCCGCGTATATATCGGAAACTATAAGTCTGATTGTTTTTTTGTAATAGTTTCAGTGCCTTTCAACTTAGGGAATAGTTAAAGTTTCATCAAAATCGGTTGTGTAGTTTAAAAGATATGGACTGTTAAATGTATCCAGTTTGACTTTCTTATCTTAGCGAACGGAATTAAGTACTTACTTAATTTTCTTAGACCTGCTGTAACGAAATTGAAAAGAATTAAAAAATGTATAAACCGACTTCAAATCGTATAAAACTTGAAAGAAAGTAATAATTTAAATAAATAGGTCTGTGCTAGGTAAACGCCTACTTACAATAGTCGGTTTGTGCGTAGCACAGACAATAAATTAGTATAAAAAAAACTTTCTTTTGTGTTTATACGATCTGAAGTCGGTTTAATTAGTTTTAATATTCGCAGTAAGTAAACAAGTTCGTAACAATACTATTGTCACCAGATGGAGCTGTCCAGCCGTCCGTCGACGGGCGGCGCCAGCGCATACATGAACAAGGGCTACGAGCCCGCCTTCGACAGCGACGAGGAAGACACGCCGCGCCCGCGACGCAGCACCGTGCACTTTGCACAGCGCGACCTGTACGCATGACACTTGGACAACAAACACGAACTACCTTAATAAAGTTTTTTTTATAACAAGCACTTTACCATACAATAGTGATCATTCTTTTGAAAAAAAAGGACTTCAAATGGATTTGCTGAAATAAAATCAGAAATAATCTTCATAAAATAGAAGTAATTTAAAAAACAAACCTACCAATCACAGAAATTACAGAGGAATCATGGAAAACATTGGTAGTCTAATATTTCAAATAAAAAGAGCCACCATGTCTGCACATAAATCCCAGAGGTATGAAGGAACATAAACCAAAGAATAAATTCAGGTAGGTACTTAAAATGGATTTATTCATCAGCTTAATCAAATTTGATGAAATTTATATGGGACCATAAAAAAACCTCCTGTGAAGTCGATTAATAATTTTAAATGATTTAAAGGAATGGACCTTTCCCCGTCGCAAATAATGAAATTATCTCTATTTTAGGAGTGTATACATCTTGAGCGCAGTCAGCAATTTGTCCGGTCGGTCGCATTAATAGCTCTCTCTTAACACTGGCAATTGAATGTTTAACCCTGATAATGTTAAATCCGCTACAGTTAACACTAATAAGTTATCAAATCTATGTAACTAAGAGATTTTCATGTATTATTTTAACACTACAAGTAAATAAACTATGTTTTTACGTTAACATTAACGTTGTTTTTTTGTTATTCATTTGTATTTATTGGTACAGTTCCTTACAAACTTTTAGCATCAATATTTTTCCATATTTATAGCATCCTCACCTGAAGCATAGACAAATCATTCCTTCTATGATGTATTTATGCCTGAAGCATATAATAACTATATACCTGAAGTTAAGTGATGATGTCACAGAATAAATGCGTGGTGGCTGGGGATAAACATGTCGGTTGGGAGTTAGGCGACAGTTTGGAAAGGCAATAAAAACATGACAGTTGGGAGTTAAGCGACAGTTCGGAACGGCAATAAATCATGACGGTTGGGAGTTAAGCGACAGTTCGGAAATGCAATAAAAACATTACGTTTAGGAGTTAGGTGACAGTTCGGAAAGGTTATAAAAACATGACAGTTGGGAGTTAGGCGACAGTTCGGAAAGGCAATAAAACACGACGGTTAGGAGTTAGGTGACAGTTCGGAAAGGCAATAAAAACAGGCTTCCTTTATATGAAAAACGTAGTGTAGTACTATAAGAAATTTCATATTTTTTTCTAGAAAAAACTTGTTTATCGGCGTTATCGTTTTGTTGTCACCTGACTCTTAAAAACTTTATTAAGAGTAAGATGGCAACACATCGATTCAGTTTGATAACCAGTAGATCATCGGGTGGCGATATATCCAACATTGCGAGCTGCAGCGCGGTAAGCGACTGGATAAGCATTGTAAGATTACAATCCAACAGTCATCATAATCATTTCAGCCTTTCGAAGTCCACTGCTGAACATAGGCCTCACCCAAAGAACGCCATGACGAGCGATCTTGTGCCACCTCCATCTAACGACTTTCTGCGATGGCTACGATGTCGACAGTCCATAGTGTGGGGGGTCTCCCTTCACTTCGCTTGCTTGTTCGTGGTCGCCATTCGAGAACCTTTATTCCCCAGCGGTTGTCGGTTTTGCGAACTATATGGCCTGCCCATTGCCACTTCAAGTTGCAAACTCTGAGAGCTATGTCGGTAACCTTGGTTGCCATAGTCAGCACGCTTAGCAAATATCATGTTTTATTTCGTTGAATATATTATTATGTGGAAAACACTTATGTTTTCAAAAAACTGCAAACAACCGTTTATTGTAGAGCTGGCTACCCTGCTCCTACTTATCTCTAGAGTGAAATGTTTAGGATAATTTATTAAAAAAATAAGAATTAAAACAGCAAATGGGTTATCGCATCCTGCGCAATACATTTTTCAGTACTGTAGTACCGTATATACAGGCTGTCTCAGAAAGTAGTGATAAGCGGAAGTCCCGAGGTAGAGCACTCTCAGGCGCACCCGAATAACCCCCATGTATGTTATGTGATTTTTAATATTTTCGGAGTTATTCCATATATAGTTTTTTAAAAAATCCAGATTTCGACAAAAACTTAGTCATTTTGACCAAATTAACAATATTATGCAGTTGATTTTTGGAATGTTGGTAGTCCAGTAGTGATCCTTTTATGAGACAACAAAACCATATTTAAATTATTAAATCTATCCATATACCTACTTATAATAAAACTGTAACAGGTCCAATTCTGTAAATGGAAGATATTTTGAAAATTGTTTTTGGAGGTTACTCTATATTCGATACTGAAGCCAAAAATGTACTTCTTTTCATTTGTGTCTGTCTGTCTGTATCTTGGCCGCGCATCACGCCGAAACTACTGAATGCAATTCAAATGAAACTTGGTGTAATTTGAGTTCATAATACGAGGTAGGACATAGGATACTTTTCACCCCGAAAAATGAAAGAGTTCCCGCAGGATAGGGGTTGAAACTTATTTAAAAGAACACGTACCATGCTGAAACTAATGGACGGATTTTATTACAACTTGGCACAGACATAGTTTATATGATGGGATAAAATTAAATATTATTTTTATCCCGAAAAAATAAAGGGTTCCTGCGGGATAGGGGTCAAATTTTTATGTTAATTTTGAAGTAATAAATAATAGTTTTTGTATGGTACTCTATATTTTATCATCATCATCATCATCATCATACCAGCCTTTAGAAGTCCAGTGCTGAACATAGGCCTCCCCCAAAGAACGCCATGACGAGCGATCTTGTGCTACCTCCATCCATCGACTTCCTGCAATGGCTGCAATGTCGTCGGTCCATCGTGTGGGGAGTCTCCCTACACTTCGCTTGCTTGTTCGTGGTCGCCATTCCAGAATATTTATTCCCCAGCGGTTGTCGGTTCTGCGAACTATATGGCCTGCCCATTGCCACTTCAACTTGCAAACTCTGAGAGCTACGAGTATGTCGGTAACCTTGGTTCTTCTACGAATTTCCATGTTTCGGATTTTATCTCGAAGTGAAACACCGAGCATAGCTGTCTCCATTGCACGCTGAGCGACTTTGAGCTTGTGTATGAGACCAATAGTTAGCGACCAGGTCTCAGTGCCGTATGTAATCACTGGCAACACGCACTGATTATAAACTTTCGTCTTGAGGCTATATTCTATACAGAAGCCAAAACTGTATTTTTTTATTTTGTCTTTCTGTCTGTCTGTCTGTTGGTAACTTGAACGCGCATCCCGCCGAAACTACTGAATGAATTCAACTGAAACTTGGTATGATTTGAGTCATACTACAAAGTAGGACATTGGATACTTTTCATCCCGAAAAATTAAAGAGTTTACGCAAAATATTGGTTGAAAGTTATTAAAAAAAACACGTATCACGCTTAAACTACTGGAAAGATTTTGATGCAACTTGACACAGTCATCTATCTATACTTATAATAAAGCAATAGGTACGAAAAAGTCTGTACAAAGAAGATAATGGTCTACTTAAAATAGGCTACTGATCAAAATATAACATTTTTAAAGTCTGTTTGTCTGTATGTTTGTTCGCGCATCACGAAAATACTACTGGACCGATTGCGATGCAGTTGTCACTTTTGGTTAGCTTAGAGATTGACTTAAAAACTGGGGTACTTGGTATCTTAACCCGATGTTTAGAATCCGAGCAATCGTTAAAAAACTATTTGACGGTTGAACGAATTTTGAAGAAATTTAATATATTGTACTTTATAGGTACTTTTAGTCCTGTTATAACAATTATGGGTTACTTTTAAATGAAATAACCACGCGGGCAAAGCCGTGGGTACAGCTATTAAAGCAATGAGTACGAAAAAGTCTGTACAAAGAAGATAATTACAAAAAAATGGTCTAGGATACTTAAAATAAGCTACTGAACAAGAATATAACATTTTTTAAATCTTGTCTGTCTGTCTATTTGTCTGTGTGTTTGTATGTTCAAGCTTCAAGTAAAATCTACTGGACTGATTGCGATGCGGTTTTCACTGTTGTGCGGCTTATGGTTTGAATTAAAAACTGGTGTACTTGGTATCTTACTCCGATGAGAAGAAGCCGAGCAATTGTTAAAAACTTTTTGACGGCTAAAGGAATTTTGATTCAATGTTGTTATATTGGTATTTTAGATCTTGAAATAGTACATCGAGTACTTTTAACCTAGATAAATGACCACGCGTGCGAAGCCGCGGGTACAGCTAGTAAACAATAAAAGAATAACTTAAAATTTTGTTCAGATCAAAATATCCCTTCTAATCCCTAAAATAAAAAAAATTGGGTTTTTTTTGTTTCTCTCTTAAAAACTTCTTCGATTCGCTGGCAATAAAATACCTTACACTTATTTGACTTAAACTTATAGCAACACAGCATAAAGTGACTTCAAAAGTGGAAAGGTCGACATTTTCATAGTACCTACCGATACAGTGGGGTTAGGTTGGGTTTGGATGTATGGAGTTGGGTGAGGATGGTTGAGTATTGTTGGGGATAGGTAGATTTGGGTGGAGATGGGTTTGGATGGGTGGGGATCGGCAGGGATTGATGGGCAGGGATGGGTCGGATTGGGTGAGGATGAGTGGAGATAGGTGGGGATAGGTGGTGAATGGTGGGGGTGGGGATGGATGTTGAAATATGTGGAAATGGGTGGTGACAGCTGGGATAGATGATGATAGGTGGGAATGAGTGGGGGTAGGTAAAGATAGGTGGGGACTGGTGCGGAAGGGTGGGAATGTATACGGATAAAAGTCAAATGTCATCCATCCCCACCTTTTCCCATCCTTCCCCACTCATCCCAACCTAACCCCACTCAAGCTCACCCCTCCCCACCGATCCCCATCCATGTATCCCCGCCCGTCCCACGTCATCTTAACTCATCCCCACTTAACACTGTCTGTCCCTACATATCCCTACCGATCCCCAAACATCCCCACCCATCCCCATACATCCAGACCCAACCTCAACCCACACTATATCGGTGAAATGTCAACCTTTCCATTTTTGAAGTCGCTTGGGCCATAAGTTTAGGCCAATTAATTGTGAGGTCTTTTATTGCCAGTGAATTAATAAGTTTTTAAGATAGGAACAAATAAAAATTGTTCTGTTTTTATTTTATTTTAGGGACCCCCAAACTTTGAAGGGATATTTTGCTCTGAACAAAATGTGAAGTTATTCATTTCTGTTTTTATTGTTTTTTTAATAGTTCGAATATGGCTTTGATGTCTCATAAAAGGTTCACTACAGTACTTGACTACCAACATTCAAAAAATCTACTGAATACTATTGTTAGTTTCGTCAAAATTACTAAGTTTGTGTCGAAATCTAAAATGTTGCGAAAAAAAACTAAAAAATGGAAAAAAAAACAGAAAAACATACATGAGGTTATTCGCGTGCGCCTGGGAGTGCTCTACCTCGGGACCTCCGCTTATCACTACTTCCTAGGACATCCTGTATAGTATAGTTAATAAGTAGTATAATATATAAATACAGACCTCCACATTCTTCAGGCTCAACCAATTTCGGACCTAATACGAAAAACAGTGCCAAACCAGAAGACTGTTCTCAGACACAGCAAAGAAAAAAGTTCGACAATACTGAGTCAATGGTGTGGTGAGGGGTCGAGAGTCGGCCCGAATCTCCACGGCAGTGAGCGCGCGGCCTTCCGACCGATCGCACCGACCATGCAGCCGGGCATACCCAACATCGCGAGTGCACTGTACGCAACAACCTGACACTGTGAAGTGACAAACTATATCAGGATTACAGGATTTATTCACGCCTACGCACAAACAAGGTAAGAAAACTCCAGGATTTCGAATATCACTTCCCCTTCACTTCTCCACTTTGGCGGGAGAGCTGACCTTTTGCAGCTTCCGAGGCTTTGCATGATCAGCTGCGAAAGTAAGCGAGACTTTAATGAGTCTTGCATAATAGACGTATGTAACTGTTAATTGTGTGGATTAGTCGACGCGACTCAATTATATTGTTCGATAAGATCTGTGACAGCGCTCTAATCGCCTAATTTCGAAAATAATAACATGCATTTATTAATTCTCTTTTGTTTCATAAGATATGCTGAAAATGAAGTAGCGTTTAGTCACTATTTGCGAAATGTCTCATATAGTTTCTCTTTCGAAAGTTTCGTAACAACATTTATGTAAAATACTGCTCACGGCCGCGAAAAGCTAATATAGAACCGTTCGTTGCGAGTTTTTCAAATCTTACGGTTTTATTAGTATAATCATCGGCATCATCGTGGCCATCGTAAACTAAAGTGAAGGTGGGCGGGTGCTATGGGAGAGTTAATGGGAAACAAAGGCTCGAGTCATATCCTTCTTGCTACTGCACACCGACCTTATACACCGACGTAATAGAGGCTAGATCTAAAGGATCCGATAGCAGTTTCACGAGATTTCATTGAACTTACTTATTAAACGTTTCGTAACACTGCTTTAATCAAACGCTTACATACAACATCATAACCTTGGTGAATTAGATTATATTACGTCAAGTATTTTGTCATCTCCTTCCCTCTCCTTTTTAACTGGTTAAGATTAAAGACTTCTATATAAACTGGGGATTAAGATTAATAATGATCAACAGAGCCTGCATAAAGACAAATATATAGATAATGAGACTACCGATCGCTAAACAACAAAGAATAACAACAGTACCGTAATAAAAACCGATGACAATCGTTAGCTTTCCACAGCTAATGACAGAAGCTATCAGTTGTCACCGGTATCTGTAAAATACCGCTACAATCAGATCGTCAAGATATTGCGACCAATCGCGGTTGTAAAGCAATTGCTACCTATGTCGAGACTGCAGGCCCAGACAAGTTTAACTTGATTTCCTAATTTCGCTAAGAGTATTTCGATTTTCTTTCGCCATAGAAGTCGTTAATTGCTATAGCAATTAAGATAACTGCAGCGTATATTTAGAAACAATAGATAACCTACACATATCTATTTCCGAATATAAATTTTTAATATTGAGGATATTAAATAAACGCTCAACAGCCCTGAGGCCTCGAATGCATCCGGTTCCGGTGGAGGGTCGTTCTCACTATTTACAAGTACCATTGGTGATTTCCGCGACTCCACGGAATCTAATTGTTTGTAGTATGTACCTGCTGGGTAATTAATAATAATGTTCGTTGCGCATGCGCCCGACTTGCTCACGTGCAATAGTTTAACAATACATAATTAGATGCCAAGAATTTTCGCTTACAAATGTTGACACTCGAAACACTTAACGAACCGTAGATCGGTATGTACATAATCGTTTTGTTAGCCATGTTTTTGACTCGACCAGTTAACTTCATAAATATCAATACAACCTTTAAAAGACGTAATAAGTACTTAGTTTTCCATAAGCAGTAGCAAAAGTTACCAAACGCAAGCATGTCATTTCTGGAGTCTTACGCCAGCGAGCACTCTATGTACCTATACAAGTTGCAGATTTCAAAGTATCCAGTCAACCAATGTAACGATACATGTTTTAATAGAACTTAGTTACCTCTCAATCACAGATCTGCCAAACTCGTATTACAGTTAAAAGTTGACTTTTCATAAGCATTTTACTCATATAGAGATTTCATTGACATGAAAAAGTAAATATCCTTAAAAAATATAATGATGTAATGTTTTCACGATTTCTGTGATGTGTGTAAGCTATTCATGTCTGTGTTTTACTCGTCTCATTGACGGCGAGTATTGAGCAAGTAGCAGCAACCATTTTGAGGTCTTGACAGTTTCTATGCAAGTAACACTGTCCGTGTTTATCTAATTAATTAAAGCATAGGTGGGCTTGAATTGAACCCCCCAACCAAGTGAACTCGACTCGTAGTCAAGTCGAGAAACGCTACTAAGTGTACACAACGCTACTATGTAGTTATTACTAAGTACTTGGTGATTATACGGTAGGCAGCCATGGGCCTTGACTGTCTTGGCCGGAAGAAAGTGGAATGCGATTAGCATGTGCCTTGTGTTGTGTTACAGAACATTTGCTGCAGTAAAGTACAAACATTTTGTAAAGCAAATAAAAACAATTTCAAACCGGAAATACGCCCACAAAAACATGATATCGTAATTAACATTAGTTTTCATGGACTCTGTTCGAATTAAATAATTTGGTTCATTGAAATGGGTATATTTTTATTACACTCGTAGCTTGTAAAAGTTTACAGCATCATGTTCCCTTTAATGTGCTGTTTGGTTTAAAGTATTGGTTCCTCGTACACGATAACTAAACGACGACTCAGTAACATCATTAACGAGGGTAATTTTTACACGACTGCCCAAAGACGGTGTCTAATGTTTTTAGGATTCATGTAAGTTTGTATGTATGTATGTATGTATGTATGTATGTATGTATGTGAGTTTCTTTATTCCACCATAACTTTTAAATGCCTGGACAGATTTGGATGTGTTGGGTATTGTTAGAATCCTTACATCATGCCGAGAAGAACAGTTTTTTTTTAAATTCAGTATGGTGGCAGAATGGCTCCATTTTGAAAGAGAAAAATAAACTTAGAATTTTACAATATGGGTACCAAATTGAATGTCTTTATGAACACACTTGCTGATACCCGCGGCTTCGAACGCGTGGTGTTAAAAGTACTTTATGCACTATTTCAAGACCTATTTAAATACTCGAACCTATATGCGAACATTTGATCAAAATTCCTTCAGCCGTCAAAAAGTTTTTATCGATTGCTCGGCTTTTACTGATCGGATTTAGATACCAAGTACACCAGTTTTTAAGTCAAACCCTAAGAAGTCCAACAGTGAAAACCGTATCGCAATCGATCCAGTAGTTTTTACGTGATGCGCGAACAAACGTACAGACAAACTAACAAACAGACAGACACGTTTTAAAATAATGTTTTTTTCTTGTTCAGTGGCTAATTTTAAGTACTCTTGACTATTTATTTTCGAATTATCTTCATTGTAAAGACTTTTCGTTCTTATTGCTTTATTATATAAGTATAAATATAGATAGATTACATCAATATATATTTTATTGGCATAACTCAAGACATAACACTAAAAAGAATGAATTAAAAAAAAACTACTGCCCTGCCAAAAACGGACTAAAAAGTAAAAAAAAGAGATAATTTATTTACATTGCAGTCGAAGGACCTCTTAGATTAAACACAGAACGGTCCTCCGACAGGAATAACAATTTTGTTTATCCCTTTTTTTGTTTTTTTTAGTTCATTTTTGTCAGGGCTGAATATATAAGTGACAATAGTTATTACACACATTAATACTCCTATTCTTAACGTATACTTTTAGTCCTCTTCTCCCTACCCTTATGTTACTACTGTTATGTGGGGTCGGTACAACATGTACTTTTCTTCCATTTCTCCCTTCAGCCGTCGTTTCAGTATACACTCGTTTCTTATACATGTCGTCTTTCACACAATCCATCCAAAATTATTATCACTCATGTCCGTGTTGTAAATGTTTTGGCTGAATTTTTACGACCGGCCGCCTGCCTTACATCAACCATGTTCGTCTTTTTTTCTTTGAATGACGAGACGGGCGGGTCGCCCGCCTGATGGCAAGCGTCACGCCTGTCCATAACAGTTGCAGTGCCACCCAGAACTTTGGTTGCAAAGTCTTGCGCGTCACTGCACTGCGCTCGTCACCCATTGGTTGTTAACTCTCATTGCCCAGTAATTTCACTGGAATCATTGCCCTTCAAACCGAAACACAGAAATGTTTACACACTACTGCTTGGCGGTTGAATAACTGACAAAGGTGTGGTACTTCCCCAGGCGGACTCTTGCGTAAGAGGCCTACCACTACATAATGGGATGGGATAACCGCCACCAGCCGGTAGAAAAAGGCACGAGTCCCTTCGTTCGCCCAGTGGGTAGCAGCATACACCGAATACTTTTAGTAGCGTACTGCCACCCACTAAACATATACTTTTGGTAATATAAGATAAAGTTTAAAATCAGAACGCAAATATATATATATATATATATATATATATATATATATATATATATAAATAGGAAACTATTCGAGCGTAAGCGGCCATGTAGTTCAATCTGCGCTGCAAATATCGCCCTATAAAAGACTTCAACGCACGCCCACCGCTACGTAACGAGCCTCTACGGGCAAATGATGTTGTTTACCTTACAAAATGGATATTTACTAGGTTTTGTTTCGTTTTGAGCTGTCGATAGATCTATTGTTAAAAGTTAATTCTTGTGTTAGTGATGTCAGTGACCAACTTTTGAAAAATGTACCTAAGACCAATGCAATAAGTTTTTAAGTTAGGTACTTACTATTTTGTTCCATAAAGAGTTGTTTATCTAACTAGCTTGCTTTTTTTTATACATCTGAGTGACGTGACGTGCATTTTGTTAACCTGAAGTAAACGCCACGCTGACCCATAACATGGCATAAAGCTATGAATATTTTAATGATTTAGTTATAAAATCAGCTTCCTTACTGATTTAAACCATAATTTATTTTGGCTGAATATAAATAGCCCGAAATAAGACATACAAAAACTTGTTTCATAATTCTTAGTCATAATATTGTTTTGTGAATTGAACTATTTTAAAGTAATTTTAGATACATTTTCCGCTTTGGTGAAGTTTAAAAATGTGCAGTAAAGAATGTTTGTTTTGTCGAAAGCAATGTTTTGCCTAGCATTTAACAATAAAGCACTAAATTATTTGTCTATCAAAATTTAGATATTATATACCTAGCTATTCGGGGGCCTGCAGTCTCGACAAAGATAGTGATTGCTTTACAACCAAAATCGGTCGCAAAGTCCTAACGATCCGATATTTGCTAGTCTCTACAGTACAGTTCTCAGTAGTTCAATTAATAGTTCAATTGACTGAACTACTGAGATTTTTAGTCTCACTAGTTCGATTAAATAATATACCAATGACAATCGATAGTGTGACAGACAGTCTGTTAGATCCTTGGCAATCGATAGCTTTGGACAGTAACTGTTAGGAGCTCTCAATTGTAAGCGAATATGGGATCATTAGGACTTTGCGACCGATATCGGTTGTAAAGCAATCGCTATCTATGTCAATACTTCAGGCCCTGCCGTGTCTTGGACTCTTGGTGCCCAACTGATACTCATTTGATATTGTAATACCTATTGTTTCGTGTACCTAGGTTCTGTTTCGTGTAGGTATCGTAGCTAATCAATTTTGATATTGTAATACTTTAACGATTGATAGACACGCATTTGAAATAGCCAAGTTCAAGTCACAGGGTAAAGTGGCGTAGCGTAGAGATTGCGCTAATAAGACCCACTTTCACTTTTCTGCTAAGACTGTCTCGTTTGTGTCTCATGATATGCCAGTGGTTACACGTAACACTATTAGCTGGTTAATAGCACAATAAAACAATATGCACACAATTAATTGCTTTAAATTCGACACAAAATATTGTTCAGCACCTTACGAATTACTGAAAATAAACGGTTTGATCACTTAATGAACTAAATCTAACGTTGCCGAAGTATCGACATGATATCGTTTCTTTTCAACCTGTGGACGAGTGCGTTTATGGAGTTCTTGGGTTATTTTTTAAATAAATAATGAATAAAAGATTTGCCATACACAAAATCAGTATTTGGGGAAGGTAAATGAACCAAAAAAATTTTTTTTATTTTTTTTGTGCAATTGCAAGTGCTTTTATTAACTCTCTGGAAGAAACCAGAAACTTTTCTTTGTACTTTTCCGTGGTTATAAAACTATTTATTTTCAATATACAACATTAAATGACTATTTAAATTACTACACAGTTGAATTCTATTTACCGTAACACAATCCTTTGTGTACATTTGACCCTCGGTTTTAATAGACAGTACACTTACTTGTCATACAGTTTTGAGGTTGTAATTTTTTCCAACTACAGATCCAATGTTGAGAAACTATTTTTTTAAAGAAAAGTACACCATTCATGCAAACCACCTAACCTTAAGTTTAGATTTGCTCGTTTGCTCTACTGAAAAGCAGACAGCTCATGACAAACAATTCTTTAAACTAAAAAAAAACGACAAAATAGATTTACAAAAAGCTACTGAAATTTTGATGAAATTTACCGGAGGTATAATCAAATAATCAAAAAATTAAGTCAGTTCAGAAATCCGCAGACGAGTGAACATCATGAGCATTCAGAACCTCCTCCTTTTCAAGTCAATTAAAAAAATTGCAATATCGCATGGTGCTGCGCAACTGAGACGACAATAATCTTTGATTTGAAATAAGCTATAGCCTTGTGTTTTTAATAATTAAATCTCCTGAATCATATAATCGAAATGCCTACAGCCGTAGCTCGTTGAATTCTTTTGTGTGACTAACCAAAGACATTATGCAAAGGTTACATACGTAACGCCTATTCACGTCCGATCAATGCACAATAAAATTCTCAACGCATATGTAACTGAAGGGCTATAAAACTGTAAGAAATGCACAAAAGCTGTATATAAATCGTTGCTGGCATACGTTTTTGTATCGGGCGTCGAGTGTGCGCGCGCCTCGAGGTCGTCGTTAGCGGCGCGATCCGCCCAGCGTATGTGCACTAGTGCTGCCACAAATAATGATTGTAACAAAAACAAGATCATATATTTTATGTAAACGAAACGAAACTGTTCACTAATGCCTTGGAAGATATGTTTAAGATGCTGGATTGGAAAGGAATGATTTAAAAATCCTTACGATTTGCCGATGATATCGTCCTAATGGTGGAGTGGCTGCAAGACTTGCAAAGCATGCCGACCAACCTAGATGATGCTTCACGACGCATCGGTCTCGGAATGAACATAGATAAGACCAAGGTCATGTTTAATGTTTTTGTTGACACGGAACCGATTGCAGTCAATGGTACCTCTTGAAGTTGTCCGAAAAAATCAGCTGGGTTGGGCAGCATTCGGAAAGCTTCGTCAAGTCTTCTCTTCATCCATACCAGTGCCTGAAGACAAAAGTCATCAATCAGTGCGTCCTAACAGTCATGACCTACGGACCCGAAACTTGGTAACTCACTCGATCAAACTAGTCCACAAATTTAAAGTCGCTCGGCGAGCTATGGAGAGAGATACATATGCTTGGAGTTTCTCTGAAGGACAAGATTCGTAATGAAGATATCCGAGAATCAAGGTGATCGACATAGCTCTTAGGATAAGCAAGCTAAAGAGGCAATGGGCTGGTCACATTTCCAGAAGAACCGATAACCGTTGGGGTAGACGAGTTCTCGAGCGGAGACCACGTTTAGGCAAACTTAATGTAGGACGCCCTGTGGCCAGGTGGAGCGACGACCTGTGAAAAGCGTCTGGAAAAAATGGATAAGGAGAGCTGAAGACCGAGCTCAGTGGCGTAAATTAGGAGAGGCCTGCGTCCAGCAGTGGACAGATATAGGCTGATAATGATATTTTATAACTTAACTTACTGGTTTACCTAGTTTAGATTTATTGATACAAATCTATTGAATATTATTAAATTATGATACCGATTTTGATGCGTTTTTTTATATTTGATACAATAAAGTTGGTTGGTTGGTGAGGGTTTCAAGTTAAAAACGTGTATAAATTAATTACTGACCTTCGGTCCTCAAAATTAAAAGAAGGCCAATTAAGCTTGGAGAAAACTCATCTTCAAATTTTTTCCTAAATGTATTTTTATTATGAACGGCCTTTAACACGCATCACCATAAAACTACTTGATTATAAGAGAAAACTTGTTAGCTTTCGTAAATGGTTACATACGTCATTATCAGTTTCATTCATAAGCTTTTCATACGATAAAGGACTGCTAAAAACCTAAAAAAAGAAGCAAAACTGAAACTCATCAAAAGGAAAAAGGAGACTTGCGACAGCGCAGGCGCAGCACTAATGTCCACGCTCGGGCGGGTTTCTGGCACGCTGTTTGTTACATTTGTATATTACGTCTTGATTTGTGGACTCGCGATATTTGCATTACCAACCAATTCATATTTAGAACCTTCGGGATTATTGTAACAGATATAATCAAGTCCTAGCATTTATTATTCTATAACCAAACTCATTCATCTAAAGACCTTATTCTACCTAAACATTACGAATTAAGTAATTTACATCAAGGGTGTCAAACATTATAATAAATACCTATTAATGATTTGAAACTATTTTGCATGTTAGTTCATTTGATCTCTTTTTGCTTTTGCGATTATTACTTACCACTTTGTAGAACCTACCAATAATGGTAATCTATCGCGAAAACTTGTTTATACTAAATTAGCGCTAAGTAAATAACTTGTTTGACGATTGTTTTTAATTCAATTTGGTTGGTATATTTTGTTAAAAACGTTGGCTTCCGAGCCGTATACTACTGTGCGTTAAAATCTAATACACCAACAATTTATGTGTGGATTTCCATCGCTCTGTGCTTTGAAGAGCACGTCAAGCGGTTGGTCCCGGCTGTTATTGATTGATAACAGTCGTTAAGCCAGTAAGAAGCAATCGGGCGGCCTGAAAAATTCTGACACCAAAGGCTAGTACTACCTCATAAGATAAACAAGCAAGTATACTTTGTATAGCTACTAACTGAGGCTCATGCCCGTGCTTTCAAATATACAATAATAGCTGCGCCCGCGGCTTTGCCCGCGTGCATTCTTCAAATATGACAATATAGGTAATGTGTTTTTTTTTTGCCTTTTTTTCGCTATGAACCCTAACCCGTGGGCTTCTTCAGAAGTCCCGAAAAATTACAAAATAATGTCCGTAGGGACTTTATTGACAACAGCTTCAAAAGCTCAAAGTTTTTGGTGAAATTTGATTCTAAAACTTCTAAAGCTCTAAACCTTATGAGATTTGGTCGAATTTCATTCAAAGCCTTCAAACGAAAAAAAAACTATTTTCTTTCTTTCATTTTTTTCTTCTAAATTGTGATGTTTTTTTAGCCATAAACCATCCTGGGTGTCATCAGAAGACCCTGCCAAAGCTT
The DNA here is from genome assembly GCA_946251855.1 of Alsophila aescularia. NCBI lineage: Eukaryota > Metazoa > Arthropoda > Insecta > Lepidoptera > Geometridae > Alsophila > Alsophila aescularia. Next base: position 55,651,727 of record OX276375.1, read on the forward strand.
CGTCACAATCCGTTCAAAGGTTTAGGAACACATCGCGCACAGACAAACATACATACATACACACATTCATTTTTATATATATAGATAATAGCATCGATGATTGATCTACAACAACGATAAAAAATGTATACATCCAATATAATACGTACATAGATGAATGAGGTTGCTTTGCATGACAAAATATAGACCCATAGCGAATAGATTTCATAACATTCTCAACACTTTTGGAATGTTGGTGTAACTTCAGAACAAAATGCCTGGTTCAAATGTACCGCGCATTATAATTACATTAGGAGCTACAAATGGTCGACATTACATAGTAAAGAAGGCATTTGCGGCAGTACCTACCAAGTAACACGATCAAAGCAAGGCAGTGTTGCGCAGCAGAAGGGGGAGGTAAGAAGTGGGAAGGGGAGAGGGGGAGCCAGCTGGTGGCCGTCAATAGTGAAAGTAAGACTGCGCCTGCGCCGGCCCTCAGAGTCCGGCTCTACTTGACGTTATAGATCAAGATTTGATACATAAATATTTTCCGTCTATAGATAGACACCATTACAAAATAGGTAGTTGGTAACGTAAGAACAATAAGATTGTAAGTTGTATTGTTGCATCATTAAATCTTTAATGACACAACGCTTCATGCCATAATTGAAAAGAATTATGAACCAAAAACTCTCAAGCTGGATGAACATGATGAATTTAGACCATATTTATTACGTAGGATCGTAAACTGATTGTTAGAAGGTTCAATAAAATCAAATAGACAGACTTACTATAATTCTTTGAACATAAAATCGATACTTAGATCATAAAAACAAAACTGAAATATTTTTCATGAAATGTATTACGGTCCACTCTGAAGTTCAGTTCAAATAAAAATAAGTAAGTACATAAAATTGGGTATCATACAAAAAATATAGTAAATGCATTGTTTTTTACATAAAAGCTTTTATTTAACTTCCCTTGTATGTATCTATCTATCTATCTATGCATTTATGTCTGTCCTGGAATCTTGCAATTAAAATTTCGAGCACTTCCCGATTAGCTACCCGGCTGAAACTTTCAGGGTAGCTCACAACTCGATGACAAAGCTTTAAAAAAAAAAAGGTTAAAAAGCACACAAAATCTTTTTCTTTTTTTTTATTGTCCTTATTTCATTTAAAACGAAGTAACTTAATCAGAAATATTTAAGATATCATAACAAAATATTTAAGAAATGCTTGATGAAGGAAATCAATGCAAATGATGGAATGAAATCCGGAGACGAAGAAGACCTTAGCTACGTAGTACCTACTATTATTTATTATGTGGCTTAACGTTCCCAACACAGCTCTAGTCAGCCTCCGTGGCGTAGCTGGTGATGAGCTTGCGATGCAAGCGTGAGGTTGCGGGTTCGAATCCCTCGAAGGGCAAATATTTCCGTCCAGAACAGAACACCAGAATCACAACATACCAGACTAGCAGATTTCAAATTAACAGGTGTCAGTTCGTGAATTATGTGCAGGTATTTGCTCTGAGTCAGGGTGTTTGTAGGACCATGTCCCTTGTAGTTCCTGATACAGGGGACCCTAGTTATGGTTAGGGGGATAAGTATATAACAAAAAAAAAACAGTTTTGACGTCAGGCTAAACGCAATAAAATCTACTGTAGTTCTAATCACTAAAACAAGCAAAATCAGTATAAATAATCCTTGTTCCTCCGAAGATTCGTAGTGCTAAAAGGAATCACAATAGGTCATTACAACAGATCTGTGAGGGTAGGTTCTTTGTTCGCTGAGGCCACCGTGGGTGTCGCTGACCTTGCGGCGCTGCCCTGCCCGATGGACAATACAAGAAATTCACTTTATTCTTATTGCGTTCATATTGAAGTAGACAAAGTACCGATGTGGATACTTAACATATATACGCTTGGCAGCTTGCATTGTATTTTAAGTATTTTATGCAGCTAAAGACGCTGCTTTTTTGTAATTTTGAAGAAATCCAAATTCCAATAGGTTGTTTATAGTAAAACCACAGATTTATAGATACACCGTAAAACATCTAGAACGGGGAGTTCCCATAGGTAAATAAGTGCCTAATCAGAGACTTTTTTTGTATGTTATTATTAAAACATGTATACATAAATGAAAATATGTATTTGGAAGATTCATTGAATCTTTAAATTTAATAATTAATAATAATAATAATAATTTGTTAAATTTACATAAAATATATACCAGAAAATATTGTTTTCCTCGTTACGGCAAGTTGCAAGCTGCGACCGCCTACGAGTCTATAAAAAATCCGGAACCTGCCGTAAGAAAAACAGTTTATTTTACTTAAACAAATGATTTTTCCTAAATGTTCATTTCCACAGATTGCTTTTGGTGTGTACAAAACGTCAAATAATTTCTATTAAAAAATAAAAAAAACTACTTATGTTTTAACTTAAATTATCTATCTTTTAGCGGCTTTATTTTTATTGCTGGATTTTTTTTAGAATTAAAATAAGCTTTTGCGCGCTTGAGGTCATGTCTTATTGACCCGATTTAATTGCTCATGAGTTTATATTTGCGTATATGTTACAGCTTGTTAAAATGCAACATATAAAAGAGATTTTTACGAATCTGGCCACGATAATTGCATGATAATAATAATCAAAAAAAAATTGGGCTTTCTGGTAATAATGAAATGAATGCGAAGAATACGATCTAAAACGTGATTTGCAAGTCATCGCTTTGCATTTCAATCTGGCCACGATAATTGCATGATAATAGTTTCTAATGACGACGTTGATTCTGGGTTTTTTGTGGTCACAATATTAAATCTGAGAATGTAATCATTGGCATCTCTGAAATAATAAATAAATATGTTTCACAACAATGTACATAAACAATATTATGATTCACAAAACTCCTAGTTTACTAATATATTGTACAAGACACCAATCACCTCGAATTGGTAAAGCCGTCATCTTTGTTCGATTATTTTAAGCTTCAACAACGTATTAAAGTACGAAACCCAAGGATTAGAGAACGAACTGGTCAGTTAATATTGATTAAATGTCTAATTTACATAATATGTCTTGAATCGTAAGTTGTTGTTGGACAACTTTGTTCCAAAACAGAACGAATGATATGTCTTACTGAAGCTGACGCGAAGGTTTTGTCTCGACATTGCCGAATATAGCGTGTTGATTAGGCAAATAGACTTCATGGATTAGCACGTTTCATTGGCTCTAATAGTGCGACTGCATTGATTTGCCGTATAATTTTGGTCCATATTTAAAGTGTATGGCGTGAAGATTGGATTTAAAAAGGTAAAATCAACCGTTTCGTTCGGTTATGCTTGTGTTAGTAATAATGGCATCATAAAGTCAATATTTCCCACATTGTTCAACACAACGTTGGCAATATTTGAATATCAAAAGGGACCATTACTCTGCAGGGATGAATGACCGGCAAGGCCGAGGAGCCAGGTTGGAATGTGCAAGTCTGCTGAAGAGTGATTCACGCGCCAGATATAGGTCCGCCTTGGGCGTACAGGATTTTAAATAACTATCTAGGGAATACAGATTTAAAAACCACTAAATCTATACTTATAATAAAATAATAAGAACGAAAAAGTCTGTACAAAGAAAAAAAGGTCTAGGGTACTTAAAATAAGCTACTGAAAAGCAATATAACATTTTTTTAGATTGTGTCTGTCTGATTGTCTGTATGTTTGATCGCGCATCACGTAAAAACTACTGGACCGACTGCGATTCGGTTTGACTTAAAAACTGGGATACTTGGTCTCTTAATCCGATAATTAAATGCCGAGCAATTCATAAAAACTATTTGTCGGTTGAACAAATTTTGAAGAAATGTAGTATATTTTACTATATAGGTAATTTAGGTCCTGGAATAACACGTATGTGCTACTTTGAATTGAAATGACCACGCAGGCAAAGCCGCGGGCACTGCTAGTATTTAAATACATGTATAATTATAATAATTCCCAAAATAATGTAGACATACCTACCTACTTGCGTGCTGTTACATCGAGAATATAGCGAACTATCTTTGTATTAGGTACCTACTTATGTACCTACAACTTACGACTGCGATCTTTTCCCTTTCAATTAGTGATTTGAGAAAGACTATCTTGGTAATGTTATGGTTGCGAAAGTAATTTGATTGATAAAACTTAGCTAGATTTCTAACGAATTTTGATGAGATTAAAATATATATTTTAGATTCTGGAATACATATAGTCTGGAATATATATAATCTGGAATATATATAGGGCATACATAACAGGTACTTAGGTAAGATTCACGCGGCATCACCGGGTGAAGCCACGGGATGAAACTAGTGTTAGATAAATTGACCAAATTCTCACTGACATGACTTCATTTCAATCGTTGTTGTTGCTGTTGGTTGTTTGTGTAAATCTGATAAGAATGATGAAGATTCGTGAGAAAATTTGTTGAACTAGTTCATACAAGTCGTGTTCTAAAATGATGTTTATTGTCGTTTTTGAGTGTTAGATACTTATCTTCGAAAGTGCAAGTAAAAATCGCTAAAATAACTTGCTCTATGTTTCATGAGTAATAATTCTTATGAAGATATTATATATCTATGTAATCAAACTTATATAATAAAGCAGTAGGTAAGAAAAAGTCTGTACAAAGAAGATATTATAGATAAGCTATAGGTACTAGTAACATTAAAAAAAAGGTGTTTGTCTGTTTGTTCGCGCATCACGTAAAAACTACTGGATTAATTGCGATACGATTATCACTGTTAGTTAGCTAAAGTTTTGACTTAAAAACTAGTATACTTGGTATCACAAAGCAATGAGTAGAGCCAAGCAAACGATAAAAAACTAATTGATAGAACGAATTTTGAAGAAATGTAGTATATTTTACTATATAGGTAATTTTGGTCCTGGAATAACACGTATGGGCTACTTTGATATTTCTGTCTTATAGGTACTTGGAATATCACTTATGCTACTTTTAACCCAGAGAAATGAGCACGCGGGCACAACAAATTTTGTACATGTATAGTTACAGAATAATAATTCTCTCCTTTATTTTTTCAGAATAGTAACCAAAAATGGCGACGTCCGGGGGGAAGCGGCGGGAAGACGCCAGCGACAACTCCGACGATGAACTAACACCGCTAGCCAACGAAATATATGGCGGAAGGTGAGACAATCCTTAACTTAATTCTGCTACCCACTTTTCTTTTCGCGTTGTCAGAATGCTGATACGTATAGATACGTGATACGTACTTCTTCTTCGTTATGTCTTGAGCTACAGTACCTTTTATTCGTCTAGTAAAATTCTACTACCTACTACAGTGACTCTAGATCTACATTTTCACCGTCTTTCTGGAGGTCTGATCCTATTTTATTGCAGTGGTCCGCCTGGGACGTACCACACCTTTGTCAGATATTCAACCGACAAGTACCTAGTAGTCTGTAAAAAAAACTGTTTCGGTTTGAAAGGCAATGTTTCCAGCGAAATTACTGGGCAATGAGGCTCAAAAACCAATTCTCAGGTGACGACTCAGTGCAGTGACGCGAAAGATTTTGCAACCAACCTGGGTGTCACTGCAACTATTATGGGCAGGCGTGACGCTTATCATCAGGCGACCGACCTGCTCGTCGTCATTCAATGTTATAAAGAAAACATCTAAATATATTCTCTTTCCTTGGTCACCATTGTGTGACTTCTTGCTAATACTAGCTCATCTCTAATTAGAATTGTGAAGGTGAAGGTACAGGAACCTCACACGAAATTTCCTTTGCTTTATGTCTTTCAACAAATGTTTCTCATTTCTTTTCCTCTTATGTAATTCCTCGTATATACCTAATTTTATTTAGCCTAATACTTCTGAATTATGTTAAAATTAATCAAATCTAATTTTCATAACAGAATAAAATGAAATTAATGCGTAGAATACGTTCTAAAACGTGATTGCAAGTCATCGCTTTTCATTATACATTAAGCCTACCTGCAAACAAAGACACTTGTCGATTTCACTTTCAAGTAGGTAGGCGAGAGAGAAGTGGGTTCATTTTTAAAAGTAAGAGATTTTATTGCGTAGATACTTCGACTGTACTGAATATGTTTCGCGGGATAAAATTACACTTGTTAAGATATCTCTATCAAACACTCCCATGCCCAGACTATTCTAAATCTTTTCTTAATAAAGGCGTAGGAAACGCACAGCACAGTTAAGTTTAATAATAAGTTTGTTGGTAACCTTCGTAATCTATGACATCACCACGCAATCCTAATATTCGACTTTACACGTCATCGCACTGGGGCCGAGTTGGTGCGGTCATTGTCAGGGGAAAAGTTCTGTTTAAGACAATGAAAACGTTTTTTCAGCGAACTTTACTGGAATAAAAAAGTATTCGCGTATTTCCGCACTTTTACCGTTTGATTAAACTATAGGTTATCTAGAGAAGGTAAACAGTGATCACTGTAATTGAAACTTAATTGGACTTAAGGGGTCGGCGGAGGATGTTTCCATACAATCGTAATACCAAAATCATTTGTTATTGAAGCCTAATTTTATATATATATATATATATATATATATAATGTTATTATTCGGATTCGGATAGTATTTATCTGGGTAGATTCCTAGATGTATTTTTTATTAAAATACCGTGAAAGAATGCAAATTGCAATCGTCTTATGTATCTAGCTCGCCCATTTTGATAAATCAGTGTTGTATGGACACATGTAAAACGGATATAAATCACGGATTTTAAGGCTGGGAAATCGCGCTGACCAGGGCCCCCATTCTGTTAACTATTGAACCGCGATAACGCAAGTCGATCGCTTGTTTTTTTTGTGAAATTTTCTTATTTAGCGTTTTTTTTTGTATTTTTTTGTTTTCTTTATTTTTTGAAAATTTTCCAAAATTTTCGCTTCTAGCACTTTTAAGTGATAAATGAGAAAATTTCGCAAAAAAATAATCTAGCGATCGATTTGCGTTATCGCGGTTCAACAGCTTACAGAATCGGGGCCCAGGTCTTGGACATCATGATGTCTTTCTGACGAGTTTGAGCACGGACGCTGCGGCGAGAGACGCGGGCGCCCGCGAGCAACTCACATTAGAATCCTTGAGTTTAAGCTGCTTTAGATTTTATATAAATATGCTAGAGGTTTTTATACAGTTTAGAGTTCTCGCTTCATAACCAATCCTATTTATCTATTTATATGCAGGGTGTCAACTGAAAATTCTAAAATAAATCCCTGACCAACCATGTTAATTTTAAAGCAAGTTTTTCATCATTTTTCGAATAATTATCTTATCCTACATATATTGTTATTTATTTTATTATCGGGCTTATTTTAAAACAAAATCTTAAATAAAATTCAAATACTTCTTAGCTACTTATACTTTTATTAGAGTAGTTATGTGAAAAAACGAACTTTTTATGAGTTCGACACAAGCAATATTACTTATTTATACTTTTATTAGAGTAATTATGTGAAAACAAGCACAAATTAACCCTTGACTACCCCACCCCCCATTATAGCTAGGAAGCATTTCGATCACATCAGTTTTCAAACATAAAAAACCGCATCAAAATCGGTCCATTCGTTTGGAAGCTACGATTCTCACCTCCCCCCCCCCCCTTCTCATATAGCTAAGAACCATCTCGATCACATCCGCTATCAAACATAAAAAACTGCTTCAAAATAGGTTCGTTCGTTTGGGAGCTACGAGTCTCACCCCCTCCTACGCTCCATTATAGCTAAGACCCATATCCATCTCATCAGCTTTCAAACAGTAAAAAACGCATCAAAATCGGTCCATTCGTTTGGGAGCTATGATGCCAGAGACAGGCACACACACACACACACACACACACACACACACACACACACACACACACACACACCAGTGATACACACCCTTAACTTATAGCACCCGTCTCTGTTCGGGGGTTAAACATGAACGATTGCGATCGATCTTCTATGTTTGCAAAACACATAACATTACCTAGAAAGCGCGAGCGAAGGGAGCGCGAAAATTTTGAGCTATTTCCGATACATTATACGAATGAGGAAACATAATATATAATTTAAAAGACGCGAGCGTAGTTAGCGCAAAAAAGTTTGTTAAAAATTAGACATGAATGGAATTTCTCAGCGTGCGAAAATAGGTAATATTACAAAGGCACGAGCATAGCGAGCGCAAAAATTTAGAACTATTTGTGGCCGTGTGTATGACAAAAGAAAAAAAAATACTATGGATCCATTGAATAGCTAGATAGATATAATAAAGGAGCCAATAATAGCAAGGCGCCAGCGTAGCTAGTTATTTCTTGAAGTGTTTGTTAAAAACTAAAGGAAAACAAAAGCCAAGGCGGCTTTTGTTTTCCTTTAGTTTCTTTAATCCTTCATTAAACAGGCAATAACATGAGTGAGTGTAGCGTGCGCGAAAATTTGGAGCTATTTCTAATGTAATTGTGTGAATAAATGAATGTTAATAATTGACCTACTGTGTGTTCTGAAATTTATAATATTATAATGAAGGCGCGAGAGAAGCGAGCGCGGTAATTTAGAGATATTTCTTTCAGTGAAACAAATAAACATGATTACAAAACATAGTCAAACTAGAGCATGAAATATATCTCTCATTTTACAATCACTGGGAAAGTGTGGAGCAAACAGTGTAAAATTTAATCTTTTCCCTGACTTTCCAGGTGGCTCCCTCGATTTTCCTGACTTTCCCTGACCACCTTGAGCTTCCCTGACTTTTCCCTGGCTCTCCCTGACTTTCCAGAAAGTGGACACCCTGATATGTGATGAGGACCAACAATGTTCGTTTGCCATCATTAACCTATTTTACCTATTCCTATTTTTTAATCAAATTTGAGGGCTGCTTATCTATCTGCTGCTTCTATAAAACGTAACTTGAATTGGTTGGTAAATTGGTGTGTTGATGACGAACCTAAGATTACACAATATAACAAATAGAATAGAATGCAGATAATGATATCATTAGAGTTACAGTTAACACAACAATGTCGTTAGGTCCGTGTTGCTCGAAGTAACGAAGCTGTTCTTGGATTTTTCATTAGTATAAGATGCGAGCATTGCGAGGTGCTTTCTAGTGTAGAGAGAATTTTGAACACGACTATCAGATACAGCTTATCTACTAAGATACTCTCCCTAATAAGAGTCTAATTAGATATACTTAATTTCTTAAATTCATATGGGACGTATGTGGGCGTACAGTGGTACGGTAGTGCCATTTCCAAGTTGAGCAAGCACCGTATTTATTTCAGTACATTAAACAAAACTATTCTGCTCGACCAACATGAGGTTAGAACGTTTATTTGTGAAAAAATAAGAAATTTTTGCTTAGAGATAACGCTCTAATGTTTCTTGATTGAATAAAGCAGCAGCTGCTCTACTAATAGCATAGCGTTGGGCAATGGAGCAGAAGATGACAGATCAGTTCCGCTTACAGTCGGTGATTCAACTCTCTCTCAAGATTTTCCCAATCTTGTGACGTGTTTGGGCTTGACCCAAGATTCTTAAATTTTGAAGGCCACTTTTTAAGTCAGATCACTTGACGTAGTGACAATAGTGGTGACTCAATTCCTATAACGTTGAAGGGTCGCTGGTTTATAAGTGAAAAAAAACTTATACATAAAAGTTGTTTCATCTGTCTGTTTTCAAACAACAGTTCTCATAGATAATGATTCCACAGGAAGATATATGTAAAAAAACAAAAATAGTACAGAATTGTATTTTTTTCTTGTCTAGTTTACACGCCCCAGTCTCGTGTTCGAACGCGAGCTAGCTCGAACAGTGTCTTATTATATTGAATCCAGTCAGAGGTCTATCGGTCAGCGCGGCCCGGAACCCGCTCAAATGCCAAGGTTGTCAACTCTGACGACACAACTTTCGATACGACGCGCCACATTTTTGCGCCCCACTTTGCTCGCGGCCTCGACTAATCGTTCAAGATTTAGAAAAACGTTTCTAACAATAGTTTGTTTAGTTGTCAATGTATTTGAGATACTTTCTAAGATATGTCTTTGTTAACTTTATATAACTTATGTCATGTTGATTCAGTAAATTTAACATGTGGTAGGTAATGTTAATTTAGTATCGTACTGAGATGGCATATTTTTTCTGAAGAGGAAATCTATATCTATATTTACTTATAATAAAGCAGTATGTACCAAAAATCTGTACAGTGAAATAATTAAAAAAAACGTCGAGGCTACTTAAAATAGGTTACTGAACATTTTTTTATTGTTTCTGTCTGTTTGCGTATCACTTAAAAAATACTAGACCGATTGCGATGCGATTTTCTTTGTTAGATAGCTTAGAGTTTGACTTAAAAACGAATGTAATTGGTATCCTAATCCGATGATTAGATGCCGAGCAATCGATAAAAAACTATTTGACTGCTGAACGAATTTTGAAGAAATGTAGTATATTGTTAGGTACGTTTGGTCCGCGATCAAAGCCGCGGGTACAGCTAATAACTTATATTTGGTGTATTTGCTTCTACTAGTATAGTTTGAAAACAATTTGACTACCTTTGATAAATCTGTTGAAGAACGTTTAGGCCCAGAGCATCAACACAAAGAACTCTGACATGCGTCCGGAGTCGAGTGCGAAAAATCTTACAATGTTGCAACCTTATACGTATCCTTACACGTATATAAGTTACCTACTTGTCTACATTGAAATAAGAATATTTAGTATTCACCTTGGTATTTATTTAGAAATGCTAAGGTTAAGCTAGCGTTGGCTCTTCATTTATATTTCAACCACTACATAACAATACAACTTAGGTGTAATCTTAGTGTAGGTACTATAGAATTCCTTTACTAATGTTACGAAAGTAAATATTTGTGAGACTGTTTGAAAGTTTGTTCCTCGTCATGGTAATCGGATTTGGGTGAAATTTGTAGAAAGAAAATAACTGGCATAATTTAAGGGGTTAGAAATATATTATGTCTATTTTTTTTTACTTCTTACTGTCTATCCAAAGGTTGTATGGAAGAGATCGCTGTAAGCGATAAGACCGCCCATTGTACTACCATAGTTTTAATTAAATTACAATATATATGATTTCTAACTGGTAATTACAATAAAGTGTTTCGTATCGTATCGTATCGTATGTATAAGAAATCCATTAAGATTTATAATTCACTGGCCTTCAAAACTTATAACTACTCTTTTAAAATTAATAGTTTTTATATTAAATTGCTTGCCTCCTACTCATCGGATTGAGACACCTAGTACACCAGTTTTGTAGTCTAACCCTAATAAGCTATGTAACAGTGAAAATCGCATCGCAATCGGCCCAGCAGTTTTAACGTGATACGCAAACAGACAGTCAGTAAAAATGTGTTACTAAGTTTTGTATTTTGAAGTTGTATTTAATATTGTATTAGCTGGTAGATTCTATACCTACCTACCTTGTGCCCTCCCATCGCGATCGGCATCCTACACGATCTAATGATGGATACAAGCAGAATTTTTTTAATTACCATCATAATACTCAATCAAAACGTTGTCCTAATTACTGCTCTACCTTTATAGGCCTCTCCCAAGGCACGCCGCGGAGCCCGACCTCTGCAGGGTCTCAAATCGGCACTGTGAAGAAGAATAGTATTGTATTCTATTTGTTATAGAAGCTGCAAGTAGATACAAGTACCACTCTTCCTACCCAACCATATAAAACGGTATCTAGCCGGTAGCGCTTAGTAGGATATGTGGCCGCCGGACACGGGGTCGGCCGTGCGCAGAATACTCTATCAGCTCGACGCCCGACGGCAAGACCTAGTAGTTATTTTTACCGGTTTTACCTATCCCCACCTCACGGTTAGACCTTATGACAACAAACAACACCACGCGCCACTGAAGTGGCGTGTGGCTTGATCAAGAAAATTCACGATTAAATTTGTCTGGTTGCGTTTATATGTATTAGCTTAGAAATTTCATAAATAAATAAGATAATATGTCAGGAAGCTCCTCTCAAACTGCAGTGTATAATACTGTAATACTGTATAATAATGTATAATACTGTAATACAATAGTAATCGGGATGATCAAATTTGATCAAAATTTCTTCAGCCGTCAAAAAAGATTTATATATTGCTCGGCTTCTACTCCTCGGATTGAGATACCAATTACACCAGTTTTTAAGTAAAACGCTAAGCTATCCAGCATTGAAAACCGCAAAGTATCCACCTTACTTACCTCGTAGTACGAGTATGAACTCAAATCATACCAAATTTCAGTTGAGATCATTCAGTAGTTTCGGTGTGATGCGTGGTCAAGATACAGACAAACAGACAAAAAAAAAGAAAAAAAAACAGTTTTGGCTTCAGTATCGAATATAGAGTACCCTTCAAAAAAGATTACTTGTTACTTCAAAATTAACATAACTTTGGACCCCTATCCCGCAGGAATCCTTTATTTTATCAGGATAAAAATTAAACTCAATTTTCACCCATTATATAAACTATGACTGTGCCAAGTTACATTAAAATCCGTTTAGTAGTTTCAGCGTGATAAGTATTCGTTGAAATAATTTTCAACCCCTATCCTGCGGGAACCCTTTAATTTTTCGGGATGAAAAGTATCCTATGTCCTACCTCGTAGTATGAACTCAAATCATACTAAGTTTAATTTGAATTCATTCGGTAGTTTCGCCGTGATGCGCGGCCAAGACACAGACAGACAGACAGACAAAATAAAAAATTAAAACAGTTTTGGCTTCAGAATCGAATATAATACCCTCCAACAAAAAAACTTATTTTTTCAATGTACAGAATTTGACCTGTTACTCGAACAGTTTTATTATAAGTATATATAGATATATAATCTAATGCCAAGTGAATTTGCTTTTCGTATGCTTCACAAGCCCAACTGCTTTTTGTTCTTTGACAAGTTACCTAGCGAGATATTATTCTCGAAATCTGGATATTTAAATCTGATAAAGGTCATCGCTGTCAACTCTTTACGTCGCTAGAAATAGAATAAAGCGGTGTGATGTAATCGTCACAAGTCTAGATACAGTAAGGTCTTTCGCCAGTTAAATTGTCTAAAAAGTATCAATATTAATAAAAACGGTTAAAAAACAAGCCATTTTTTCAAATTTCTTGAGTAATTAGATTAGAGTCAAAATATACACAATTACGGAATGGAGTGGACTTACAGACAAAGTTTTGTTCTGGGAGGCACTTGCCAATGAATCAGCCTTTGCTTGCCCAGCAGCGGGGCGACATCAGCCAACAAAAAAAAACTACTTTGGTTATGAAATCTTGAGGGGCTTAATATTTAACAGACTAAAGAGCTAAGACGGTAGTGTCTTCATTTCTACTGTACAACGAGCTTTATGGTATTATGTATGACAAGTATAGCCAGTCGTTCCTTCCCAGCGTTTCTATGGTCGTTGACCTCTGCTCGGACTTTAGGCTTGAACCTGGAGGTAGCGTTTCGCATAACAAACGAAATGTTACTTATTGCCCGATACTTTCCTTGTTACGCAAACGGTAATCGTAAGAAATTAATAACAATATTTTGTTTGCTTTATTTATTTTCCCAACTACGAATAAAGAAGTTTCCAAGTACCGGAATGTGAAGGCTAATTTCCAAAAAGTCGTTTGTTATGAACTTATATACACATATACTTAAGTGGTAATGTTATAAGTGTAATGCTACAAACAAACAAAAAAGGATTTACTACAAAAAAAGGACTTCACTGAAACTCTACCATGTCAAAATATACAATTTTATTGGTTCAGTAATCCCAATAAAATACGAGTGAATACACCTTACACTTGATATCGTCGTTAATATTGTGGAAATATCGACGTCGTACCCAGATAGTAGTAGTTATAGGTAGTTTCTCAGTTAGGTAGGTACATTACAACACTATAGCTCCGAGCGAGTTATGGTTCGCAGTCAGGCGAGAGCTTTCGTAAGTTTTCGTGAGTTCGAGCGACATTGAGTGATCTATTGTTCAAGACACGAGCTTTGTAAGACTGCAGTATCTATACCTACTATAACTACAGCCTGTAAATCTATATATCAGGCGCCGCAACTGCCTTCTAGCAAATGCCTATCTAGACTGGCCTGTCTAGATCGTGTGCCGTGGAAGGTCACAGCAATTCATAAAACTTAGACATGCTCTATGCGCTACTGACAACCACTCACGCAATTATAGACTCTACTTTCTTTGCCCCAAAGACAATAATAGCGTGCTGGATACCAATACAGCGGGATTATATCATATTAGATGAAGTGCGACCCAATGCACAGCCTGATTTGAATTCTGACCTCGCATTTTCAAATGTTACGCATTTAAATAGTTAGGCGGTTTTATTAAAAATAATAATAATATTTGAAAGCTTATAATAATTTTATCGAGTGGGAAAATGCAAAATGAACGAAGTATTTTTCGGAAATTGTATTCTTGGTCTTATACATTTGGCTATTTCAAGAATTAGCAAATGTATTCAACCTCTATATTAATTTTTGCTTACATTTGGCTAATTTAACTACAAGTTGTAGTACTTACTCTATGCTTAAATCGACAGTCGGTACCAATAATTACATTCAAATTGAGACCTGCACAAAATTTATAGCATAACTGAAGAGACTGGCCATAAATCAAAGAAGTGTTTTCAGAATTACACAACCGTATTAAATATAAATATAAATGTTTAGTAGTTTATTGTTAGTTTAGTTAATACCATTTTATATAAAATGGTATTAACTAAATACTAGCTTTCCCGCCTGCGACTTCGTCAGCGCGGACTACAGTTTATCGCGAATAAAAGCATCCTATGTTCTTCTAGGATATTAAAAACCAATGCAAAAGTAGAGCACTAACGCTCTTGATGTTTTTTGACAGATTTGTTATTATTTCGTTTCCTTGGCAACCGTTCCTTATTAATCAACATTTTCCAGTTTTCCCGTGGAAACTTTCAATTTTCTGGGATAAAAGTATCCTATGTTTTATTCCAGGGTATAAGCTATCTCCATTCCAAATTTAATCAAAATCCGTCCAGCCGTTATCGCGCGAAAGGTTCCCAAACAAACAAACGATATAACAGTATGTTTGTTACTTTCACTCTAAAACGCCTGAACGGATTTTTATGAAATTTGGAATGGATATAGCTTATACTCTGGAATAACACATAGGATACTTTTCATCATCACCAACATCATCCACGGTGGTGAAACCGCGTGGCGCAGCTACATAATAATATTTGATGTATTTCTTCTTGTTCATGACATGTTAAGTTTTGACTTGTAAGTGTTATTATTTTGCCTATTTAGGTATATTATAATACTTTTGACTTTGACTCAGTGGCGAAGCGTGAGTTTCTGCCGCAAAGCTGAAATATGTATTTTTATAAAAATTTCAGCCCCTATATTTTTTCATCCCATTTCTGTGTATGCTTCGAAATGATTAGCAGAGCGATCGTGAAAATATTGAGCTAATTAACGAAAAATAATATGTACGCGAACGATGCGGGCTTAAAGTTGTTGAGGTATTTCTGTCAATAAAGAAATACTTCTTTTTTATTTGTAAATAAGTATAATTATATATACTTTTTACTTCATTTGTTTTAATTGTAAATATGATTTAGTCATCGTCATCATCATCAATAGCCTGCATTAGTCCACTTCTGGACATAGGCTTCTCCTAATGCGCGCCACTGAGCCCGATCTTCGGCTCTTCTCATGTAACTGCTGCCAGCTACTTTGCGTAAATCGTCACTCCATCTGGCCGGAGGGCGCCCTACACTACGTTTGCCTATACGTGGTCTCCACTCAAGAACTCGTTTACCCCACCGGTTATCGGTTCTTCGACTAATGTGACCGGCCCATTGCCACTTCAGTTTGCTAATTCTTTGAGCTATGTCGGTGACTTTCGTTCTCTGCCGAATCACCTCGTTTCGGATGTGATCCCTTAGAGAATCCTCGAGCTTAGCTGTGGACCAGTCTCACAGTCAGTGTCCACGTTTCGGCTCCTTATGTTATTACGGGTTGGACGCACTGGTCGAAGACTTTCGTCTTTAGGCACTGTGAGATGGGCGACGAGAAGACATGACGAAGTTTCCCAAATGCTGCCCAGCCCAGCCGAATCCGCCTATCGGCTTCCTTCTCAAAGTTGTGAAGGATTAAGCTGTCATATAGTTTTTGTTTTTAAAGTACTTAAATTAGAATAAATATATAGGAATATATTCATAATTAGAAATCATATAAAATATTGTATTCACACGAGCGAAGCGATCGCGAAAATTATGAGCTATTTCTTAAAAAAAAAACACACTGGGATGATTAAAAAGCGCGAGCGCAGTAAGAGCAAAAACTTTGTCATTTCTGTCAATGTAGAAATCAAAACATGTGTATTCATCATATGAAAAGAATTAAAACATAATCTATAATATTACATCAATCGCAAAAATTAATAATGACTGCTATCATTAAAAACGCGAGTGCAAATATATCGAACTATGTTTAACAGTAAAATAAAATAAAACTTCTAATCATATGAAAGTAATGAACAAATAAATTCACGTATTTTTATCAGATCAGAATAGAAAACATAACTCAAGATTACTTACAAAATATGTAGTGAAATATGCAAAAACTAGAGAGTGCAGTGTGCCAGCTCGAACAGTGCGCTATTTCAATCCCGACGTTTAATTTCCCTAAGAACCGACAACCGTTGGGGTAGACGAGTTCTCGACTGGAGTGAAGACCTGCGAAAAGCGTCTGGCTGATACTGGATGCTGAGAGCTGAAGACCGAGCTAAGTGGCGTGCACTAGGTCTACGTCCAGCAGTGGGCAAGTATGTGAGTTCTATTTTATGTATTTGTTTAAGTATTCCCCGAAATCTGCCGACCGGGGCTCGGGAACCTCCGCAAGGTTCCCCGTTCCGCTTTGACAATGCCGAGCGATTGGAGTTATTTATTCAAGTAACGTTTACTCGGCGACTAATAATTAGAAATGACATGTAGAAATAAAAAAGTAACTTTCATTTGTGGGCTCTGCGGCAAGCTGCTGTCGTTCGCGATCATACCGACATATGACTGCTGCTACTTCATTTCATGTGCTCGCTCCTGCAGAACGAAGAACTCACCACACACTGAATCTAATGTTATTGAACTGGACATAAATGAGAAATAAGTATAATAAAAAAAATTACAAAAAAAAGATTTTGCGATATTTTTTTTATTGTTTTTTTGTTTAATTTAAAATTCTTACATTTTACGTTTTCATTAAAAAAACTTTAAAAAAAGCCTTCAGCCGGCATGGCATAAAATCGGGAAGTGCTCGAAATTTGAATTCCAAGATTGCAGGACAAAATACATAGATACATACTTAAAAACTAGTGACGTTTAAATAAAAGCTTTTCAAAAATACTAAGTATGCCGATTATTATTTCGTTCATTACTTACCGCAAAGTACCAGTCAAATTGTATTAATCGTGGTCACATAAATGTATGGTTATTTTTTTTATACATTTTGACTATTAGTTTAACAATGGATTGAAACAATTAAAACTCATAAAAACCGGCAACGTGCGAGTCGGACTCGCGCACCGAGGGTTCCGTACAAACTTGTGGGTATGTAAATAGTTCGTCCATCACAGGAATAGAGACAGGTTTTTTAAAACAAGTTTTTATTTTGTTACGGTTTCCCCTTTATTTGTGCTATAAGACATTGCTTTTTGCCAAATTTCATGATTTTAGGCCAACGGGAAGTACCCTATAGGTTTTGATTCCCACGCGAGTGTCAAAATAGGCGGCGTAAACAGCCGTTTCTTTGCCTTGATACCACTAGTACCATTGGGCAGTACCATTAATGGTATTTGTTTGTAATTTTATGTTATTTCCCACATAAGTTTTCAAATTTATAAAATAACTAACTACACTTTACGGTTTCACCTGCTGCTACCTGTCACCTTTACATCTGTCACTTTGATACATGTCACTGACATCTAATGATGATGAAAAGTACCTTATGTACCTTTATTCCAGAGCATAAAGTATATACATACCAAATTTCACTATTTAATGGTACTAGCAATCTAAAGTATCTAGTGTCTCTAGTATCAATAATCGTACTGTCTATGAGTAAACCCTGGAATTTGATACTTGTATTTTATTTAACGGTGCTAGCGATACAAACTAGTGTCACTGGTACCGTTAATGGTATTGCCCAGTGGTACTAGATTTTAATAGCGATGACTTAGAAGTTTTTTTTTACAGCTCCAAGAGATTGCTAGCCTGAGTACTTATTTGATATTAATTTCAACTTGATATCTCCACGCATTTCTTAGAAAAAGGGTCTTGACATACAGACAGAGGGACGGACAACAATAAGCGTTAATTTTTTCCCTTTGAGGTACTGAACCCTAAAAACAAATAAAAAAACAACAAAAAATACAAATAAATAAAATGAATTAACAACATCCTTAGTTTCTAGGAGTACCTTCACCATCTATGTCAAAAAGGATCACGTAGTGTCTGTCACACAGTAATGTTAGCCAACATCTAGTTAATTAGTAGTCATGGTGCTTTTGTGGAATCACTAACGTGCACGACCAAGTGATTTAATATGCCATGGTCAATAGGCACACTGCGAGTTAAAAAGTCTAAAACCACATAAAAATATTTAAATATGCTCTCAAAGCTCTCATTTCTAATTTCACTGCCTATCTCTTAATTTGCATAATTAAATTATTCATAGGAACTTCAAATATCCATAACTCGTACGTGCAAACTGATCGAAAAATTAATATTCAGATTTTGTCCAGAGTGAGACAATGGCGAACCAGTGGCCAGTCGAAGAACGCGAGCCGTCGCGCAGCAGTCTTTATTGCGATCGCACCGTTCGCTGTCCTCATAACTAACAATGAGTTATTGAACAATATTCATTTTGACAACGCATCACAAAAACATTTCTCTAGCTTTTTCTTATAATTTTGGACTTAACGTGGATGTGTGACACCGCTGTGCTCAAGATGCGAATTTAGTGTTAGGTGGCAACTATGAGTGAAAACGACCGCAGGAGTCATTATGAGAAGGAAGAGCTGGAGTCCCTGTACGCGCCGAACAACAATAATTCGATTTACAGCAATGGGACTTTGCACTACTGTAGCATTTACAGGTAATCACTGCTTTTGCGGTGGAGCGTTTTCGCGCCCGCCCCACCGACGGTGACGCTGTAGAGTTCAGATATAGACCAACAGAATATATAATTCATAAAAAAACACTGCTTTGCAACACTATCCGCATTGTAGAGATATACCGACAATGAAGAATGTAGACAACGACGTTTGATTTAGACGATAGGTGACCCCTTTTCGTCCCCCGGGTGCTGTGAGAACCAGTTAAGGGATTGAAATTGTTCGCTTAACTTGTTTATTTGATTCTGCCATGTAGTGTACCCACCCACAACTCGAAAATATGGACTATCCTGAAGAATAATTTGTAGCAATGATTGTTGTTAACTTTTCTTTGTCTTTGCAAAAAAGAACAGTGTTCTTGTAATGTTCGGTTATGTATTGTTAAGATTCTGCATGTGCATAACTCCAGCGTTACGCACAGGTAATTAAATTGTATAGTCAACAACTTTCTAATTTCATACGTGGTCATACATACTCGTTGTTACCGACATAGACAAGACAGTCACCTGGAAACAGTTACTGAACCTACATAAGTATTAGATTTTCTAGTTTCTTTCAGTCATCGTATTTAACGATTACTGACAGCTACAGATTCTGATCTTAATTAGTATCCCTGATGATTTGTAAGACTGTAGCATCCCCTAGTGGCGTTTAATACCTAAATCAATTTCTACGATTCCAAAAAAATATGGTTCAATCAAAACAGCTCATATCAGGGCACGAAAGTAGAAACATCGATTCCAAGTTCTAAAGAATCAAAAACTACAAGCCACGGTCCAAAAAAACAGCAAGCAGAATTCCAGACTCGAATACAAATCATTGCAGTTCTGTCTATGTTCAATATATTTGTTCCTTATATCAGTAGCTCCCGCTACTGAACAAATATATTGAATTGAATTGTTGGATTCCCATCCAACCTGCTAAACTTACGCACGGAACTGAGTCCTCGACACAACCACTACACCCATGTTGACTGTTGATTTGTATTAAACGAATGTAGAAATAATGGCCAATCATAGTTCGAGTATGGGCAATGGGCACGCGTCATTCTACCACGGCGTTTAATTAGGTCACTGCGGCCGACCACCACCGTACACACCTTACGTAAACCCCACTGTCACAACAGTAACTGTTGTGCGCCAAGTACGAGCAGTGTTGAAACTTTATACTGCGTTTTCTATCCGCATTAGTAGTAAACGGATTATGTGAAGGTCGCAATGCATTTTCAGTGTTGCTAGTAGTGTCACAGTTTATTAACCTGGCGCATAGACAACTGCATATAATCCGTACACCTGGCGTCTGAGCATCACTATAAAGTCCCACTAAAGAGTAATATTTCGTTCTAAAATCAACCCTCATCTTACGTTAGCTTAAAAATCTTTTTAGTGGTGAGTCATTCAAAGCAATATACTAAATCTTTGCAAATAAATGTTTGAGAGCGCCCCAAGCTTGCTAATTTCAAAGATGCGTGCGCCTTATAGTAAGTTTGTTATGTAAGTTAAGATAGCACGCGTTTACTCTAAAGCAACTGAGAACATAGCATTAAAGATGCAAAATAAAATTTCGATTTAAAAAAATAAGAATTTGTAAATACCCTCAACCGTTGAGGCTATACTGTGGATTATTGAAAGATCCGAAGGAAGTAGCAGCGTGTCTGAGAACGCGCATAAGATTTCTCTGCACTGCTCGTGTGAAAGTTGTTTTCCTCGCGTTGATGTTGACTATATTTTTTGCGGCGAATAGCTAGCTGCGTTTGATCAATTCTGCACTGATAACAACTACTTGGCTTAGAAGTTGTAAGTAGGTTAGTACTTAGTCATTTTTGTAAATAATTGGTAACACCTGATATATTGAGACCCACCACGGGATTTTTACTCAGGTACATTTCAGCTGACTGATATGAGTTACAAAAAAAAAATGAGCAAAATGCTATTTGTTTGCATGCTTGCTTATCGTATGAGGTACTTAATGTTGGCCAAAGGTGTCAGTTTGTCACACCTCCCCCTATTAAGCAATAACAGCCAATACCGACAAATTAGTGTACCCTGAAGCGTGGAGCGATGGATAGTACGTACAGTCATTGGTGTGGAGCTGAGGACCAAACCCGGTATCATTGAATTCTAAGGCGCACTACTACACCTCTCGGTCACCACAGCTCTTGGTAATAGGAACATGGCTATGGAATAAACAATGAAGCATTTACAAAATAAATATAAACAGACATAAACATATCACACAGAAATAAATATATCCACAACAACTTAAAAAAGTGAAACGTATGTTTGTTTGGGGTGCTTTTACGCGATAACCGCTGGATGAATTTTGATGAAATTTGTAATCACTGGAAAAAAACATAGGAATTTTTATCCCGGAAAATTGAAAGTTTCCATGGGAAAACTGGAAAATGTTGATTACTCGCTGTAAGGAACGGTTGCCATGAAAACGAAATAATAACAAAAAGAGCGTTGCTATACTTTTGTATTGGTTTTTAATATCCTGCATAGGATTTTTTTTTCGCGTCAAACTGTAGTCCGCGCCGACGAAGTCGCGGGCTAAAGCTGTTCAGCTTCTGTTTACCCAGCTCCTCGGTTATACTAGCTCATAGTTTTATATTCTTCGACAGTAATATCATAGGTTCGTAGGCAGGTTTATTACAATGAAACTAATGTAGTCTATTTTTCTATTCCAGCCAAAGAACAGTACAAGAAACAAAAGGATGGGACGTGTTCCGGGAGTTTCCCCCAAAGCAGGACAGCGGGTCCATGGAGAGTCAGAAATGCCTGGAGTTCACAGTTCGGCTGCTGAAGGTCTGGGCCTACGCCATAGTGTTCATCGTGGTCCTGGCGTCTGGAGTCATCGCGAAAGGCAGCACACTGTTTATGACCTCTCAACTTAGGAAAGACAGGCGAATAGCTTATTGTAATAGGAACTTAGGTGAGTCTTAATTACTATCTACCTATATCTTATTCAAATTCAAATAAGATATAGGTTTCTTATTCTTATTTTTTAGTAGAAAATTTAAAAGCCCTGTTATAAGAACCACCCTGTTTAAGTCGCTTGTTCGTAGTCACTTGGAATATTGCCCTAGCATTTGGAACCCTCATTATGACTGCCATGAGCAGAGAATAGAGAGTATCCAAAAAAGATTTTTACGTTTTATGACTAGGTCGCTGGGCAAGAGACATGAGTTAATTGATTATATGGACAGATTACAATATTTTCAGTTGAAAAACTTGGCTGATAGACGTCGCTTAGCAGATCTTGCTTTTTAGTATAAACTTTTAAATGGTCACGTTAATATTCCCGATATCTTGTCATTGATTGGGTTTGTTGTTCCGCGTTCTGGCTACCGTACTAGTACTTACAAATTTATGTTCATCCAACGGCATAGAACTAAAATGGGCAAGCATAGCCCAATAACAAGAATGCTAAGACTATGTAACCAATTGTGGACAGAATGTGGGATAGATATTTTTGACAGTTCTCTTCGATTTTTTAAGAGAAGG
Source organism: Alsophila aescularia (assembly GCA_946251855.1). Lineage (NCBI taxonomy): Eukaryota > Metazoa > Arthropoda > Insecta > Lepidoptera > Geometridae > Alsophila > Alsophila aescularia. The sequence continues at coordinate 55,674,410 of OX276375.1, forward strand.
GTTGCCGAAACCCTTAAAGCTACTCGAGGGTCTCATTAGAGCTCCTAGTTGTTTTGTTTTAATTTTAATATTATTTCAAAATTTTCCTATATTTTTTAATTAATTTTTTTTTCTCATTTAGTTAACATAATTTTTTATTTTTGGTCGAGAGTTGGTTGTAAAAAATATCATTTTTATTTATTCATGCTGTGTTTGCCTCTTATTGGGTTGTTACTCTCACCCTAAAAAATATATGTAATTAGACTAAGTTTATTGTATCATCCTGTTGGTAAGCCAAAAAAAAAAAAAAATTAAATCTGAATTTGATTGTCAATTGAAAAGTAACAAAGGACGTGGCTGAAACCTTTCAGTTTTGATAACTCATGTTTCACCAATGTTTTACTCTACATCGGTGTTTTAAATATTTGGTAGACGAAATAGTCATACAGTCTTGGCTGGCTCGGCCACGTCGAAAGCTTGGAGGAGGGTGGTTGGGCTAAAAGAGCGTATCCGGGACGGAAAAGAAACCGCAGGCCTATCTTTTTGTGGTATGCGTCTTACGCAAGAGTCCGCCCGGAGAAGTACCACAACTTTGTCAGATACTGAACCGCTAAGCAGTGTGTAAACATTTATGTGTTTCGGTTTGACGAACAATGATTCCAGCGAAATACTTTATTGCACCTAAAAAGATATTATTACACATAAAATATTTCTTTAAAATAAGTACAAAGGCTGTCTTATCGCTAAGAGCGATCTCTTCCACACAACCTTTGGATGGACAGTAATGTAAGAATAAGTAGTAGACGGCGGCGCATTAAAATAACATTCTATTACATAGATACTTGTGTAAAATACAATAATAACTATTTATACGATAAACTATTACATGTTAATACAATAAACTAATACATATTTATATTACAAATTAGGTTTAAATACATACTTTTACGTAGCAGTGCTTAGATTGGAGAGATAGTGATTCTTTACCATATTTTTAAATATAGGTAATGTTTTAGCTCGTCTGATATCCAGCGGATGTGCATTCCACAGTTTCACAGCTTTTACTGTGAATGACTTTTCATAGAACTGTGTAGTGTGGGGAGGTGTCTTGAGTTGAAGAGTTTCTGAGGAACGCAAGCATCGGGAGTGGGTCATGTGCAGGAACACAAAACGTTCTTTGAGATAGGGAGTAGAAGGAATAAATAAAATATTGAATAGAATAGAAAGGATGTGAGCATTCCGGCGAAGGCGAATAGGTACCACTTCAGCTAAATGGACAATGAGACTTAAAAACCAAAGCCTTAGGGTGACGAGCGCAGTGCAGAGACGCGCAAGCTTTTGCATCCAAAGTTCTGGTTGGCGCTGCAACTGTTATGGGCAGGCGTGACGCTTACCATGAGGCCAGCGTCCGTATCACACAAAAGAACAATAAAAAAAATACTGGCGCGCCAAGTCCCGCTGGTGCCGGGAAGTGCAGCACCTGCGCAAACTTTTAGTGACAACTGGCAAGAGATGGCACTGACTGGAAGGAATGGTGCTGTATTCTGTGTGAGTCTAAGACTCGTTCTGGATTACTGTGCCTTCGTAGTACCCATTTAATGCAAGACCTTCATTAAATTTCAGGTAGAGATAAACAATTCTTAGTGACGTTACCGGACGAAGAGCGGGTAGCGTGGATGTGGGCCATCCTCGCAGCGTACGCCATCCCTGAGATCGGCACCTTCATCCGGGCCGTCCGGATCTGCTTCTTCAAGTCGTCGAAGAGGCCTAGCAGCGCACAGTTCATTGTGGTAAGGCGATCATATACATACAACCGTACAGGTGAACATTACATAAGTTAACCAAAAGAACAGTTACGAAAGAATGAAGGACATAGTTATAGATAAATCAATGAAGTGGATTACGTGAGATAAACCTTCGTTTACAACATATTTTACAGATTGTAGGCAGTAGACAGTCTCCAGATAAAATCTCAAGTTCAGCGAATTTAGACGAATAACATGACGATGAAATCTAGAATAATGAACTTTACATTTTACAGTATCACAAGCGCATTTCTGATGAACGGTTTAAAAAAAACGAACAATCATTTAAAATTAATAATAACTTACCGCTTAAAATTCATTCGAGCATCATCATCATCAGCATTGGACGTATGCACGCTGAGCTCGGTCTTCATTTTCTTCCAGCCGCTTTTCACATGTCGTCTCTCCACCTGGCCACAGGACGTCCTACGCTACGTTTGCCTAGACTTGGTCCCACTCGAGAACTCATCTACCCCAACGGTTATCGATTCATCGGGAAATGTGCCCAGCCCACTGCCACTTTAGCTTGCTTATCCTTAGCCCTGTTTCGGTTACCTTGGTTCTCCGTCGGATATGTTCATTACGAATCTTGTCGTTCAGAGAAACTCCGAGCATAGCATAATTTAAGCTATGCTTGGAGTTTCTCTGAAGGATAAGTTGATCCGTTTTCTCTGATTTCAAAATTATTGCAGATTATCTCATACCTACTTAACATTGACATTTTATGTTTCAGGTGTTCATAGCCGAATCGTTACACACTGTCGGCATGGGGTTACTGTTCTTCAAGATCCTGCCCGAACTGGACGTCGTCAAAGGCGCGATGGTGACCAACTGCCTGTGCATAATCCCAGCCATTCTTAGCTTGTTGTCGCGAAACTCGCGGGAATCGAAACGCTTCGTCAAAGTGATCGTGGACATAGCCGCGATAGTCGCGCAAGTCACCGGCTTCATCGTTTGGCCGCTGCTAGAAAACAAGCCAGTACTCTGGCTCATACCGATATCTTCTCTCTGCATTTCACTGGGTTGGTGGGAGAACTACGTGACGCGCCGGAGTCCGCTGGGTGAGAACTTATTATCTCATTGTTTTGCGATTTCACTACTATTGTACATTATGCATGATCGGTAAGCGATGCGATGATTGCTATAAGTCAGAAGGATGGATAAACCTTTAATGAGCGTGTATTTACGGTTCAAAATGGGATAATCAACGTGAAGTAATACTTGGTTGATAAAACAGAGAAAAATCGAAAGTTGTTTAAGAGAAAATAAAACTTTGTGTTGTAAATTCAACTCAATCGTTTTTATAGTATAGTCACAATAGAGATATAAGTAAACACAAACAAAAGGGGCCCAACTTGAACATAGGTTCGCTCAGCAGGACCACGTACCCCAGTACTTGTGGTAGCTATAGCAATTTGCAAGGAAATTACGCACACGAAGTAACAATCTTGTTTCAATACAATGCAAGGTGCAATCAGACATTTTTAAACCGGATTCCAAGGACTGTTTTTTTTGTGTGTTATTTTTTTTTTACTTAAAAGGATAGATAGGTGTGGTGTACTTCCATACACATTTTATCCAAAATTGTTTTTTTATTTTTAGAATTCGTTTTGTCTTTGTTCAAAAGAACTTATTTTTAACCCCCGACAAAGAATAGGGGTGTTATAAGTAGTATGTATCCATAAGTCTGTGGAATCGTAGCTCCCAAACGAATGGACCGATTTTGATGCGTTTTTTTTTTGTGGTTTGAAAGCTGATGTGATCGTGATGGTTATTATCTATAATGGGGATCGGGGGTTATATACATTTTTATTTGTGCTTGTTTCACTAATTATACACTAATCACTGTCTTTTATTTTCCCAGGCATAATAAAAAGTTTGGCGAGAGTGAAAGAAGAGTTGAACACAACCCGGTACTTTACTTACCGGTTCATGTCAGTCTGGAAGGTCATGCTGTTCCTCATGTGCATTCTGTTCACCATCTGGACGGACGGCGACGACCCCGCCATGTTCTTCCAACTCTTCAAAGCTGGGTTCGGGCCGCACAACATTGTCGTTGAGGAGGTAAGGTGTTGTACAAGTGCTTGTGTACCTATCTGATACTTACCTACCCTATAGTCACAGTACATACAGTTCCGTAAGGACTATGTATGTACTGTGCTACAGGTACTTACCCATATCGCGTCTTGTGATTATGTTTATGTATGGCGTTCTATCATTGTTTTAGACCTGACATAACTAAACTGGCTTCCAAAACTTAGTGCCACACTTTTATAATTAACCAGCTTTCGCTCGCGACTTCGTCCGCGCGGACTACAGTTTATCGCAAAAAAAGCATCTTATGTTCTTCTAGGATAGTAAAAACAAATGCAAAGTAGGCATAGCACCAACGCTCTTGATGTTTTTTGACAGACTTGTTATTTCGTTTCCATGGCAACCGTTCCTTACAGCCAGTAATCAACATTTTCCGGGGTAAAAAATATCCTGTTTTATTCCAGGGTATAAGCTATCTACATTCCAAATTTCATCACAATCTATCCAACAGTGAAAATCGCATCGCAATCGGTCCAGTAGTTTTGACGTGAACTTAGTACTTACCACACTTTTAAAATGAATAGTTTTCTTATTAAATTGCTTGGCTCCTACTTATTGGATTGAGATATCACGTACACCGTTATTAAGTAAAAACCTAAGGTCCAAAGATTTGGAAAGATCCAAAGGTGAAAATAAATCGCATCGCAATCGGTCCAGGTTTTAACGTGATGCTCGTACAGACAGACACCAAGTTTTTGGTTTTTACCTTTTATAAGTTAAAAACGTTACTAATGTATAATAAACGATAACTTCAAAGGAAGTTGATGAAATTTGCTATAAAACGTTTTTTATTACAAAACTCTGACTTCTATAGTATAGAAAAAAAAACAATTTTAAAAGTGTGGTACTTACTAAGTTTTTAAGGGCAGAGTAGTTGGTACCCCTACTATTAACACCACGCCGTGAATTTAGGGATAGGGCGTAAGGGAGTACGACCGAATAATGACAAAGGCATCATAACGACAGTTACCCGAATATTATTTAGTACCGAACTTTCACGAAAGTCCATAGGCCCTTAGTAGTACTAATATTTATTCTGTGGCCATAGTTCCTTCAGAACTTTTTTGTTGTTTTACAAATATTTGTCTCGATGCAGAAAATTATTACGATTTTTGTATTTTCCCATTGACCTTATTGTAATGTGAACTGTGAGCAAGCCCCTTACAATAATAACGTCAGCCGCATGTTATTCATATATGTGTACATTTCGTCATCCCGGTACCAGCCCCTGTGGCCTAATGGATAAGGCATCGGCCTCCTAAGCCGGGGATTGTGGGTTCGAGTCCCACCAGGGGTACAAATTATTTTGATCTTTTGTCCAATTTTTGAAAATGTAGATTATTTTATATAAAATAACCTTTTTTTTCAGGTTCAAATTCATACGGGCGGCACGATGATACCAGATTTAGTTAACGTAACACTAACGGGGGATTCGGTCGAAGTAGCGGCCGCGTATAAATCTGCTATCTACGTTGTCCTCATCCAAGTATTCGCTGCGTACATTTGCTACATCTTCGGAAAGTTTGCTTGCAAGATCCTCATTCAAGGGTTCAGTTATGCGTTCCCTATAAACCTGGTGATCCCTCTGGTCGTGAACTTGTTGATCGCCGCTTGCGGGATACGGAATGGTGACACTTGCTTCTTCCACGGGAGTGTGCCGGATTATCTCTACTTTGAAAGTCCTCCAGGTCTGTGTTTTTTTTCTTCTACATTTTGTATTCTAAAATCTGCATAGAGACCTGTCTGATTTAAAGCCAATAAATAAATTGGTATTATAAGAGATTAAAAATAGCTTATTTCCGGAAAATAAGTATATGTACCTACATTACAAAATTATTATTTAACTAGCTGTACCTGCGTGGTTATTTTTTTTAGGTTAATAGTAACCTATGGGCTATTCAATAACCAATATAACCTACTTAGGTACATTTATACTACATTTTCTTCATCAAAATTCGTTTAGACTTCAAATGGTTTATGATCGATTACTACGGCTTCTACACATCGGATTGAGATGCCAAGTACACCAGTTTTAAAGTCAAACTTAATCTATCCAACAGTGAAAACCGCATCGCAATCGCTCCAGTAGTTTTTACGCGATGTGCGTGCAGACAGATAGACACGATTAAAAAAAAACACATTTAGTTCTTATTTCAAGTCCCCTAGAACATTTTTTCCACGTCTTAATATGTTACTTTCTTGTTCGAGCACTTTCCGATGTGAGCTACACTGAAAGTTAAAGCCGGATTAGCGATCCGGCTGAAACTATCAGCTCACAACTTGAAGACAATGCATTTAAAAAAAACGCTGTTACTCGTATCAGATTATTTTTTTAATTCTCTTCTTTGTAAATACTTTTTGTTACTTACTTATTATAAGTATATACAGATATTGGTTCAACGCTTCAGTTCTAGCGCAGTACATATATAATTATATTGTAGGACTACATATGTACTGTGATATAATGATTGTATTCCTGGGCGCCTTTTACCCGTTTCCTATTCAACATGTACCTACAATACCATGTTTTGTGTACGACTATTTTCCCGTAATATTAATCAAATTATTAAAATTAAATGGAATGAATAAATAAAAACTTCCCTACGGAGTTAACATTACGCATTTTTCAAAAGATCGACTTCTACTGTCTGAGAGATAACTCAGCATTTCCATTACAACTTTTAACATATAAACACGACAAAAAGTTACAAATCTATAATAGAAGAAGAGCAAACAAACTGACGACCGGTTGGCCAAGTGGTTGTGACCCTTACTGCGAAGACATGTCGCGGGTTCGAATCCCGCAAGGTGCAATCATTTGTGTGATGAGCAGAAATGATTGCTTCCGAGTCATGGATGTAATATTCGTATCTATGTATGTTTATCCGTAGTCTAGTTCCCATAGTACAGGGTATCCTAGTTTGGGGCTAGGTACTTGGTGTAAATTGACCTGAATATACTTATTTATTTATATAGGGCGGCCTCGTCGCTAGAACCGATCAAGTAATGTCCAATGTATTTTGCTTTACAGTGTTTACACTGAGCGACTTCATCTCTCGACAAATGGCATGGGTGTGGCTGCTGTGGCTGCTGTCGCAGACGTGGATCACGATCCACATCTGGACGCCGAAGGCCGAGCGCCTGGCGTCCACGGAGAAATTGTTCGTACTGCCGACGTACAACGGGCTGCTGATAGACCAGAGCATGGCCCTCAATAGAAAGAGAGACGACGGGAAAGATGTCAAGACTGAAGTTAGTACTTAGATGATGAAATGTATTTTAGATAGATAGATAACTCTTTATTGCATACCACTTAAATCGTACATTGTACATCATAAATCACAAAAAAATAATAGATAGGTAGGTAGTTTAGGTGTTATTCCAGGGTATAAGCTATCTCCATTCCAAATTTCATCATAATCCGTTCAGCCGTTTGAGAGTGAAGGAAGATGATGATGATGATGATGAAAAGTATACCAATGTATTATTCCAGGTTATAAGCAACCGTTATCGCGTGAAAGTTCCGTAAACAAACAAACATACAATATATATTTATATACTGGTGTGGATGGTCGGTTGGTCAGTTCAAAATACTACCAAAAGATGGCGTTACCGTCTCCTAAGATGGATTGGGTTATTAGGGGAAATTTGGGTGATGATACAGTCACGGTAGCTGAATCGGTTAGAGGCATGTGCCGCGCAGAGGCATGGATGTATGCGGGTTCGAATCCCGCCCGTGACCCAAATTTTTCATTTAGAAAATTATCAGATATTATTTATGAACAATATCGCAGGTGCATCATAAAAGATATCATGAAGAATGCTATAATGCAGTATGCCAATAGTACCTATTGTAATTAAAACTTTTAAACTTTTGCGATAGGTAAAACCCGGAATTCAATTAGCGCTAATTAGCAATAAATCTGTCAATTAATATTCATGAATTTCGTGACGAAAAGCCTTTTTCACTTCTCAAGCTAGTTAAATTCTTGTATATGCTGGGCGTAGGCGACATAAAACTGAATTTTATGCTCTAGAAGTGTTTTACTTCTCTAATTCTCTATGGTTTCCAATAAAAGAGACTATAGGGAATTAGAGAAATATTTAATAAAAAGTGGCGGGAAAGATGCTCTCGTCTTTTCTTAACAGTATTTAAATAAGATACGATAAGATATAACTGTTTACAATCATTTCCTCGCAATCGAAGTGGAAAGCAGAGTGTTATATATAACTCGTTTATAAAACTAGGCATTTTATTTTCGACTTAATATCTACCCTCGCCATCGGCTCGGGTGGATAAAATTTCTTGTTTTAAGCACTTGTTGTACAATCTACTATTTTTGTGTGCTTTTCCAGGACCTAGCAGAAATAGAAAAAGAAAAGGGTGACGAGTATTACGAAACCATCTCAGTCCACACCGACAACACAGGCGCCTCTCCAAAAACCGTGAAGTCATCAGATCAAATCACGAGGATATACGCGTGCGCTACCATGTGGCACGAGACCAAAGACGAGATGGTGGAGTTCCTGAAGTCTATTCTTCGGCTGGACGAGGACCAGTGCGCCCGGCGAGTCGCGCAGAAGTACCTGCGCGTGGTGGACCCTGATTACTACGAATTCGAAAGTAAATTTTATTTTCTCTGATGTACCTAATTGCATCGAATTCTAATCGTAGATTTTAAATTACCCAAGGACATGAGAGCACCCAAAAAAGTTAAGCATATACACAAATTTTATTTTTCTTTTCATTATTGCAGCAGTTACATCAAAGAGGCCGTTAATTTTATATTTTATGGCAAAAATAAACACATATTATATTTGATACATTTTAAAATTCGGTTTAAAAAACACTGTATTTTAATACTTACACTACAAAATATTGTCGATGATGTGTACCTAAACATATTTTTGGATATGGTCTTGCTTAAAATCTGTAATATCACTACATAATATAAAAGAAAGTCACCAAACGTCTGTCCACAAATATCACTGAAATTACTAAACCGTTTTTGTTCCGGTTTTCACCTAGGCGTAGTGTTTTTTTTGCGTACGCTATTTATACCGTTAGAGCTGTATGAAACCAATGAATAAAAAACTTCTCAAAAAATTCTACAAAAAAGTCCGTAACATTTCTGTAACAAAATACATATTCCAATGCCTCAATTTTCTAGAGCTCTTTGTGCTGATGTGTATAAATCCTTACCAAATCAAATATCACAATAATCTGTCTCATTTTATGTAGTTAGGATAAGTTTTGCCATTCACACCATACTTTTTGATGAGTCGTTTGAAAGCTAACACGATGTTTTTGATGAGCGCATTTCAATTAATTCTGCCCTACCCGTTCTTCGTACCTACTATTTTTTATTCTGTGGTGTAATAGTGCAAAGACGTAACCGGCGGGTGCGGGCTGGCCATAGGTTGACATTGTAACGTTTTATGTTAAATATTTAGAGAATCCCGTGCGAAGCCGGGGCGAGTCGCTAGTTATATAAGCCATTTCATAATAGATGACTATCCGGTTTTGTGTGCCTTATTAAATGAATAACCGTCTATGTATTACAGCTCACATTTACTTGGACGACGCCTTCGAAATCTCAGATCACAGTGACGACGATTCTCAAGTGAACCGCTTCGTGAAACTCCTCGTAGATACTTTAGACGAAGCCGCTTCCGAAGTTCATCAGACCAATATACGAATGAAGCCGCCGAAGAAGTACCCCGCACCGTATGGAGGAAGGCTTACTTGGGTGCTGCCAGGGAAGACTAAGATGATCTGCCATTTGAAGGACAAGGCTAAGATTCGGCACAGGAAACGTTGGTCTCAGGTACGTACACCCATGAATCCGTTAGTGTAAGTGTTTAATGTGAAGGTGAAGTGCTATGGATATTTCGTCTTTAGTCTTTCCCGGCCTTTTCAGTCCCTAGCTAGCTGAATTGGAGAACCGACAAGCATTGAAAACTAGTTTTAGAGTGGAGACCACGTTTAGGCTAACGTAGTGTGGGACGTCCGCCGGTCAGGTGGAGAGACGACTTGCAAAAGACAGCTGGCAGCGACTGGATTGGAAGACCCGAAGATCGGGCGTTCATTAGGAGAGGCCTACATCCAGCAGTGGACTAGTATAGGCTGATGATGATGAATCAATGGAATCCTATATTAAGTGCGGATTTCCATCGCTCCGTGATTCGAAGGGCACGTCAAGTTGTAGATACCGGCTGTTATTGATTATCAGAAGCCCTTGGGCGGCCTGAAAAACTCTGACACCAGAGGCTAGCACTACTCGTACGACAAGCAAACAATTTACGAAACCATATAAATTTACACCTAAATTGTGTGTAGAAAGCTACAGAAACTTGGCAAGGTCCTTAATCACTCAGCTATCTTTCAACTAATCACTTTTAAATGATGAACTATCTAACCATGCCTCGGAACTTTGACATTCCATGTTTACTCTCTTCCAGGTGATGTACATGTACTATCTCCTCGGTCACCGTCTAATGGAGCTGCCCATTTCTGTGGATCGTAAGGAAGTGATGGCCGAGAACACATACTTGCTGACCCTGGATGGAGACATCGACTTCCAGCCGCATGCCGTGCGACTCCTGATCGACTTGATGAAGAAGAACAAGAATCTGGGAGCTGCTTGTGGAAGAATTCACCCTGTTGGCACTGGTAAGAATTGTCTCCTGCTAAAAATATTTATTATAGATACCGAACACATGACATAGTTTTGACAGACACCTGGGTATAACATATCATATATATCATATGAAAAAAAAATTACCAACCAACCCAACTTCCAACCAAAGAAGTCGGTTAAATGCTCGAAGAAACTTAATAACACGAGTAGGTCAAGCTCAGAATTCTTCTCCGTCGCGAACTCCACTAATTTGATTATATTGATTTTTAGTCAGAATACAGCATAGTATTATATTCTTTTTGGTTTTCAGGACCTATGGTGTGGTACCAGATGTTCGAGTACGCTATCGGCCATTGGCTGCAAAAGGCGACGGAACACATGATCGGCTGCGTGCTCTGTAGTCCTGGGTGCTTCTCACTTTTCAGAGGAAAGGCTCTCATGGACGACAACGTCATGAAGAAATACACACTGCGTTCTGATGAAGCTCGGCATTACGTACAGTATGATCAAGGCAAGTCTTATTATTGGCAAAAATCAGGTGGGGCATGCGTATCAGGTAAGATCAAACACAAAAACCGGACCACGGTCGGGTAAAAATAGCCTATGACACTCTTGCGATGAAAACGAATCGATTGACACCTCGCTTCTCAAAATTGGACCTAGTTTTTAGTTTGAAGACGTACCCCTTCATTTGCCTTGCCGTAGTCGGGAAAAAGAAATAGCCTATGACACTCTCTACATGAAGAAGAACTGATTAATACCTCGTTAGTCAAAATCGGACCAAGTTTTTAGTTTGAACTCATTACCCTTCCCTTGTTTCGCTGTAGTCGGGTAAAAAACGGTTACATACTGTGTAACTCATACCCTCGCAGCATAAGATAAGATTCCCTGTATCGAGAGTGGTATGGACACACACATCAACATACTGCAAACATCCAAGACCCGAGAATATGGTCATGACATTATTTTTGCCTCGGCCATGATTCGAAACTACCAACTGCGCCGCAGTGTCGTCAAACCACAGTAAAGCTGTCAAAGGAAAAAAGTTGTAACCCTTCGCATCGCTGCGCTTTATGATATTGCCGTGAAAATGCTGCTTCAAACACACTGAATATTATAAATATATTAAATTTTAATGTGAATTTCTAAAACAGTCAGCGAAATATTATTATCTTGTCGGTTTACTAATAGCCGCTTTGTCCGTGCGAATATTAGAACCAGGCCTTTCCTTCACAGGGGAAGATCGTTGGTTATGCACACTGCTCCTCCAACGAGGTTACCGCGTGGAGTACTCGGCTGCTTCCGACGCCTACACGCACTGCCCTGAGGGTTTCAATGAGTTCTACAACCAGCGCCGTCGCTGGGTACCCTCGACCATCGCCAACATCATGGACTTGCTCGCCGATTACAAGCACACCATCAAGATCAATGACAACATATCGACGCCTTATATCGCGTATCAGGTACGTTTTGCTGCTGATACATATTGTCATCGTGTTAAGCCTTCGGAAAGACTACGGGAAATTTTATTTCCCGTAGTCCCACCACGCTAGAGATGGAATTAAAAACAAACTTTATCGTAGCACACTAGCTAACTTTAAAATATGAGACGAAACTTTAAGACTTCAAAAATTAAAGTGGGGCATTACTGTAGAGTAACGTAGTTTGTCTAGAGCATGGCCGACTGTTATTTCTCCTGTAATTAACTTGTAAAATCATCATCTGCTATAACTTTTTTCTGTCTTTCCGTTTATTTCTATCCATATTAACACTGGACAATTTGTGCATCAAATTCAAAGGCGCAATAAAGAGGTATTACTTTTTTTCAGCACTTTGTTTGGTTTGACTCGGCGACATTATTTCTATGCCGTTCACCAATTACGGTAATCTACGGTTGAACATGCCCCACAACTTTGTTTAAAGTTTCGTCTCTTTTATTAAAGTTAGCTAGTGTGCTACGTTAAAGTTTGTTTTTTAATTCCATCTCTAGCGTGGTGGGACTACGGGGGTTTTTCCCCGTAGTCCCACCAGTGGGTCATAGCAGTGGGTCCACGGGTAAACCCCGTTTTTACCAGGTATCAAGAAACAATCTATTGTTAGTTTTAAAACATGTATCAATAGTATCTGTAATAGTAGTATCTTATGTATGCCCTTGGATTTTATCTCTTATTTATGAAAAGATACTAATAAAAAGTTCTGCCTAAAGTGATTTTCACAAAATTGCCAAGAGATAATTATGAATGGTGCTATGTTGGTCGATTGGTTTAATTTGATGTGTTTAATGATGTATTGCATGTGTTTAATGGTGCATTTGATGTGTTTAATGATGTATTTGATGTGTTTAATGATGTATTTCATGTGTTTAATGATGTGTTTTTCTAGATGATGTTGATGGGCGGTACGATCTTGGGCCCCGGCACTATATTCCTTATGTTGGTGGGCGCCTTCGTGGCAGCTTTCCGAATCGACAACTGGACATCCTTCGAGTACAATCTCTATCCGATCTTGATTTTCATGTTCGTCTGCTTCACTATGAAATCGGAATATCAAGTAAGTAAATATATATATATATATATATATATATATATATATATATATGCGTGTAACAGAACGCTATCCTTTAAACAATAAAAAATAACTGAGTATCGAAAGCCTGACCAATTTACTAAAGTTATGTTACGATTTCCGTAGAAAATCTCGGATTCGGCAGTTTGATATTGTTGCCCCAAATTGTCTGAGGACTTCAAATTCTAACATATATTTTTTGTTTCAGTTGCTGGTAGCACAAATATTATCGACTGCGTACGCTATGATAATGATGGCTGTGATAGTCGGTACGGCTCTCCAGTTGGGCGAGGACGGCATCGGCTCTCCATCTGCTATCTTCTTGATATCCCTCACGAGCTCAACCGTTATAGCAGCATGTTTACATCCGCAAGAGTTCTGGTGTATCGTCCCCGGTATCATCTATCTGCTATCTATACCCTCTATGTACTTGCTCTTGATTTTGTATTCCATCATAAATCTGAACGTAGTATCTTGGGGTACTCGTGAAGTAGCAGTGAAGAAAACCAAAAAGGTACGTGATGTTGGTTTAGTAATTTTCTAATTATTACGGAGTAAAATTATTGACTCCTTTTTTATTTCAGGAAATTGAACAAGAAAAGAAAGAAGCAGAGGAAGCAAAGAAGAGCGTAAAGCAGAAAAATCTGCTTGGTTTCCTTCAAAACGCCAACAACAACAATGAAGAAGAGGGCTCTATCGAGTTTTCATTGGCCGGTCTGTTCAAATGTTTGCTGTGCACGCACCCTAAAGGCAACGAGGAGAAAATGCAGCTCATGCACATCGCGTCCACTCTCGACAAACTGGAGAAGAAACTTGACAATGTTGAACGGTAGGAACTGACTTTTTTTAGAACGACGTACAGATGTCGTGGGCTAATCGTTGAACTGGGCCGATCGAGATCTGCCTGGGCAGATCACGATACGCCGGCATTTCTTGATTAGGCCCATTGTTTCATGTTGTGCCCAGTATCAAGTTGGGCAGATCGATGAGAGCAACCTATTTGTCGATTTGCTCTTCTAGTCACTTGGCCAAATATGATATGGCTGGGTGCATCGTTCACCCTAACTAATCTACCTACCTAGTTTTCTAGGCACAATTATATCAAACATAGTAGTTTGCAAACAGACAAATATTTATAAACAGTTCTCATGTTCAACCTAACTAGCCTACTTAGTTTTTAGGCGCAACTCTATCAAACATAGTTGTTTGCAAACAGAATACTACTTATATTAACACAAACTACTATGTTTGATAAAGTTGCCCCTAAAAAACTAGGTTAGTTAGGTTGAACATGAAAACTGACAATAAACATTAGTTAGTTTTCACCCTCGATTTGCTCAAATTTGGCCGGGCAAATCTGCAAACGTTATGCTTTGAACGATATGGTAGTCACTAGACAGGAAAATCAAGAAAGTATCGTGATCTCCCCAGGCAGATCTCAATCGGCCCGTTTCAACGATTAGCCCACGACATAGATATGTTCCCAATTGGTATGTAAATTGATGGCACTAAAATAATTAAAGATTTTCGAGTGAAATGAATTGCGCAATGGCGTTAAATATGATGCATGACTTGTTTTTTTTTACCTTTGACATAAAATTGTAAATACTTTCAGATCAATCGACCCCCACGGACAGAGCCGAAGCAGGAAGCTATCGGTGGGGCACCGCGACCGTGGCAGCACCAACGGGGACCACCAGCTGGACGCCCTCGCCGAGGGACCGGAAGATGACGACGACTCGAACTCCGACGCTGATACACTCTCTACTTCTCCTAGGGTAAGTCTGAAATCCGTTAAATCGCGGGCTCTGGTAGAACCACAGACCATAATTATATCGGGTTTGTTTGTTTGCCGTATGAGGTAGTGCTGGCCTCTGGTGTCATAGTTTGTCAGGCCGCTCGAGGGTAGCCTAGGACCGAACCCGGTATCGTATATATCGGGTAGAACCAAAGGAAAGTCATGCTCAACAATGAACACGGGATGTTGAAGATCTGTTTTCCAACCGATGAGTAGGTACTTGATAGCTAAGGGACAAAAACTCTTTCACTGTTAAAAAATTCAGTATATTATTATTATTCGCATCCCATATACCATATGGGATGCGAATAATATAGGCTACCTGTGTTTTATTTTCAACATTTAACAGCGAAGCAAATAATGTCAGAGTGTAAGGCTACGTACATAGGTCATCACACTGAGAGTTTCCGAAACTGGCCATTTACATAAACAATATTCAAAAGTAATTCCAACATTTGAAAATGGAACACTTTGGCTGTAGTTTGCAGTTTGTTTCATCCCTTGGTTTCATCTGACCGTCGAAACAATAAAAAAAATATGAGAAACAACAAATTAATTTTTGACTATTCATAGTAATTTTTGCTTATTTATTCCGGAAATTTTTAGTGCGCCCCACATGTAATATAATATAAATTATAATATATATATACTCCTTAACAAATAAGTAATATCGTGAAATATGTTATTTCTTGTGATTATAGGAAAGAAGAGATGACCTGATAAATCCATACTGGATTGAGGACCCTGATTTAAAAAAAGGAGAGGTCGACTATTTGGGCCCCGCTGAAATCACCTTCTGGAAAGACCTGTTAGACAAATACCTGTTTCCCATTGACGAAAATAAGGAAGAACAGGTAAGGTGAACCTAGGTCTACGAAAGGTATACAATCTCATCAATCGAGATTTTATTTTTGCGCTAGCATCGGAAACACGAACGGGTATAATTATTATGAATACAAAAAACCCGACTGAGTACAAAATTATTGAATACGAGCTGACCGCCCGCAAAAATAATCACACATATTATAAAGGCTAAAGTTTGTATGTATGTAAGGGCTGAACGGATTTGTAGCTTATAACCTAAATTAACACATAGGCTACTTTTTATCCCGGAAAATGAATGGTTCTTGAGAGACGCGGGCGAAACCGCGGGGCGCAGCTAGTATTTATATAAATTTAATGTTTATTTTTTACTTACATATTTTACTTTAATTTAATAGTTACAATTGCAACATTATACAATAGTATTTACATTACCCTGAATAAAATAAAATTGAAAATTTTGTAAGAAGCTTAAAAGAAAATTGCTAGTTAGTTATAAGAATTATATATTTTTGAAATGGTCTTTCAAAGACCTGTATTTTGATACCTTACTCGATAGGTTTTGGTAATTTTTTGTTCCGTCGCAAAATGCAATATGGCAGCTATAAGCCGCCATATTGGTTTTCTTGACACTTAATGTATCCTATAGCACTCTCGTTATCAAGACGAATCCAATGATACCTCATTTATCAAAATGCATCAAAGCGTTTAGGCTGTAGGACGCGCCTAAGAAACGTACAAACATACATACAACCCAAACATATAACCCTCAGTCGGGTAAAAACACCTACTCTACTGCCGAATTAAAACTTATTATGCATTTGATTGCTTTGGATGTTCATGCTGAAGAGAACTTATGGTATCAATCATTGCTTTTTTGCTACCTACCTTTAATTAATCAATTATTACGTACCTACTTTATATGTTGCTAATAAGATTTTATTACAGGTTCTAAAACATATATTTTTGAACATGTATTTGATAAACACCTACCCATAATTTTAGGCACGTATCTCCAAAGATCTGAAGGAGCTGCGAGATTCGTCTGTCTTTTCGTTCTTTATGGTCAATGCTCTTTTTGTGCTCATTGTGTTCTTGATGCAACTGAACAAGGACGAACTCCACTTCAAATGGCCCTTCGGAATCAAAACTAACATAACGTACGATGAGGTTACACAAGAGGTAACGTCAACAACCACACGCAGCGATCGGCCTTCAACGATGACTCGGGACTGCGACCGGCCATGCTACTCAGTACCTAATATCCCGCCACCCATCCCAGTCACCCTTGAAAGTTGATTCAACTATAACTATTGTTACTTTGTGTCATTTTACAGGCAAGAATCGCAGCCGATCTGATAGAACTTCGCAATAAATCAGTTTTCGCATTTTTCATGTTCAATGCTTTATTCATATTGATAGTATTTTTATTACAACTCAACAAAGATCAACTCCACGTGGATTGGCCTTTGGGGATAAAGACAAACATTACGTACATCGAGGATACAGGCGAGGTACAGCCAAATGACCCCACTTAATGTGTGTCACTTCACATGGCTAACGACCTTCCTCTAACCGGACTGTCTTGGGATGGCACCAGCATGGATCCCTGAGACAGTGGAGACTAAATAACTGGCGTTACTTGGTTACACATTTTCTAATCAATACCTGATCCTTTAGGCGTCCTTACTCCTAGATGGATCGAAGGAAATCCGCTAGAAATCCTTACACCCTATAATAGAAGTTTATGGAACGGTTGCATAACGAAAAACGTGTATATTAATACACGAGAGGGAGTTTAAAAAATGAGCCGTAGGCAAGTTTTTAAAAGTATCACTAGTGTTTTAATACCTAGTTATGTGCTGTTTCATACACTACTTTATCTACACTCATGCAACAGGAAATAAAAATTAAGGAAAAAAAACTTGATTTTTCTGGTAAAAGTTTGTTCGTCATGTTCGCTGCTGTTTCCGTGATGTCAAGTTCTCCTCACTAACACTGCTGTCGGACATTTTTTATCAGGATACAACTTTTGATCAATTAAAACACATAACACATTAAATTGGTTAGGTACTAATTAAATGTCATATAAATTATGGCGCCAAAATCCAGTCCATAGCAAATTCGAGCGCATACGGTCTAACACGCGCCGCCATAGATAATAAATGGCGAAAACCCTCGTTGTACGGAGTCAAACCGGTGCTTTTATGGGAAAAAATAATAATATAACATTGTTTAGTTAAAAAAACAGTGTTACAATGTAAAAAAAAACTCATTAGAAACGGGCCGTGCGTAAAGTATGTCATTATGCCACCATTTTTGCGTTCATAATCAGGATTTTACGATATGAGTGTAGATAAAGATTTTGAGTATCACGCTCACGCGTGTATAATACCAATCCCGTAAACCAAGCACTTTTCTAATCCAATATGTACACCGATGAGTTAACGTCTATCCTGTCTGTTAAGGTGGCGGAGTCTCTTCTATTAAACACGGTACCTGGGTCACTGGTTTCCCTTGTGTACATTACACCTCGACAGACGTGGTGATTTGTTTAATATTGGTTGTATTGCACAGGTTGGCAAGGAAAACCTTTTGGTAACATGACCTATTGTGCAAGTGGCAACATTTAATTGCACTTTCTTGTGTCCAGTTTTGTATTTTATGTACCTTACCGAACTATCTAATACTAGGCACTCACAGCATTGTTTTAATAATGTACACCGGACCGGATTCTTTCATATTTGTTGTGTACACTGATATAACAACGTTTCTATTAATCTGCACCTATTTCAACATCCAGTATCAATATTCTATTCAAAAATACTCGTATAGACTGCCGATGCGTTAGAATTCCAAAAGGCTTGTTCTGTCGGGACTATAATTTGAAGCCTATTGTAAGCATTTTTTATACGTTATTACATAATGTTAACTAAATATATTTTTATTTTAAATACATAAGAATGTTGGTACTGACGAACAAAATTGCACTCCTATATAACTGATTACACTGTTAATTATTATGCTTGGCCACACTAACGGGAAACGTCAATGCCTATCATAGCGATTAATTTTGCGTTAATTATTAACGCGTAATGGAGTGGTCACACTTGAAAGGTCAACGTCAACTTTCGATGTACCGCCACTCGAGCTATCGCCTAACGTCAAACGTCAATGTGAATGCCGTTGTAAAATTATCGCGATAATTCGTGGCAATGTAAAACGTCCATCATCGCGATAATTAACGGCGTTTCCCATTAGTGTGGCCCAAGCATTCTAGAATTTCAATTTAGGGCCTATTCTAAATGTGCATTATGTTTCAGGTACTAATATCCAAGGAATACCTTCAGTTGGAACCTATCGGTCTGGTATTCGTGTTTTTCTTTGCGTTGATTATGGTTATACAATTTACCGCCATGTTGTTCCATAGATTCGGAACTCTGGCGCACATACTAGCGTCTACAGAACTGAACTGGTTCTGCACTAAAAAGGTAAGAAACATTCTAATATGAGGTCACTCAAATTGGGAACTAGGGTAGCCAAGCGGTAACTTGTTTGTTTTTCAATCCAACGACTCCGGGTTCGACCCTCGGCCTCGCAACAGTGACTTTAACAAGTTATTTGCGGATTTTCCATCGCTCCGTTCTTCGGTGGGCACGTTACACGGACAAAAAAAAGTGGAAGTGCAAAGTGTGCACACAATTATGCACAGGAAATCATAACTTGCGTACAAATACAAAGACGAACAAGGACGTCCTTGTTCGTCCTTGTTTGTTTTTTTGCGTACAAATGCGTATATCGACGTGAGGTAGCAAGCCTGGCGGTATTCTACAGATTGCACTATGGAGAGTGTGCACAAGAACTGCACAACCTGATTCCCCCACCACAAAGCGCCACCCTTTCATGGTTGAAATACCTCGCACAAGAACGAAGCGTTAAGCTTCTTCATTTATTATAAAAACTGCAAAGGAGTGGAATGCCCTGCCCTCGTCAGTGTTTCCGGTAAATTATAACCCCGGTGTGTTCAAGTCAAGAGTGAATAGGTATCTACTAGGCAAGCGTGCTACACCTTCGACCACATCATCGCTTTCCATCGCGTAATGAAAAAAAAAAAAAACGTATCTAGATAAAAAAATAGAAGCAGAGAAATAACGCATTATTTTCAAATTAAAATTTTTCATAAGCTTAAATCGTCTCATACCCAATTACAAGAAGGGTTTGTTAGTAGTGCAGAATTGGACTTAAGTTTTGTTTGTGTGAGTTTGTCGACAGCGGTTCCACAATGTACCACTTCCAATTATTTTACAGTCCGTTCACTATAAAAAGTTCCTTAGTTCAGGAATTCGTAGCCCTGAGTAGTGGGGCTGCTAGATTTTTCCCAAAATGACGTCCCAATAATTAAGGTAGATGGAATAGATTATAGAAAAAGACATAAGCTTTTATAATGTAAACAATATATACTTTACTTATATAATTTATAAATGAGTAGAAACTGATAGGTGTTATCACATCAGTCAGGTCAGGTTTGGTGACCCACACTTGAACGGGTTATTTTTGTTTAACTTTAGACCCCTTAGTCTTTTAGTTATGCCAAAAAACAAACAATTTATTTATCATCATCCAATGTAATATCATATATTGGGGTCCTTTCGTATCGATTTCGAGATCAGCTGGCCTAGACAGTAGGCTTTCTATTCCTTCAATGCAATGGAATAGAACGAAAATGTATGGGACTGACATTAGCGAACGAAAACTCTAATGTCAGTCCCGTACATTTTCGTTTTATTCCATCGCATTGAAAGAATAGAAAGCCTACTTGGCTAGGGCCCCTGCAACTCTATTTTACTTACCTGTAATGGCGGCAACTGTCATTACATTGATAGTCAGTAGTGCCAACATTGTATGAAAGGGATAAGTTATAGTGAAGGTCTGTAGTTGATTCCGTGGTACGTTACGTTAAGCTTTCGGTCCATTTGGCTTATAATTGATATGTAGCAGTCATTAAAGCGGAATTTACATTACGAAATAAGTGGCATGCATGATAAATTTAATTTCGTGAAACTTGTTGTAGAACTTTTGAAACTTGTTGCGGAAAATAATAGTGTCGTGAAACCTGCTGGTATCACAGTAACCATGGCACCATCGGCGGCGAACCTTGTTTCTGCAATGCATAATGTAATTGTTATACCTAAGTATTACGAAATCTACGTATTTTTGTCGACTACGTCTTTGACAATTTCCATCTGAACTTCCATGATTACTTTGTAAGCCGCTTCTCGGGCATTTCGATTTTTGTATTTAGAGTGCTTTGGATCCCAAAGACACTCGTTTCGCTGATATTCATTTATTAATTGTATATTTTTATCGGCTCTCCAATGTTGGTTCCCCATTTTTGACGCGATCCCTGCACCCCCGGTTTACGCGTTTGAAATTAGTTTTAGCAAAAAATGCGCGTGGCGCGAAACTAAATCAGTGTTATGATATTCATGCATGCATTGTAAAACGTGATGTTTACACGTGAAATTGTTTATGAAACTAGTGTCGTGAAACTAATTTAATGCTACTAATAAAATTTGTTACTGATTTCGTAATGTAAATTAGGTTTAAGCCACGTCTGGCCCTTGGTTCTCCCAACAAGCTCCACAAGTTAGGAAATTTGACATCATACTAAAAGCAAGCACAAATTAAAATAATATATAACCCCCGACTTCCCATCCCCATAATAGCTAAGAATCATCTCGATCACATCAGCTTTAGAACAGAAAAAACGCATCAAAATAGGTCAATTAGTTTGGAATCTACGATACCACAGAAACACACACACACACACACACGCACACAAACACACACACACACACACACACACACAGTGATACACTCTCTAAACTTATAACACCCACCTCTTTATTCGGGGGTTAATGACTTCAAAAGTTAAGCTACGAATTACATTCGTAGACTGTATGTAATAAAGGTTTAACATCTGATGTTGTTTTTTTTAGGCGGACGACTTATCCCAGGATGAAATATTAGATAAAAATGCGATAGCGATCGTAAAAAATCTACAGAAACTGAATGGTTTGGACGATGATTACGACAATGACTCGGGCTCTGGCCCTCATAATGTTGGTAGAAGAAAAACCATTCACAATTTGGAAAAGGCTAGGCAGAAGAAAAGAAACATTGGCACTCTCGATGTGGCGTTCAAGAAACGCTTCTTCAATATGAATGCAAATGAAGGACCAGGTAATTAACAAATTAAATCTGTAAAGGAGGCTTTCAAAGTTAAAGATATATATAAAGTACCTACTAGTTTTCCCGCCCGCGACTTCATCCGCGCGTACTACTACGCGCGCGCGTTTATCGCGAAAAAAAGCATCCTATTTTCTTCTAGGATATAAAAAACCAATGCAAAAGTAGGTATAGCACCAATACTCTTGATGTTTTTTCACATACTTGTATTTCGTTTCCATGGCAACCGTTTCTTACAGAGAGTAATCAACATTTTTCCAGTTTTACCGTGGAAACTTACAATTTTCCGGGATAAAAAATATCCTATGTTTTATTCCAGGGTATAAGCTATCTCCATTCCAAGTTTCATCAAAATCCGTCCAGCCGTTATCGCGTGAAAGCTCCCCAAACAAACAAACAAATCAAAAAACAAACAAACAAACCGACAACGTTTCACTATTATATATTGGTATGGATAGGGTCTTTGCTTGAAATTAGGAGCATTTTACATAAACTGTTGTTAATATTGTCATATATTTTTCGAAGAATGGGTCGTACTTAACGACCCGTACCAACAACCTTTTATACTAACTAAAAATAACAGGTGTCCTTATATTAAACGTATTTTCAGGTACCCCAGTTCTAAACCGCAAGATGACTTTGCGAAGAGAAACGCTGAAAGCTTTAGAGACCAGACGCAACTCTGTGATGGCCGAGAGGAGGAAATCTCAGATGCAAACCCTAGGCGCTAACAACGAGTACGGCGTTACCGGAATAGTAAGAATAAAACAGAATCTTTATAAAACAGTAGGTACCGTGACTTACTGACTGACAGACAACACACAAACAACCGGTGGATTTTAAATTCGGAGGAAATATTCCTTGAGTACCACAGAGGTGCAACGAGAACGTATTCGTCGTTGCTAGTACCTAGCCAAGACGAATACGAATGATTGTATTAAATTCCATTCGTAAGGGGTTGGGAAAAATCTTTGAGAATTCAAAGGCAAAAATAGCACGCGGGCAAAGTAGTTGACAATAATAAAAATAATAATGTATTTTTTTGTTTTTGTATGTGTAGGCTTGTAAAGCTTTAAGCTGTAATATAAACGCAGCATCTATATAGATGCTGCTACAGTTACGCAGCATCTATAATATATGCTGCTTAACATTATTATAACATTAATGATGGTTTGTATGTCTAATTATCAAATTACAGTGTAATTTTATAATTTGTTTGTTATGAATTGAATTGAATGTTACATTGTTACAGCTTGGTTACACTAATGACGGTTTACAGCCTGGTTACACTGATAACGGTTAACGACTGCTTACACTGATAAAGGTTACATCCTGGTTACACTGACAACAGTTTAAGCCTGGTTAGACTGATAACGGTTACAGCCTGGTTACACTGATAACGGTTACAGCTTGGTTACACTGATAACAGTTACAGCATGGTTACACTGTTAATGGTTACAATAATAACAGTTACAGCCTGGTACAGTTCTCGGCACGTAAGTTGAATCAAAATGGCGGTCATCCAAGCAGGTATAATTATGGACAAAAAAATTAGACGCATGCTCCGCAGTTGCACGGAAAATTCAAAAACCTTTAAGGAAAAACCGTGAATTCATTATTTTTAAATATAATTTTTATGTTGTGTGAAATGGAGTGAAGTAATTTACTTAAACGCAATTTAAGCGGAAACTCAAATTCATAAAAATAATTTTGGAGTTTCTTTCAAAATATTGTATTGTATTGTTTATGAACGACAGTAGTGTGGGAAGTGGTCGTTAGGTATTATTAAATAGAACAGTTAAAGGAATATTGATAAAAAATTAATACAACAAAAGTTAATTTACCTACATGTTTAGTCACTGTCACTCATTGGCATAACACCTTCTACATAATTGTCAAGTGGTTATACCTGAACTTGGCCCAGGAGTTGCGATCAGTTCGAGTCAGTTGAGGAATCCAATTCAGAATCACTGCTGTCAGAATCTCCAACTCGTATTATAAATTCTTCCGACATTTTATCGATGACGTTTGCTTTTGACGTAAGCTTCTTCGATTGTCTTGAGTTTTTCGCATAGCTTTTTCCAATCACTTGGTCCTATTGCATTTACTTTTTTGTTCACTAACTCTATAACACGGGGCACATTCCATCGTACATTTTTGCTACTAACATAACCCTTTATAGCTGTCTATGCCATTTCTATTGGGTTTAGATCTAGATGGTACGGAGGCAGGCAATGTACGTCATGAGCATGTTCGTTGAAAATCTTGTCTTTAGTAAATATTTAGAATAATAGAAATATAAATGTCAAAGAACTGAAAACTTTGTGCGTGATTGTACTCTAGGGCTGCGCGGAAGTTTCGCGGTCAGCGGGGAGCGGAGTGCGACTGCGTGGAGGCTAGCGTCGTCGTGTTGCTATGGTTGCGCGCGGCCCCACGCGCCGAACTTCCATTGAGACCCGGAAATGTGTTAGTGCGCATAGTTCAACTTACGTGCCGCGATCTGTAACACTGATAACAATTACAGCCTGGTTACATTGATAACGGCTACAGCCTGGTTACACTGATAACGGTTACAGCCTTGTTACACTGATAACTGTTAGAACCTGGTTACACTGATTACGGTTACAGCCTGGTTACACTGATTACGGTTACAGCCTGGTTACACAAATAACGGGTACAGTCTGGTAAGACTGATAACGGTTACAGCCTGGTTACACTGATAACTGTTACCAAAGCTGATACGTGTTCCTAATAAGGCTGTAAAACTTAGCGTTGTTTTGTTTTTGTGTGCTGTAACACACACATAGCCACTTGAATATAAAAATCGGTATTAACCGGTATTCCAGTAGTGGTTACGTTATTTTTGTGTTGTGTTATGCTCAGGTATCTGTTACAGCTTGGTTACAGCTAATAATTGTTACAGCCTGGTTACACCTAAAAACAGTAACTGTTACAGCCTAGATACACTAATAACTGTTACAGCCTAGTCACACTAATAACTGTTACAGCCTAGTTACACTAATAACTGTTACAGCCTAGTTACACTCATTGTAACGGTCTACTTACACTAATAATATGATAAAGCCTAGTTACAGCTAATAACTGTTACAGCTTATGTAACACTAAAACTATTAACACCTCCTCCTGTTTGCCTAGTAGTGATTGGTTACTAATACTTTAGCACAAACATAAAAAAAAAAACAATAGGTCTTAAATAAATACTGAACCTATTTTAATTAAACGTACCTATACGGGACCATACTGGAGAGCTACCTTTTTAATATAAAAAGACGAGTGAACCTTACAGTAGTCGCATTCTTACACTTTTTACGAAATCAGTCCCACTGTTGTGGGACTGATTCCGCGCGTGCTTCCCCGGCTTCCTGTTACACATTATTACGCTTTTCACGAAATCACTCCCATAGATTAAAGGAAAGCGAAAGCAAAGATGTTGCACATCTAAAACATCCAATCCTTTCAGAAATCCCAGAGCTAAATCCCTGGGATTTGGTTGTATTTTACAGTAAAAATGTTTTTGGTACCTTTTGAAGTTGATTAAAAAATAATCACGATATAATTGTCAATGTTTTTCAGCTCAACAACAACCACGCAGTTCCTAGACATCGAACATCAAATGCAAATATATCAGTGAAAGACGTTTTCTCTGAGCCCAATGGAGGACAGATTAACAGAGCTTATGAAGCCTCTCTAGGCGAGGAGGACGAGAGCAACTCCATGAGACTACAACCGAGGCAGAACCAAGTCTCCTTCCAGAACAGATACTGAGCTTAAGGGATGGTTCTACCTGATCTTATGACAAATTGAGTGACTGATTGGCATTCCTATAGTAATGACATGCGTACGCGCCCTATTGAATGGGAAAAAAATATAGCCGGATTTAATCCTTCCGGCACCACGCATGCTAGCGCTCATTACGTTAATGTACGATATCCGAGCGGTGCCCTAAGGGTTAAAATAAAATTGATCATTCATATTCACTCAATTTGATTGGCTTTTTGACATTTGGAATCTAATCTGGATCTTAATGTCAAAGATTTGAATCCTAGAAAGAGTTGCCAAAACTGAATTTAGTAGCAGCTAGTGTAGATAGTAATTTAATGTATTAAAATTTGAATTTTGTATTTGCTTGTGATATTTTTAAATTGTTTAAATCGAGTCAGAATGAAGTCTGCGCGCAACTGTTTTGATTTTGCCCGCGTGGTCATTTTTCTAGTGAAATGTATCATGTATATAATAATATCTAGGACCAAAAGTACCTATAAAGTTCAATATAAGTTCAGCCCTCAAATAGTTTTTATTGATTGCTGCTAATCTACTCATAGGATTGAGATAAACCTAAGCTATCCAATAGTGAAACCCATTTCAATCAGTCCAGTATTTTTACATGATGCGCAGACAGACAAATAGATACCATTTGAAAAATGTGACATTCTTGTTCAGTAGCTAATCTTAAGTCTTAAGGACCAATTAATATTCTTTGTAAAGACTTTTTGATTCATACTGTTTTATATAGCTATTTTAAAAGGTTGGGCATGCCATAATGGTTGCTAAAGCTTTTTGATGGAAAGCCATGAAGTTGTATTCTGTGTCTCATGTTATGTAAAGCCTGATCCAAGCTATTTCTGCCTAGAGGCAATGTGTGACATTGTTTTGTATAGGTTTTTTTCTCAGTGTTATTTTCCTATGACTGTCTTGGCGTGGGTCAGGCGTTATGTGTAATTATAGAATGCTTTGAGAGAGTTCGAACAGCTTTATTGTAATATACAACTTATTTAAGTAATTTACACTGCCACTTATGTTTACCATTATACTTTTATACTCTTTAAATTTGGTACCATTTGGTAATTATTACTTTTACCAATAATACATCAATTTGTTAATAAATGATAAAAGGAATGGGAGTTTTACTTTAAATGTTTTCTATAGGTATAAAATGTTGTAGCACAAGATCCAGTGGATTAGGAGGCCAATCAATCATATTACTTACTAAAAATAAAAATGGAACTTACAGCAACTTAATTTTCTAAGAAAGACACAAACTCTGTGAGCTTGAAGAGTTGATCTTCGCTCGAGGTATGCAAAGGAGCAGGCTGGACTGGAAGTGTGGGGTTCACCGTCACTCCATCATCATTAAGTGCCCACTTCTTATCTCGGCAGACTTGCAGCACTGCTTCCCGGCTCAACCCAGTCATTGAAACTACGGTGTCTATAGATATATTGCTGTATGAGCGACCAATGAGGTTGAATGTACGCTCCCTGACTTTTTCTGGAATGAGAAAAAACGTAGTTCAAGGGGGGAGTTGCCTACAGTGTTTTACTGATTTATTAATATAGACCTTAGAACTTTCATAAACAAGACATACGTTCAAAAACTAAAACCAGACTATGGTTTAGTAAAAAATAGCCTATTACACTATTTTAATGAAGATGAATCGATTGACCTCGCTTGTCAAAATCGGACCATTTTTTTTAATTTGAACACATAACCCTTCCATTGCTTCGCCATAGTCGGGTAAAAAAATACCCTATGACATTCTATACCTGAAGACGAATCAATTGGTACCTTGATTGTCAAAATCGGACAAATAAAGGCGACGCTATAGTATATTGGAAGATCCACATACATACTTAGACTCTTAAATTCATAATCTTCCTTTGCTCCGCAATACTTGGGTAAAAAGAAGTTTAAATTCCAGCATGTTTTGAAGTTAATATATCTAACTATTCATTCACACTATTCCCAAAATATGAATTTATTAGCTGTCGCACGCGGCTTCGCACGCGTGGTCATTTCTCTAGGTAAAAGTACTCTATGTACTATTCCAGGACCTAAAATACCAATATACCAACATTTGATCAAAATTCCTTCAGCCGCCTAAAATATTTTTATTGCTCGGCTTCTACTTATCGGATTGAGATACCAAGTAAGCCAGTTTTTAAGTCAAAGCCTAAGCTATCCAACAGTGAAAACCACATAGCAATCATAGCAAATTCAGTAGTTTTTACGTGGTGCGCGAACAAGCATACAGACAGACACGAATTTTTAAAATGTTATATTCTTGTTCAGCAGCTTATTTTATGTACCCTAGACCATTTCTGTTTTAATTATAATCTTTGTACAGACTTTTTCGTTCCTATTGCTTTATTATAAGGTGTACATTTCGCTGGGTGGTCATTTTAATGTATTTAATAATATCCAACTACTCAATCATGTATTATCCAAGTCCTAGCACATCCCAAAATATGAATTCATCCTACTAACATAGATATTATTAACTAGTTGCATGGTCATGCTACATGGTCAATTCTCTGGAGCAAAAAATTAAAAGATAATATTAAATTTAATATAAAAAAGAGCTTTCACGCAACAGACATGTCATGTCATGAGAACCAGACATGTGTGCCAAATTTCAGCCTGATAGCTTTAGTGGAAGTCGGTGAAATATTGATAGCAAAACTCCAGAACATACAAGTGAAGTTAAATAAAAGCTTTCCTTATGTTGCACACTATTTTCTTGTCAAATTTAATCAAGATTGGTCCAGCCATTTAGTTGTGAAAAGGTAACAAACAGACAGATAGAGTTACTTTCTCATTTATAATATTGGTGTAGTGTGAAAGTTTGTGTCTGAGTACATTTTTTGCCAATCATGCTTTATAATAATTATGGTTAACACTGTAACACGTGACATTTGCTTTTTTACCTTCTAAAGCTCTGATGATGCTTGCAACAGGTTCAGTCCAGTTGTATGCAGCTAAAGCTTGGTATGTCCCAGGAAGATCTTTCTTCCATTGTTTCTGACCAACTGCCCAGATTGCAGTTATTTCTGGATTGCTAGAGGTTATGTTTTGGGGTATCCTCTTCCATAGAAACTTGGCATTACACCTAAAAACAAAAGATTGGATTTAAATAATAGCTACGGAATACCAACTATTGTTCGCGCAAATCTTCTTGAGCTCTCGGAAATTAGCACGTGTGGCTACGCAGTACGCATATTTTGGGTGTCAGAGGGACACAGAGTGCACCGC
Organism: Alsophila aescularia; assembly: GCA_946251855.1. Taxonomy (NCBI): domain Eukaryota; kingdom Metazoa; phylum Arthropoda; class Insecta; order Lepidoptera; family Geometridae; genus Alsophila; species Alsophila aescularia. The sequence continues at coordinate 55,703,411 of OX276375.1, forward strand.
CAGCTTGTCCCGCGCACTCACTCGCATCTCGCAGCACCGCGCGTTATTGTGAGTTCTACGTACAGTGGTGCACTAAACACATGCGCGTTGCTATTCTAAAGTAGGTACAGTCGTGAGTCGATTACGATTGACTTCAGTCATTTTTCATTGCTGTTAATTTTTACACAACTGCCCAAAAACGGGAGTGTTATGTTTTCAGGATTCATGTATGTTTGTTTGTATGTGCGATTCTTTATTCCACCATAAATTTTAAATGCCTGAACAGATTTAGACGTATAGGGTATTACTAGAATCCTTACATCCCCCCCTCCCCGAGTAACATAGGCTATTTTTTTTTTGAAAAGTTTTGGTATGTCTGTGTGACAAAGTCAAACCTCTTTCATCATAATGATACTCATTTGATAGTTGGTCTATATTAATTCTAAATTCAAATAACCTGTCATTCCTAGATTGTCATTCATGGGCTGTGTTCACTTACACGCTCGAATCATCCGTGCGATTATCGCTCGATCATCCGGAGTTAGTGAACGACTTTGGACGTCCACATAGAACTGACAACTGTCAAGTATCAGTTTCATACTATTCCTCCCGTCCACTACTATTTTTCGGATGACCCAGGCGAACGCCCGACGACGCCGTGAACGATTTCGAGTGTACGCGCGAGTGATCCGTGCGTCCTCGAACGTTTAAGTGAACGGGCCCAAATGTATCGATGTTTTTACAAAATATCTGATAAAAAGTGGTAAATAAATTATTACTTTATCTACATAAATCTGGCATTTTAGTTACTGCGTAAATACCGTAAATACCTACCTAAAATAGCGGCCGGTAGAATGCCCACCAAAATGCTGATACGAGGGCTGTTTGATAAGTTGTTTTAAAAAGTAAAAAAATATATATTTTTCTATACAATTTACATTTATTTCTCAACTTGGTCTCCTTTGAGGGCCAAACACTTGTTCCAGCGAGTTTCCATTTTTTTTATCCCCTCCAAAAAATACGTTTTGTTGAGGTCTTAAAATAGCCGTTTACACCTGCGATGCAGTCCTCATTTGTCAAAAGTTTTTGCCCTCCAAGCCATCTTTTCAGATTTGGGAATAGGTAATAATCGCACGGAAAAATCCAATCTTTATGCAGGATTTTAGTACAGTGGAGATGCCTGTGTTCTCAGCTATTTCACGCACCTTCACTCGGCGGTCGACGAGTACAATATTATGGACTTCTTCAACAACATCCTCAGTAGTGACTTCGAATGGGGCGACCAGAGCGTGGAGCATCAGATGTGCTTGACCGACCACATTTAAAATCATTTATCCAGTTATAAACAATCTGCAACGTTGGTGCATTAGTGCCATGAACAGAATCAAGTTCAGTTTTTATTGTGGCAGCACTGCAACCTTCATAAAAAAATGTTTTATAACGGCACAAAATTCAGATTTTTCCATAGTTGTTGAAAATTTACGAGTGATCACAGTTAAACAATGATTAAACTGACAAAAACTTGTTTTATTTTTTGCTGAATTTTAGACAGTCTTCATTTGAAAGATTGTGCCTGCCAGTGTTAATGGCATTTACCATTTACCAGAAAAAAGGTTTTATAAATAGTTTTTAAAAGGACTTATCAAACAGCCCTCGTATCTAGCTTGGGGCGTGTTCGTGTTCAGTAAGGAAGGACCAGCTCGACTAGCAGAGTCCTGCAAGCGTTGCTGTTAGGCCAGCTATCTCTGTACATGGTCATCTTCTGCTACAACAAGTCCATGAAGGTGAAGCCGTAGTTTATGAACATCTCCAAGTGCTCCTAATTGTTCCTGTATTTTTATGTTGTCCACTGAGGTTTAGTTCCTGGGCTAGTGGAACAATCCCTAGGACCTCCTCGTGACAGCGGTAGTATGGCTCCATTTTTAATAGCGGGAAAAAAAACTGCGAAATTTACAATATGGGTATCAGCAGTATATAATTCCTTTTTGGCAGGGCAGGCATGTTTTCTTAGCTTAAACTAGTTTTTGTTACTGTTATTTGTTTCTGTTATTGTTTTGTTTTTGTTATTGTTGTTTCTTACTATTACTGACAGAGTACTCTGCTGTTACTGTCGTTATTTTCGTTAATCATGCCTCCCGGGCACCAATCAAACGATATGTAGTACTTTTTTTTTACATGGAACATAAATAATATAATGCAGTTAATTTTAGAAAAGCTGAAAACGGTGGGTGAGCCCGAGTCGCACTATGTATTAAAGTTAGAAGCATTGAAGAAGAATACAAAAATAATATGTAATCATCGACCAGATGACCAATGAATTCAGAGACAAAGACTGAAGATTCTGATTCGGATGAAATGGATATTTCTTCTGCATCAGACGAAGATATCCCATCTTCTAGCAGAGAAGAAATGTAGATGGAAGGTGCAGCTCCAATATAAATAAATGCTCAAGTTTTTATATTAACAAACTTTTTATTTACCTACCTAGTTTGCCTAAAATTTTGTACATAGGTAGGAAGTATAACTTAACAATAATTAGTACCTATTTTCAATTAATTTACCATCATAGGTAGTATTTTGAACATTTCTTATCTGTAATACACTTATTTGGCATATAGGAGTTCTTGTTGTGGATTGTGGATTACAAATGACTAAATCTAGCAGACTATATCCGCTCAGATAATCTACTGTGCCTGGGTAGGTACCTACTATAAAAATACCTCTTACAATAATGATTGTGCATTCAACTGTACCATGCACTCAGACTAAGTTCAGAGAGCTCAATTAGATTTGTGCAAACTGTAGTACAATTCAGGGGTGTAGAATCAAACTGGCTACATCAACAATTTCTTGAAATTGAATTAATGTCAACATTTTTGTTCTATTCACCCTAAAAATCGTTTAGCACCTAACTTCGCTCAGTTCACAAATAAACTGAATAAAAGAAAACAAGTTTGGTTACGTTCTTCAAAGTTCAGTATGAAAACTGGGTATTCCGCGCCAGCCAATAGGGGCGCAGTATTTGAAGTAAAACAGTAATGGCCGCCCATACAATTTCTATATAATTATTAGAGTTGCCGCGAATAGTTGTTATAGCGAATAGTCGAATGCCGATTAATCGCCATTCACTTTGGCGAATAGTCGAATAACTCGACATTACTATTCGACATAAATAAGGCACATTAAAAATATTTCTAATTTCTTCTAAGGTTGTGAGAAAAGAAAACAATAAAGTTAAAGTTTCATATTATACATATCTACATATATATGTAGTATTTTAATTTTGAAATGCTGGCAACCCTTTTCTTGTACATATTTTACGGGGAATACCTCGTTTTGTATTACCCAGCGTTTACTATTGTAGGGGATTTCCCGCTCATTCAATACGCTTGTGTTTAGGGTAGGCGGCACGCATTTATAATTTGATTTTCAACATCGGTTGACGTTTTTTATTTTTTCTTTCTATACTTATTTGAAAATTGCTATTGAATTAAAGACTTGAATACTTCATTAGTTAAAGTGTTACTTAAAAAGAAGAACAATCATGCCAAACCCAGGAAAAAAATCTCATGTTTGGCTACATTTTGAAGAGGAAGAAAACAGTGCAAAATGTAATTTATGTGGTGTAAAAATAAGTAGAGCAGCAAAAAAAGCAGGAACGACGGCTTTGCAGAATCATTTGAAATTCAAACACCCAGATGAGTATGTTAAAATTTATGGAAGCTCAAGTAGTCATGCTCAACATAATGCTCCCGCAGAATCATCTCCAAGTACTTCCTCATCCACCCAGTTGCCCATTCAGCTTTTGGTGCAACCGTCACTGCAACAACTACTTAAAAAAAAGAAGCTCTGGGACATCAACGATAGCCGAGCAAAAAAATATCACTACTTGATTGGTGAAATGATCGCTATTGACAATGAGCCACTTTCCATCGTTGATCATCATGTGGGCTTTAAACGTCTTATTAATAATGCTTTGCCGCATTACACTATTCCTGGCAGGACATATTTCACCGAGAAAATAATTCCAGACATGTATGAGAGAGTGGTTAGCAAACTAAAAAACGAGTTAAAAAGGGCTGAAGCTATAGCATTCACTACCGATCTTTGGACTTCTTCTGTAAATAATGCTGCATTTCTGAGTTTAACAGGACCCTGGATATCAGAAATCTTTAAACTGAATCATGCCGTTCTAAACATGGCTCATTTTCCTGAATCACACACATCAGAAAATATCAAAAGAGAACTGTTACAGTGTGTAACAAAATGGGACATACCCATTTCTAAAATTGAAGCGATTGTTCACGATACTGGGGCGAATATGGTTAAAGGAGATAAGTACATGATCATCGGGTGGCGCAATAGCTAACATTGCGCAGTACTGAGCGCATACATGCGCGTGCGCACGTGGCAATCAACTGGAACTCTACTTCTTTCAGAGCATTGCTTCATACATACTCTCCAGCTGGTGATAAATAATGCATTAGATAACAGTTTTCCAATAAAAGAAATTCTTACTAGTGCCCGCCGCATAGTGACACATTTTAATCATTCAGGATATACAAAACTTGAAAGTATTCAATCTGAGCTCGGACTTTCTAAGCATAAACTGATTCAAGATATTCAAACTATTTTCCGAGGCAGGTTTAGTTTATGAGGAAAAGCGGAACCGACTTGCTCCCGAACATGCAGAAAAAATAGTTTTTTTGCACCACAATCTGCCTCTGTTGGATTTTAAATATTAATTAAAAAGCCTAACTAATTTAATTTCATTAATATGATAGGCACAGGCACGTATTATTACAGATAATAATTGATACTGTGTATTATTTTATTAAGGAAAATAATAAAAATTGTTTATTTTTAACTCATTCGTTTTTTGTTTGTTAAAAGTTTATTTTAGACTATTCTCCGAATGCCGAATAATACTAGCTATTATCGAGTAATGCCGAATACCGAATAATAGCGAGTATTCGCGGCAACTCTAATAATTGACTCGTTTGTTTATTATTTAAATATGAATTCCTGGGGTTTCATGCGATTACTATAGTTTTTTGCAAGATGGACGTTTTTTCTTTGCCTGTCAATAAAAACCAGGCAAGGAAATGGACTGCAAAGCCAGATAAATGAATGGAAAACAAGGCGAAAAATATGAGGTAAGTGTTAGAGAACCAAGGGCAAGTTGCGGTCATGTGACTAAACATAACATACTTTTTTGGTCTCAAACTTGGTTATGTCCTAAGAAAATGGAATTAAACATAGCTACGTCCAACAATTGAGATCAAAACTGGTAACATCCAACAGTTTTTATCCAGTTATCGTATTTTTTTGCTTTAAGGGTATGTTGAATGTAGCATCATTAGAAAGCGTGTTTTTTATTTATGTTTCTAGAGTAGGTTTTTTGTATATAGTTTTGAACAAAAATGAGAAGTTTTTTTACTTTCTGTAAAACTACTATCGATGGACGTAGCCAGTATTGATTATACACCCCTGAATTAGTACACTACAATTAGTATACTACAATACATGTATTAGTCTAGGTACCTTGAATTATTAGAAAATGTTAGTACTCACAAGTCATTTTGATACAAATAAATTGCTAGAAGCTGAGCATAGGTTGACGGCAGCGATACACCGGTAGGGGCCTGCAATTATAAATATTTCATGATTACAAACGGTATAACCTAGAAACATAGAATATGATGGTTAAAACAATTAAATTTACTTCTAGTTCCTGTTTCTCTAGATCTGTACAAAGCTTATCGAAATTAGTTAACATTTTTAAAATCTTTATAACGAGTTTATTGTAATTTTTCGCAAAACAACAAACATTCCTTTTCCTTCGATTTGGTAAAAGATTATTTTTGGCTTGAGTTTTGGATTGGATTATTTGGGATTGCAAACAAAACAAAAACATGAATGAATGACATTGACAACGATATGAAAAGAAATGTCAAATCCAATTGTCAATATCACAATTCAATTCAATTGTCATTATTGATTTAATGTCACCAGCGGTGCTATTACGCAATTTTGATCATATTGGTTTCAATCCATCAAATTCATTAATGCGTTGCGATAAAGTCGAAATTGCTATGAAGAAAGTGATAATCGGAATGAAACCAAGTTCTGTGGTCGGGGCCCAGTGGCCGTATTACAGAACTTGGTTTCAATCAGATTGTCACTTTTTTCCTATCAATTTCAACTCTATCGCAAGGCATTAGTGATACCGATATTGACAATCCGATTGTAACCAAGTTATGTAATCGGCGGCCCGACCACATAACTTGGTTTCAATCGAATTCTCAATATCGCAACCACTAATGCCTTGCGATAGAGTCGAAATTGCTATGAAAAAAGTGATAATCCGATTGTAACCAAGTTATGTAATCGGCGGCCCGACCACATAACTTGGCTTCAATCGAATTCTCAATATCGCAACCACTAATGCCTTGCGATAGAGTCGAAATTGCTATGAAAAAAGTGATAATCCGATTGTAACCAAGTTCTGTAATCGGGCTGCCGGCCGCAGGTAGTGACATTGTCAATTTTATTGTTCGGCTTCGTAGGACTAGTGCATTTATCCAGTGTCAAGTCACGACAAGTTGTATTTTTCAACAAATAGTCAAAATGTCGAGTCCCAGTCAATAAGTCTAATCCAATCCAATGACTAAAGACACAATAGGTAGTTTAGTCATTGGTCTAATCAAGTCTTTATTCCGTAAAGTGTTGGAGCTTTACTTAAACATTTACTAGGAACAGAACACGGAATAGCACGTTTTTCCGCGTTTGAATCATTTGTCCCCACACTTGTGCACGTTAACGATCACCTAGGTTAATACTCCACCAATATTACACATTAACACTAGAAGATACAAGTTTGAGATACAAATTCAAAGCAAAATAACCATCTCCACTTCGCCTCCATTCACATGACATTCTAGTTCTTGAGGAAGGGCTCTAAAGTCGCCGCGGCCCTTCAATTTGAAGCAAAGATTTTGAATTACGCTTACTGGCGTACTTTAGACTAATATTAGGCTGGCGTATTTGTTTGAAGTTATTTGAATAGTTCCATTCAGATTTACAAATTGTTATAAATCGTTGATCAATTTTGTCATTATCATTTCAGCCTTTAGCAATCCACTGCTGAATATCGGCTTCCCCCAAGGAGCGCTACGACGAACGGTCTTGTACTGCCGCCATCCACCTACTCCCTGCGATGGCTACAATGTCGTCCGTCCATCGTGTGGGGGGTCTCCCTACACACTTCGCTTGCTTGTTCATGGTCGCCATTCCAGAACCTTTATTCCCCAGCGGTTGTCGGCTCTGCGAACTATATGGCCTGCACATTGCCACTTCAACTTGCAAATTCTGAGAGCTATGTCGATAACCTTGGTTCGTCTACGGATTTCTTCGTTACGGATCTTATCGTGTAGAGAAACTCCAAGCATAGCTCTCTCCATTGCACGTTGCGTGACTTTGAGCTTATGTATGATGCCTGATGATGTATGAATAGTTAGCGACCACGTCTCAGTGCCGTATGTCATCACTGGCAACACGCATTGATTATAAACTTTCATCTTGAGGCACTGCGGTATCTGTTACGAGAAGATGTGGCGTAATTTCCCGAACGCTGCCCATCCGAGTTGGATCAATTACATCAATCAATTTACTATTTTGTAATTATTTTCTTTCTTTTCGTGTCTTGCGATAGAGTCGAAATTGCTATGAAAATATGAAAATCAGAGAATAAGTAGGTCCACTGAACTGAACTATCATCCATCTTAATAATATAGTAAGTAGGTAGGAAGGAATCACAAACTAAGTAGGAGATAACTTTTTACAAAACTCGACAGTCTAAATCTAAGTACGATCTAGTCATCAAGTACACTCATGTGGTGGTTTTTGGTCGGGTTATACTTTCTCGTGCAATAATAATTGCGAATCCATCGACCAAGTAGATCATATCAAATATTTAGGAATAGAGATTGACGACACTCTTACTTTTAAGCACCACATCAAAAAGTTGTCAGGACGAGTAAGGAAAATAATTTACATTATGAAGGCGCTATGATACGCCTGTGATAAAAAAACACTTTTTATGGTTTATTTTTCGCTCTGCCAATCAATTTTAACATTCGGTATTCTAGCTTGGGGAGGTGCATTTAAAACTGTTTTGATTGAGCTCGAAAGGGCCCAACGAGCGGTATTAAAGGTAATGTTAGGAAAACCCTTTAGGTACTCGACTGACTCTCTGTACAAAGAGACTGAAGTTCTGCGGGTGCGACAGTTATTTATCCTAAAAGCTGTAACCACGGTCCACAAAGAAATGTCGACTTCTAAAGAACTAGCAGAGTTGTTGAAAAGGCGTGTTTATAGGATACCAGTACCGACTGCTACCTTTGCCTACGCGAATCGGCATCCAAGCCATCTACTCCCACGCATTTATAATAAAATATCGAAAGTTTGTGCTATAAAGAGTGAGCGAACCTCCCAAGTGAGAGTACTAGTCCAAAGATGGCTATTTAGGCGATCTTACTCTGACATAGAGGACCTGATTTATCTGTGAAAAAATACACACACACACACACACACACACACACACTTTCGTTTTCAAAACATGCGTACACATACTCACCCCCTCATACCCTTATACACAATACATTTCCCCTTACGTTGACACTTAAGTTAAGATCACATATATATATTTTTTAAATTTTGTTATTTCATCATTATAAATTAGATCAGTAATGTTTATTGCCAGGAAGGGATGCCTCCATTAAATTAAATTGTGTTATGGAATTCAGACCAGGCTTCCACGACACGGGCCTAGAGCCTAGTGTGGGGCCGCTGCCTATCATTGTATATCCACCTTATTTGGTTAATAAACTTATTATTATTATTATTATTATTAGATACGGTAGGAAGCTATTAGTCAACTAGCGCCTCGTGATTTCACCTGCTTAGATGATGAATGATGGTAATGATGATATCTATCCCATGTTTTATTCCAGGTATTAGACATATAGGTACCAAATTTCATCAAAATCAATCGCTCGCTACCCGTTTGTCGAAATCTCACCTCCCAATAGCCCCACTGCCACTGCTGCCATATTATCTTTGTACTTGCCCACCAATACCACCTTCAATGAGAGCGAGAACGAGCTCGCGTGCCCCCGCGCTACCGAGTAATTTAGCGGGAGTATTTGAATCACGGAGATTGGAAAATCAGGAAGTTGTTTTATTTTGTCGAGACAGATGGTTCAATAACAGTGACAGTCCCGATATATCGGGACGGATGGCAACCCTAGTCGCGAATGAATAACTTTCTTCTAACGTGCACCATAATCGTCCGCGTCATCGCTTTACATTAGGTGAAATACTAGTCAAACGCAAACCTATTAGAAAAATGGTAGAAAAAAACTTCCTATTAGAAATAAAATGCTGGAAAATATAGATAGGTACATGGAATAGGCATCTTATGTGATTATGCAACTAAGTATAATTGTAGGCAGGCAATAATGTTATATATAAACTGAGGTAGGCAGGGCCTTTTTTACTCCCCACCATGGTGGAGACCACAGCGAGACATGTCACATAATAAATAATACCATAGTTATACGTCCTACCATTTTTAAACACACAATGTCTCTTTCATCTCAGTTGGTACTTACCTACACGGATTGCCATGATCCAGATCACGTCAAAATAGTAGGTACTTTCATACTCTAGGTACTTCATAGTGTGAGTATGCTGACCCCAATTTTTATAATCGAATTTCACAGCTATTGATCGAGGGCTTGGGCGGGCTTGCCATCCGACTTGTCGGCTCGCCTTGCGTCACAATAGACGCGCCACAGCAAACCGGAGGTGATGGACTGACTCGCTGAGTCACCTCACAATATTGTCGCTCGTAATGCTAATTTTTAGTTACGCTTGTAGCAATTTGCATGATAATGCTTTAGGATGTACAAAATGTACCAAGTATCTTGTCAGTGGTTTTCAACCTACCTACATAACAGTTGTACTTGGTCGTTAAATTCGAACGCTTACCAACCTACGATTCCCTTTATTGTTCATGGAAATCACGCATATCTGCCTAAGTTATTGTCTCATTAATGTTCGTTGCGTGTGTTAACTTTTGAACGTGAAGTGCAAGTGGAAAATTGGATAAACTCGACCCGATCATCCGCTCCAATCTTACTTCCCACTTCCAAGTCTTTCAAGCTTACACTCGCACGCATTCAATCGCACTTCAATGAAACGGCGCCGGCGGTTTAGCGTATAAATTAACGTTTTTTGTTTTTCCTACATCAGATAATCAGCAAAGACCTTCATTAAAGTGCAGGTAAGCTCGCCTAAGCTGAAAGCATCTGACAGGTAATTATTTAGCGCAGGTGCTGCGATCAAGGAGCGTTGCGTCACTTTCACTGTTTGTCGGATTGTCCAATGGAACTTGTCACGCTCTGCCGGTAACCAATGGGTTGTGCAGCCCCGCCTCGGCACTAGGCGTGAATCGCATTGGATGCCCACAACAATGCTTTTGCAACTGTAGTTGAATGGGAAGTCCCTCCGCTATTAAAAACTTCAACCGTTTTTTATTCAATTGATAAGACGAGCAGGTTGCTGGCCTGATAGACATGTCACCCCGTAATAACTGAAGTGCCATCCAAAATTACTTTAGTTACAAAATCTTGCGCGTCACTGTCCCGTTAACCTGACATTGGTTTTTAACCCTTTACGTCGCAAGACCCTTAATTTTTTTATCGGGAACATATAGCAAATAGTGTAGAAATAGTGGAAAAATAAATAAAAACAAAACATTAGAATATGTTGCAGAAATGCAACATTGCGTATCTTGGATCACACATTATTTTTATCGAGAAGTTTAGTGCATGTCTCGGAAAACAACCCGATGATGATGATGATTCTCGGATTCCAGAGAAATCAAATTCTAGCAACTTACGGCTCATATTGACCCTATAAAACAAACGATTTCAAGTGGATGGGTGTGATAAAAAAGATGATACCTACTAACACGCAATGTTGTATTTGTGCAACAAAACACAAATACAACATTGCGTGTTAGAATCTGCCAAAACATACAAGTGACGAAGTTTAGTTTCGGATCAGGAACTAAACCTCTCTGTTGCTGTAATACAACGCCGCACAAAACTGACCAAGCAGCTTTTGATACATTTTTAAAGTGTGATTAATTATTAATATTGTAGAAATGCAACGCAGCGCCGTAATAGGATGCTGGAAACAGCCCTTCAAACTGGAACACGGTACCTAATGTTTGGACACTAGTGCTCGGTAAAGTTTCAAGTAGTTATTTTGTCCAGTAAGGCAGTAACAATGGTAATGTGGATTTGATTGTACCAACCATCGGAGCATAGAAATGTGTTGATCTATACTTAGCTTCAGGTAGGTATTTTTGTTCGTTTTAAAGTAGGTACCTACCTGGACGGAACCAAACACAATCACTCAAAAGAGTTCTAGAAATTGATTTACCGATGAGGACGTTTGCCTAAACGTGGTCTCCACTCGGGAACTCGTCTACCCCAACGGTTATCGGTTCTTCTGGAAATGTGACCAGCACACTGCCACTTTAGCTTGCTAATCCTTAGAGCTATGTCGGTAACCTTGGTTCTCCTTCGGATATCTTCATTACGAATATTGTCCTTCAGAGAAATACCAAACATACCTAGCTTTCTCCATAGATTGCTGAGCGACCTTAAACTTGTGGACTAGTTTAACCATGAGTGTCCACGTTTCAGCTCTGTGTGTCATGACTGGTAGGACGCACTGATTGAAGACTTTTGTATACAGGCACTGTGGTATAGACGACGAGAATACTTGACGAAGCTTGCAGAAAGCTGCCCAACCCAGCTGAATTCTTGTGTTGGCTTGTTTCACAAAGTTGTCCTTACGTAATTTCAATATTTATCCAAGGTAAACATATTGTTGGACAATTTCAAAAGGTACGCCATTGACTGCAATCGGTTCCGGGTCAATCGATCGTTAAACATGATCTTGGTCTTATCTATATTCATATCTTAGACCGATGCGTCGAGAAACATCATCTACCAGACCACATCTAGGTTGGTCATCATACTTTGCGAGTCTTGCAGCGATTCCGCCATTAGGACGATATCATCGGCAAACCGTGTGAGATATTCTCGCCATTGATATTAATGCCCATTCTTTTCTATTCCAGCGTCTTAAACATATCGTCGTCGTATCGGGCATTAGTGAACAGTCTCACCTGTCTCACTCTTCTGCGCATAGATAGATAGATAGATAACTCTTTATTGTACACCACATAGAACAAAAATACAAAAATAACTAAAACATTTATACAAAATATATGGGACAATGGCGCATTTGGATATGTTTAGACTACTGGTTTTGTACTTGGACACTCATAGTCGCGGCGTCATACAGGAACCTCAGCACTTCGATGTATTGCCAGTCCACTTGACAACGCTGCAAATACTCCAGAATCGCCCAGGTTTCAACGAATTCAAAAGCCTTCCCATAGTCCACAAAAGCAAGTCACAGGGGCTGGTTATACTCTTCAGACTTCTGTATAATCATGTGTATGTGGTCTATGGTGCTAAATCCTCCGCGAAACCCAGCCAGTTCAGGAGGCTGGAATTCGTCAAGTATTCTTGCGAGACGATTCGAGATGACCCTCGAAAACATCTTATAAACGTGGCTCAAGAGTGAAATAGGTCGGTAGTTCTTTAAAAGGGTTTATCCCCTTTTTTAAACAAGAGGAATGCGTTGCCTGTAGACGTAAAAAAGGCAAATACTGAGAGTAAGGGTAATCTAAGGTGTCTAAGGGTATGTTCAAACACCAAGTTCGCAACTTTTATGTCGAAAAGGTGCATCATTCATAATTCCAACTTTTTTTCTTTTTTTTATTAATTTTCTTCCTGTATGTAGTATGGATTATTTACAAATTTAAAATAATCCGTACTACAAAAAACTTACTACTACTTTTTTATATATTAGTATATTACTTGTAATATTCTTGTGTATTTTTAGTATTAGAGTTTTATGTATTCTTTCATTTTTAGTTTATAGCTACATATTTCTAATCACAATATTTTTTTACTGCACCGCTACCCTTTTTCTTGCACGTCCAGGTTGACTGGTAGAAAATGCTACTTAGCATTAAGTCCTCCTTGTACATTTTCTTTGTGTGCTAAATAATAAATAAATAAATAAGAGTAATACCAAACTCCTGCTGCAAGCCTCTGGAGTTCTCCCACTGTTAAGAACGGTGCTAAACAACCCCCGTAGCTCCCGAAGTACAGGTTGCCCCTCCTCCTGGTTTCAAGAGCTCCAAATTTAAGTTATACCATCCTCACCGCCTCACACGCCTTTCAATTCTTATGTTGTTTGAGCGCCATCTCAATCTCGTCTAGGCTGAATTCGGGCAGATCATGCGTGGGAATCCTCTGTGCTGGGTTTGGGTCTAGAAGCACGCGAGACGTACAATCGGCCATAGAAGTCTTCGATCTCAGAAAAGATCTCCGGCTTAGAGACGACGGTTGTGCCATTATTGGTCTTGAGGTTCGTCAGATGGCTACTCAATTGCTGGGCGAAGACTTTTGACTCCCGATTTTGCTCAATTGCCTTTTCTTTTCGGCGTTTATTTGAGCATCGGAAGTCACGTCGCACTAGCTTACTGATTTTTTGATTGAGCTCTCTTTAAACATATAACACTGAATAATAAAAATCCTGAATCTACACTCAGAACTTTTTCTACGTAAGGGTTCCTGGTTCCATTATATTATGTGATACGGTAAGTATCTAAGGTGATACAGTAAGTACAGTAAGTACCGGTCTATATACGCAAGAATGAACATACAAAATTTTAGTGATATTTATGTTTACAATATATGAATTACACACTTTATATAGACTTAATACACTAAATTATAAATGGATACTAACACACACAGTACTACTACTACTTTACAACATTGTTCTTAGTGTGATATTTCAGGAAACACCTATAATATGTTTTAATTGCATTTAGTACATACCTATGGAAAGGCAATTCAAAAGTCACACACTTCGTGGATGGGAATTTATTCTATAGCAAAATTATCTATAGGTACCGTCGTATCTTGAATCTAATCTGCATTTAAGATCAGCCTAGTTTACTTTGTCCTGTCTCTTTGGCTGTACACACAGCTTTGACCACTAAGCCTAAGCCCTTGCAAGGTCATAGACCACATTTTCACTACTTTGAGGCTTTAGGCTAAGCTTCGGCCCTTGCGATGACTCGGGCTATGCTGCGGCCCCTGCGAGGCCGTAAGCTGACCATTGCAAGGCTGTAGATCAATGACAATAAAACTACGTATAGCCCAAGCTTCATCCGACGTAGTTCATCGCGAGGCAGCTCCCGTTGGGTTTCGATCCTTGCGAGGATATAAGTCAAGCTCCAACCACTCAAGGCTTAGCATTGTCCTCTGCATGCAAGGACGTAAGCCGACCTTTGCTTAGGGCGAAGCCCAGAAAAAATTGGGTGGCCTGATTTGGAGCTGGGGAGTCAAAGTACCTGCTGAGCTAGTTTCTTAGACAGACAATCTGTACCATATTCCACTAGCTTAAAAGCAAAAATACACGCCTGCCCTGCCAAAAAAGAACATATGCCAATAAATTATTTACTGTTGGAATGTGGCTTCAATTTGATACCCATATTTGTACTATTATTTATTCTGTGCCCATATGTTAAAGTTTTATTTTTTCTCATTTGAAAATGGAGCCGCCATATTGTTTTTTTTTTAAAACGACCTATACTACTCGGGGGGGGGGGGGGGGTGTCGATGTAAGTATTCTAACGATACCCCACACGTCTAAATCTGTTCAGGCATTTAAAAGTTATGCTGGAATAAATAAACTCACACACACAAACACACACACACACACACACACACACACACACACACACACACACACACACACACACACACAACACACACACACACATGCACACGCACACGCACACGCACACGCACACGCACACGCACACGCTCACGCACACGCACACGCACACGCACACGCACGCACACACACACACACACACACACACACATATATATACATACATGAATCCTAAAAATATTACACTCCTTTTTTTGGGCAGTCGTGTAAAAATAGGTAAAAGTATCATAATTATAACGACAATAACCTGAATAATCAGAATAGATATATCTGGTAACATATGAATTGTTCTTAGATTCTGTAAATTTGTCTTGTACGTAGTCCTACCGTATCATAATATACAATTATACAATACACCATAATTCAAAGTTACAAAAGTACTACAAATATAATAAGAAGATACTATTTTTTGTAGCTCCTCTTAGTACTAGTACGTCTATTATAAATTGTTATTTACCAAATTGGAATGATTTTATTTAGAAAACATAATAATTTTATTCCCGTATGACAACTCAATGGATCACAAATCCATAAAACACAATTTTCACACCGTCTGCTTATATTTTCCGAATTATGTTTTCTTCATGGAATATTTTGTATAGTAACGAACACTCCTTATACTTGGCGAGAAACGAAACTAAAAATAAAAATCTTATGTGGGCAGCTTTCAGGATTTTTTAAAACTTACCTGTATTGTATGTACAACGGTAGGTTATTGGGTTAAAGAAACTGGTTTGAAAAATAAAAATCTTATGTGGGCAGCTTTCAGGATTTTTTTCAAACCTACCGTATCGTATGTATTACTGGGTTAAACAAACTGGTTTGAAAAAATCTTTTTTCAAACCTACCGTATCGTATGTAATACGGTAGGTTATTGGGTTAAACAAACTGACACGTCAATAAAGAAAGCTCGGAAAATAAAAGCGTTTGCTTTTTCTCCATAACAAGCAGCGCATGTTCGATCAAAGTACAAGCAATATATCTAGCTAATGACTTGAGCGAGATTGGATATGCGCCAACGTAACGCGGCCAGCCGGTTGGGCCTACTTCGGCCGAGTGACCCCGTTGGGCCCGGTGACCCCGCGCCCCGGCCCATCGCTGCGCCCGCGCCGACACCACTGTGCAGAATCGTTAATTGCATTCAATCTCGTTCTGTAGCGTCACGGTGCATTTGCACACACGTGTCAGCAATGCAAACAACTTTTCAATTATGACTTTGATTCATTAATAGAAATCATTATGAAAATTATATCCTATTATTTTTCATTGGTAAAATTATTTAATTTAATTTAATTGGTATTATAATTATTTTAAGCAAATAGGTACCTACCTACCTCTATTCATCTACTTAGCTAGACCATAAAATTATTTATTACTAGCCGTGTCCGCGGTTCTGCCCACGTGGTAATTTTTCTGGGATATATGGATCCTGTGATCCAGAACTCAACTCCAGAACTAAAAGTACCAAAATCATCAAACTTCGATCAGACTTCAAATCGTTTTTGTCGATTGCTCGAATGCTACTCAACAGATTAACCTAAAAAAAAACAGTGAAAACCGCTTTGCAATTGGTCCAGCAGATCTTACGTGATGCGAGAACAAACATACAGACAAACAGACAGACACGATTTAAAAAAAAAAAAAACTATTTCAGTAGCTTATTTTAAGTACCCTAGACCAATTTTTATTTAAATACTAGCTGCGCCCCGCGGTTTCACCCGCGTCCCTCAGGAACCCTGATAATTTTTTTCGGGGAAAGAAGTAATATATGTGTTAATCCAGGGTATAAGCTACCTCCATACCAAATTTCATCCAAATCCGTTCAGTAGTTTTTGCGTTAAAGAGTAACAAACATCCATACTCACAAACTTTCGCGTTTATAATATTAGTAGGTTCTTCATTGTACAGATTTATTGGTACTTACTGCTTTATCTATGTATAGATAGATAGATACTCAAATGCTTACTTCCATTTTACTTGGCTTTTAAAACTCAACTCTCTGAAGATAACATGTGTAGAGATAGAAATAATGATGGTATCTAGACTATTTTTACGTCTAATTAATTTAATATTGAGTTTAGATCAAGCTTTTTTATAATCTTCGTAAATGGATGGCTGTAAGTGCGATATTATTCAGTACAGTATTTTCATAAATTATATTATTTTTCGATACATGAGTGTTTATTGTGGATAATTTACTATAGTGTTATGGATATTTATTTACGTAGACTTTACTTATATGTAACGAAAGAAAAATTGTGTAAATTGTGTTAACCTATCCAAAACTGGCCACGTGCGTGTAGGACCACGCATAGTGTAGGGTTCCATACACAAGATACCTGAAATTATTTTCGTAACAATTTTACAACATACTTCACCCAGTGAAATTCACAAGCATGGGTGATTACAAGATTCTGTGCCAAACAGTTTAGAAAGTACAAAGGGGCACATTGTTACACACATTGTTGTTATAAAATTTTGAAAACGAATATTGATAATTCATTTTTTAATTGATGGGGTAGGCTTTCGATTAGGTACAGAATATGTACAGCACTATCGATTAGGTCTCATTCATTTTTTATCAAAATTGTTTCAGAAGTTATCTTATTAGCTTCTTAGGAGTATAACTATGCACCGATTAAATGATGTAAATTGATGAACCGATTTTAATTATTCTTGTTTTAAAATACCTATTCGGCAATCAAAACAAGGAGACCTGAAAAAGAAAAAAACACCCCTTACTTTAAATGCATGGGAAGCCCTGACGGAATATAAATAGTCAAAGATGGGAAGTTTCCACAATAGAAAATAGAGACATACCTCATTTTTTTTGCTTTCTTGCCTTATATATAAACATATTTTAATGCATTTCATCTCATGACTGAGTTATGGCGCTGTGAGCTGTGCTGTGACTGACTGGGACGCAGCCGCACCGACGCACGCACGGTGATAAAGATGGATATAGAATAGAAGATCTCATAAGGACTTCTGTTGTACGGTATCCTAAAAATTCAAAACGCGCACATTAAAATTTCAACAAAAAATGAAACGAGGTCAAAAATTACGAGAAAAACGCGAAAATAACAAAGGTTTAACGCATTCCGAGATAATGGACATTAATTAATACAATTAGCCCTCGGCAAATTACGCGTAAAGACAGAAATAATGAGCGTAAATTGAGGCAACTTTGCACTTCTGATTTATTGTCCTGCACTTGTACGATTTCGACGAAAGAGAAAACAGACCAGTTCCGACGGATATTACGAGCAGTATATAAAATTGATAATGAATATTTATAAAAACTTAATCACAGCTTACCGTGTTTTTCGTAGGAGTCAGGAGGAGAAACCATTAATCAGAACATTTCCACTTAATCATGCAAATGCCGTTGATTTCTCTGCCTACCGCAGCGCACCGTCGCGTCGCCGCTGCGCTGTTAGGGACGTATCATTATGTTTTACTTTAGTTCCTGGGATTTCCTTAGGGGTAGGTCAGTCCTATTTTGAACTTGTATAAGCATTGATATCAGCGAGCGAAATTGCATTGCAAGTAATGAGTAAATCAGGGCCATTATTCTCTATGAACAGTCACACGAGTAACGCGTCTTGCTGTGGAATCGTTCGGAAAAGTACGGCAATTTTCGAACATGCACGAACAATTCCACGCAGATATCTTAACGCGGCGCGTTACGTGGCCGAGTGGCAATAGAGAATAACGACCCAGTTCAAAGTTTAGGTAAAGATGAAGGATCATGTTCTGCTTCTGCAAATAAATTGTTTTAATGTTTGATTAGACATACGAGTATGACGCCATAACAGTATATTTTTATTGAATTTTATAAAACCTAATTAATTACTATTAGATGCTTAAGTAGGTACCTATTTATTACTTATTTAAATTTGGAAGTTTTTTTTATTATTTTGCTACAACTCCATGAATTCTGTTACTTAAAAAAGTTTGATTTTCATGATTTTTTGTTCGTTCTAAGCAGCAAAATGCAGTTTCGTTTAAAAAACGTTTAATCGATTTTAGGCAATTAAAAACAACAAGTCATTAAATGTAGTTTTAACGCGTTTGAAATCCGCCAGATAGATTTTTAAGAATAGTATTTTTTTTATATATAACGTTTTCATAGTTGCCATAGAGATCCCTTATAAAAGCTTGTATATTCTGGTATTGAAAACGACTGCTAGGTACGTTACCGCCGGCCGGTAGGTAGGTTTGTTTACGGAACCCTCTAAAAGTGTTTTTTAAGTTGAACATAGTGTTCTAAAGTATCTGAATGTCCCCTTTAACTAAAGTTAGGTACAAATTTCAGAAGGACCCTATTTTCTTAATATTCCTTCGAACCACTCGTGCTCGCTGCCTCATTTAAATATTGGCAACCCCCAACCCCACCGTGTTGAGGAAGACAGTATCTTTTGTAATTTGGAGTAAAAAAATCAAATGAATACCAACCTCTTTGGCAATCTAGGGGTTGTGACAGATTGAGGGATGGCATACTATTTTTTTTCCAGCTCGGTCTCGATGGCACTTCATTTACCTTCCAAACAAACGGATGCAATTTATTTTAAAGCTATATTTTTTGTACCGGTGTAGTGGGGTGATTCCTGGGCGCGTGAGCTTAGCTTTCTTACGAGATGACGTAACGTCATGCCAAAACATTTTAGAAGTATGGAGATGTGACGTTTTCTCGTGTGAAAGCCAATCTTCAAAAATCGAGAATCACCGAGATGTTCTTAGATTTTTCTAGACAGCACGGCGCGGGCGGCGCGGTGTACGGCCCTATTTTTGTACTAATATTGATTCTGTGCCATCACATTTTGATTATAACTGATAGGTGCTCAAGCTTACGACGGAGTCATGTTAAAAAATATGTACTATATACATAATTAAAAAAAAACTATTACGAGTTTTTTTAATGAAAGTCACTTTTCTTCTTTTTTTTTTCGTTTTTTGTCCTTTTTTTATTGCATTGTCACTTTTTACGTTATAAAGTTTTTTTATATTTTTATTGCAATTTCACTTTATACGTCTTTAATTATTTTTTGCTTTGTCTTCAGTTTGTGAGCTACCCTGAAAGTTTCAGCCGGATAGCTAATCTAGAAGTGCTCAAAATTTGAATTGTAAGCTCCATTTGTATTGTAAGATTCCAGGCCAGACAGAAATACATAGATACATACATACAAGGTGAAGTTATATAAAAGTTTTCAATAAAAACAGATAGAATTCCAAGAAAGTCTTACTACTACTACTCTAAGTACTTCGAATTCTTCGATATATTCAAATAGATATATCTGATCAAATACACTGTCTATAAAAAGAAACTCTTAACCTTCAAGAGTCCCCGCGATTGGTGATAGGTATCTATTGTTAATCCGTCCGGTTGCGCGGCTCAATTAATTATTCATCAGATTATTATTTAATGACTGCTAGTGACTTTATTGGTTACTTAGGTAGCTACTTATGATCATATCATTAAGCGCATCTCGTATGTAGAGCTGTATTTTTGTGTTCACATTCCATGGGCGCGTTAGGGCACCTAGAAAAAAAAATACGCAAAATTCATTCGTGTCTAGATTGTACATCTATAAATACCTACTAATTTATCTCAAGCTAGCAAATAGCCTCATCAGCACTTTAAGTTCCCTCAGCTAGGCCAAGGTCTTCTTTAAGAGAAAGCAAGAGTCGATCACGCTGGTTCATAGTCCGAGATCATAGTTGACTGCGCCCCGCGGCTTTGACCGATTGGAAATTTTAAGAAGATGGTCCCTAATATTTCCTTGTCAAATTTCATCAAGATCGGTTCTGCCGTTTACAGACCAGTAACTATTTAGTTTTGCCGTACAAACGGTAGAGTAGAAGATGTTTTGATTTGTATTGCTTAGTTATGAGGTCTTTAGAAAATACCAAATTTCGACCTCGAGGGGTGGGGCGTTAGCCGCCTTAGCTTACTATTTGTCACACCAAGCAGTGTGACCAAGAGTAAAAATAATTCCACCAGTGTGACAAAACGGTGTGACCACGAGTCCGTCGCCCTTATTTGAAGGGGCCAAAATTTGTGTTTTTTTTTATTGTTCTTTAACTGTTAGCTTTATGGCAAGAGTGTCGATTAAAAGTGCAGGCTATGATTTAAAATTTATACTTCTGAACTAGGTTGGTACTTATGAAGCGTTAGGCACAAAAGTGGTTGAGGCGCCGTAGCTCACCTAATCAACTACCCATTGCATCGTATCCTAATGAGCTGTCATTGATGTTTCAATACCATAGAGTAAACAATACATACATACTATCTTAGCAATATGTACGTATGCAACTTTATTTCTTAACACCTGCAGTTGAGTATTAGGAAAGATCGTATCTACATGTTTATGCAAAATTAGTCTCCAATGGAGAGGTACGTTTTACTTGTATATTTTGTAAAAGCTTGTTGTTTCAAGGCCTGCGACATCTCAGTTGTACCAAAAGTCGTTTAGCTTATCTACATTGTAGAATACCTGTTCATTTGGAGTATGAATTTAGGTTTGGAATTGTATATATTGGCAGGAGGTTATGTGGCTAATGAGAATGTATTTTCAATAAGCGTCATGGACTCTTGGATTTTACGAGCAATGTTTACCTAAGGTGCATTTATCTTCTATAAAATCTAGGTTTTAAAGGTAGGTATAAAGCATACTACGGGCTGCGGCTTTGGGGTTCTGATTCACCCCCAAAAAATCTATCACAATTTATAGGTAGGTATATCATTATATTCATTAGAAAATATAAGATTCATAAAAAATACGCGTAAGTTGGTATACAATCCAGTTTTTTTCGCTACTGTGTTATAACATTGTTTTGGCTTTTCTATTTTATTTGTGGGCTTAACACAGTTGGCGCTGAGTAGAAAAAAAACGAGTGATCCGTACAGTAGTCTTGTATGATGTATAACATCAAGCTCTGTTTTATCATATATAACACTAATAGGAAACCCGAAGCTCTGTTTTATCATCGCTGGGCTCTGTTTTATTTTAACTCTAGCACCGCGCGCTTTCATTGATACACTGTTACACCATTTACACTTTTCACGAAATCACTCCCATACATTTCAGGAAAACGAGAGGAAAGATGTTACACGGCAAAAATATTATACGTAATTGTTACGTATTCAATGGGAATGGAATATGCTTTTATTTCTAGCTATTGATACAATTATAACGAATCATGTACCTGCAATCAAAAATAACTTTCGGAAATCGTAGCAACAGATCCGGGCATCTTGTAAAACTGTTTGTGTGCTAAAAACTAGATAGATAGATAAATAACTTTTTTATTGCACTAAAAATCTTAAATTAAAGCACGTCAACATTAACCTTAAATTATTACAATCGGCGACCTTATCACTAAGCAGCGATCTCTTCCAGGCAACCCTAGGTTAAAAAGCGAGAACATGAACATTAATGAACGATATTGTGCATGTGCAAGTAATTGATTTGCAATTAAGATACCTAAATACTTCCTTTCTCAAATAATTAGGATTGCGAAGCTTCGTAGTCTACGAGCTAAATAAGAACCGTCAAAGTTATACCTGTGGGGTAAAGTACTCTACTCACAGTATACTTATACATAATACACATAAATACACTTTACACATAATGTAATATTTCAAAGATAAATTATTGCAAGAGCTTTACTTGCCTCTATAACATACATTAAATATATTTTGTCTAACGGTAGATGCGGAACCATAGAGCTGGTATACTTTACTTTAACGGTGTAACAAAGTGTTCAGGATATTAACATTATGGTAGGTAATTAGGTACTTAAAGCTAAGTACTTTTGCTCAATTCCTAATTCTTCAAAATTGTACGCATCGCTCCTCCAAATTGTATTGTTATTTAAATGGGTACTTAGGTGTATAATTTTATCACCACTCGGGCAAAGTACAAAGTATGCAAAAATGAATGTACTTATGTATGTATGTATGTAAGTAAGTTATAAAAGTATATTTTGATATCTGATTTCA
Organism: Alsophila aescularia; assembly: GCA_946251855.1. NCBI lineage: Eukaryota > Metazoa > Arthropoda > Insecta > Lepidoptera > Geometridae > Alsophila > Alsophila aescularia. The sequence continues at coordinate 55,726,359 of OX276375.1, forward strand.
TTTACCTCTGGTTTTTTTCGTGTCATTGTTTTTCTTGAATTAATATTATGAATATATGATATTGATACGTTACGTTGATTGGTACGTTTTATTGATCTATATGAATTTTATAAATTTTATGTTATGTAGGTATGGTATTTATTACACATTATTAGATATTTATTTTATTGTTTTGGTATTTATTTTTATTAGTTATATAATTTATTGTAGTTTATTTAGTATATTTTTATGATACCTATGAGTACACCACCGTCTGTTGTCGTATTGATTTCCTCTCCATCGAAAGGTTGTCTGGAAGAGGTCGCTTTTTAGCGATAAGAAAGCCAATTGTACAATAATATATCTTAAGTTTTAGTTTTAGTTCATTAGTATTTGTAAATATTTTGTGTACAATAAAGAGTTATCTATCTATCTATGTATCTATCTAAGTGGTCTGTTTTCTAATAATTAATAGTATATTCTGGTCAGACGTCAATTTGATTTTAACTATATTGGTTGGTTATAGGCGATCAAAGTTTATGCCACACGAATGATCTGCATATATAATTATATGAAACATTTGCTGGTAAAAATTAAGACAAATTACTAATTCAAATTTACACATTCACGTGTCCGTATACGGACTAATGATATGACATATTAAGAAATATTGCGAGATAACCGATATGTCCCGTTGTTGCCTGGTACAAGATGGATAGACCTAAATAAGTGCATGACAAATGCATAGACATTAATGCGCTTGTTTTCGATAGTGTTACCTATTAGTGATACAAAGTGTCGCAAGTGACGCAACGGTGGGCCAGGGCCGCCTTGTGATTTGGACGAGGTGTAACCATTATGACTTTAATAAAACGACCGGTGGATGATCGAGTGTCTGGCTCGACTTGACAAAGATATCTCTGCGCTCGCAACTGTCTTCGGTTAGCATTCAACTGTTATTTATTCTATGGATAAACTATGAACTTATTATAAAGAGTAGGCAGTTAAGTAGTTTCGTTGGTTGTGCAGATATGTTTGTCGAAGTGTTTGTGGTTGACTCCGTCCATTACCACCTGACAGGCGGTGAGCGATCGCGCAGATCCTCGCTGCGCCCGCGCCGCCTCACATTGTCACAGAACAATGGCCCATCGAGCTATCTTTAATCACCACAAAATGAACTCTAATTGGATCCGCGAAACTTCATCCGCCTTTACCGTTTTTGTTTCCATTAATCCCGGTAGGTATTTCCGCAGCGGTTTTTTTAACAGAATTGCCTCTACGTAATTAAATTTATAGATCCATCCATACCAATATATAAAAGTGAAACGTAGTCTGTTTGTTAGTTTGGGGAGCTTTCACGCGATAACGGCTGGATGGATTTTAATGAAATTTAGAATGGAGACAGCTTATACCCTCGAATAAACCATAGGATACTTGTTTACCCGGTAAATTGAAAGTTTCCGCGGGAAAACTGGAAAATGTTGATTACTCACTGTAAGGCACGGTTGTCATCACATAATGGTATGTGGTTGCCATGGAAACGAAATAACACGTCTGTCAAAAAACATCAAGAGCATTGGTAATACTTACTTTTGCATTGGTTTTTAATATCCTAGAAGAAAATAGGATGCTTTTTTCGCGATAAACTGTAGTCCGCGCGGACGAAGTCGCGGGCGGGAAAACTAGTATGTAGATATGGAGTAACTTATTTCACTATTTGTCAAGACTGTAATTTAAATTGTATTCAACAACAGATGAAAGCCTTGGTCGTGATATGTTAATTAAAATTAAACTCTACCCATAGTAGGCCCATTTTATAGATACTGGCATGATTTTTACAACATTAACTTTATTTATGTAGATATGTACAGTTCAGTTAATCGATAAATGTTCCGGGACAGGAGAAAAATCCAAAGTAAGAATTTCAGATTGATTAAAATCGTCCGCACCTATAATTTCGGAATTGACTTTAATGATAATCGTAATTCTTGATTTAATACTGTAGAAATGTTGCTTCACTGATATTACGGCTGTTGTAAAGCATTTCGTAAATTACCCGCAAAGTGCTGTTTACGAATACTGCATAAAAACAATTGTTGTTCAGATGTAAGTAACAACGATTATGGTAATTAGGATGTCCGTGCACTTTTTTATGGTTTAACTAGCTAGGTACAGGCTTTCAGTTATGCGCCTACTTGCGAAGCTGTGCCATGAATTCGTTCTGACGAAATCATAGGTGCCCATTTCCCATTAAACGTAAGATAGGTAAATTTTATTTATTTTAATGCGAATTAATTTAATTACTAATTTATGCGTCGTTAAATTTGATTATAGTGAATTCAATCTACGTTTATAGCACTCCGAATGTTTAGATAATGAATGCTTCGTAATGCCCGTGCGAATTTGTTTGCATAGATTGCGAGTTGTTTTGTATTTGATTATTACATGTAGTAATCAAAGTAGCTTCCTGGTGGTCAAAGGCACACGAATAAGAAAGCATGTCTGCATAATGTAGCATCAATACAGTCGATTCAATAGAATGATCGATCGATACCTATAGTGGTAACATCTGAAAATTTCATTTCATGACTAGGTATATATTATTACCTACTTAAGTAAAGTAGAATATAAGTTACCTTACCTACGGTTAAGATTTAACCGACTTTCTTTTTAATTACAAAAATTAATAAGTGGCTTAAGCCTATTGCAACAAAAAAAAGTGGGTACGGCTGTGTTGGGGTCACGGCTGTTTGTTTATCGTGAAACGTCTACGCCACATACAAATTGCGAGTTAAGTATACCGAATTTCCCCACCTATCCTTACACATTCCCACCCATCCCCACCTGTCCCCACCCATATCCACGGATTTGGTTCATTTAGGTCAGATTCCGCTTTCGTGAGACTACAGTATATTAGGCTGGTTTTTTTCTTCGGAGATCCACCTACTTCAAATTCATTTTTTACTAAGCTGTTATTAATCTGGCGAAAATGGAATTTCCCTTTATTATAGTGTGAAGTCGGATGACAGCTGTCAAACTTAAAACAGCTATTACTCGGAAACTATTGATCGTTGATTAGTAGTTTATTTACAGAAGTAGTAGATCTCACGATCTCTCGATATCTTCATTTTGGATGATAGCTGTTAAATTGACAGGTTATAAACTTCAAACATCCAGTATTGATAGCAGATGTCAAACGTGACAGGCAATGTCAAAAATTACATAGTACACGGATTTATCCGAAACTATTCGTTTTTACTATACGAGTACGCAATAAACTGCCATAAAGGAAAGTAAGACTGCTAAATTTCTCATTGTTTCTATATAGGTAAACATTTTTGACATCGCCTGTCATTTTTGTCATTTTCAGTCATGTTTGACATTGCCTTTCATTTTTGTCATCAGCAATCAATACTGAATATATATTGACGTTTGACATCTGTCACCTGTCAATTTGACAGCTAGCAGCCTGTTCACATAAACGTTCGAGGACGCACCCGCGCGTACACTCGAAATCGTTCACAGCGTCGTCCGGGCGTTCGCCTGGGTCATCCGAAAAATAGTAGTGGAGGGGAGGAATAGTATGAAACTGACACTTGACAGTTGTCAGTTGTATGTGGACGTCCAAAGTCGTTCACGATCTCCGGATGATCGAGCGATAATCACACGGATGATTCGAGCGTGTATGTGAACACAGCCATGAAATGAAGATCTCGATGAGATCTATAACTTATGTGATGAAATAACTAGTTTATGATAAATAGTTTCCGAGTTTTAAGTTTGACAGTTAACATCCAAAACGAAGATATCGATGAGATCTATCACTTCTGTAAATAAACAACTAGCCTTCCCTTCACTTCCCCCACTCCTTACCCCACCTTTCCCCACCCATCCCCACTCATCGCCGACTTCCCTCACCCTTCTCTCACCTTCCCCCACTTTCCCCCACCTTTCCTCACTTTCTGCACCTTCCCACACTTCCCCCCAGCTTTTCTCACTTTCCTCACTGTTCCTCACCTTTCTCCACTTCCCCTCGCTTTTTCCCACCCTTTCTCCAGAATATCAAGAAGGTAGAAAATACTACCAATAAATACTAGAAGTAAAGAATTTGTTACAAAACTGACACACAACTTGCCATAAACAAGGAAACGCAGAATGTCATACCCGCCAGTAACCGTAATTCAAAATCTTTGGTCATACCCAAAGAAGGTTCTATGTACTTATAGAACTTCTTTGGTCATACCGAACTACAGTACTGTTTGCTCATACGAGGATGTTAGATTTCATAGTCTTTCTTTAATTTAGTGTGTTACTTACAGATTTTTAATTCTAATGATTCTGTCGATTGATGTCATAATATGACAGGTTTTATTTTTTGCATTCTAACGGTTCGATTCCCGAGTGAAGCAAGCAAGTTTACAACAAAAATCTTTGAATACGACATTATGTTTTTTTAACAAGTAACTACTAAGTAACATTAATTATTATGAAAATAGAAAAAACCCGACAGCGAAAAAAAATTGTGAATACTAGCTGACCGCACGCAAAAAAAAACACTAATATCATAAAGGTGACAGTTTACATGTATGTACGTAAGGATGTGTGTGTGTATGTTTGTTACTTCTTCACACTTAAATGGCTGAACGGATTTGGATGAAATTTGTGTGGAGGTAGCTTATACCCTGGATTAACACAATAGGCTACTTTTTATCCCGGAAAAAACACAGTTCCTGAGGGACGCGGGTGAAACCGCGGTTAATTGAAGCACCCAGAATTCAAAGTGCACCAATTAAAACTAAAACTAAATTTGACAGCTCTTAAGATTGTTGCTGTCACTTTCAAACCTTTTGGAAACGAAAAGGACAGCAACAATTTTAGAACTGTCAAATTTAGTTTTAGTTTTAATTGTTGCACTCAGAATCGAGACCAGTATTTACATAAATTTAATGTTTCTTATCTACTTACATATTTTACTTTAATGGCTGCAATTGCAACATTAGACTATAGTATTTACATTAACTTGAATAATAAGAGCGATGGTAGCCTAACGGTTCAATAGATTAACTTAGAATCCAACGATACCGGGTTCGATCCTAGGCTCCGCACCAATGACTTTTCTAAGTTATGTGCGGTTTTCCATCGCACCTTGCTTCGGAGGGCACGTTAAGCTGTCGGTCCCGGCTGTTATTGATTAATAGCAGTCGTTAAGCCATGGCAGAAGCCCTCGGGCGGCCAGACAAACTCTGACACCAGAGGCCAGCACTATCTAAAATTGAAAATTTTGTAAAATCTTAAAAGATGTAAAAATAATAATAATTAAAAAATAAAAAAAAGTTGTAAAAAGTTGTAAAAAATATTTATTATTGAACTGGTCTTTTAAATACCTTCATTATGAAACCTCACTCGATAGGTTTTGTTATTTTTTTCCGTCGGAAATACTAATATGGCACCTGTAAGCCCTCATATTAATTTTCTTAACACACTTCATATATTATATCCTATAGTACTCTCGTGATCAAGACGAATCCAATGATAATCTATCAAAATCTATCAAGCCGTTTAGGCTGTAGGACGCCCCTAAGAAACGCGCAAACATACAAAAACAAACATACATACTTACAACCCAAACACATAACCCTCCGTGCAGTCGGGTATTAAATAAAGGAATGTTTCCTGTGAGTAAAAATCGCTATCTTCATGCAATATTTGGGTACAGCAACGGCTCGAAACTTCCCCTATTTCGACACTTTGGTTCGTTCGTTCGTTCGTACTTTCAATTATCTAAAATTATGTTCAAACTTAAGACTTATGTGTAAGAGTTGGATTGTAGCGTCAAAATGTATTTAAACTTAAACTATCTCCAAAGGGTCTTTCTTATCCACTTACATCAAAGACAACTGCATATTACTCCGTACCTTACATGTACAAAACAATATTATATTATACTTGACGTATTCCTATAAAAATAAAAGACAGAAACATTTTATTGTGCAAGTACGAAATTAGATGCATGCTATTTCGTGAGTCAGGATTTTCAAAAATTATAATGTTATAGCTCCGCCATGCTGTTTCACCCGCATGAATTGATGATGATGTTAATGATAAAACAGCGCTCTGACAAACATACTAACATACACAAACTTACTCATTTATAATTTATATGCCATTCCCGTCAAAAAAAACCTTGTTGCATCCCTAGGGTTGACACCTGTTTTTTTGACACCAATCAATTTGTCACTTGTCGTTGACTCCTGTCACTTTGACACGTGACACTTTAACACCTGTCACTTTGACAGCTGACACTTTTAAACCTGTCACTTTGACATCGAATGGAAGTGGCAATTCCCATGCAAACTTTCGCTTTTATAATATTAGTGTGATTATCATGAATTATATTAGACAAAAAAAAGAGTACTAAAGAATAGATTTATTTCAATAATTTAAATGAGACATGTCAATTAGTGGCCCGAGCTAATGAAATTCGTTCCGGCCTCTGACGCACAACGTACATAAATGCATCTCTAAAAATATATCTTCACCGACGACCGCAACGTGCATAGTTCTAAGCATTGTATGTCTTGTTTTGTTTTTCTCGAATCGTTATAAAAAGATATTATCTGAATTAAAGTTTATTCAGTTTTTTTTTTAATCAAATGAAAATTTTAATTACAGAACACAATTTGCACCAGAAATGAAAACAAGAAATTGTTACTACCTAGTAGGTAACTAAGTATTTATCTTACGTACGCAAGCAATATCTTTTTATATTGAGAAGATGATAAATAAAAATAGTAAAAGTAAGTTTTTTTACTAATTAGGATTTTATGGAACCTGCGAAGGGTATCTACTCTGAACTTAGTGCCCAGCGGTTCACCCAAGCAAGTGTTGGAATTGAATGTCTCTGGATAACTAATGATAATGAGATAAACTATTGAAGCATACATACATTATCAATTAAACATTGCAGACAAATTTTGTAAACTGTAATTTATATAAAGTAGGTACGTTCCAAGATTAGAAGATGTGACTACCTGTTTCGTAACCCTTGGCCCAGTACTAGATGCTTAGCTTAAGTAACATAACCCGTTTAAGCACCGGCGTGGTGCTTATCTGTGCCGAACAATATTTTCTTGGCAAAGACAAGATTGCGGTGAGCTTGGCGTGAAATGGCCAGTTAGTGAGTAATATCATGTTATTTGGAGAGTAGGGGGCGAGGCGTCGTGACGGAGCCTCGCCGCGCGCATGCCTCGGTCACGAGCCTGCTGCCACGCTGACCCTACAGCTAGCTGCTTGCCTCACTATGGCAACCTGGCCAAAACAATGTCTGCTTACTCCACTTTAGACAGGAATTATAAATGCTTTGATATAATAAGAAAGCCATACATAAATAGCCCGTAACGGCGGCACCGAATTATTAGTCAAGTTCCACCTGTGGATACGCGACATTTAGGAGTTCTTAGGCAATTTTTTAAATATGTAATGATTAAAAGGTATGCCATACACAAAATCTGGTAGGTTTGGTTTGGATTGCAGAAACTTCATTTTTTTGTAACTTTTGCAAAAGTAGGCGTTTGTCCCGTACGGGCTACCGATAACTGAGGAGTTCTGTAATAGAAACCTCTCCCATTGTTGTATAAAATTATGAACTTATTTTTTATATCCATACCAATATATAAAAGTGAAACGTTGTCTGTTTGTTTGTTTGTTTGTTTATTTGGGGAGCTTTTGGACGGATTATTATGAAATTTAGAATGGAGATAGCTTATACCCTAGAATAAAACATAGGATACTTTTATCCCAGAAAATTCCACGAATTCCGTGGAAGTTTTCACGGGAAAACTGGAACATGTTTAATACTCGCTGTAAGGAACGGTTGCCTTGGAGACGAACTAGCAAGTCTGTCAAAAATCATCAAGAGCGTTGGTGCCACAGATTAAGTAGTTGATGCTATACCAACAACAAGCCACAGAGGCCATAACCAAGAAGTCTAAGTCTACTTTTGCATTGGTTTTTAACATTCTAGAAGAACGTAGGATGCTTTTATCGCGATAAACTGTAGTCCGCGTGGACGAAGTCGCGGGCGGGTAAGGAAGTCACTAAATATTTTTAATAAAATTTGCATGCTGTTAAGGCGGGGTCAGTCCCGAAAACAGCAAAAAAAGACGAATAGCAAAACGTTTAGAACGACGTAATGAAACAACTTTATACCAACCAAAATATACTGTGGATAGAAAAGTATACTACTTACCTAAACAAATAACTGAACAGAATTTTCAGAAATGCCTTGGTATCCTTGGAAAAACATCACGAACTGCCGCATGCAAAATAACTTGTTTCATCGCTGTTCTCGTTATTTTCAGCGACAGTAATGTACATTTTTTTAGACAAAAACCGAACACATTTTTGAATTGAGTTTTGAATATCGAGGTATCGATAGAAAAATTACGTAAAAAAACTTACTTACTTTACGTAAAATGACTTCCAAGCTGCATCGCATCACCTCTCCCGCTCACACTGCACCTGGACGAGCAGGACAAACAATTGAGAGCCTACCCCACCTTAAACACGGTTGCATAATACTTGTTCGTTATTAGTAGCAGATCATTCGTAATTACTCGTATCAGTTGTTTATTTTAGTTTTCCATTATTGATATTATGTATTTATTGTTTATTTATTTTTATTCATTTATATCGTTTTGTATTTATAGAACTATATACATATGCTATATAATGTATATCTAAATATATATATATTTATGTGTATTGTATTGTATTGTTTTTTTGCACGCTTTTTTAAATCACCCGCGGGGTTTATATGAAAACCAGCGTCTAGTGTGTTGCACTGGGCATTTGTGCTGATTATAAGCCCCTTTCAACACACTCACAAGCACATTTATTTATGTTTTTATCTATGTTTTTTTGTAATGTGTGTGTTGAATAAATGTTTTTTTCTTCTTCTTCTTCTATTTGAATTTTCAAATCCACCTTTTTGTATAGTCAGATAACAATACTAACCAGACAAGAATAAAACGCATTTAAAAAAGTTGCCTCTCCATAGCATGCATTGCCATACCCGTCCTCATAATAATAATTAGGTATTAGATTAGATACTTAAACCGGTATCGTGTGATAATGAAGTCTAGGATGTCTTAATATCTGCGGCTCATGATGTTTATGAACACTAATTAATTAAATTAGAAGAACACGAATGCATTAGACGAAACTCTGACTCCACCGGCACCACTCGGCGCATTAACTGCAAGTAATTATGCTTGTTTAGGTGTGTGCGGCAATTTTGTTCACATTTTAGTAAGAGGGTCACCAGTATTCCCACACAAACAAGTGCGCAAATCGTGTTAATTATTTAGAAAAGCTTGAGAACATCGACTAAATTTGATTTAACTTTAGATTTATCTTTAGTGTTTTAGGTTAAGGACCCAAAAGGTCCAAACGGTACCCTACTGTTGTAGCAAAGCAACGCTGTCTGTCTGTCTATCACCGGATTGTAAAGCCTAAACGATTTGACTTAATTCCAAAACTAATCATAGGTAGGTATTTAGACAACTAATATCAAAAACTTGTCTAAAAATAATTATAATTAAATTATTTTAAAGCTTTTCGATTTTTTCAATCACGAAAGATATTGATTTTGGGGCTGATAAAATGAGCCAAGACTTACACTACATAATGTTTAATGTAATTTATTTTTAATTTGACTCCTACGAAGTACGGAGGTGGTAAGCACCTACGATTCTCACTTTTTTTTAGTTTTACCGATGATATGATTGCATCTGCATTTAGATCATCGATAGGCACTCGTATAAACATTATGTACTGTGAAATGTAAAAATGTTGTCTTCGACAGTTCTTAGATGCGTCAAGATGTAGATATTTTCCTGAGAATTTCTGCAATGTATCCTCGTTAACCCAACATGCGGCAGACTGTCTAACTACTGCCTAACTACACAATCGCCGGCTAGCATGCACCTAAGTAAGTTGTGTACATCCAGCATTTAAATGATTATTTACAGCCTTGTAGTCGCCGACAAACACTGAACTATGAAGTTTGGAAGACCTTTGCACACCTTATCAAGCACTGTTTAGTAACAGTTACACAGTTTAACCACTTCCTTACACTGTGTTTGGCAGGCCGCCGGTGGCCACTTCTGCGTGCAGGGGCTCTGCCGGTGGACGCAGATGACTCTGCGTTGGTTTTGTTGGTTGATTTAGAAGTCTTATGAACTAGCGCCGTTGCTCTCCATATCCTCATCCTTCGGCGGGAGGATGTCTCTGTGCAGCGGACAATCATCACACGATCCGCATCACACAAGACCACCTGACGCCCCACAGCTACGGCTGTGGGGCGTCAGGTGGTCTTGTGTGAAGCGGGCGATGTTCCGCAGATGTGTGTGGCCCGTTATCGGCGCGGTCGTACATCCGCCGCGCCAGTCAGACCACGAACTCCTACTGATTCAGCCCTCACATCACGGGCGATGACGTCGTTTCTGACGTATCTGCCCGCTCACGTGCAGATCCTCAAGGACAAGTTCTGTACGGACTGCAGTTTGGTCCTATTGGTTTTTGAGCACAGTGCGTAGCGTGCTGGTGCTGCGTATGTTAGGCGTGTACGAATGTAAGTCTTGTACACACCTATTTTGGTCCTCAGTGGCAATTTCGAGGATTGTACCGGTCGGAGCAGTGCACGGGCAGCCTTAGCCTGCCGTATGACATAATCTACTTGTGGGCACATCCTCAACGACCGGTCAATGAGGACGCCCAGGTACTTTACAGTAGTCTCCCACTGGACGTTCTGACCTCGAAATTGCAGTGGTGGTGGGAGAGTGCGTTTCTTGCTTACTAAAATCACGGCCGACTTTCCAACGTTGGCGGCCATCCGCCATTTGTCAAGACACTTCGGTAATGTGTTTAGAATCTTCTGCATTCTGCCCGCAGCTATGGCTGGACTGACAGAGGAGGCGAAGTACGCGCTGTCATCTGCAAATAGTGCCAAGACGACACCCTTTTCCCCTTCCCAGAGGTGCTCCTTCTCCAGGACCAGGATGTCGTTTGTGTACAGCCCGTACAGGATGGGAGACAGCCAGTTTTCCTGCGGGACTCTTGCTCTGATGGTTTTGGTGTTTGATGTGGCGTTTTCCACCTTTACTTGAAATCTCCTTTGGTCCAGAAACGACGCCACGATTCTTGTTAAAGCCGGTGGTGCCGTTGTTTGTAGCAGCTTATACAGGAACCCCTCATGCCACACCCGGTCGAATGCCTTCTCTATGTCCAAGAAGACACCGACGGTGTGGCGGCCCTGGTTCATTTCTTCCGGTGGTGGGGGACTCTTGTAAGCTGCAGAGTTGTGGAATGTCCAGAGCGGAAGCGGCTTAGGTTTGATTTTTAGAATTTTTCGAATCACGCAGCTGTAGCTAATAAAATAGTTATATATGTGATATTATGATCACTTATCCTTATTGATAATTCCAATGGCTTTCTAGAACAGAAACTCAAAACATTATAATCGTAAGCTTTCAGCAGGAAGATACGTAAGTAGAGCATGGGGACCCGGTTCAACCCGGATAACTGCAGGTTACCGCTAACTCGTCACACACGTTCGCCGTTTTAGGCACGCGTAGGCTTGTACTTGTAAGGGTTTAACAATATTATAGACTGTATCAGCGCGGATGGCACTTGGAATGGAATGAAATTGGAAAATATTCGGTCAAACGACTTGCTTAAGACATACATTGGCTTTTCTGCATGCAGCTACCTTTTTTGAATCTCTAGGGCAGCTCTAGGGCAGTGAGGGCAGCTGCCCCCCTGCCTCCCCTTGGCGACGCCCTTGTCCATAGATCTAGTTAAAGGTAGGCTACGGTAGATACGGTAGATACGGTAGATACGGTAGATACGGCATGCTTTAATATTACGTAAGTAAAAACTGGGCTAGATACAACTACATATTAACACACCCACACAGCTGTTTGTTTGATTGTCGTATGAGCACTACCTCATACGAGATAGTGCTGGCTTGTGGTGTTAGAGTTTGTCAGGCCACCCGAGGGCCTCTGCCATGGCTTAACAACTGCTATTATCAATAACAGCCGGGACCGACAGCTTAACGTGCCCTCCGAAGCACGGAGCAATGGAAACCGGACATAACTTAGAAAAGTAATTGGTGCGGAGCCTAGGGTAGGACCCCTGGTACCATTGGATTCTAAATTGCACTATTGAACCATTAGGCTACCATCGCTCACAAGCTACATTCCCACTGTCGTGCTTTATGTGCATCATCTACAAAGATATCGAGACATACTCAGACTTCAGCGCAAAAGAGTCACTGCTAAGACGTGCTTCACAAACGTTTCTCTGCGACTATGGCCTAAGAAGGCCAATTGTGTGCATAGCACCTAATTTATTAGTTCCACGCCCGAGGAGCGGATTCCTAATCTTCCCCCTTTTAATTGAATCTATCCTTTAACCATTATTTTTTAGCCGAAGCTAGCCGCGCGTCGTTTTATGTAGGTCATGTCAAAACCTTTTTGGTATCAAGGACCTTTTTGGTGATTCTACCTCTAAGTTTTATACCCACCTTTCTCAAAGGAGATCACCTACCGTTAATCTAAAGGAGAGTGCACTAAGACTAAGTGGTGTAGATAGTGCATTCGCCACTTATAAAAGGGCCAGTATGAGCGCACGCTTTCTTCGCTCTTACCAATAAATTATCACGAAGATCATGTTCCAAGTTGTTCCTGTCTTGTGCTGCATCGGGGCCAACGGGCCATGGGAACTAAGGTCACCACAGGTCACATGTCCTATCCCGTTTTGTTGTACAGGCAAGGTTTTTACGATAGCGGCTATTTAGTTATTTTCTGTTAAGGGGTGGGCGTTTTTTTTTTGTTACTGTTAACATACTTAATTAGAAATTGGTTCACAGGTATTTGACATTAACAATAAAATTAAATTTAATAGGTAAGTACTTAGTTTACATTAAAAAAGTTAAAGCGGATTATTAAAAAAATATGGTAAGTACTAAATTTACTCATAAATGTGTGATTTAATTTAAAATATTCAATTGTATCAATTTGTTTTGCATAAGCAGGCCAGCGAAGCGCGCTGGCCTGTGAAAGGTTAAATATCACAATTCTGTATTTATTTAGTGCAAACGCGTGGGAGATACGTATTGAAGTGGACACATTTTAAAATTGTTTCATGTTTAAAAAGACATCTATCGATAATACAGTATTGGTTAGGTAGGCAGGTACCTGATAATAGGCGTGTTGATACAAAAAAATTGTCGTAACAATAAATAAGTCAGTCGACATAATTATATGTATGTATATAATTATGTCGTAAGCTTATGTACATTACTATACTTAAATGATTTAAGCGCATCTAATTTCTTAGGAATTAAAAAAAAACTTAAAGGAGAAGAAAGTGAAAAAAGTGACATGTCCGTAGAGTTTGTTTCTCTGATGGGCGTATTTCCAAAGCAACGGTAGAGTCAGAAGGGTGTTTCAATTTCCCGTGCGCGATTTATTTTTGAATCAGGGCGTATTAAAAAGAATTTTCCTCTTCAAACTTAAAATGCACCTAGTTAGTTTACGTGGTTTGGTCTATTTATAATATTATTATTTTTCCCACTTGTTCTTTAGATGTTTTGACTTCTAGGTATACTGAACTACTATTACTATTTTGCCTATTTACAATAGAATACTTCTTTTGTATGAAATGAAAATCAAAACAAAACCCACTAATCACACTAATATTATAAAGGCGAAAGTTTGTATGTTTGTGTGTGTATGTTTGTTACTCCTTCACGCTTTGAACGTATTTTGATGAAATTTGGGATGGAGATAGCTTATTAACCTGGACTAACACATGGACTAAACGCGGGTGAAACCGCAGGCGCAGCTAATAGTAAAATAATTCAGTCTACTGCAACATAATAATTGTGCAATATTATGTTGAGTAGACCGAATATTGCACACCACGGTTGGATTAGTTTTATGGCCCTCAGGATGGATACATCCAACTGCAAAATAACTTTGTTTTGTAACAGCCTAGCAATCGAATTTAAATTTCAGAAGTCATAAGCTGCAAGTTTGTGAATAGTCCAAGATTTATTACATACAACTTGTTGTAACATCCAGACACGCATAAATTAGAAATAAATTAAATTATACTTGAGACCACTCCGAATGCACATCTTAAAATTCGACTGGATATCTACTTTGGAGGTCGACTTCTTTTCCTAAATAATCGTGTAGATATGCTAAAATATTCCAAGAAGCATCATAAATAAGGTATTGCTATGTAATTTCAGATTAAAAATTGCATGTCGTTTCTAGGGCGTGGTGGACACGCAATTATAAATTCGGTGATTTATATTTAACATCGGGGTATATAATAAAGTGCGTTTTCCCAGTCGAGAATCGGTGCAAGTATTATGCAACTTAGTTAAATGTGAGTCAAAGTGGAGCTGCCGTGAACTGTCTGCTGGAGCAATCTGTAACGCGGGAATCTTGAAAAGCTTTTAAGAGGCGTGTGTGATATTTCGGAGGTTTGTAATGCATTTTTGCAAGCGGCCGGGCACGGGCAGTTATGCAATGATGCCCGGAGAACTGGTTCGACCGGCTGCGGATCTGGGCCAGACCCATCTCCCCACTAAGATATTACCGCTAATAGATATTAAACATCCAGCTGCTAGCTGTCGGCTAGTTCAGGCTTCGTCGGACAGACTACTATGACTACTTTTTTTAATTATGTAATGTATATTTTTCATTGAATATGTATTTATTGTATTTACTCTTCTTGGTATATGTTTATCGGTTATTTATTGAAGAGATACAGTTGTACCTTAGTAATAAAATGTATATTGTTAACTAGCTGTGCCAGCGGCTTTGCCCGCGTGGTCATTTCATTTAAAAATAGCCCAGGACCAAAAGTACCTACATATAATGTACTAGCGACCCGCCCCGGCTTCGCACGGGTAGATATATAGAAAGATAAAATTAGTAGGTACTTTATTTGGACAAATAGAACAACAACAATTTCTTACACAAAATGTTTATAGGTTTTATACTCACGTACCATTTCGTCTATAGTTTTATTCTGGTTAACGCAAGGAGGTTGAATTACGGTTACTATTTCGTGTATTTTTAGCATAGATCATTTCCTACGTCAATGATTATTAGATGTTCTGTGATTTCGTTCCATATACAAAGACCCGTATCTCCTTCTTAGTTTGTGGTCTTACGTAGTATTTATATATTCTTTGGTTTGTGATACAAAGTAATCGAGTTTTTTTTTCAAAATTTAAAACCTCGGGTTTCATTATTGCAATTTTCGAAAGGAACTCTAATTTTTTGAAAAATAAAATCCTGCTAGTGTTACTCGCTGATAATTTAGCTTTCTTTATGAGAAAGTACTTTTAAAATCAGGTCTGATTTTTTTGAGTTTATCCATTAAAAACAAACAATCAAATCTTTCCTCTTTATAATATTAGTGTAGATATAGATTATATAATAGACACTATTTTTTTTCAAAATTCCTTCTGCCGTATATTAGTGTTTATAGATTTGCTTGGCATCTAATCATTGGGTACCAAGCACCCCAGTTTTTAAGTCAAACCCTTAGTGAAAACCGCATCGCATTCGGACCAGCAGGGCGACCGCAGTTGAGCGTTCGTAATGGAATAATTCCGATTACAATTTATTGTAATCGATTATGACGTCAATGCACTGTCCGTCCTTGTCATATCGTAACACAATGACAAGGGCGGACAGTGCATTGGTATCGCTATAGCTTTGAGTTAGACGGTCACTGGCCAGTAGTTTTACGTGATGCGCGAACAAACATACACACAAACAGAAAGGCAAGATAAAAAAAAACTTGTTCTGTAGCCTATTTTAAGTATCCTAAATCTCTTCATTAATAGATTTAATTGTCTTTTAATTGTCTTCATTAATAGATTTTAATGGTACTTACTACTTTATTATGAGTATAAATATTGTACGTAGAGTTTGTCATCAGACTTGTTTTTTACACCGGCCGACTTGACTGTCTATTAGATTTTTACACCGGCCGACTTGACTGTCTATTAGATTTTTACACCGGCCGACTTGACTGTCTATTAGATTTTTTTCCAACAAGATTTTACCTTTAATTCATATTTACTACCAAAGTTAGATCTGTATTATGCAACTAACTAAACAAAACCAGTAGAGCTTCCAATTTCAAGAAGCCGGCAACAATTTTCATTGTTTCGAAAAGCGATTACTAGCCTCTGAGGGCAGGACGAGAACGGGGCTACGCTTGCACAACATTGATTTCACTAAGTGCTGACATTTCATTATATGTATTGAAATCGTGAAATGGGGTTTGCATCCCATTGATTGGATCGCCCCGCGGAGCGAGTGCGCGTGCGTCGACGGTCAATACCCGATATTCAATTGAGTTATGACGAAATGAAATAGCGTTCGTTGAAAAGCATTCATAATAAGGTTGCAAATGCACTTCATTCATCAGATCGGATTCATATTTGTTGTTATTTCTCAGATTTTACTTTAAAAAAACATGGCTTTTAAAGTCAGGTACCTACTTATTACATAATGATTCGCGGTTCGGCCCGCCACCCACACGCCGTTACAGATTTGGGAAAAAAAGTGGGAGGGGCTGTATCGGGGCGCACGGTTGTTTGTTTGTCGTGAAACGTCTACGCCCGAGTTATACCGAATTAAAGAACACAAAAACATCAATTTTGCTGATTCTGGGCGGGATACCGGTGGCATGGCTAGTTCAGCAACTCGTCCCGTTAGTGTTGTGCGTCGTGACAAATCTGAATTTTTACAAAACCAAATGCGGGTAGTTGTAGACAACGCTCGCCCTTCTCGACGCTGACACCCGCTACTTCAGTCTTCTCGTGACCACGATCAATGCAACCTGATAAATAAATAAATATTAAGGTAAATCGAGGTAAATGAATATTAAGTTTTCAGCGAGATTAAGTCCCGTTTAAATATATATAAGTACGATTTAAAAATATGTTCATTATGTTATTTTAAGTCCCCTAGACATTTTATTTATTATTGTTTTGTGCATACTTTTTGTTACTTACTGCTTTATTATAAGTTATTTATTAAACCCAGAACTCGAAAAGAGAGGGGTGTTATAAGTTTAGAGTGTGTGTGTATGTATGTTTCCGTGTGTCTGTCTGTGGCATCGTAGCTCCCAAACGAATGGACCGATTTTCTAAAGAACTTGAGATTTTTTAGGACCCTTGGATGTAATATTTATGTATATGCAAGTTGCTAAGTTGCCATCGCAGGAAGTCGGTGGATGGAGGTCGCACAGGATCGCTCGTCATGGCGCTCTTTGGGGGAGGCCTATGTTCAGCAGTGGACTTCTAAAGGCTGACATGATGATGATGATGATGATGAAGTTGCTATGAAACGGAAAGATCCAAACATAACTTCTGCCAGAGCCAGAGTATCTTCTAGTTGTACGACCACTTCGATACTGTTATTTATATATACGACGCAGACTGGAAACGTAGATCAGAATGGGACAGACTTAACGTTTTTTCGTGAATATTCATGAATATCAAACACTTACAAGTAAGACTATAGAGAATGTTGAAGATGAATTAGTAGATGGTCCAAATTGTAATAGTAATATATGATAAATATTAACTGTTTTTATCAAAATGTGTGTGGAATTTTCAATAAGAGAGATGAATTGAATTTATATTTAGACAGTAGGAAGATTGACTTTGTATGTATATCAGAACATTTCTTAAATAAGAACGATGTATCTTTGTTTAGTTTGGATAATTATAACGTCGTTGCATACAATTCTCGGACTACTAAAAAAAGAGGAGGTAAGTACTTTTATATTAGGTGGACAAGATAGGAATATTTTAGATATAAAAATTTGTAAAGATATATATAAAATGAACAGCTTTGAGGTATGTGGTATTAAAGAAGTTGATTTGAACTTTTTCTTGTTGTGTATATATAGAGCGCCAGATGAAAAGATTCTTAAAGACTTCATGATACGATTAGAAAAACTACTAGAACACTTTTTCAGCAGGAGATGTATTATTTTTGGTGATTTTAACGTTAACTTTCTGAAGGAGAGCAATAACCAAATGGAGTTACTAAGCCTTCTCAAATGCTATAATTTCAGATATCTTATCAAAGAAAATACTTTTATACGGAACGATTCAGAATCATGCATAGATAATGTCTTAACAAACTTACCAGATGTTCACATAAAAAACATTATGGTTGATCATAATAAATTAGCCGATGGACATGCGGGGATTTTTTGCACCTTGTCAATTGAGAACAGCAAATACAATAAAGAGGCTGAAAATTGGCTGACAATGGAAACTAGAGCTTTTACAGATACAAATAAATCAGATTTTCGAAAAGGTTTACTTAACAGCAATTTGCAGAAATGCAACATTAACGATTTCTTGAAAAAAAAACAGTCTTTTCAAGAAATGCTTTAAGAAAAAAAATAAAAGAAATAAACCTAAAAAGACTCAAAAGGAATTAAAATATCTAGTAATATTAAGAGATTTTTAAATTCAGCGCATAGAACTGGGTGTCATGAAACAGTGGCACTGTTCCGAAGTGGATACACTAAAATCTTTAGAAAGGTAAAACTGTCGAAGAAACTTGCAGTTAAAAGAGAGGTAGAGAAGGCTGGAAACAAAATAAAGAATATATGGAAGATAGTAAATAAACATAAGAATAAAATTAATTGAAGGAAAAATAAAAACCTATTGTTAAAAATAAATGATAAAATTATTGACGATAACCAACAAATAGCTGATATGTTTGCAGATTCTTTTGACTTGGGACGTAATGAGTCTCAGAATAAAAATGACCATGAAAAAGCATTGACATACCTTAGAAATAATTGTAAACGAATTGAAGATGACATGATCAATTGATCATACGACATACTAATGAAAATGAGGTGAAAAAGGTAAAAAAGGAAAGATGGAATCTAAGAAATCACATGGATATGATGATATTCCAATAACCATCAGAAATATTCATATTTTTCCAGAACAATTAAAAATAGCTAGAGTACTACCAGTTTACAAAAAAAGGATCAAAAACAGATCCAAAAAACTATCGTCCAATTTCCCTGCTACCGACTCTCTCTAAGATATTTGAAAAATTACTTAAAGATAGACAGACTTGTATCTAATCTTAACAAATACAAAATACTAAATAAACGACAATTTGGATATCAAAGAGGGGTTGGAACAGTAGATGCAGTTGATGTGCTGGTAAATGACATTGTAGGCAAACTAAACGAGAAAAAGAAAGTGGCTGGAATGTTTCTGGATCTCAGTGCTGCTTTTGACAATATTGACCATAGCATTTTACTTGCTAAACTAGAACACCATGGGATAAGGAATAAAACGTTTCAACTCATAGAGTCTTACCTTCAAAACAGGAAATTATTTGTTGAAATAATATCTACAAATCAAATTGATGGGATGCAACACCAACAGGTAATTAAATCTAAATGAATTAATATTAAGTGTGGTGTACCACAAGGGTCAATTTTGGGACCAATATTTTTTGTAATCTTTCTGAATAATCTTATACAATCCATATCCCAGATTGTCCCTGATATTCAATTGGTTGTATATGCTGACGACACCAATGCAATAGTTTCAGGAGCGGACATGTTAGAGCTTGAAGCAAAAGTCAACACCGCACTTCTGGCTTTTAACAACTGGTATAATGTTAACAACCTTTATCTGAACGCAAGTAAAACAAACCTAATTTTGTTTAAGTCTACAGTGGCTAACAAACAAACAATAGATGTCATATTCAATGGAGAAAAAGTGGTTATAGTCGAAACTGTAAAGTTTCTGGGTATTCATATAGATCAATATCTAAACTGCAAACAAGAATTGTCATCCGTTGAAAGCACTCTCGCTTCAGCATGCTATGCTCTGAGAAGTATTCGGGACGAGATAGATATTGATCAGCTCAAAACGGTGTATTATGCGTTAGTGGAATCGAAACTCAGGTACAGCATAAGGTGTTGGGGAAATAGCTACCAACTACTAATATAATATAAACAGAGCGTTTGTGCTACAGACGCGAGCGATCCGTACTATGGTTCAGATTCCGCAATGGGAATCTTGTAGGGAGCATTTTAAAAATCTTAAAATATTAACAGTTCCCATCCTATACATCATGGTGCTTCTCACCGATGTTGTGGAAAAAGGCACAAATATGAAACCGTTGAGCAGAAATTAAGTAGATTAGACACGCGAAGGAAAGATATGGAAATTGCTCTTATTCCGAAGTTAAATATCACAAAACACTGCACGGGCTATCAAGCAAAAAAACTGTTTAATAGTCTTCCTACTGAATTAAAAATTGTAGAAAGTCCAAATATTTTTAGGGTTAAGATAAGGCAACTCCTGCTTAAAGGGTGTTTCTACTCAATGGATGAATATCTAAGAGGTAATAAGATCCTGACTTGACTTTTTATTTTATATTCTTTATGTTTTTAATTTGTTTGACTATCTGCTGACTATTACTACTATTTGATATTTATTTGTATTGAAATTTTGATTTAACTTATTTTTTTTTTTGAATTATTATTATTATTATTATTGTATAAATTCAGACATGATGTAATAATCATTATTGAATAAATAAATTGAAATTGAAATTATCTATATATATTTATATAGCATATATTTTATACTTTTCATCTTTCGGCGACAGGAGGCAATTGCCTGAAATCGCCGGTAAGTATCACATCTATTCCTTCAAAAAACCCTCTCGTTCGTTCTGTGCTGGAATTTAGGGTACCGTTGTGAGCTCCAGAACTTCTTCTTTCCAACAATGTGCCTAATCTTTATTTTATTACTGACTTTCCGGGCGCTGAAGCAACATTTGTGATTTTTGCTTTACGACATGTACAATTAGATCCAGCGCTGGAACCCACTCGTTGGCTCTGTGCTGGAGTTTAAGGTACCTTTATGAGCTCCAGAACTTCTTCTTTCCAACAATGTGCCTAATCTTTATATGAGCGCGGACTTTCCGGGCGCAGTAGACACTTTTCTGATTTATACTTTTTTGTACCCCTTATTTTTAAATTTACTTAGTCTTAAGTAGACTTTTGCTATGTTTTTCATATTGTATCGAATGTTCTCAACGCGATCTTTAAAACAACTCCCAAATCAATACGCTACTTGATTTAAATCGCAAGTTATACCGAATATAAAATCACAAAAACATAAATTTTCCTGATTTAGCTCTTGAGTCCTGTCTTTTGACAACAATTTAATATAACATCACCGAGCTGACTATATAAGCACCCAAAATTAGATCTCTGGAGTTTATAGTTACAGAGTTATAAAAGAGAGACGATATATACCACTTTTCGTTACGGGTGATTTTAAAGACATTTCACTGTCAAACGTTTTGTTGTCAATAACACATCCACACCATAGTCCATATTATTAGGCAAGGACAAAATCTACTGTGTCCATACCATCCACACTAATATATACACAAAAAACCCTCACAATAAAACGTTCTGTTTGTTTGTTTGTTTGTTCGGGGAGTTATCACATAATAACGGCTGAACGGATTTTGATGAAATTTGGATTGGAGATAAGTAAAGTAAAATATGTAACTAAAATAGAAATATTAAACAGGCATACACACACACACACACACACACACACACACACACACACACACACACACACACACACACACACTTATTACATACTGGACTGAGGTATGTGGTGCGGCATGGCGAGTAACGTTAGTTTTACGACCTTTGAAATTTCTAAGTTTTTCATTCATCAAAGATTTCTCAAAAAACACGTCAGTTTTTCTAAGTTTTTGAACTTATGTCTTGTTTTATTCGTAAATAAAAATGACATAATTATTTAATTTACTTTCTGCCTTACTACGTAGTTAGTACCTACATATTTTTTTATTCTGTAGCGATACTATATATAATAATGGCTGTATCTTCTATTTACCCGACTACAGCAAAGCAAGGGAAGGGTAATGAGTTTAACAGACTATGTATGTTTGTATGTATATAAACATACATAGTCTGTACGTGAGTATGTGGATGTTCCACCATAGCGTCGCCTCTAATGGTTCGATTTTGACAATCGAGGTGTTAATCGATTCGTCTTCAGGTGTAGTGTTTACCCGACTATGACGTAGCAAAAGAAGGGTTAACTATAAACTTGGTCCGATTTAGACAAGCGAGGTATAAATCGATTTGTCTTCATCGCAAGAGTGTCATAGGCTTATTTTTACCCGACGGTTGTCGGGTTTAGGTTTTTGAACTTACGAGTATGTCTTGTTGACTTTCTTGGAACTCTAACATTGAATGTAATATAATTTTGAATTCGATTCTGATGAAACAAAGAAAAAAACCTCCGCAAGACTCCAGGGAAAACAGTTCATCAAAATTCATCTAGTGGTTTTTGCGCGATGAAGTCACACACAGACAGACAGACAAAAATGCTAACTATTTTAAAAATGATTGTTTACAATTTTTGGACTCTACTACTTTCAAATACTCAAAAATATTTTTCTAAATTCTCTCCTAATGATTTCACTTTGGTTACAGTTTTATTATATATATAGATAGAACATATAGAATAGAATAGATATGTTTTGTTACTCGAATTATTATTGCAGCGTTTTCATGTTTTAATGGGCTGTCTACATCTCGAATGTTATACTTACTTATAGTATCATTCAGCATCGGTTCTCACATAACTCCTCGAGTATTATTCTATCGGCTTAGATTCAGTAACCCGATATTATCAGCCGGCGCGCAGTGCTGATTGTTTTACGGCTAGTCTCGTGTCACTTGAATGCCACTCTCTTATTTAACTACTGTGCAGATTTCTTAGGCGTAAAGAGCGTCCTAGGTAGCTTCGATGTTATCTTTCTGTGTTATAAGGAAGGAGGCAAAGTTATCACATTATTATTTGCGTAGGACCCTATCTAAAAGTATTATTTTCTTTTAATCAATATTTATTACAATAAGTAAAAAAAAAAACTAAATGTTGCTAATTCTAGATTTAGTGCGAAGCTCAGCTTAACTTAAAACTATATAGTTATAAATAAGATCTATAGATAATAGAGACTTAACCAACGCATTCAACTCCTTGACTTAATAGAAAGAGAGGAGGGTATTTTTAAATTTAAAAATACCTAGGTTACCTAACTACTTTTAAAACACTGACAGTAGTAATCGATCGATATCTCCACATTCCACTGATCTTGCCATTGGCCGTCATCAACATTAAAGACAATAATTAATTATTATTTTTTGTATTTTGTCGTTTGCATTTAAAGCCAAAAGAACGAGAAGACGAATTTCTGCAGAGCAGATGTAGGTTACAACATCTGCGCTACAAAAATTCGTTGAATAAGATGACAGAAACAGGGCGGAATGTATTTATTACTTTGCAGGTAGCCGATAAATCTAATTTATAGGTAGCTCGTGCAATCATGCGCATGTACTCAGTAAACACGGGGTTTATCTCCGTAAGTAACTAGACAGCGGGGAGATTCATTAGGCGTCGATCCGTGGCGGGCTGCGCTGTAATCGAAGCAATTGTTCTCCAAGAAATTCAATTATTAGTTGGAGCCGCGGGCGCAAAATATCGGCTATTGAGCAACCCGCTGGCGTCGTTAACAGTTAGAAATAATTGTTTGCGATTTATCTGCTCAGTACCCGCTGTAATTAAATGCTTAATAATTGAAGGAACACGTTGGTCTGTTAGCCCAATAAATCGCAGGCATCGTCGTCGGCCGCGGCCGGTGCGATACTGCAGTCGTGCTTCGTGCTCGCTGTACTTTTGATTAGAACGGCGAGCGTTGTGCGCTCTCACGCTTAGAATCGCTGGGCGCGATGTTTCTAAATTAGTTATCACGCTATCGTTTGTTTTAATTAGGATGCTGGGCGGCTTAACGGGCTTAACGACTTGAGATTGCGATTACCATTATAGGTACATCTGACTGTACGATCTTTTACTGGGCACCTTGCAAGGTGCTGACGTTTTATTTATGAATTTGTTATTTATTTAAAGTAGTTACACATTGTAGTGCCTTTAGGTCAGATAAAAATATGAACATCAGTACACGCGACTGCGTGTATGTCCAATAGCGAAAATATGAATAGGAAAAATAAAACGTGTGTGGACTTAGAAAGGTATGAATATATTTACAACAATTTATTCGCATTGTAATTCCTAACGGGCGTATTAGGCTTTGTTCATGGCTTGCAAATACACTTAAGTCATTTATTCCCCATTAAAGCTCGCGTGGAATACAAAAGAGCCAGGAGACAGTTTTATTGTAAACTACCAACAATATGGTGAACGTGATCCTAACTTTGAAATTTATTTGTTTAACAGATCTAGCGTGTTAAACGGTGCGCCTTATAAATAAATTTCAATTGTGTGTTGTCATTATGTATTCCGAGTTATAAATCAAAGTGTTATCTGCAGCGTCGACACAACGGTTACATCGCGGAAAATAATATAACAATACCGATATAGGGGTGCTGGGAGCCGAACAACCTGTGGAACTCTGCGCGCCTTGAAATATGGCATGTCTAAATTAGATTGGGCATCTGCTCTAGTAAGAAATATAGAATTTCAAATGCAACATGATTGATCCGTAAAATAACATGGTTGACCAGTAACTTCTCAGCATACAGTCGCCTGTACTAATAAAAATTATGTATGTACGTTTAAAAATTAGGTTACAGTATTATTTAGTTATTTTGTTGAAATCGTAGAGGTAGTTATGACACAAGTTGACGGTTACATAATTTAAGAGTCTTTTGCTTTGTGCCTTTATGAAATTTACTGTGAGATTATTTAAAAAATTATGGAACGTGTAGGATTGTAGATATATATTAGTGCAGGCGACTCTACCATCATATTCATATCTAATTCTTTTGTGCTACTTATGGGTATTCTGTGTCATACATTATACTCAATTAGATATAACGACAATATATCAAACCATATATCGCAGCATTTCGTTATTCCCTTACAGAGTTTCAGTCCCAAGACGAATATGTAAAGCCGTGAGACGTATCAAAAGATTTTGGTGCAAATTGACCACAAATACGAGTAATATGGGAATCAATTAGGGGTCCTATCCCTCATCAAAACCTCAATCCCGCAGGCCTGCGGGACTGAGAATATCAATCCCAGCGGGATCGTAAACAATAATATATTTTTCTATTGACTGAGCGAGCGCGAAGCGCGAGCGAAGCGTCTCCGTTTAGCTTGGGCAAAAATGCTTACTTGTCCGTGTCCGGCGGATGTTTATCTGTTCTCCACTACAGGTCGCAATTTTCAACCGATTCTCGTGAAATTTTGAGAGCAGGTTCAATGATTATACATATTATTTCAATACCATTTTTCGAAATTTCTGATTATGGCGGAGATATGGGGGTTGAAAACGTAAAAAAAATACATATTTCAGCCATTTCGAAAAATGTTCATAAATGTAATGTATGTGTATGTTTACATGTTCAGGAAATAAATTTATGACTTAAAACACTAAATACCTAATATAAACTCGAAAAATAATAGTCGAATGTAAATAAATATGAAAAAGGCAATAAATAAAAGTCTCTTTTCTGTGGACGGTTCTGATTCATAGTACATAAGTTTATATCATTTGTTTTCTATTTATAATTCTTTTTGGTTAATTATCCAAACATTAAATATACTCTTTTTTTTAAACAGCGTTAGAAAATCAATTTATTAAAATTAAAAAAATAACAATAAACTTGTGGTTATACGAAGTCGCGACCATTCTGTGGACCTTAAAAACCAGCACCTAATTAAAATTTGTAGAACTACCATGAATTATATTTTTTTTATATTCTGGCAACTCTTAGTTCCAGTCAGTCGCCATTTTGGATGGGCGAAGTAACAAAAATAGTTAAACAAAATACAAAATCCTGTAAAAATTATGTAATTATTAATATCTTTGTGATATGTAGTTACGAATTTTGAGATATTTACGTACCTTCATTTCCATCCAACCAAACTTTTAATTCAGTCGAATCTAAATCGAATAAAAGAAGTTTGTCTGCCATGTCACGTCATGGAAAGTTTTAAAACAAGTGAATGAGAACATTGAGTACTCTGTGTGACTGCTAAGAAGGATCATAGGACAAGAACCTGCTATTTCCATGTCATGATGCGATTTTTGTGTTCTGTTTCAGCAGGATCCAATACTACGAAGTCAATGGGTTAGGGCTCTTAGATTGGATGTAGGTAGTCAAAAGAACGACTATAATTTCGTTGACAGTACGGACGAGCAGGTGCTCAACTCAATGTAGTAATCGAAAGCAGGTAAAAACAGCATTTAATTAAAAATACACAAACCACGAGCGTACCAAACGAACGACATGTTGTTTAATAATATTCGGGACAATTCCACACCAATTACCTAGCCCCAAACTAGGATACCCTGTAATATGGGCACTAGATAACGGATAAACATACATAAATACGAATATCAACATCCATGACTCGGAAACAATCATTTCTGCTCATCACACAAATGATTGCACCTTGCAGGATTCGAACCAACCGTTTGATTTTGTTTTCTTTGTTTTTTTATGATAACATTAGCAGTGTTGACTTATTCAGATTTTATTTACTTACCTTTTTATTAAAGCAGATAAATTAAAACTTAATAAAACGGACTATTTGTATCAACATCTTTATATCATTAACTGTAATTTATAATATAGAATATCAAGAAAGTATAAAATACTATTATTTAATACCAAAAGTGATGAATTACACTCATAAACAAGGAAACGCAGAATGTCATCATACCACACTACTGTTACCAAAACTGTCGCCAACACCATCTAGTGAGAGATGAATAATGCTAACATGACACTTGGGAAACCGCTCCTTACAATAAAATACTACACAATAAAACGTCAATAAAATGATATTTTTCTGTGAAATTGTGAAGATGAAGTTGATTTGTCAATGTCAGAGTTATTAAGAAATTAAAAAAAATGGTGTTGTAATTAATTATGGTGAAAGATTGAGCTTGTTTTATCTTTATGCTTAGCGAATCATAACATCAGCAAATCGAAGGTGAGTGATTGCCATTGATGTTAACACCATATCCGTTCCAGTTCAGAAGCTTGAATACGAGTATACCGGTAATCAATCTGACACCGCTGCTAGGAGGACTACGCGATGAGGTGTATAATTGTCCATAGAACTGCTCGAGCTCTCTCAAAATCTCTGGCTTCAACGAAACGATGCTGCCACTATCGGTTTTCAGATTCGTCAACAGGTTTTGCCCAATAGACAGATCTCTTGCGAACACTTTGGAGCCCTTGTTCCGTTCTGTTGCATTCTTAATACAATTAGTATTATAGGAACGCAAATCGTGTCGCATTGACTTGGAGATCTGTTTATTAAGCAAGCTGTAACTCGACATATCCACTGAAGACTGCAGGCTCATCTCGCCTCGTTCTGCCATAAGTTTGAGTGTAAGCTCAGAGAGTTTCTGTGTTCTATTATTGAGGGGAGTCTAAAAAAAAATTTACGTGAGTATGAAAAATTGAGAAAAAGTACTGATGAATTATTAAATGAAAATACACCTCCCTCTAGCCCCAGCTCTTTTTCACGAATTGCTGTAGGAAGAGCAGTAAGTGCACTCAATAGACTCTTAATAAAGGCTGAAAATAAAGTTTTCTCTAAAAGATTAGTTTTTTTTTGAAAAATGTAACTTTTACTATTAAATCCAAGAAAAAGAGTGCAAGAAAACTTAAAAAAACCCAATAAAAACGACTAACGACCCATATTCAGGCAACATCTCGCAAATACATATAATCAATCAATTTAAAACGATCCGATTCATAAAACAAAAGCTTTCACCAACAGAGGGATTATGGATGCAGATATGGCGAAAAAATGCAGTCTTCTCATTTTGGAGGATCTAAAGCCCATATTTCCTTACACACCTTTGTTTATTATTCTACCGATTCTCAGCCGCCACAAAACCAAATCAAGACAACGTCTATTTGCACTGTTTCTGAAATCTTACGACATGACCCTGTGCTCATATGCGCACATCTAAAACCTGTCATAGAGCAAATTAGCTTACTGTCACCTGATTTGAAGGAACTGCATATATACCACCCAGTTCTGAAACAAGACTATGTTTTATATGATTGTGAGATATATAAGCAAAATTACAAATGCTAAAATTATAATATGGCACTTCAGTGAAGCAGGCCATGGCAAAGGTGCGCCTGATGGTGTTGATGGCTGCATAAAACGCCTAAGTGATAATGCCGTCGCAAATGGAAAAGATATCACTGGTACTATTAACTGTCTTGAGCTCTGTTGCAAAAACATAAAGTATTATTCCAATGATGAGCATGTTGAAGGAATACAAATAATTGCCGAATCTGGTAAAGTCCGCCCTTTTAGAGGAACTTTTAAGGTTCGCCAAGTTACGTGGAGCTCCAACGAACCCAACGTTCTCATGCGAGAAGGTTAAGTTGCATCATATGTGCAGCTCATACTAGATGTTACCATTATGAAATCGGAGAAATTATAATACCATATTCTTCAACCTCAGCGCCTACCAGCCCAGTCCTATCTATCGCCGCTCCACCCAGTGAAGCTCCGTCCAGCCAACCCTTGCCAGCCCCGAGCTTTTGAGTATTGAAAACTTAGCATCGAGAACGCCATCAACACCGGACAGCGTAATTCGTTCCAGCCTAGGATCGAAAAGGCCACCAACACCAAAATCTTATTAAAATCAAAATCAAAATCTTATTTATTCATCTTTATTATTTATTTATTTATTTATACTTTATTGCACAATTAAAAGTGTACAAATGGCGGACTTAATACTAAAAGCATTAAGCATTTTAAGCATTTTATTCTTTGGAAAATATAACCAACCTCGTGTGCCAACAAAGCGGTTGAACTTTTTAGGCTTATCAGAAGACTGTAATTCTTCAACGCCACTGTTGGAATTTAAAATACGAAGAATGTTCTCTGGTGATGATAGCGATGAAAACTTATTTTGATTAATTTTGTATTTCCTGTGGACACTCTTTTCAGTGTTTTTGATTTGATAAAGGTTTTTCTATAAGTTATCTTTTATTGATTTAATTCACTAATTCACTGCTGGGTATAGGCCTCTCTTTTAGTATACTCGTCTCGGTGCTGTGCCATTCGGATCCAAGTTCCACCTGAGATCTTAATAATATCGTCGGCCCATCTTGTTGCTGGATGACCAACGCTTCGCTTTCCCTTCGTCTTGACCACCACTCGGTTACCGCCTTACTTCACTTGTCGGTACTTTGCCTGGATATGACTGTGTCCTGCTCAATTCCATTATAGACCTGTAATTGTGTTTCCGACGCGTCGGATCTCAACATTACGGACTCAATCATGAATTCTAATGACAAGCATAGACCTCTCAATGGATCTCTGTGCTACTTTGATCTTATGCACAGCCTCATGGGTCTATGTCTCGGCACCGTATGTCAGGACATTTTCAGGACATTTTCAGTGAGCAGGACACACTGATTGAAGAGGCGAGTTTTGAGACACTGTGGGATTTGGCGTGACTTAAGGATGTCATCCAGCTTTCCAAATGCCGCTCACCCAAGTTGAATTTGCCTGGCAATCTCTCTGTTTGATGCTCTTTGCCAAAAGATAGAAAATAACCAAGATATACGTAATTGTCGACCACATCTAGGCTCACATCTAGTTACCAACAAGAACTGGATGCGATTTACCAGAAATTTTCGATATCCCTTTGGTCTTGGTCATATTCATCTTTAGACCTACCCTCAAAGAAGCATCTGGCAGATCTTGTAGCATGCTTTGGAGATCGTCCAAGTTCTCAGCAAATAATACGAGGTCATCAGTGTAAAGGTTGGACGGACATACAGAAGATAGTTTGTTTTTCAATGTCTTTATTCATATATATCCAGCACTGTTTTATTATTAGTTTACACAATAATTTATTATTAAAGACAAGGTCCGCTAAGATAACAGAGACAATTTACTCTATGGTATTACCAGTGTATTTTAAGTATTGCCAATTACAACATCAAGATTCCTGACAGAATTAATGTATTGATTGTTGTATTGATGTATTGATCTCGAGTCTTAACACCTTCTCCTATTACTAAAAGTTAAGTTTTATAATTTTCTAAAATAATTTAATATGACCATCTGCACTTTTCAAAATATGTTTAATACATACTCACTTATAGTATATATATATATGTTACCTATATTATATTTTACATATCAATTTAAATCAACTTAAAAAATATTATCTAAGCAATTTAAATAAACAAAACAGTTCTTTTAACAAATTAAACAAAAATTGTTCTTCTATTCAAACAAAAATAATAATCTTAATAAATAATCTTTGAAACATTTTCTAACATAAATTTTATTATCTTTAGTATGTAGATTGTGTAGTTTTGAAACATTAATTTATTTAGTTTAATGTTCAATAAATGAATTCTTCATCTATTTTAGCAATTTATTACAATGAGTCCCAAATTTTATCTTTGCAAGTGGTTTTGTTAGTATGTCTGCTACTTGCTGATATGTAGGACAATATTTTACAGTTATATTGCCTTTTACAAAATGCTCATGAATGAAATAGTACCTTACATCAATATGCTTTGATCGCTTATTAAAAGATCCTGTTTTAATTAATTGAATTGAGCTCTGTATAACTATATTTAAAGTTTTGTTTATTCTGTGATCAATTAATTCACTCGAAAAAGATTTTAAATGCAATGTTTCTTTACAGCAATCAGCTGCGGCGATATATTTGGCTTCGGTCGAGGTATTAGGAACTATTGGTTGTCTTTTTGAACACCATGAAATGGGTCCATCGGATACCATTATTACAGTTGTACTATGTCTTGTAATTATATCATTTGCATAGTCAGAATCACAATATGAGTTTAATAAAGATATATTTCCATTTATTTCATACCTTTATCTTTAGTTCCTATCAAATACTTTAGTATCTTTTTCATAGCTATGACGTGTCTTACTTGGATTTTCTATTTTTCTACTAGCTTCATTTACTGCTTGTGCTATGTCTGGTCTAGTTCTTGTTGATAAATATAACAATCCACCTACACATTCTCTATAGGAAAAGTTTATTGGTGATGTCATGTCTGTTTCGGTCTTTTTGTCAATATGACCAGGTAAATTGGTGGGTTTAGCGTCAATAATATGAAAAGTTCTTATACTCGAATTAGTGAATACACAACGATCAGTTTTAGTTGGAAATAAGCCTAGTTTTAACATTGTTCGAGTAAAGGTCTTACTCGATGTATTTTTTTTTTATTACGGTCTAGGCAATCGTTTGATCACGATCTCACCTGATGGAAAGCGATGATGTGGTCGAAAGTGTAGCACGCTAGTAGATACCTATTCACTCTTGACTTGAACACACCTGGGTTATAATTTACCGAAAACACTGACGAGGGCAGGGCATTCCACTCCTTTGCAGTTCTTATAATAAATAAAGAAGAGTAACGCTTCGTTCTTGTGCGAGGTATTATATGTGCAAACTCTTCAAAATGCAATCTGTAGAATACTGATAGGCTTGCTACCTCACGTCGATGCGCCAAACTTTGAAGCTTACTCTTTACTAGATTGTCATCCCCAATGAGCCTGATGAAGCGTCTCTCAATTGAATCCAAAGACTCGAGCTGATACTTGGCAGAATCGTCCCAGAGGTGGCAGCAGCTTGTTTAAGTCCATACAAAGCTGTATTTAATTTACATACTTTGTTATGTTCTTGAGAGTAACCCTCAGGAATTTTAATGTATATGTCATTATCTAGTTCACCAGATAAAAATGCTGTTTTTACATCAAACGTTACAATTTATTAGATGCAATTATAGCAAATAAAGATTTAAGTGCTGACTGACTTACCACTGGACTATAAATCTCATTAAAGTCGATACCTTTTTGTTCAAATCCTCTTACAACAGAGTTCCAGTAGTGCTTTATAAGTACCATCGCCCTTCACACGAAATACCCATTTGTTACTGAGTATTTTCTTACCGTCTGCTTCTGCTTTGTCTACTAACTTCCATGTATTATTTTTATGGCGAGATTCCTTCTCCAAATCTATTGCATTCTCCCAATTTTATTTTTTTATGCCCGTTGTAGCTTCGTTGTATATCAGTAATACATAGTCTTGAAGTCTTTTCGGTAATGTTTTTATTCTCTTAGCTCTTGGTTTGTGTCATGTCCGGGTATTTGCTGGTAACTGTTCTGTTAATTTGGTAAATTATTGTCTTCTGTTTTGCTTCTGCTTTCTGTATAGCTTTATATTTCTTCTATGTCACAATCTGATGTTTCAAAGAACTGTTTTTATTTTTTTTCTCTTTGTTTTATTTTATCTTCTTCTCTTTCATTTTGTGTGTTGTTGTTAATTATTACTAACTTACTATAAAATATCTCGGTGAATTTCTATTCTTCTTTTTTCTTTTTTCCATAGTCTATAGCCATTGTTTGTATATCCCATCATGATTAGTTTCTTGCTTCTTGGATGCAGTTTTCTTATTAGACTTAATTGTTTTGTATACACATCACGTCCAAATATTTGTATGTTGAAATGGTCTGGTCGTCTTCCATTCTACATTTCATATGGGGTTTTGTTACTAAGTGTGTGACTGGGCAACCAGTTGAGCAAGTAGGTAGCACAGTAAACAGCTTCTCCCCACATCTCATCTTTCATGTTCGAATCAAACAATAATGCTCTGACCTTTTCCTGAATAAAACATCTCGTAAAATTGCAAAATGGGAAAAATGTTGATTACTCGCTGTAAGAAACGGTTGCCATGGAAACGAAATAACAAGTATGTCAAAAAACTTCAAATTGGTTCTATACAGGACCTACTTTTGCATTGGTTTATAATATCCTAGAAGAACATTGGAAGTTTTTTTGTCGGGATAAACTGTAGTCCGCGCGGACGAAGTCGCGGACGGGAAATCTAGTATTAAATATGCCGAGACTAGAGAGGTTTCCGGGCCGGACCTGACGATTCGTAGTTCGTAGTCAATCCCAATCCTATGCTCCGCACCAATGACTTTTCTAAGTTTTGTGTAGTTTTCCATCGCTCCATGCTTCGGAGGGCACGTTAAGCTGTCGGTCCCGGCTGTTATTGATTAATAGCAGTCGCTATGCCATGTCAGAGGCCCTCGGGCGGCTTGACAACCTCTGACACTAGAGACCAGCACTACCTCATACGAATGACAAACAAACAATCCCAAGCCGAAGTTTCGGATTGCTACGTTCGGTTACGCATACCGCACATCTTATGATTTGGATAATTTCTGCAGTCCCACAAATCCTGCAGATCCCGCGTGAATAGACCTGCATTACTAATCCCACAAAATTCATGGGGTATCGCACATTTGCGTGATTGGATTCCCTAATTACCATAGAGAGGTTTTTTGTTTAAGGTTCCATTCCTACTTCGGTGATAATTACGATGTGCGAATATTGCAGTTCCTGAGATTATGCTTTGACAAATCACGACTTGGCAATTCCAATGCAGTAGATTTAATGTATGGGCGGCAGTTTGCATTCTAACCGCGACCCGTAGGGCCACCTCTTTCCTAATGCACGCTTATTTGAGCTTTTTAACCTTTCATCTTGTAGCGTTTGAGCATTGAGGGACAATAAACATAATGCTGATAGTTAATGTTGTTATTGTTCCCGATTAAGCCATAGCCTCAGTAAACGATGTAGCGGTATATACTTTGAGTTTATTTAATTTTGTTTGAGCATTTGGACGAATAGGACATAGAAGGTAATTGGAAAGCTTCGGTAAAATTAATGGCAGCTTTTTTTTCTTTCATACAATGCAATACGATACAATAAAATAATGCTTTATTGCGCGCTAAGTAGAAAACAAAAATGACAAACTTAATAACTAAAAGGTACAATAGGCGGCCTTATTGCTAAATAGCAATATTTGTGGTAAGAGATTGTATTGACTCCAACCTGGTCATTATCTGTGTCCTTTCGTTAATAAAACTTTTGCATTCGGTTATAATAACCAGCCAAGTCAGAGTTGAGTCTCCCGCATTCAGGGTTACAAACTTCAAAGTACCTTCATCGTCGTGTCATTCGTATATGACGAGTAACACTGTTCAGCATGTTCAGGTACCTGCTACCATCACATGATGAGAAATAAATCGCTCTCATACTTATATTACCAACAATAAAGTTACAGGTCTGTTCAGGTAGGTGTTAAAGCTACCATTTTTCTTGCACTTCCAAGTTGACTGGTGGAAAATGCTACTTAGCATTAAGTCCTCCTTGCACATTGTATTTGTGTGCCAAAGAATATATAAATAATAAAGGTTTGAGGACATAATTAGGAATCAATGTTGCAATTCTTGGTTGCTATGCTCACTTCCGCTCCAGCCAAAAAGAAAATGGGAGGAGAACTCGAGCATTCGAAGGTTACTCGCGTTGACGCCGCTCTTGCTTTTGTATTTGGCACTGTCCACCGTGAGTGTCGAAAGTTAACTGTGCAATGAGAACGAAGCAGCAATCTGAACAGTCAACACTCGCTTCGATGCAGTCACATAGCTATTAGGAATTAGGACCTTTAACTCTGAAAATAGTTGATTGTACAGCTAGTGATTTATCCGCCCGACTCGTAGGAGAGTGTAGATATTAAAGTCAAGGTTAAAATGCTACGACTTCAATATCTACCCAAAAAACATTGTTATGTACGAACAGATAAATAGCTAAGGTTTCGCCAATCTGTTAATCTGGTTCGTGCAAGTACTTGTGTAATTGGTGAGTTACCCGAACCCATTCATCTATTTTAATGATTACAAGATCTTTAGAGCCAATTCAAGCTGGCGAGCATACTTACAAAACGATCGTGCTCCATACCCGGCTATTTGCTAATGCTCAATATTAACGAGCTGAATAGAGCGGAAGGGTTGGGAGCGTTCAGCTGCTTCTATACTAATACACTCATGTATAGGTATTGAAGGTAGATTTGTAACAGTTTTCATCAGCTCAATGGGGCAAGACCCGCGGCAAGTGTTCCTATTCTGGGAATAGTGTTACGTAAGTCGAAGGTGGTTGAGGGTATGACAGAGGACGGAGGGGCGGGGCGCCGCGGGCGGGCGGTGAAAGGGCTGGGCGGGGCGGCGTGCGCGGCGCCGCCCACCGCGTTTCACCACCGCCGTCGCCGCCGCCGCTGCAGCCGCGACGCTCCACTCGCGCCCTACTTCTCTCGACAGGTTCGCTCTTGGTGTTCCATTGTGTGAACGAACAATACTATTGTGAAACGTTTAGATAACATCCCCACGGCACTGTAATTTAGGCACTTAATTTAATTTTGTCTATTATAGGATCGCTTTAAAATAATGGTACCTACGTAGCTTGGTTAGCTAGTCATTTTGCATGATGTAATGTGCTATTGTATTTTGGATGAGCTTTTCTATGGTACGTTATTCGAGGGAAATATAAAAATAGCTTGGGTAGCTAGTAACTTAAATTTACTTATCTATGTAGTAAATAAAAGTAACTTACAGGTTCCAGAAGCTCACCAATATTTTATTAGTATTGAAAGAAATTGTGTTACAAACGACTAAAGTATCTAATTTTATGCTTCGCGTATATTTCAAGAGAAATTCTGTAAAATTGATATTCCATATATGAGTAGTTCCATAGCTCCATAGTCGGAACAATTAAACTTTAATAAGTATTTCTCGTTTGAGATTCAATATTTATTCCAGTTCTATCAAATCTAACTGCAATCCAACTGGAAGCGGGTGATGGAGCGCATGGTTGTTATGATAGCCGGGTGCTAAACGCGCCGTAGCTTGCGGTCGTTATTGCGCTGAAAAGGTTCAATTTGAGCCGCATTGGCTCAAATAAGACGTCTCTGAGCGGAGTGGTAAAGAGAGCGCATTACTCTTATTGAAGCCTCGAGAATGCATTACCTGGTCGCCGGAGGCGCTCGCTCGCGCGCACGAACCTCTGCATTGTACTTATCTATACCTACTTACCTACTCTTACCGAGGGACTCGCAATTATAGTTACCTATTTGATACAGTTATGTATTGACTCCAACCTGGTCTGATGGAGTCAGCTTTGGGTTGTATTAACATTGCTATTTTAGATATTTAAACTGAAGTGTCAAAACTACCAAGGCACTTAATTTTCAAATACAAGGTAATTCTGATAAGAGTATATGGTTAGAATTGGGGGCTTACGAAATAGCAACAAATAGTCAAGCAATAGGTACAGTTTTAAGTGATGTTAAGCAATAGACGTCATAATTTAGATGCTAATCCCAGTAATTGAATAACATTAAGGTACAACTTGTTTGTACAAGTTGTTTAGTATAATTATTTTAAGTAAAAGATTTTATCGGCGCCGAATAAATTAAGTTATTATAAAGCTAATTGCACGTTATTAGATAGGTGACTAATTTATAACGTCATTTCAATTACACAAGTCTTTCTCATTTAAAATTCAAAGGCATGGCCCGGTTAATGCAGAGGGGCGTGTAAGAGCACGAGTATGCGCCATTGATAGCGTCATCTGAGCCCGCTTCACTAGTGTCGCTAACTGTCCCGAATTATGTGGGACGTCCCAACTTTCAGGCCCGCGTATCGCTGTTGCAAAAGCTGTCGGCCGAACTTATGATGTCGATGATGTACAACTAAGTTGTTACTTAGATCACGCGTCACACCGACTGTAAGATACCACGCGTAACAAAGCGTAGGTACGTGGTAGCTACGGTAAGACAATTACTTAGACTTCTTATACGAGCTTCTCTAGAATAATTACGATTACCCATCGGAGTTAAACTTGGAGTCTAACCCCCCATTCCTATAAAAATGAAACGAGTCATTTTTCCAACGTCTCGTTACTTTTTACGTTTTCTGTATATGGATATTTATGTATATATTTACATACAGACATATATCTATGTATATATTATATAAACTGAAATATATACATACTATACATATATACATACTAATATAAATAATATATATATACTATGTGTATATTTATATTATTCTTATTTTATTCTTAATTAATATATTTTTTCGCCCCCTATGGGCTTTAGCTGAAAACCAGCGCTGCGTGCCTTCGGCAAACAGCCTAATGCTGAGATAAGGCCCTTTCAGCACCACTTTTATTTTCTACTTTTTATTTATTCTTTGTACTTCCTTTTCTTTTGTATTCCTTGGTTATTGTAATTATTTGTTTTTAAAAAAAAAAGTGGTTGTTGAATAAATGTATTTTCTTTCTTTCTTTGTTTCTGTATGGCGTTTATGTTAAAAGATGACGGGACAGTAAGCGAAAACGGTTCGTTTTAAGATATAGGAACTGGCCCTTAAACTTCCTATCGTATCTTCTGACCTGAAAGCTAACCCGCTTATTATCTACCACCATATCCCGTTTTGTCTGCATTTCAGCTGGCAACCCTACGTTCGATAGTGCCTGTACGCAATATTCGTGCTATGCTGTTCTCTGCTACGCTCATACTTTAGCAGCGATGTCACAGTTGCTCAAAGGTCGCCGAACCGAAACCCCATTGTTTTGAGTTGCGTCAACGAACGTCTGCCTCGAGGTTTATATGTACAATATGATTCAAATTTGTACCGTATTATTGTTAAAGCCAATTATTGCGAGGTCCATAAATAATAGTCGGCATTCACACGGAACATAACATGCCTAATTGCGATAGTGTAAAGTGACAGACGGTAAACGACAAGTTTTTACGCCGGTCATGTCTATGTCACGGATTAACAAAGATGGTGAACGTTTATTTGAACATGTTTAAATGGTGAACCGAGCATTTATTTGCATAATTGCCATCTCTTGCGCAGTAAAAGTCAAAAGTCTCATTCTAAAGGGTTTTGATCTTTTTTTTGGCAGATGGTACATGCAGTTACTTGACGAGTGTTATTTTTTTCAAATCTGTGAATTACGAATATCGATAAGTATTGTTGAAAGAGGGTGGTTAAACATTATTCACAAAGGTCCCAGTGAGAAATATATCGACCTATAACCTACCTATTTGAACTGTTTCTTGGCTGGTAGCTTGGCTGATTAGATTAAATGCAATTGCAAATGAACTGTTAAGTTAGCTTCGGTCGTAATTTCATGGTGACATGACACCGCTACAATCACCCTTCGAACAAAGGAGTTTATCTCCTCGACTTCTTAAACGGGTATAATGGTTTTAGAAGACGCACCATTGAGCACGAATTGACAATAAGAGCAAAGTTCGCAAGTTCAGCGCGGTTCAGGACTCGGGAGGAATGCGGGGCGAGGTACCGCGCGAACGTTCTCGAAGGAGCTCGAATGTGCTCCTTCTCCGCAACAATCACGATTAGCCACTATTTATATCGACATTTCAGATACTACACACCTGTAGTGAGTACATTGCGAGATATCTTAACGGTCGTCTAGTAATCGCTGCTAACATCATTGGCTAATTTGGTACCGGATAATCTGTAGATATAACATTGTGTTCATTGTTGATACGTATAGCGCGTCTTCAAAAAGAGTTGTTTAACTTTTTGTGGCCATAATTATCAGAATGATAATATTCATACGTAGAGAGATCTATTATACACTAGCTGTACCCGCGGCTTCACACGCATGCTAATTTTTCTAGGTTAAAAGTACTTTATGTGCTATTTCAATACCGAAAATACCAATGTACCACATTTGATCAAAATTCCTTCGGCCGCCAAAAAGTTTTTAATCGATTGCTTGGCTTCTACTCATCGGATTGAGATAACCCAGTAGCTTATTTTAAGTGACCTAGACCATTTTTTTTAAATTATGTTCTTTGTACAGACTTTTTCGTACTTATTGCTTTATTATAAGTATAGAATAGAAGATACGGTTCATAACACTAGTAATGACGCCAGCCAGTTAAAGCACGGTTACTAGGTCGAGCGCAAGTGCCGACACGCTAAACGAGATCGTCTTTCAAGCGGCGAGGTGGCGGCGAAAGTATACGCGGAATGCTAGACGGTTCACGCATGACCCACGGGTCAGCTCACACACTCTGACACATGTCAATTAGAGCCTCACAGCTCCGCCGCCGCCGGGCGTCGATTGAGAGCTCGGACATGTTTGTGGAAAACCTTCACTGCACAGATTGATTCATTACTCCATCTGTTCAAACCACAGAATGCAATTTACTGCTCTACGTACATCGGTCATAGATTAAACTGTCATATGTACACTACTAATGAAGATTCATCGAGCTAGGAACCGCCTGACTGAATTACGATTCTTTCTAATCGCGCTATTAGAACTCATGGGGTACTCTGCTAAAATTATGGTTGCGCAAAGGCAATTTGTATTGACAGTCTGACAATTACAGTGTTTGCGCTGTGAGTTTTCGTCGGCTGTGCCGCTATCTATACAATGATATACAGCTGGTTCGTTATTTCCCAAGTGTGTCTGCAGTTGGCAATTTACCGCCTCGCAGATCGATCAGCTCCTATTATTGGAAGAGGTCGGACGTGTACAAACATCGATTTCGTGTCGTTAATCTGAGGCTGGTCTCCGAGGTGAGAGCCGACACTCAGGCTCACCTCACGTATCGTGAACATAACGACCTGCAATCATAATGATACATACTTACCCACTATGATCTAAAGAGGCTCCAACACACATCATAATATTTCGCCAAGTGCTTAGTTTTGAGCACTCAACATCATATATCTATAATTATTTTGTTTGTGATTACCATATGCATACTGGTTCTCGATGAAGACCCCTGATGTTAACTGTGACCTCCTGAACATTAGTGTTTTGAATAATTGCATCAATAAAAGTTGTAGATTGAACATAGGAATATGTTAATTTCTCAATCGGCAAAATACTAGTACATTGGGACTGGTAAAAGTAAATAATATTTAGTGGTCAATATAGTAATCACGAAAGAAGTAAAACGTTTAAAATTAGGCTTCTTTACTTTTATTATTATACTAGACTAGCTACGCCCCGTGGTTTCACCCACGTGGGTTGAAGATAATGATGATGATAAACAGTGCTCTAACAAACATACTAACATACCTACAAAAACTTTCTCATTATAATTAATGCAACCTCCCCCCAGTCACTTTGAAACCTGTCACTTTGATACATGTCACTTTCACACATCTGTGGCCGGAGCCCCCCGAAGGTGTCTACCAGCTCAAAGGGACTCCTTGCTCACAATAATTTAATTGTACTTAGTAGGTGCAGAGGAAACTTAGTGGTGCGAGCCTTCCTTTTACCTTTGGATTGTAGATTCTCTCTCAAAGCAGATAATAGGATCGCAGCTGAAGTGGCTTGAAGATCTTTCTATTTTTGAAGAAGTGAAGAAAGAAGTCACAGATTACAGATAGTTCGGTTTATTTTAACTCACATTTTTACTGGTATTCACATCGATATGTTTAAGTATTAGTAGCAAACACGTTGCAATACTTAGTGAGATGCATATTAAACTTATAAATCGACAAGGAGAGATGAAACAAGTCAAAATATAATTAAACTCCTGCAAACTTTTCTAGTCGCCATCAAGATGAGACAATCAATGACAATGTAGGAATGACAGGTTATTTGAATTCAGAATTAATATAGACAAACTTGGAAAGAAATGAGATTAAGAGATCAAATGAGTATTAGTATGATGGAAGAGGTTTGTCATCGTCACACATCGAAGTGGCAATTCCAATATTTGTATTGGAACGATACAGTTTGTGTGTATATATTATGTGTGAACAAACATAAACACATATAATATTTACACACAAACTTTCACCTTGATAATATTAGAGTGACGTGTGCGCGACTTCGCCCTCGTGGTCATTTCTCTGGGTTAAAAATAATCTGTGTGTTATTCCAGGATCAAAATGTACTCTATAAAGTACAAAATACCCAAATTACATTCATATAGTTTTTTATCGATTTCTCGGCTTCTTCTCATCAGATAAAGATTACCAAGTACAACGTTTTTAACTCAGACCCTAAGCTACCGAACAGTGAAAACTGCATTGCAATCGGTCGAGTATACGTGATGCGCTAACAGACAAACAAACAGACATACACGTTTTATAAATAAAAAATACTTGTTCAGTAGCTTAATTATCTAATATACAGACTTTTTGGTACTAACGGCTTTATTATAAGTATAGAAGATAGATAGATAATAATATAATCTCCATCGTGGCGGCCGTTGAACCGAAAAAACGCAATTGAATATAGATTCAATAGAATTTCATGTTTTGAGTACCTAAGTTGTTCAACTCCTTAAACTGGGAAATTCTATGAATGAAATGCGCGATTAGTTAATACACCCTTACTTTCATTTCAATTAACAGTTAAAACAATTAGATTGATCTCAGAAAGCTATATTCAAAACGATAAAGCTTTGGTTTGAGAGATCTTCCGCTAAGGCTTGTGTAGCTCGTGGCACCGCCAGCACGCCCGCTCATAGCGCGTGATTGCGGCCAATTATTTTCTGTTTATCTCTAATTACGCATGCGCTGCCGACGTCGTCGTCTTATCGTAGATCTGCCCTCCGCCCCAAGATCCGATCGCTTTCCTAATCAGCTCTCAATTCCTCTACAATGTAGAGTCTACATGGACCATCTGTGGAGTTGAGA
This sequence comes from Alsophila aescularia, assembly GCA_946251855.1. Classification (NCBI taxonomy): domain Eukaryota; kingdom Metazoa; phylum Arthropoda; class Insecta; order Lepidoptera; family Geometridae; genus Alsophila; species Alsophila aescularia. Next base: position 55,768,114 of record OX276375.1, read on the forward strand.
TAAATCGGGTCAAATCGTTCTCTGCGACGATCGCCAACAATCACTACCGGCTTTCACATATATATGAGAAATTCGTTCCGATTGTCATTTGGATTTAATCGGAGAAAATGTAAGCAGAGTTAAGTGAATTTTATTGGAAGAACATATAAGATTGGCGCGTTGCATGTGTCGTGTCGTAGTGCGTCGAGACACGACGTGTTGGAGCGACGACGGGATGACTTGCACAGGATCGTGCGTGCCGGTTCGGCCCACTCGCGCTGTATTAATTTATCGGCAAGTCGTGCAAACAGAATGACGTGTCAGTTTTTTGGTGCACATTCACGGTGGTGAAATTAGGGTGCATTAAGGCAACAAGGTCAGCGCGGTCGCCATGTCCTGTCGGTGTGGTCGGGCCGGCTTTACAACCGATGAGCTTTGCGGTTGCTCGTTTCCGTATTCAATTTGTTGACGGACTTCATTACTTTTGTAAAGGAACATGAGCTTACAAAACGCACTAATGTTTTCCACCTGGTGATCTTACATCACCGTCTATTATCGATTCAACAGATCAATAAGAGTGACTGATAGAATCAACTGAATCAGATGATGTATCGGATTGCGAGCTAGTCGTCTAGTCTACGATCTTATCTAAAGTATTTGTAGTGCTGTCGTGTGGGAAAATCATAATGAATCATACTAGGTATACGTATATACATGCACTTAAATACTTTAATGAATTCTTGACGGTGACTTAGCAAAAGTTGACGGAACGGAAGGAAGAAAGGTGGAAGACGAGTAGTGATCACTTGACATACCTACCCTAATTCAGGCATCTGATTATGATGATGTCGTCGTACTACTATGATAAAATACTTTGTTCAGATATAAATATACGATTATTTTTCCATTTGACTTTTCCGTATCGACGCTTAACTAATTACTAAGAGTAGGTCCAGGAACATTGTCACTCTATTGTTTTGTTGGTTTAAATAATCTAAACACATTTCATATAGCTCAATCTTTTTAATTTTGTTTGTCCTGAGCATGTACAGACTTAATTGCGAAACATAAAAAGTCTAACAAAATGCTAAGTATGAGGTTCAGCGTGTAATTAGACCGGCTATAAATCTTTAGTCGTAACGAGTACTTATATAGTTAGTAGAGACTTCTTCAGCAGACGTGTATTTATTAAGATAATATTTCACACATACCCTTGGTCAATATAGTCATGCTAAAACACTAACCCGTATATTAAAGGCGACCTTGCACCTCTACTTTTATAGCCGTACGTCGTACTGCTCTAAGACCGTTAAGGTCAGTCTGGTTTTGAGATAAATATAGCTGTTGTTGTTGTGTTTTAATGATGCAATCTGTAACATCACCTAAGTTTTTCTTTTGTACGTAATATTAGGCATATAAATAAATCATGAACCACAACTCTTAAACGAAACTTCATTTTAACATAGTGCAAGCCACGTAATACAATCACAAATAAAAAAAATATAACCCCCGACTCCCTACCCCCATTATAGCTAAGGAACATCTCGATCACATCAGTTTTCAAACATAAAATTGTTCCATCCGTTTGGGAGCTACGGTCGTCATCCCCATTCCCCTCCCCCATTATAGCTAAGAACCATCTCGTTTACCTCAGCTTTGAAACATGAAAAACCGCATTTAAATTGGTCCATTCGTTTGGAAAATACGATTCTCACACACTTTTTCTCAACTTCTCCCCCCTCCCCCATATGGCTAAGAACCATCTCGATCACATCAGTTTTCAAACATAAAAAACCGCCTCAAAATCTGTCCATTCGTTTGGGAGCTTCGATTTTCACCCCCCTTTCCTCACCTCCCCCCTCCTCCCTCCCCCTCCTCATATATCTAAGAACCATCTCGATCACATCAGCTTTCAAACAGAAAAAACCGCATCATCAAAATAGGTCCATTTGTTTGGGAGCTACGATACCCCAGACAGACAGACACACACACACACACACACACACACACACACACACAGTGACACACACTCAAACACACACACACACACACACACACACACGCACACGCACACACACACACACACACACACACAACACACAACAACCGTCTCTTTGTTCGGGGGTTAAAAAGGATAATTGAGAAAATTGTAGGGTAATTCCGCCAAATAGAATATAATAGAATAGAGTCATGATAGATAGGTGATGTAACTCTGAACTCATAACGACTATGCTAACTATTAAACCCTATGTAAATAAAACAAAACAAGATATAAGTTCAACAACTAAACCCGACTACGGTCTGATAAAAATTAGCTCTTGCGATTAAGACGAATCGATTGACACCTCGCTTGTCAAAATCGAATCAATAGGGGCGACGCTATGGTGGAACATCCACATAACCACATACTTAGATACATACATAGACTGTTAAACTCACTACCCTTCCCTTGCTATGCTGTAGTCGGTTAATAATAACTCAGCAATCCACTTTTGTTTTTTGTTTTCTCAGACGTCTAAGACAGTTTTATCAACCTAGATACTAGATCGACCAGTCCACTCTAGGTGTCTAGATTACAACTAATGCGCAGTCTAGACGTGTATTAGCCAAAAGTTAGGTAGGTATCTAGATGAGATTAGCTAGATCAATCACTCAGTTCTCACGGCTACTGGAGGCTTAGAAGATACTGCGCTCCTGTCTACATCAGCGACTTACAAAGGTACAGTTCCTTCGAATGATTTATGTAAATAGGTTTCAATTTATTGGTTTTCTTTTATTTTCAGCACTATGTGATTGAAGAGATTACTGCTAGCACTTAACTGCGCAAATTCAATTGATTCCGTTAAAAATACCTACTAATGTTACCAACAGAAGCAAGCTTCTACCTACCTAGGAAATGTAAATTGTATCCAATAATAGAATATTGAAAAACACAATTTAGAATTCAATCCATGCTATGTTGTTCATCATATTATGCAAATAATGACTTCGAGTATTAATCACTTCGATTAATATCAAAATTATTAAATCAATATAAAATGATAAAGCATTGTAGACATCAATGATATTTAAATCTAGCGTGTGTAAGCGTTACGCTTCTTCATTTATTATAAGAACTGCAAAGAAGTGGAATGCCCTGCCCTCGACAGTTTTTCCGTTAAAATATAACCCAGGTGTACCCAGGTGTATAGGTATCTACTAGGCAAGCATGCAAAAATATATATGTAAATAGTGAATATACACCGTTTCATATTGACTACGTTATACTACGCGACATTTTGTTAACTTTTGGTATATGTATCTCAATATAATCTCAATATATGTTGTATACAAATGGCTCTACAAATGGCTTTCGCTTAATTACTTTGATGGCAACATCACTTTTCATCGTATTTTACACATTCATTTATTGTAAGTATTTCTTCTATCTATCTATCTATCTTCTATCTATCTGTCTTCTATCTATCTATCTTTCTATCTATCTATCAATTGTTTTTTGATGTATATAGATATATATATCAAAAAACAATTGCCGTGCAATTGCCGTCTCGCAAAAACTCGAGGATGGCTCGTCTGGTTTTTTTTCCTTTGTTTTCGTAATTGTACCGAGGATTAAAACAAACTTTAAATAAAAAAAACTCAAGTTTGATTATTTATTGAAATGATCAAGGAGTTAGCGTGTGCGAGTGTGTGTGTGTGCGTGTGTGTATCATTGTATATTTGTTACTTCTTCACGTTGAAACGGTTCAACGGATTTTGATGAAATTTGGAATGGAGATAGCTTATACCCTGCAACATAGGATATGTTTGATAATCATTGTCATCCGCACGAGTGAAACCGCGGGGCGCAACTAGTCTTACATAAATATTAAGTGTAAATAATGCAATCATGGCTTGAACTGTGCAACCAATTGTGCATACACCTAGACGGTTCTTTTATTTAGTTATTTCTGTGTTATTGCACATCAAACAGATAAAGATACTATTTTATCTCGAGAATCATTAACATTGATTAAGCCATACAATCGTTCGGAGGTTTAAATTTTACGACCGGTGGGTGTTAAAATCTAGGTATTTATTAAACTCGAAATTTGTTAACATAGTTATCGTACCAGTCTATAAAATATGCAAATAAGTTTTGAGATGTCGTCACCGTCTGGTCGATCGATGTTAGTTTTGTACCTAGGGAGGCCTCTACACTTCTAGTGATAGTACAATAATCCGACCAACCAAGGCAACTAGCTGTTTTTTTACCTACTTTTCAAATTCAATATCTGTATTCACATGTGGTGACCTACGATGACTAATTAAAGTTAACTAGGGCTCTATCACTGGATTTGAGTTAACACCATGCGAGAAAAAGCGGCAAGTTTTTTTCCCAAGTAGGTTAAAAGACGGCCCCCGTTATTTCTGGCACCGGTAGCAGCCACGGTAACGGCGGAGCAGGGAGCCATCGCAGGGAGTCGGTGGATGGAGGCGACACAAGATCGCTCGTCATGGCGCTCTTTGGGGGAGGCCTATGTTCAGCAGTGGACTTCTGAAGGCTGACATGATGATGATGGTGATAATAATATTATACGAGCATATAATATTATCAATGCAAAAGTTTGTGAGTTTGCGTATATGTTTGTTTGGTCTTGACGCTGAAACGGCTCAACGGATTTTGATAAAATTTGGTACGTTATTTCTTTAAGTCCTGGAATAACACATAGGTACTTTTTATCATCATCATCATCATCGTAAGGCACGCGGATGGAACCGCGGGGGCAGGATGTCAGGACAGATTTAGATGTTTTTTTACACGACTACCGAAAAAAAAAGTGTTATGTTTTTAGCATTCATGTATGTTTGTATTATGTTTGTATTTATATGAGTTTCTTTATTCCAGTATAACTTTGAAATGCCTGAACAGATTTAGACGTATGGGGTATCGTTAGAATTCTTAGATCCCTCCGCTGTATGGCTCCAATTTCAAATCCATTTTTTTTAATCGAATTTCACTATATGGGTATCAAATTAAAGGTCTTGATAAGCACATTCCAATAGTATATAATTTATTGGCATAAGTTCATTTTTGGCAGGGCAGGCGTGTTTTTTTAGCTTTTAATCTAGTTATTTGAAATGTTAACCCTCCAGGATGGTTCTATATATGTTAAAAATAGGTCTAATTGCTTATTAAATAACTTGTCTATACATTTTGTGATCTGTTTTTGGCGTTGGTTGAGTGACAATCATTAACTCATTCAGGTCGGTCTAATAGTTAGTGGTTTGATACAAAATTGATGCACATTAACTTAGCGAATGCGCTATGATCTAGGAGTGTCCGCTCTCACGATACTAAGATTAGATTGGGGATGACTGATGCGTTGGACAATGTGTAATAGATCTGCCGCAACTGTAAGAAGTAGGACCGAACCGAACGGCTCGCACACATAATAGCTCATTTATTGTGATAAGTGTCTGTGTTGACTTTGTTACGCTTTAGAAGAGAGTCGTGGTTAATCTTCATGAGACTGCAATAGTTTTTAGCTCGAGTATAAAGGAAAGGTAACACAAAGCAGTTCACTTCACAATTTTTAAGTTTTTTTGGTAATCTCAATTGGTGGAAGGGTCACAACCATACAATTTTCTCTCTCTTAATATCTTTTAATAGTAGTTTATGAAACGGTTGCATAATGAGGGGAATTAAAACTGGCGAGATTGTAGGCGAGTTTTATAATAGTATCAATCGAGTGTTTTAATACTTAGTTATGTGCCGTTGTATACACTACTTTATCTACACTCATGCAATAGGAACTTACTATTAATAAAAATAAAGTCGTAATCTTTTCTTGATTTTGCTGGTAAACGTTGCTGTTCCGTGATGTCTGGTGTGTTAAAGTCAAGCGTAAATAGGTATCTACTAGGCAACCTTCGACCACATCATCGCTTTCCATCAGGTGAGATCGTGGTCAAACGATTGCCTAGAAAGTTATAAAAAACTCCTCCCAAACACTGTTTTCACATGTTTGGGACATCTTTGTCAAATTTTTAATCAGGATAAAATATTTGATCTTCATAATAAATCACATAAAATTGGTTAGGTCTAATGTAAAGTAAATTATGGTGCCACAATCCAGTCCACAGGGAATTCGCGCGCATACGGTCTAACACGCGCCGCCATAGATAATCAATGACGAAAACCCTCGTAGGTGCGGAGCCTACCAGTCCTTTAATGGTAAAATATATATTATAACATCGTTTAGTTAAAAAACAGTGTTATAATATTTTTTCTTATTATGGACGTGCCGTGCGTAATGTAGGTATATCATTATGCCACCATTTTTGAGTTCATAATCCGGATTTTACGATATGAGTGTAAGTATTAAATATAATAGCTACATGTATTCGTATATACATAGGTATATCATAGCCGAACTTATAGAAGCTTACACATAGATATTAGGCACATTTAGAGCTAAGTACAACGTTTACACACTCATACACACCCTAGGACTCCCTGGCTGGCGGGTGACACTCCACAAACACCATAGCCCGAGAACAAACATTTAAGCTCATCATACCTTTAAATGTTATCCCCGGCCAGGATTCGAACCCGAGAGGTATGTGCACTGACTACCAACTGCTCCAGAGTGTCGTTAAATAAAAGTACATATAATGATAGAATTAAATATAATTATGTATAATTAGTATTAAACAATTTTACATTAAAAATTTCATACCAATCAGTAATTCACATACCTATACAGTTAATTTTGAAATATAATAAATTTTAGAGATATTACAGAAACCCAGAAAAGATCGTTTATTAGTTTAGTGATCATAAATTAATTAAGAAAAAGTATTCTGTATATTTTGATGGTACAATAATATCTTATCTCTATCTCTACAGATTGAGTTACACAAAAGGGATCTTGGCATATAAGGATAATTGAAAAATATTTTTTATTCCCTGAATTGATTAAGTGCAAATAAATTACATTTTGTAATCAAAGTTTTTTTTTAAATATATTTTTTAATTAGAATAGTATTTGGTGCTTATGTTAAACAAAGAGTTCTAAAACATATTTTCATAAAGTTTCTACAACGTCAACATTCAACATTTTAAATTTTCACTTTCCTGCGTACTCTCTCTACGCTTTCCTGACATTTAGATGAATATAAAAAAGTTTTATTTCCATGAAGTTGTACTTTAGTTAGAAATAAAAACTTTTTCTGCTATCAGCAGCAGAACAATTTTTCAAAGATTTATATGCTGTTATAACACGTTTGAAACCTCTAGATAGTATTCAATTACACATATTCCTATCTTTTACGGTATCGAAGCTGCTATAAATATCCCTGTTCATAAACTCAACCTGGATACGACAATGCAACATTAAATATAAGTGTAGGACGTTGTTACTGCTGTGTCTGTTCAATTACTTTCAGACACATACTTATTATATTCAGGACAATTCCATGCCAATTACCTTGCCCAAAACTGATATTTCCGAACCTCCTGAATGAGTAGGATAAATAAAATAAAAACATTCCATACCTGCTTGATAGTGCTAATTTTTTATTAATGCAATAGATTGATAGAGTGGTCATATATTTTAATAGAATTTCAGATAATCTGCGAAAGATTAGATTGCTTCATAAATGAAACATTTGCCGTGTTGATTGATTCTTGTGCAAGAGCATAATTTCTAATCAAAAAGTGACTCTAATTTTATGCAGACAGTACAGACAAGTAACATTGAACAGTGTTTTGAAACCATATGAGCAAAAATATACTAATGTACACGTTATATTTATAAAAAAAAACACGAAGGATACTATTTTATGACTTGATTGGTACTGGTACTGTTTCGCTACTTTGCATATTTGGCAGGAAATCCTTAACTTTAATTAAATTTACGACGTCATAAACAAATCACTTGAAGCACTTTACGTAACGTGCTACATTTAGAAAAAGTCGCTCATTTCGTTAGGAAATTGGAACTAATATTAGTCATTGTTGCCAGTTTTATGATCTTGCTCTAGCGGCCTGCTTAACCTCGATGTGAGAGGTGATGCAAATTCTGCCGAGAGATCGTCTCGTATCGCACACTTTCATAACAATCCAATGATTGATTACATAAATTTGAATACTGACGCCGTTAAAACCAAATTAAATTCATCTGCGGCATCGGATAAAACACGTCTCATGAGTCTGATAAATTACCGAAATTATGATTAAACGACTGTTGCGTACGGCGGTGTATATGAATGCGATTCGATGCCATAGCGTAATCTTACATTATGCATACTGCGAAATTATATCTCCGCAATAACTGATATTACCTAAGTCGAATTTCTGAAAACTTTCATTTCAATATTAAGGTCCTTTACCGCTATTGTTAATTCGGCAGGACATCACAAATTAGTCGTACGCATTGAAGCGAAGCACGTGGCCACAAAAGGCCCCATGTTTTCGTCTTATTATCATAATTAGCTGCATATAAAACCGCCTCCAATTATTTTAATGCTTATTAAACACGTGTGCATAAGTGGAGCGTGAGTTTCGGTTTGCCCACTGTTGGTTTCCGCATACAATTATCGCCATTGATTCTGCGGTCAGCGTTGTGCTGTACCGTGAAAGACGGGGGCAGGTGGCCCCGTGGGAATTCCTTATGGTGATATTTTTGACTATATTTATCACAGTTATAATTTACTTAATACAGTCTAAAACAGAATTTTAATAAGATACTATGCAATTTTAATAAGAGGCTATGCAATTTTAATAAGAGACTGCAATTTTAATACGAGACTGCAATTTAGGACGAAAAATTTATGATTTTGTGAAGAGTAATCCCACCAGACAGAATTTTATATCCAAATTAACCTCGTAATTTAGAATATGATATAAAAAATAATTTACAGCACGAATAAATACATTCCTAAAATTTTATGTCTGAAACACAAAAGACATAAAATCTTTTGCAACTATCAAAACACTGAACATGGATACGTCGTAAAGTTTATTGATATTGCATTTAACATACGATATCTACGTATTTAAACGTTGTATTTAATTACCTACTGTAACTTTAGTAGGAAAAACAAAATAACTTCGGTATGTACACAATAATTAGGATTCTGCAGTGCGCACATAAATATTATCACCTTTGCTACTATAAGTACCGATGAATATAAATTAGTTTATCTACACATATATGTTAAAATCCGGATTATGAACTCAAAAATGGTGGCAAAATGACATACTTTACGCACGGAACGTCTATAATAAGAAAAAATAGTAGTTTATGAAACGGTTGCATAATGAGGGCTATTAAAACACAAGAGTGAGTTATAGTATCACTCGAGTGTTTTAATACCTAGTTAAGCGCCGTTTCTTATACTACTTTATCTACACTCATGCAATTAGACTTAGTTACTTTTAATGAAAAAAAATATTGTCGTAATATTTACTTGATTTTGCTGGCAAAAGCTCGTTCGTCAGTTCGTTGCTGTTTCCGTGAAGTCAGGTGGAGTCAAATTCCCTTCACTAACACTGCTGTCGGACGTTTTTAATCAGAATAAAACATATTCAGAAACATTCAATTGGTTAGGTGCTAAAGTAAATTAAATTATGGCGCCAAAATCCAGTTCACGTCGAATTCACGCGCATACGGTCTAGCACGCGCCGCCATCCATAGATAATAAATGGTGAAAACCCAACGACGACGGAGTCAAACCAGTGCTTTTATGGGAAAAATATATATATTACTGCTATCACGCCCGCGACTTCATGCGCGCGGACTACTGTTTATAGAGAAAAAAAAACAATCTATGTTCTTCTAGGATATTGAAAACCAATGCAAAAGTAGGTATAGCACGAATGCTCTTGAAGTTTTTTGACAGACTTGTTATTCCGTGTTTTATTCTAAGGTATAACTTATCTCCCTTCCAAATTTCATCAAAATCAGTCCAGTCGTTATCGCGTGACTGCTCCCCAAACAAACAGACAACGTTTAACTTTTATATTTTGGTTTTTTAGTTCAAAAAACAATGTATAATAATGTTTTGCCTTGCCGTGCCGTGCGTGTGTTTTCTGAAATAAACAATGATATTATTATGTTCCATAAAAGCACCGGTTTGGCTCTGATCAACGAGAGTTTTGGCCATTTATTATCTATGGCGGCGCGTGCTACACCAAATGCACGCGAATTCGCGGGGCAATGGATTATGGTGCCATAATTTACTTTGCATAATACCTAACCAATTCAATGTGTTTTTGTTGATCAAAAGTTTTATCCTGATTATAGAAGTCCAATAGACAGAATAACTAATTGTTCGAATTAATTTTTAAAATACAAGACCTTACTTTTCTATATGTTATGGAATTAAAACCTTATCGTCTAAAGATTCAGCATTTAGGACTTCAGTCCATTCAACATTACTGGCATCGCTACGCACTCTATCGATGTCCATAGAACCAAAGTTACGTTGCAGAATCATTTTAGGTTTGCCTTTTGGAGGACGAATTTTATATGAGAGGAAAATAAGATCATGATAGGAAGAAGCGTCAGCTTGACATTGGCCATGCTAAGCAACATGCGGTAAAGATGATACAATAATAAGGTCAAGAAGAGAAGGAGTAGAGTTAGGAAAATTATGAGTAGCGTTAAGAGGAAGTATATGCATGTTGCTAGCGTCGATGATAGAATTGAAGGTTGATGAGCGAGAATCATTTTTGAGAAGGCAAGTAATGTAGTCACCCATATTTATGGTATGACTATATGAAGGGTAAAATCTTATAGACTTTTTTCAAAATATAAGAAAAAGTTAGCACGGAGAAAAGGGCAGTAATAGACACCAAGAAGAATCTTGGTGTGGGAAAGTGACACTAAGCAGATGTTCGCCCGCATTGGATGGTGGGGGTTGTGCAGACATACTTAAAATCGAGAAAGGGATATGGGAACGAAGATAGATGTCTAAACCAAGAAGAGTCGAAATAATAGCATGAAACGAGTAAAGGAAACTAGATGCACAAAGTGACGTATTATGAAGCTAATATGACGAATGCTCATCGCATCCGAAATTAGGCTATGGACCTTCATTTACGAATCACCAAAGCGATAAAAAACATGTGGTAGAGTCATGAGACCAGAAGACGCAGAAAGCAAGTAAACATATTATAAAAATACAAAAACCCGACTGCGAACTAAATTATTGCTCGCAAAAATATCACACTAATATTATAGAGGTGAAAGTTTGTATGTACGTAAGAGTGAGTGTGTGCGCGTGTGTGTGTGTGTGTGTGTGTGCGCGCGTGTGTGTTTTCGTGTGTGTATGTTGGTTACTTCTTCACGCTTTAACGGCTAAATGGATTTGGATAAAATTTTGTATGGAGGTAGCGAACAAAGGGTACTTTTTATCCCGTAAAAATGCACGGTTCCTGAGAGACGCGGGTGAAACCGCGGGGCACAGCTAGTATTTATATAATTTTCAATTTTTTTACTTACATATTTTACTTTACTTTAATAGATGCAATTGCAACATTAGACCATAATATAATACATTAACTTGAATAGTCTAACATTTAATTTTGTATGAAGCTTAATAGACAAGTGCTACTATTTAGCTAAAGGAATCATATATATTTGAAATGGTTTTTTAAGACCTTCATTTTGATACCCCCCTCCCCCTACTCCATAGGTTTTGTTTTTTTTTGTTTCGTCAAAAATACAATATGGCAGCTGTAAGTCGCCATATTAGTTTTCTTGACACTTCATTATAACACTTCTTCACTTCCTATAGCACTCTCGTAATGAAGACGAATCCAATGATACCCCATATGTCAAAATCCATCAAGCCGTTTATGCTTTAGGACGCGCCTAAGAAACATACAAACAAACAAACAAACATACATACAACCCAAACACAACCCTCAGTGCAGTCGGGTAAAACAAAGACGATTCCAACCATATAATATAAAAGTCAATTTGGCAAAAAATGCCGCTTAGCCTTTTTTCTTTTTTTTATGGAGTTATGATGTTAGATTTACTTTGTAAATCTTCAGAACAAATAAAATAAGACGTGTTTTATTATATTTCAAAATTAATCTCTCTTAAAGGGGTGAACGGGGTAGCAAAGGCTTTAGGAAGAAACTATTAAAAAAAACGAATAAGGATTAGATGATATTTGGTATAAGTATAGATGCTTTTGGTCCTGTATATAACACAAATGATACTTTCATCATCATTATTATTAGCATACATGCGGATTTTGATGAATTTGGCATAGAGGCATTTAAGGTCCTAGAATAACAAATTCGTTTTTTTTATCATCATCATTCAACATCATCATCATCATCGTTATGTTTCATGTCTTGTGCAATAAAGAGTTATCTATCTATCTATCTATCTATCTATCTATCATCATCATATATTACATATTAGATCATGCATGTGCGGGCACAATCTAATAACTACTGACTGACAGACAACGCACAGCCGAAACCGGTGGACCTAGAGATTTAAAATTTGTAAGAAATATTTCTTGAGTATCCCAGAGGTGCACTAAAGTTTTTTTTAAATTGCATTTCTAAGGGGTGGGTTTTTGTTCGCAGGCATAGCTGTGGGTGCAGCTACTATTAATACTATTATTAATACTATTATTAATACTACTATTAATACTACTATTAATACTACTATTAATACTACTATTAATACTATTATTAATACTATTATTAATACTATTATTAATACTACTATTAATACTACTATTAATACTACTATTAATACTACTATTAATACTACTATTAATACTACTATTAATACTACTATTAATACTACTATTAATACTACTATTAATACTACTATTAATACTACTATTAATACTACTATTAATACTACTATTAATACTACTATTAATACTACTATTAATACTACTATTAATACTACTATTAATACTACTATTAATACTACTATTAATACTACTATTAATACTACTATTAATACTATTATTAATACTATTATTAATACTATTATTAATACTACTATTAATACTACTATTAATACTACTATTAATACTACTATTAATACTACTATTAATACTACTATTAATACTACTATTAATACTACTATTAATACTACTATTAATACTACTATTAATACTACTATTAATACTACTATTAATACTACTATTAATACTACTATTAATACTACTATTAATACTACTATTAATACTACTATTAATACTACTATTAATACTACTATTAATACTACTATTAATACTACTATTAATACTACTATTAATACTACTATTAATACTACTATTAATACTACTATTAATACTACTATTAATACTACTATTAATACTACTATTAATACTACTATTAATACTATTATTAATACTATTATTAATACTATTATTAATACTACTATTAATACTACTATTAATACTACTATTAATACTACTATTAATACTACTATTAATACTACTATTAATACTACTATTAATACTACTATTAATACTACTATTAATACTACTATTAATACTACTATTAATACTACTATTAATACTACTATTAATACTACTATTAATACTACTATTAATACTACTATTAATACTACTATTAATACTACTATTAATACTACTATTAATACTACTATTAATACTACTATTAATACTACTATTAATACTAATATTAATACTATTATGAATACTACTATGTATACTATTATTTATTCTGTGCTCAAGCTAAGATACCTAACAAAATATGTGAGGCATCGACATTCTTAAGAACTATGGCTTGTACAATAGTATCTAGTTCCCAGCTGAATAGCCTCAGTTTACGATATTTTAGATTGGCATGCTCATTAGCATAAGCACGAATTGCGCTATCGACACAGATGCGCAAGATGCGAATTGCGAACGCAAATGACAGACCTTGTTACTTCGACATGGACTCTGTTGATAATACGTCTGCCGGCAGAGGCGTAGCACTATTTGAGACCTTTGATAAGTAACGTAGGGACCATAGATAGAAGATTAGGTACCAGCACCTTGGGCGTGGACGGCATAATTTAGGTACGCACACAATTGGCCATCCTTGGCCTAAGTCACGATCTTATTTGAGTAGCACGTATTATCAGTGACTCTCATTCGCGCTACAGTATGCGTATGTCTCTCAATCGGATTATTACCGAAATCCCCACCACTATGTTGTTGATGCACAGGAAGCACGACGATGGGAATATCTGTGTGGGTATATTTTCCTGTAGTTGTATCTAGTGCAGTTTTTGTTTACGTGAGTGCCGTATCTTCTCCTCTATAATTAGATCTATAGTAGGGACTGTAAACTATAATTGGTAGCAGCATAGGGCTAGCTTGATGATCTGGGGCCGTCAATTTTATACTGAGCATTCAAAGAAGACCCACAAGCCGCACAACACTCAGACATTCTTTATGACAAAAATAATATGTGAGAAGAGTTATTTATTTATTTTATCTTTAAACGAGAAATTCTTGTATATAAATATATATATAATCTGAATCTCGGAAAAGGCTCCAATGATTTTCATGAAATGTAGTATACAGGAGGTTTCGGGGGCGATAAATCGATCTGGCTAGGATTTATTTTTAGAAAATGTTGTTTTATTTATGTTTTCAACAATCAACTTTATCGATAATCAACTTAAACATCAACTTTTTTTACTATACTTACGTGATAGGTTGATAAGCTGTAAAAAATAAGTATTTATTTCTAATATAATATTAAACTAATTGCACTCGTGATTTTTTATTTAAATAATCAGGTCATATTTGTTTATCATTATATCGGTAAGATCGAAAAATGTTATTCATATTTCATCAGTATGTAATTCGTATTTCAATATAATTTCTAAAAAACACAATTAACCAAAAAAAAAAGAAGAAATTACCGAGCAAAGCTCGGTGGTCATCCAGGTACTTATAATAAAGCAGTAACTACCTAAAAATCTATAAAATACTTATAATAGGCTACTGAACAAGAATATAAATCGTGTCTGTTTGTCTGTATGTTTGTTCGCGCATCACGTAAAAACTACGGGACTGATTGCGATGCGGTTTTCTCTGTTGGATAATTTAGAGTTTGACTTAAGAACTGGGGTACTTGGTATCTTAGTCCGTTGATAAGAGCAATCGATAAAAAACTATTCGACGGTTGAATGAATTTTGAAGAAATGTAGTATATTGTACTTTATAGGTATTTTTGGTCGTGGAATAACACGTGTGGGCTACTTTTAAATGAAATGACCACGCGGACAAAGCCGTGGGCACAGCTAGTTCTTTAATAAAGTTTTATGTAAGGGCCTCATCTCATAACTTATGCTTCTAACTGTTCTCTGCAATTACCGTGACGAGTGTTGCCTAAATTCTGTGAGGTAACTCATTTTTATAACCACTGAATGACAAGTATTTAGGTATATAATTTATTTATTTACTTTAATGGCAGCACGTAATGTGTGCACACATTACGTGCTGCCATTAAAGTAACTAAATATTCTAAATTAAAAACTCTGACATAATTATACATTATACTTATATCATACCTAACACTCATCATCATCGTCATCATCAGCCAGACGTAGGCCTCTCCTAATGCACGTCACTAAGCTCGGTCTTCAGCTCTTCTCATCCATTTTCTTCCGGCCGCTTTTCGCAGGTCGTTACTCCATCTAGCCACAGAACGTCCTACGCTACGTTAATCGTGGTATCCGCTCGAGAACTCTTCTATCCCAACGGTTATCGGTTCTTCGGCCATGTGACCAGCCCACTGCCACTTTAGCTAGCTTATCATTTGAGCTATGTCGGTTTCCTTGGTTCTCCGTCAGATATCTTTATTACGAATCTTGTCCTTCAAAGAAACTCCAAGCATAGCTCGCTGAAAAACCTTAAATTTGTGGACAAGTTTGACCGTGAGTGTCCACGTTTTGAAACCGTAGGTCATTACTAATAAAACGCAATGATTGAAGACTTTTGTCTTCAGGCACTGTGGTATGGACGCCGAGAAGACTTGACAAAGCTTGCCAAATGCCAAACCCAGCTGAATTTTTCTTTTGGCTTCCTTCTCAAAGTATTTCTTACCTAATTGCAATATTTGTCCTACGTAAAGATATTATTGGACAACTTCAAGAGGTACACCATTGACTGCAATTGTTTCTGTCCGGGTCAATAAGATTGTTAAACATGATCTTGGTCTTATCTTTGGATGTTCATTACGAGACCGATGCGTCGATAAGCATCATCTAGATTGGTCAGCATACTTTGCAAATCTTGCAGCGACTGCGCCATTAGGACGATATCTTCGGCAAATCGTTAGTGTGAGATGTTCTCGCCATTGAATTTAATGCCCATTCCTTTCCAATCCAGCGTCTTAAAAATATCTTCCAAGGCGTTAGTGATCAGTTTCGGGGATATAACATTCCCCTGCGCTATGTTTAGACTGCTGGTTTTAAACTTGGACACTCATAGTCGCGGCGTCATCCAGAAACCTCAGCACTTCGATGTATCGTCAGTCCACTTGACTCCGCTGCAGGCCTTAAAAGTAAGACAAGGCATAGTCATAGTAAGGCATAGTAAGGCATAGTCCACAAAAGCAAGACATAGGGGCTGGTTGTACTCCTCAGACATTTGTATAACCTTCATCGTGTGTTTTTGGTCTATGGTGCTAAATCCTCCGCAAACACCGGCCTGTTCACGAGGCTGAAATTCGTCAAGTCTCCTTGCGAGACGATTTGAGATGACCCTCGAAAAGAACTTAGAGATGTGGCTCAAGAGTGAAATAGGTCAGTCGTTCTTTAAAAGGGTTTTTGCTTTATTTTAAAAGAATTGTACTACCAAACTCCTGCTCCTGCTCCTCTGGAGTTCTCTCATTGTTAAGAACTTTGCTAAATAACCCCTAAAGCTCTCGAAGTACGGGCTTTATCCCTGCTTTCAAGAGCTCCGAAGTTATTCCGTCCTCTCCAGGGGCCTTTCCATTCTTAAATTGTTTGAGCGCCATGTCAATCTCGTGTAGGCTGATGTCAGGCAGTTTGACAGTGTAGTGGCAGGTCAATATTACGCGGGAATAATCTGTGCTGGGTTCCGTTCTAGAAGCATGCTAGTCGTACAATCGGCCATAGAAGTCTTCGATTTCAGGAAAGATCTCCGGCTTAGAGACGACGGTTGTGCCAATATTGGTCTTGAGCTTCGTCAGGTGGGATCTACTCAATTGCTGGGCGAAGACTTTTGATCTCCGATTTTCCTTAATTGCCTTTTCTATCTAGCATGTATTTGAGCACCGGAGTTCACGTCGCACCAACTTACTAATCTTCTGATTGAGCTCCCTTGTTTCTGACGGCGTAGCTTGCTGTTGCCGTCGTTTATCCATATGCCGAAGAGCCTCATCCGAGACTTTAGCTGCAGCTGAAAAAAAAAGTGTGTCTTCTTCCCTAAGGATTCCCACAACTTTTTGGAGGTTCTCATCCACGTCATTTGTGGTTACCAAGGCAGCGAATTGACCTACTTAAGGTGGAACTGTTCTGATCCAGAGCGTAGACTTCACCAGACGGCATCCTTCAAGCTTGTGGTCGATATTCAAGGAGCCTCGGACAAGTCGGTGATTACTACCGGTATTGAACCTGCTGATCACTGAGAAATCCCTCAATATGTGCCTATTGTCCGTCATAATGAAGTCGATCTCATTTTTAGTCAAAGCCCCGACGCTTTGCCAAGTCCACTTCCTCTGGGGCTGCTTTTTGAAGAATGAATCCATCAAAAAGAAACCTTCTTATTCCAAAAGATAACTAGTATTTGCCCACGCACTGTGCACTGTGTGTGTGTATTCCTGTCTCCATAGACGTGTGGACCGATTTTCGATTCACTGCAAGTCTGTAATTCCACTTTGGCGTTAAAGTCTCCCATTGTAGTGGGCCCTTGTGGTTTTATGTAGGGGCCGAAGATATGCCATCAAACATATCTTCTACCTCATCAACCGAGTGTACCGAGGTCGGAGCGTAAACCTGTACGTTACCTGTATATTGCATATTATTCGTCGAACGTGTAGACGTTCGTGTAGACTATGTATATGTTACTTACTATAGAACTTTTAACTATATGACGTGAATGTCAAATAATAGACAGATAGATAGATAAACGCTTTATTGTACTCTAAAGAAAACAAATACAAGAATATACATTTAACTTAAAACTAGTACATTGGGCGGTCTTATCGCATACAGCGCTTTCTTCTAGACAACCGTTGAATGAAATGTATCACATTTAGTTGTTATGGACGGTGGTGCTCAATAATAAACGAGAAAAAGAAAACCTAAAAGGTATGTGAAATTAAACAACCAGCTACCTTAATAAACTACTTAAGTACAAATATATTAAAATACAATACACACACATTTAGTTAGACTGAATATATTATATACAGTGGTGGCCAATTAATTAAGGACAATGTACTACATTACTAAAATATTTTCCTATTTGATGCATAACTATTTTATTCATGAGAGTTTGTTGGTCAAGTCTATGTTGCCATGTGGGTATACGTTGTTGTTACAAGCATAAGTATAAGAAAAACATGAAAAAATATTTACAACTTCAGGCATGAAAACTTAAAACATCGGTTCTACAGAGTACTGTCTCAGAGATGGACAACTAATTAAGGACACTTACGAAAACATTACCAGAGTACAAAATAACAACCACGTATTTAGCTTTTAAGCCGTTTATAATAAAATCAATGTAGAAATGTTTCAATTAGTCTAGTACTATTGCATTTAGTATCAAATAGGGTTGCCGTTGTTTACTTCTAGCCATAAGATTTCTATGCGAAGCACCGGTAGAGCCAGAAGGGTATTTCCTTTTCCTGTGCGAGATTCAACTCAGAGTCGGCATATGAAACGGGAATTTCCTTTTCAAACTTAAAGCATACTCAGTTTACCTAATTTTATTGATCTGAAATTTTTTCTTTTGTAAGGGCAATGTTTCGGCACCTTACTTTAACGGGCAGGACACATTGGTTGAATGTCTTGGTCTTCTGGCACTGCGGGATTTGATGTCACCAAGTTTTCCAAAGGTGGCCCATCTAAGTTGTACGTGCCTAAGGTCTCCTTAATCTGAGAGCAGCGGTCAAAAGATAAACGTTATAAACGAATAAATTAAGTCTTTGTGACTTGTGAGTATGTCTTGACTTTAGTCTTGGACTTATTCACTGCACTGTCTATATGGCAAGTAAAAAAAAACGCGAAATTGGATTCACGCACTGAGGGTTCCGTACAAACCTGTAGGTATGTAAATAGTTCGTCCATCACGGGAATCACGCCACACAGATAAAAAAAAAATTTTTACTTGTGCAGGCATTGCTTCTTGCTAAATTTCATGATTCTAAGTCAACGGGAAGTACCCTGTAGGTTTTCATTCCCTTGCGAGTGTCGAAGATGTCGAAATATGTTGCATAAACGGCCGTATCTTTTGATTGCGTTGATATAGAAGTTTGATTATTTTACAGCTCCAAGGAATTGCAGACCTGAGTATTTGGAATTAAATTCAATTTGATACCTCCACGCGTTCCTCGGAAAAAGTGACAGACAGAGGGACGTACGGACGGGCGGACAACAAAGTGACCCTATAAGAGTTTCTTTTTCATTTTGCGGTAAGGTACCCTAAAAAAAGGATAAAGCTAAAAATTTTGCTCTGTCTTAACCTAAATATCGTATTCAATGTCTCAGGCTTTCTCTTCAGAGCAATGCTTAGAGCTAATTCACACGAATCGGAATCAGCAACTATTCAGAGGTGAAATATGAAACGTGTTCAATTATAATAGGTGCAATAAATAACGATGTGTCGATAGGATGTGGATCTAAGCGGAGGAGGGCGCAACCTCGAACGATGATTGAATGATTCCACTCTCGTATTTTCTCACTGATCGCTTCGTGATAGATTGTTCTCTAGCTGGTTTTTATTATATCAATTAACACTATTGATCGATGACAATCAATGTTTGCTGCATCTACACTCGTAAGAGATCTTTATTCTAATTACGAAGGTGATGAAATCAATGACTCTGATAACCAAAACAACAAAAAGAGCTTGTAAAGTAATTATACAAGTCTCCAATTCAAGGATTCTTAGTTAAAACTTGCGCAAGCTTATTATTATGAAGACTGTCGATCGAAAACTTCATATTATAAATATGTTACGCATATCATCAAATAATGAAAAGCGTGTTAAGCAACGGCTCGGTAATGATGGTCGTCCATAAAGTGTTGTGAAACGATCGCTCGAGGGCGCCTCTGGCGGCTTGTCGTAAATAATTGGAAGCGCACTGTTTATACTAATGCACGATCTAAACGCATAATAATTCCTCTTTTTGAATTGAGTCATAAATTGTTCGGAAATACGATATAGTGGTTGAAGTACCTATATAGTATATAGTTCAAACTGTCGACCGTGGGTAGGCCAAGGAATACCTAATTTAACAATGCCAATTTGTATTCGCAATAATGAATCTGACCGGCATACTGCAGAAATGAGCCTACTTTGGTGCAGTGTCTTATAAAATAGAAGATTATCGTCTGTAGAAATATATAAATAAGGACTGGTTGCCGTGACATCTGCCCACGCACGACCACAGGCTTAACCTACGTAGTTGGAAACTATGCCCAATAAAGTGTATTTCAAAAAACGGTGGGTTTTAAAAGAGATTTTCAAATAAGGGTAGATATTCAAATTAGGTGTGTGCCCGAAACTTATGGACTTACTTAAATAAACTCGTTGAGGTCCGTTATCAAAAATGCATCATTATATATAGAACATAATTATTATTAATTTCCGCTGCAACCCTGGAGCGAGTTATTGATTCACCAAACCAGTAACGGTTAATCGCGCAAGTCAGCCTTGTCTGTTCTCTCATATCAGTCTATACCTAAGCTCCTACTAGCCCGCGGCGGCGCTTAACGAATGCTCGCGCTGTCCGATAGCCACCTTGGTGTCGCACTTTGAATATATTTTACTAATTATTCACATTGTATGAATGTTTCAAAGCCGTTAATGCTTCGTCGTCACCTGCCAAAATCTGAAATCAAGAACTGTTGTCGATGAAAATTGATTGTTCATTTTAATTTTCCAGCGTTTTTTTTTTCAATAATAATATTAATTTATACAACAAAATGAACTTCTGTTCAAGACAATAAAAGTGGCCAATGCAAAATTGATGTTTGCAATGCAACGTCTGGTCCAGACACGTCCGACTAAAACAAGTTCTGTCGATTCGTTCTTGTAATATCGGTGTAATTTATTTAATGTTAGAAATAGAGCTCGCCAGCCAGCGCCACAAAGAATATTGGCTTTCACAACGGAACCCGGTAAATTTATGTGCCGCGAGATTTCGCTCAAATCGAATCACGAGAACAAAGCATTAACGCGAGCGAGCGCCGCTATAATCCTTATTTCTCGTTATATAATGGCTTTTTAATTTGAATCGTGCTTTTAAAATACTTCGTGAAGCCTCCTTTAAAAGCTTGTAACATCTTGCGATAGCGTCGACGCATGTCACACTAGATCATAAGATAAGTGCATTCGAAAATTCTATGTCTTTATGTGCTCACAAATATGACACAGACCATGATAAAAACTATTTTACAGTTAAACCCTGTACAAGCAATTCCACCTGCGCACCGGTAATCATTGCAGCTCGATCAGACGATCTTTTTTCTAAACGATGCGATGTATAATTTTTGTTCTGCAAAATCGTCGGGCAAAGGTGCTTAGAATTGTATAGGGTTCTATTACAGCGAACTAGTAATTTCGCAGCCCACTGGCACGTTTGCTAGTATCGCCTTAAGCCAATTCTGTACTAGGAATTATGAGTGGTCGTCGTGTCTTACACCTGCCCATGGACCGTTCGCGTAATTACGTTAATAATTGTTCTACTATAGGTACATTAATTCAACTATTATTATAGGTATGTGGCCGCCTGAATAACGAAGAAAAACATTTTTAGCACCTGATAATTAAGCTCCGTGCAAAAAAGCTAGCTATGAAAGAACTGTTTCACCACTATGGAGGGTCTTCCTGGCATTTTTTACGTTCAGTGTTCATGTTAAGGTTCAATTACATACTTTATTATGTTAGATATACGCTTTTTCATATACCTACGTTTTTCTACATTTGAAATAACTTACACAACAACATTAACATAGCATAACATAACATTACAACACAACACAATACAACATAACATACCACAACATAACATAACATAACACAACGCAACACAACACTACACTACATTACATAACAACATTACATTCCGTTATATTATATTGCAACATGACATAAGATACAACATTTATTTCCAAATGGGTAAAAAAAAAGAGCTATAAAATAAGTGTGAAGTAAAAAAAAAAAATGATAGTAGGTATGCTATTCTAGTATTTATATACTAGAATAGCATACCTACTATCATATTTTTTTTTTAGTAGGTCCTTAGGTACTTTATTTTGTTGCTGCGTTGTAGAGGTATATGCAGCTAAATTGTTCCTAGTCTAGAGCTAGCAGTTTTCTTTGTCTATCAAAAGGTTTCCATTAAATTAAATTTTAAGACCATGTAATGCATCATCGAAAGTAATTAAGATATAATCTACATACGGCAGCGCCATCGCGTGCGCGCCTGTCTAACTGGTTCCTTAATACCAAGATGCTGTCTAGTCGTGGCTAATTGACGACACATTATGATGCGTTACAATAATAATGTGCCCGGATGATAATTGGCACGATCGTGGTGCGATCCTGACCTAGCGCACTAAGTTAGCGAGTGCGGTTGGCGTTTGTGGCAGTCGAGAAATACCCGCAAACCTTTCCGGTGTTGGTATTCACCGCCTTTATGGGCGGGAATGTGGAGTCGGTAGTATTCCAATAGAATTTACCCAAATCTTCAGTGTGCTGTTATTTGTGTACCTACTTGTAGAATCTATATATCTATATCTATCTATACTTTTAATAAACCAATAAAAGGAAAAACGTCTGAACAATGAGGACAAAAAGAAATTGGTCTAGCGTACATAAAATAAGCTACTAAACAAAAATATATATTTAAAAACCTTGTCTGTCTGGTTGTATGTTTGTTCGCGCATCATGTTAAAACTACCGGAACGATTGCAATGCAGTTTCACTGTTGCATAGCTTATGGTTCAAACTGGTGTACTTGGTATCTCAATCCGTTGAGTAGAAGCCGAGAAATCGATCAAGAAACTGTCCGTCGGCTGACAAAATTTGGTATTTTAAAAGCTTTTATTTAACTTGCAATGTGTGGAGGTTTGTTTAGGAGTTCAATTTGTACATGTTGGTTCAGTTCCGATGCCAATGCATTTTTATGGTAATCATGACCTGAATCGATTAGCTCCATATAAAGGAACTCTTCAATAGTCAACATCACAGACACGAAATTTTGTGTATTCATTTTATTATGATAGCCGGTTTTAAATTTTACCATGACATGGTCTCTAGATAAAGGAAATCTTCAACGGTCGACATTGCAGACAAGAAATTATGTGTTCGCATTTTATTATGATAGCCGGTTTTAAATTTCACCATGACAAGGCCACAGGATAAAACCTTTATTTTTAATGTTTTAAATAATTAATAAAAAATAAACATTTCATTCATTTTTAACATAGATTTCTGGAAAATAACATCTGAATCTATCAACTATATTTTTATTAACTTAATAGCTGTACCTGCGGCTTCGCACGCGTGGTCATTTCTCTTGGTTAAAAGTACTTGTACTATTCCAAGACCTAAAATACCAATGCACCAACATTTGATCAAAATTCCTTTAGCCGTCAAAAAGTTTCCATCGATTGCACGACTTTTACTCATCCACCAAGATACCAAGATTTTTGATACCAAGTACACCAGTTTTTAAGTCAAACCTTAAGACATCCAACAGTGAAAACCACATCGCAATCAGTCCAGTAGTTTTTACGTGATGCGTGAACAAACATACAGACGTTTGTCTGTTAGACAGACACGAATTTAAAAAATGTTATATTCTTGTTCAGTAGCTTTTTTTAAGTAGACCTTAGACCATTTTTTTAAAATTTTCTTTGTACAGACTATTTCGTTCCTATTGCTTTAATATTTAGTATAGATAAATTTAACTTTTTTGTTTTTTAAATTTACCTATTGTACTTTACTTTTGGTCCTAGAATAGCACAAAGGTAACTTTTAATCCAGAGAAATGATTGCGCGAGTAAAACCGTGCACACAGCTAGTTTATAATAAAGCAGTAGTACCAAAAACTCCAAAAAGCCTGTACAAAAAAGATTATTTAAAAAAGAATGCCTTGACTCCCGAGGACTAAAAGATAAAAGATTTGCGTAAACAAGACATTCGCCAGGTTAACTTTTTTTTTTAATCTATTAGGTTTTTCATACTCTACAATGGCAACACTCAGCGGTCGTCGCCGCAGGCGCCACGCGCGCGCATCGCTCGCGTGCCGCTTGTAACGGTTCCAGCCAAGCAGCTGATCCTCGGTATGTTCATTTAATTACACTTTATATAATGTCAAAAAACACTTGATGTAATGTACAGCTGAATAATTAAGATAAAACGAGGTAGAAAAAGTATTAATGAAATACTGTATATCATAATGAGTCTATTACATGCCTATTGCTGGGACATAGGCCATCATTCAAAGAGAGAGAGAGAGAGAGAGAGAGAGAGAGAGAGATAGTATGGTCCAGTGCGGGTTGGTGAATACTAAGTACAAAATAAAAAAAAAAACTTTTCGACCTGTCTTTTAATATTTAATGGTTTTTTTCTCTTATTCCTTTTATTATGATTTGTCTTCAGTTTGTGAGCTACCCTGAAAGTTTCAGCCGGATAGCTAATCAGGAAGTGCTCTAAATTTGAATTGCAAGAATACATACAAGTGAAGTTACATAAAAGCTTTTAAAAAAGCCTAGGGGCTGCAGGAGATGACTCCAATGTAGCTCCACTTGCTCATTTTTGATCCTGATATAAGACACATTGAGACTAGGGTGCTCTGCACAAACGATAGAGTATTTCATATCATGCCAGTTCAACTGATGCTTATGAGGCGTCTCTTCTTGGGTTAACAGTACTCGTAGCTGAATACTGGGCTAAAATCGTTTATCCCGGTCACACACTTTTTTCCGCAATAACATTATCCATCGACATATCTAAGGAGTGAATTAGAAATAGTTATTCTATGGTAGAATCAAAATAGAGTTACCTATGGCCCTGCCTATGACAGATAATTTATCGCAGACATCTCCCCCTAATACGTACCTTCAAAGTAATCAACTAAATAGATTTAACCAGGTCCGTTGACTAACCAATAGCAATTTATCAATCGCGATAATCATGTTAAGCAACATGCAAAGCGGCGCTGGCTGCGTCTATTCAGTGTAATGTATAGCGGGGCAGGCTGGGCTCCGCGCGGCGCTGCAGCACTGTCTAATTAGCCGCGCTTCCAGTAATTTGACGCGGGCACCACTGCCTAATGAATGGTATCGCACACGTTCATCTCGCACGTCTGCGACTCGTGCCCGCGCCCGCGCATTAGGGAAATCTACCATTCTGCTGATAAACGGAAAATTATTTCGCTGTTAGATTTCGGCTTAATTAGCTGGCTGCTTGTTTCATTGGTTAAATGCCGGGATAGATTTCAAAGGAGCTTAGATTTATTTTTGTTTTGATTTGTACCCAGTACCTAGTAGCGGTAGAACTCCGCCTGGGGAAGTACCACACCGTTATCAGATAGATATTCAACCGCCAAGCAGTAGTGTGCAAACATTTCTGTGTTCCGGTTTGAAGGGAAGTGTTTCCAGCGAAATTACTGGGCACGAGACTTAGAAATAATGGCTCACGGTGGTCCTGCGAAATAATTTGAAAAACAAAGTTCTAGATAGCACTGCAACTGTTATGGGTAGGTGTGACGCTTACCTTTGGGTGAACAACCTGCTCGACTCTGAATAAACAAACATAAAAAACACGCCTGCCCGGCCAACATATTGCCGCCATATTATATTGTTTTAAAAAATATGAATAAGCCTTTGTTACTCAGGATGATGAAGGATTCTAACAATTAACCCTGTAAAATAATAATTAATATGTTTAAAAATAAAACGAGTCGTTTTTCCAACGTCTCGTTACTTTTTGTCGTTTTTTGTATGGCGGTTATGTCAAAAGCTGACTGACGGACAGTAAGCAAAAAAGGTTCGTTTTAAGATATAGGAACTGGACCACTAAAAGTTATGGTTGAATAGAGAACATAAACATACATACATACATACAAACATACACGAACCCTGAAAACCTTACACTCCTTTTTTGGGCAGTCGTGTAAAAACATAGGCATCTGTTGGTACCAAAATTAAGTAAAAAGAAAGATTCCAATTGATATATTGTTAGATATCCTTTTGCAGTATTCTATTGACGAAACATTACTTTTCAATTTCCTACAGACATTTTGCCAAATAAGTACGTAATACCTAATATGGACATATTAATATATTTATTTGAACATCTCCGTTAATAACACCGATAGCCCTTAATAAAAGACACTACAGCATCCTCAACCACAGATGTGATACTAACGCCGCGAAGCGGGGTTAATGTGTAGAGCTTGCATCAGTCGGCAAAGTTGATTATAGACATCGGCAGGAGCCTATAAAGCGGTGTTCTTAATGCACCGAGGTACACATAAATCCATTCGCAAATTACAAATGAATAATACATAATATAGGTATGAATAACACAGTGGTCCTACATAGTTGACCGGTTACGACCGGTTGGTCTAGTGGCTAATGACCCTAGGTACGAAATCAAACGGTCGCGGGTTCGAATCCTGCAAGGTGCAATCATTTTGTGTTATGAGCAGACATGTTTGTTTCCGAGTCATGGATGTAGTATTTGTATCTATGTGTGTTTATCCGTTGTCTAGTACCCATAGTACAGGGTATCCTAGTTTGGGGTTAGTAAATGGTGTGGCATTGTCCGGAATATATTATTGAATATATGAATATACTAAATTTCCCGCCCGCGACTTCGTACGCGCAGACTACTGTTTATTAAACGAAATAAAGCATCCTGTTTTCTTCTAGGATATTAAAAACCAATGCAAAAGTAACATCAAGGTACAGCACCGATGCTCTTGATGTTTTTGACAGACTTGTTATTTCGTTTCCATGGCACCACAGACCATTATGTGATGGCAACCGTTCCTTACAGTAAGTAATCAACATTTTCCAGTTTTCCCGTGGAAACTTTCCTAAAAGTATCCTATGTTTTATTCTAGGGTATAAACTGTCTCCAAATTCTAAATTTCGCATCAAAATCCGTCCAGCCGTTATCGCGTGAAAGATCCCCAAACAAACAAACAAACAAACAAACAAAAATACAGACGTTTCACTTTTATATATTGGTATGAATATATTATTATAATATATTATATATTGGTATTGGTATTATAGGTACGTAGCTATATTGTTGGAACATTTTATATCCTACCAATATAATAAATGCGAAAGTGTGTGTATATGTAATTAAGTGTGTGTTGGTCTTTACTCTGAAACGGCTAAACGGGTTTTAATGAAATTTGGTATGTAGATACTTTAGGTCTTGGAATAACTCTCTTTTCATCATCGTCATCATCATCATCATCTATGCGGTGTGAAACCTTGGTGTTCTGCTAATAATTATTATTATTTAAAGAACTTACAGATTCTGGCAAGTTGTAGCTAAACTGTCTAAAAACTGAAGAATTGTTTTACACTTATGTTACCTGATTATTGTTATCTACTAATGTTCGTGCCTGTAGAAAACGAAAACGAGTAAGGTAAAAAACGAATAAGGTATCCAAAATACACAAAAAAGGGATACATTTCAATCATTGTATTGTATATTTCTATACGGTGGTGTTTCAATAAAGAGTTCATTTATCTGTCTATTGTACTCTTAGCATAATATAATGTGTCTGCACATAAGACTCGGAGACTTTAACTGTGTGTTTAACACTTAATTTTATCGATGAAAATCATTAAAGAGAGCAAAGCAACCCCCTAATTATGCCAGCTATTTTACTTTTTCAATTGTAAAAATCATTAGATTGTCTTATTATTGTTACACGCTTTAAAATAGAAAATAATTATGAAACTAGTAAATCCAACAATCTATACCTACTATATATACTACCTATTTTTGTTTGTTTATTCATCGTATGAGGTAGTGCTGGCCTCTGTTGTCAGAATTTGTCAGGCCACCCGAGGGCATCTGACATGGCTTAAAGACTGCTATTAATCAATAACAGCCGGGACCGACAGATGATCTTGGCCTCCGAAGCACGGAGCGATGGAAAACCGCACATAACTTAGAAAAGTAATTGGTGCGGAGCCTAGGGTAGGACCCCTGGTACCATTGGATTCTAAATTGCACTATTGAACCATTAGGCTACCATCGCTCACAAGCTGTCGTGCTTCATGTGCATCATCTACAAAGATAACGAGACATACTCAGACTTCAGCGCAAAAGAGTCACTGCTAAGACGTGCTTCACAAACGCTTCTCTGTGACTATGACCTAAGAAGGCCAATTGTGTGCATAGCACCTAATTTATTAGATCCACGTTGGATTCTACGTTGCACTATTGAACCTACTTATAATAAAGCAGTTAGTACTGAAAAGTCTGTACAAAGAAGATGATTAAAATAGTCTAGGATACTTAAAATAAGCTACAACAAGAAATATAATGGTCTAAGATACGGTCTAAGAAATATCATTTGTTATTTGATGATGACAAAGATCATAATATGGCAGGTAATATGTACATTCATCATCATCATCATCATCAGCCTATATCTGTCCACTGCTGGACGTAGGCCACTGAGCTCGGCCTTCAGCTCTCCTCATCCATACATATGTACATTGATAAATCGCAAATGGGCTGCCTAGCTAAATTACGGGCCAATACTACTAAATAATTTTAACTTTATTTTAACAAATTTTTTTTATCAACTTTCCCAATTTGTTATTGATGAAAATCGAATATTACACGAGTAATTGGAAAAATATAGGTTGCCCTTTAGCCCAACTATGAATTTGCCAGTTACAAACAGAAAATAGGCGTTTTTAATAAACCATTATACCTTTATTAATTATTTTTAACTCTCACTCTCCCTGCTCACGCTTAAAACTTAACATTTAAAAGCTAGGCAACCATGGATGTGACACACTTTTGACATGGCATCCTAATACTGCTGAATAGGGAATAAAATAACATTATATTTCATTAAAAAAACAATCTAATAACTAATGAGGGTGTATTAATAGTTTTTTAATTGTTTTTTTGCCTCTTTGTTTGTACAAAACTTAACATTTAAAATCTAGGCAACTATAGATGTGACACACTTTTGAAAAGGCAACCTAGTGTATACTGTTCGATAGGGTATAAAATAACCTTTAATTTAAAATAAACGATTAAATAACTGATGAGGATATATTAATAACATCTGTTCACCTGTTTATAGCTGGCAACTTCATAGTTGGGCTAAATGGAAAGTAGGCAACCTATATTTTTCCAATTTCTCGTGTAATATTCTCTCGACTAATGTTCGATTTTCATCAATAACAAATCGGGGAAGTTTGTAAAAATAAACCTCCTTTTTTTGGGCAGTCGTGTAAAAATGTTAATTAAAGTTAATATTATATAACAGTATTGACCCATTTTGATTTATCAATGTACACATTATCTAACATATAATTTTTGTCATCATCAAATAACATATTATGAGGGTATATATTTCTTCGACCGTATTTCGTACTATAACAAGAAACGGTCCAGGGTTTGGGTTTGTTCCACGAGTCCAGGGACCAAACCTCAGTGGACAACATAAAAGACAGGAACAATTAGGAGCACAGGAACAGGAGGAGATGATCATAAACAGCGGCTTACGAAGGTATTATCATATACTTATATTTAAAAGACTCACATATATATTTTTAATAAACTTATGTAGATATTTTATAACATATTCTTTCGTGAAATTCGGTTCTGCTAAAATCAATATCGGAATGGCAGGTTATTTGAACTTAGAATTAATATTGACCAACTATCAAATGGAATGAAATGGATTATGAAAGAATTAAGAGAGCAAATGAGTATTATTACGAAAGAGGTTTGACCTCGTCACAATACCCAACAAGTTTTTTTTTTTATATTATGTCCGTCTGTTCGCACATCACGTAAATAATACTGGACCTATTCAATGCGGCTTTCACTATTGGATATAGTTTAGGTTCTGACTTAATACTTGGTATCCTATCCGATGATTAGAAGCCGAGCAATCGATAAATCAGTTTGGCAACCTAGTTTGGCCATGAGGAAACTCGCCATCAAAAGGATGACTACAGACACATAATCATAAAAATTTTACAGCTTAATAGTAGTTCACTTTATAAGAACCAAAAAGCATATTACCTAAAACAAACGTAAGTTCCACATTACACAATCCAATAAGAGCCGCACTTCTATATATTCCTATGCATTTGGCAATCTAGCAGATTCATCTGAAGAATAACTGAGAGCTAAAATTGTCGGTATTCTACTGATTGCACTATGGAGAGTGTGCACAAGAACTGCACAATCTGATTCCCCCATCACCTTTCCATCACCGTACGACTAGACGATCGGCAAAACGCCACCCTTTTATGGTTGAAATACCTCGCACAAGAACGAAGCGTTACGCTTCTTCATTTATTATAAGAACTGAAAAGGAGTGGAATGCCCTGCCCTCGTCAGTGTTTCCGGTAAATTATAACCCAGGTATGTTCAAGTCAAGAGTGAATAGGTATCTATTAGGCGTGCTACACCTTCGACCAAATCATCGCTTTCCATCAGGTGAGATCGTGGTCAAACAATTGCCTAGTCCGCAATAAAAAAAAAAGATCCAAATTGCTTTGATGGCGCTATTTTACATGGCAGCAAAATGCTTTATGCTGATTGGCTCATTCTCCCAAGGGTGCCAACTGCTTTGACGGAAATACCATGATATTTTATTATACCGACTGTCGCTTTGACGGAAGTAGATGGATGATTTGATGCTCTTCCATTTAATCTTCGACCATAGATTGCAATCTGTGCTGTGATTCACGATTAGTTGACACTTCATTTGGTTTGACAGTGAAGTATGACGTTCGGCTTAGTGAGTGGAGTCATCTTCAGGTCGTCATCATCATCATGGTCAGCTCGTAATAGCCCACTGTTGAGTATAAGCCTCCAGACCCTCGTGCCACTCTGAACTACCAGCTTTAGCTCTCATCCAGGTCATATCCGCCACCATCTATAGAGATTAAAGTTAATATTTATATTATAATTTTTAGCCAAAAACCCGCTACCAGTACTGCAACGTTACCGTATTTTGGTAACGGTTTTTAGGCTTAGGTTTAAAATTTTCAGTTATGGCAGACCAGAGTCCAGATGGGTTGATGATATAGATGGCTTCTTGTCTGACAGAACTGTTATCATCAACCCATCTGGTCTCTGGTCTGCTAGAACTGAAATTTTTAAACCTAGCCTAACAAACCGCTACCAGTACTGCAATGTTTCCAAAATACTGGAAGCATTACGACGTTCTATGGCAATCCAAAATACAGGCAAACGTTTTCGTCACTTGTCCCTTCGCCCAGACGCCCTGAAGGTATTTAAATATTCTTCTAAGTGCCTTCTTCGGAGATGATTTGTACATGAGAGCCTGTATGTGTTATGTCAATTATGTTAATACAAACATATTATACTGATCGCAAACGCAAACCATAGAGGTACTGCGAACCAAGTGAGGGATTGCCAATTAAATACAATGTAATACCAGAATGAAATATCTTTTTGACATTTTACAATTACTGTACAGCATTTATAAATAATCTGGAGTACAGAAGTCGCAACAGTTAAGTTTTGCCGCAGCCGAGGCGGCAGACGACAAGGACCGGTTGTCGTCGGTCCAACGCACTAAATAAATAATTATTTATCGACGTAGAGACACCTTTATCGCACAATTTGTCAAGAGACACGCTGGCAACATTTTGGCTAAAAATTGTCAAAGAGTAACGATTGAAGTTTTTATATAAATAAAAACTACAATCAACATGTCGTTGCATGCAGGTACATACAATTTCACGCATTGATGCTTTAATACAAACAAAATGGAACTATAACCATTAAAATAAAATGTTCATAGGTAGAACTATATTAACTATTATAGCCTATATTCGTTCACCTCTCCTAGTGAACGCCACTGAGCCCGATCTTCGTTTCTTCTCACCCAGTTTATGTTAGCCGCAAGTCGTCACACCAACTGGCAGTACAGACGCGGAAAGCGCTCTACAGTACGCATGCCTACACGCGGTCTAGTACTCGTTTACCCCAACAGTTGTCGGTTCTTCGAGAGATGTGACCAGCCCATTGCGACTTCAGCTTGCTAATTCTCTGAGCTATATCGTTTATTTTGGTTCTCTGCCGGGTTACCTCATTGCGGATTTTATCCTTTAGAGAAACTCCGAGCTTGGCTCTCCGAGCTTAATTTGTATATACATAGGTACATTTAATTTTATAAATTGAGGACAGAACACAAAAAATGAATTACAAAATATACGTCTTGAAAAAATTCCAGCATGAAGCGATGGACTTAGAAAAGTAATTGGTGCGGAGCAGAGTACTGAACCCAGTATCGTTTGATTCTAACACGCACCAGTAAGCCCCTTGGCTACCATCGCTCTTCTTTGACAATATACCTATATCAATACATTATGTGATCTACTCGTCTGATCCAGTGGTCAGTCAATTGTGTGTTTTTCAATACAGAATAAAAATCCGAGTCAGAATTTGATTGCTCCATCTGTAACCGCTGAGTTTCATATTCTATGCCGCATTCAGTCGGCACAAACAACTCTGGGCTAATTACTCCGGCGAGGACTCACGACTCTCTCTCGTTTAAAAAGCTTTAAGCTGTGTCATTTGTTGCTCCCATAATGGACTGATAACGATACAATTGCTGCTTTTTCCTCGTTACCCATTTATATTGAATGGTATTTCGAGTCTAAAGTTTGGTCGTCTGTCTAATGAGAATAACAATACAATACGGTTGCGATAACTGAGCAAAAGATAATATGTTGCATAGCAACTTTCTTGTTTGTTTTTCGTATGAGGTAGTGCTGGTCTCTTGTGTCAGAGTTTATCAGGCCGCCCGTGGGCCTATGTATTGAACTAAAATTACTTTTATTTCCATACCATGGAGGTACTGACTACATACTCGTATCTATTGAATAATTGGGACTCAACATTGACGTAATTCTCATTTGACGTCAAATGTGAATTGTGTTAGCAAATCGTAAAAATAAACAGCTGAACAATTTTGTGACATTTATATCGGAGGTATACTTTTCCAAATCAATTATACACGCGGGTACAGCTAGTTATACAATAAATCTAATCCGTTCAGAAATCTAGATGATGTATTTAAACACACACAAAAAATGTCGTATTGAGAATCTCCAAAGGCTTATTACCTATTATTACCTTGGCCTTACCTATTTATACTTACTTATAATTAAACAATAAGTGACAAAAAGTCTGTAATGTAGATGATGATGTATTTTACAATATAAAGATAATAGTATAGAGGTTCTAAACTAAGCTACTATACTAGAATACAAGGTTTTAAAAAAAAACCGTCTGTATGTATGTTCGCGCATCACGTAAAAACTTCTGAACTAATGCACTTTTGGATAGCTTACATAGCTTAGGACTTGGTGTACTTCGTGATTTTATTAGACGAGCAATCGATAAAAATCTCTTTTACTGCTGAAACAATGTGATACCTATTTTGAACTGTATAGCAGGAAAATGTCCACGCGGGCAAAGCTGCGGGTACAACTAGTAGTAAAATAAATCATCATCATATACAGTTCATTTCCGCCCACTGCAGGGCACAAGGCTCCTTCTTCGCCATTCATCCGGTTTGAGCCAATCTTGGCCAGGTCTTTCCTACCAATTTTTCGTCATGCCTAAGATCTTCCGCGGCTGCGTTGTCCTATACCTACGTGGCTACCATTCAGTCAGGGACCTCCTCCACCTACCGTCACCACATCTTGTCAAATGTCCAGCCTATCGCGTTTAGCATAATTATACGGGATCCGATGTCTTCCATCTTGGTTTTCCTTCGGATCTCCGTATTTCGAACTCTGTTTTTCAACGTGAACATGGAGCGCTCTATGGCCCGCAGCCATAAAATTAATGTTTTTTCTATAATGGAAAATATAGCATAAGTTACATTTTAATATCGGCATCGAACTCCTTTCTCTTGAGTCATTGCTGTCAATTTTGTGGAATAAACAAAAAGATTTACTTTCAACGGTATGCATGACATTTGACACCATAACATCTCACAATCACGGTAATTAACAAACATTTAACGAATTTACGATTACTTAAGGGCGTGATGTTGTGACATCCATTTAACTCTGAAACAGAATTATAATAATTTCACTTAATTACGGCATTTATTCCGGTACGAGGCCGCACTCTATCTTGGTCGGCGCATTATCGCTCGATTTACCGGTAGGTACCTACTTTATACTTACTACTCTTTATAACCGCGACAATGAACTTAAAAGAAAAATAAAAGTTTTTCCGTGTTATGGTTTTCCGTAAACTAAAGCTACGTATCTGTTTAAAAAATATTTATGGCAGGTTCAAACCCTGTGGACTACGAGAATGGGAATAATTAAGGTGTATCATAATTTCGAGATTGGCCCTGTTAATAAAAAACTGTCATTTATATAGGAGATAAAAAAGCGATTGAACAAATTTTAAGAGCAACATAAACCGAATTATTTGATTGTTTTATTAGACAAGTGGTCATAAAATGGTAGGTTTAGTGGTACACATTGCAACGGTGCAGCTCCACATATCTTGGACAGCAATCATCATAAGGTGCGATTTTTGTGTTCGAACTCTCGGTGTGTCATAAATTATTGATTTTATTACATCCTCAATGATAGGGAAAGTGACAACATTTTAATATACCTATTTGTTCGTTTAACCAAGTCAATGTTGCTTTTTTTATTTTTTAACTACACAGATAAATAAAATAATTAGGAACTATCCTGCAAGAGTACCTACGCGTAGAAAATTACTATAGGAATCTATATCTATACTTATAATAAAACTGTAACGAGTCCAATTCTGTACATTGAAGATATTTAGTTTTTTTTTGTTGGAGGTTGCTCTATATTCGATACTGAAGCCAAAACAGTTTTTTTTTGACAGACAGACTGACATGTCTGTCTGTCTGTCAGACATGTCTGTCTGTCTGTCTGTCTGTCTGTCTGTCTGTATCTTGGCTAGGCATCACGCCGAAACTACTGAATGAATTTAAATGAAACTTGGTATGGTTTGAGTTCATACTACGAGGTAGGACATAGGATTTTCATCCCGAAAAATTAAAGGGTTCCTGCAGGATAGGCGTTGAAAGTTATTTAAAAGAACACGTATCACGCTGAAACTACTGGACGGATTTTGGTGCAACTTGGCATAGTCATAGTTTATATGATGGGTAAAAATTAAGAATACTTTTTATCCCGAAAAACTGAAGAGTTCTTGCGGGATAATGTCCCAAATTCTGTAAATTGAATATATTTTGTAATTTTTATTGGAGGCCGTTCTATATTCAACACTAAAGCCAAAACGATATTTTTAATTTTTTTTATTGTCTGTCTGTTTGTCCGTCTGTCTGTCTGTACCTTGGCAGCGCATCACGCCGAAGATACTCAATGAATTTAAATGAACCTTGGTATAATTTGAGTTCATACTTCGAGGTAGGACATTGGATACTTTTCATCCCGAAAACTTAAAGGGTTCCTGCAGGATAGGGGTGGAAAGTTATTTAAAAGAACACGTAGCACGTTGAAACTATTGGACGGATGTTGATGCAACTTGGCACAGACATAGTTTATAAGATGAGTAAAAATTATGAATACATTTTGTCCCGAAAAAATAAAGGGTTTCTGCCATATAGGGGTCCAAATTCTGGACATTAAAGATATTGTGATATTTTTTTTGGAGGTGACTCTATATTCGATAATGAAGCCTAAACTGTTTTTTTTTCATTTTTGTCCGTATGTCTGTCTGTCTGTTTCTTTGCCGCGCATCATGCCGCCGGAACTACAGGATGAATTTTAATGAAACTTGGTATGATTTGAGTTCATAGTACGAAGTAGGGCATAGGATACTTTATATCCCGAAAAATTAATGGGTTCTCGCAGGATAGGGGTTGAAACTTATTTAAAAGAACACGTACCACGCTGAAACTAATAGACGGGGTTTGATGCAACTTGGCACCGTCTTAAGTTAAAACGGACCGACCGCACCGTTTTAAGTTATGATGGGTTAAATGGAGGACACGTTTTATCCCGAAAAAGTAAAGGGTTTCTTCGGGATATGGGTCCAAAGTTATGTTAATATTGAAGTAATAAATAATATTTTTGGATGGTTCTCTATAAATTATACCGAAGCCAAAACTGTTTTACTTTTTATTTTTGTCTGTTTGTCCGTATTTTGACCGCGCATCGCACCGAAACTAATGAATGTATTCAAATGAAATTTGCTATAATTTGAATTCATACTACGAAGTGTAGGACATTAGATAAATTTCATCCCAAAAAATTAAAGGGTTTCCGCAAGATATGGGTTGAAAATTATTTAAAAGAACACTTCTCACGCTGAAACTACTGGACGTATTTTTTGATGCAAATTGACACAGTCATATATCTATACTTATAATAAAGCAATAGGTACGAAAAAGCCTGTACAAAGAAGAAGAAAAAAAGTGCTCTTCGGTGCTTGAAAAAGGTATTGAACAAGAATATAACTTTTTTAATCGTGTCTTTCTGTGTGTTTGTTAGTTCACGCATCACGTAAAAACTACTGGACCGATTGAAATGCGGGTTTTATTGTTAGATAGCTTAGGGTTTGATTTAAAAAATTGTGTAATTGGTATCTCAATCCGGTGAGTTAGAAGCCGAGCAATTGATAAAAGTATTATTAACGGCTGAAAAAATTTTGATCAAATGTTGGTATATTGGTCCTGGGATAGCACACCTAAAGTTTGAACCTAAAGAAAAGAGCACGCGTGCGAAGCCGCGGGTACAGCTAGTACTATAATAAAACAGCAGCTGGGCTAAATCTTTGCATAAAATATTATTTTTAAATTATAATTGAGATAAACTTCAAAATTGAAATGGAGGCCACAACGTTTTTTTTTCTTTTTTTTCTGTCTGTCTCTTTCAACACGCATCACGCTGAAACTACCAGATGGATTTTGATGCAACTTGGCACAATCAATAGCTGATGTTATGGATTAACATTTAAAATACTTTTTATACCGAAAAATCAAGGGTTTCCGCTGGGTTATAAAGGTTAAAAGTTATTTTAAAGAACACATATCACGCTATATGTAACTTGGCACAGTTAAAGTTTATATTATGTGTTAAAATTAATAATACTTTTAAATCCCCAAAAACTAAAGGATTCCTGCTTGTTAGGGGTTCAAAATTAAGAAAATACATCCGTTTATAGAATGGTACCGTAATTTCATCCTTCCCGCCATGAAGCAGAATAGCGCAGTGGAAGCATGTTAGACCCGTAACCCAGAGGTCCGTGGATCAAAATAACGCGCTTGTTGCAATGTGTTGCTCCATATTTATAAGCATTTACATGTTTTATGCATATTTTTTTACATTTTCCTTTGTATTTTTAAAGCTTCTGTAATTTTTTGAAGTGAACCGTCAAGTTTTGTTTGAAAACAAGCAGATAAACGTAAACAAATGATCGCGCATTTATTATACTATGGGATATTGATAATTTATAACACGTGTTTGACGATGCCAATGTTTTATATAATCATCCAAATATTTGCAAGAAAAAAGGTCACAATATTTATAGTTCGGACTATTTAGAAAAAAACTCAAAAACAGAAAACAATTCTAACAATCATTTGCTTTGTGTATTTTTTTTTACTTTGTAAATTTGTTAGTTCTACCTAAAGTGCATGATTTCACTGAAATAAATTACCATTTATCATTTACAATCTTTCATAAAAAAGCGCCCTCTTGCGGCTGTTTGTATTAGTAACCAAACTACTTACTGTTTTACATTTTGTACTAAAAGAACTTTCACAGCCGTGCGTGAGGGCAAGCAACGTGGTCCCCTGGCTACCCATGCAACCACGGGTTCTTCCGTGATGCTCTAAAGTGGGGGCAGACGTCGTTGCATATTTCGATAATATACATCTACACAACGCTCATGACGTCAGAGACCGTGTAGTCGTCGGGTATGTTTTCAAATCCAGAAAGCAGAAATGTATTCTTCGAAAGTATACCTTTACCCAACATTTATAACGTCACTGGCTGAGTTGAGATCGGGTATACTTTCAAATTTAAGATTTCATGCGGCATAACGCTACCGCAACACAGATAGATTTCTGTCAACAACCGATATACGCTACGCTTCGCTCGCGCCTTCGTCTTCTAACCTTTCACGGCTATGTTGGGTCGCCACTAAAGGTTGTTAACACAGCCAAGTTCTTATGGCATCACGCATAAAGGGCCTAAAACGGATATATCTTAGAGTATAGGACAATGGAGTATCCTACATTAAAGTATACCCAAGAAAAATTATGAGGTCGTTATATTTTGGAATCCTTAACACGAGCGTAAGTATTTCTATTGTATACCAGACCTGTACAGTATAGAGCAATGTATATATACGTATAATTAGAGCAATAAAAACGAAAAAGTCTGCACAAAGAAGATAATTAAGAAAAAAGGGTCTAGGGTACTTTAAATAAGCTACTGAACAAGAATATAACACTTTCCTAAATCGTGTCTGTCTGTTTGTCGGTATGTTTGTTAGCGCATCATGTAATAACTACTGGACCGATTGTGATGCGGTTTTTGGTATCGAAATCCGATGATTAGATGCTGAGCAACCAATAAAAACTATTTGACGGCTGAACTAATTTTGAAGAAATGTAGTATATTGTACTATAGTACTTCTGGTCCTGGAATAGCACATGTCGGCTACTTTTAAAGGAAATGACCACGCGGGCAAAGCTAGTACAATAATAAAAATGGTAGATACTGCTGGAAATACTTTGCAGTTCGAAGTTATGAGCAGGGTGCTTTGGTGGCACTAGGCGACCTACGGTACTTGCTCTGTTCACTCATTGAGTGGACAAGCAAGTCGTTCACTCAACAACTACGTTTAACAAAAAAGTAACGACAAAATATCCAGCTGCATTATTTAATAGAGAACTGTAAATTCTCAAAGGTGTTGCGATACCACCAGCTAAGCACGCCTGTCCATTACGATTAGTATTCTTCTATTTGTATCGGGGCAATAACATTTTGGGAGCAGACGCGATTAGATCGAACACTATCGATGCTATTATTAATTCATTATTTTCGTAGATACTCATCGCGTAATCCGGAACCATGACGATTCCCACGTTACTGATGGGTTGTTGCGGAGGGACCGGATGAGCTGAGTAAGATGCTTCGGCTTGTATCTTGTTGACTTTTGTATGAAATCGTGTGAGGCAGAACGATTTCATTGTAATTATTTAACGCTCTTATAATTATTATTTGAAATAAGTGCACTAGGGCCGTGGGGACCAGGAGCTCATCAAATATACAAAGATCTATCGGGGCGTCTGGTCGAAGCAACACGTGACCAAAATGCTGGCCTTTACTTTGCCCAAAGACTAAGCATTGCCATACAAAGTGGCAATGCTGCCAGCATTTTGGGAACGTTGCCCACTGGCAGTGGATTATTAGACTAGTTTTAGTATTACTTTGTTTTAGGTTAGTATAGTAATTGTATTTTTAATGTCATTTTGTTCTTTTTGAATAAATATGTAATAAATAAAAAAATAAAAAAGTGCACATTCAACAATATCAATATATCTCCTATACTTATGTGTATTATAGCAGTAAGTAACCAAACGTATGTTCAAAGAAGATAATTTAAAAAATATTAGGGGACCTAAAATAAGATAAAATAAAGTAATTTATAAGAATATAATGGCTGGACCGATTTAAATCGGTTTTCACTGTTGGATACCTTAGAATTTGACTAAGAGTCTAGTAGGTTAGAATGTGTCTATCCGATGATTAAGAGCAGAACCATTGTTTTAATTAAACGATTTACCGGCTCAACGAATTTTGATGAGATTTGGTATAATGCACTTTAACTGTACTTTAATTATTGAATACCTGGAATAAAGTATAGGATAATTCTATTATCCCAGAAAAATAACCGGGTAATAGCGGCGGCCGCAGCTAGTACAGTCAGAATACGATGGAAGTTCTCGCTTCTAATATGCTACTGAAAAATGAAACAGAACATTCCATGATGAAGATTGTTCTCTTTTCTAAATTACCCTAATAGTTATACCAGCTAGCGCTCGGTCTATAGCCGTACAATCCACTTACAGATAAGAAATTGAATGGAAAATTAAATTAAGCATCGGATGGGATGTCGACGTTTATGGAGACGGGAGCTCAAATCATTTCGTGCCATTACTGCCTCGCACGAAACAATGGAATCATCTCTAGACTTATGATTATGAACTTGATGTTTTATGTAAACATCGTTATATTTACATTTTAAACATGAATATGTTACTTAAAGGATCAATACGCGCGCTTTATCTA
Organism: Alsophila aescularia; assembly: GCA_946251855.1. NCBI lineage: Eukaryota > Metazoa > Arthropoda > Insecta > Lepidoptera > Geometridae > Alsophila > Alsophila aescularia. The sequence goes on from OX276375.1 coordinate 55,808,889, forward strand.
TACTTACTTATAATAAAGCAATAAGAACGAAATAGTATGTACAAAGATAATTTAAAAAAACAATGGTCTACGGTACTTAAAATAGACTACTGAATATGAATATATCATTTTTTTTAAATCGTGTCTGTCTGTTAGTCTGTATGTTTGTTCGCGCATCACGTAAAAACTGCTGGATAGCTTAGGGTTTGGCTTAAAAACTGGGGTACTTGGTGTCTTAATCCAATGATTAGGTAACTGCGGACCAATCGATAAAAAACGATTTGGCGGCTGGACGAATTTTGAAGAAATGTAGTATATTGTACTTCCTATGTACTATTGGTCCTGGAAGCAAGAGCAAGAAAAGAACAAGAGCTACTTTCAAATGAAATGACCAAGCGGGCACATCTAGTTAAATCAATAAAGTAACGATCTGGACTAGTTTTATAGGTTCGCATAAGTACCAATATGATAACAACAAAAAATATTTTGATAGCAAAGAGATCAAAATTCATACGGTACTTTTTGAGCGTGTCCTACTCGTTTGGGGTACTTTGTTGCATACTGTACAGCTGATATATCAGTAGGGTTATTATAACTGGAAGTTAGATTCAAAAGAGCTGCAATGAAATCGCGTATTTATAGTTGGAGCTCAAAACATTGTATAATAGTAGTTTATGAAACGGTTGCTTATTAAGGGGTATCAAAATAAAAAAAACGAGCCGTAGGCGAGTTTTTTAATAATATCACTCGAGTGTTTTAATACCTAGTTAATCATTCATTCGTGAATCATTTATTTTACGATCTACTATTTCTGATTTGCGTATCACACGTCATAAGTAATTCTTAAAATACATGTTTTGGAAAAAAGCACGAGTGATACTATAAAAAACTCACTCTCATGTTTTAATGCCTAGTTATGTGCCGTTTCATACGCCTCTTTATCTACACTCATGCAATAGGAAATTCCTTTTAAAGAAAAAAAAAGCATTAATTATGAAATATTCGTGTTAATTTGACACACAATGAATAGGCAACAGTTAGTAACTCGTGTATCATTTATTTTACGATCTACTATTTCTGATTTGCGTATCACACGTCATAAGTAATTCTTAAAATACATGTTTTAGAAAAAAACACGAGTGATACTATAAAAAAACTCACTCTCGTGTTTTAATACCTAGTTATGTGCCGTTTCATACGCTTCTTTATCTACACTCATGCAATAAGAACTTCCTAGAAAGTCGTAATCCTTTCTTGATTTTGCTGGTAAAAGCTCTTTCCTCATGTTCGTTGCTGTACCGTGTGATGTGTGGTGGAGTCAAATTCTTCTCACGAACACTATTTCATATGTTTTTTTTTCCACGTGTTTAACACAACTTTGTCACATTTTTAATCAGGATAAATCATTTGATCATCATAATAAATCACTTAAAATTAGTTAGGTACTGATGTAAAGTAAATTATGGCGCCAAAATCCAGTCCACAGTCTAACACGCGTCGCCATAGATAAATGACGAAAACCCGCGTAGGTGCGGAATTTTGAAAAAATATATTATAACCTCGTTTAGTTCAAAAAACAGTGTTATTGTGTAAAAAAACTTATTAAAGACGTGCCTTACGTAATGTATATCATTATGCCACCATTTTTGAGTTCGTAATCCGGATTTCACGATATGAGTAAAAAACTATTTGGTAGATAAATACTATTACGCGGCATCGCACGCGTGGTCATTTCTATGTAGGACATAGTACCTAAAATACCAATATACCAATATTTGATCAGAATTCCTTCAGCCGTCAAAAACATTTTTATCTATTGCTCGGCTTCTACTCATCGGATTGAGATACCAAGTACCCCAGCTTTTAAGTCAAAACCTAAGCTATCCAAACATGAAATCGCATCGCAATCAGTCCTGTAGTTTTTACGTGATGCGCGAATAAACATACATATAAACAAACAGAAAGAGAAGATTTAAAAAAATGTTCAGTAGCTTATTTTAATTATACAAGACTTTTTTTTTAAATTGTCTTCTTTGTACTGACTATTTCGTTCCTATTGCTTTATTATAAGATTTATAAGTATATACTATCACGAGGCGATCCTTGGGTTTGTGTTTGTTCCACTAGCCCAGGGACCAAACTTCAGTGGACAACATAAAAGTACAGGAACAATTAGGAGCACTTGGAGATGTATATAAACAGAGGTCTTGCACTCGACTATTCTGTTCAGTCTTCTCCCAATTTAATATAGGTATTTGGTAAGAAACAACCACGAACGAAAGTACTATCATATATATTTAAAGGTCTCCAGATATAATAAACTGATTTAGGTACATTTTTAAAACATATTGTCTCGTAAAATTTTCATTTTTACTAATCCAAATGACAATATGGGAATTACAGGTTATTTGAATTTAGAATTAATGATGACAAACTATCAAATGGGTATGATTATGAAATAATTAAGAATTAATGAAAGAGGTTTCACATCGTCACAAGACTATGCCAAAATTAACATGTCAAATCTAATGAACAATAGATGCTCTCTTCCAGTACCGGCCACTCCTTAAAGTATGTTCAATGTTATTCTAATGTTATAAAAATGCCCGGTACTGGACAGCATGAAAAGTTGAGAGAAAACTTTGTTAAAATAATTACATTAAACTGGCAATTACATATATTTAACTAAACATTAAATTTATAATTATATTTAATAACTTCATTTAGTTAAACTCAATCGATAAACTTATCAATAATGTAGTTGTTATTATGATTTAGATTATAGGAACTGCAGTTTTATGTTTATCATGTTGTGTATATTATGTAATTAAGGTATTGCTGCCACAAATGCGGTCAAAGTTGTTTCGAGTAGTTCATAATGCTTGCGGCGATCTCATCACCTCAAGTATCTTCCTACACTGAAATGTCTGTATCATCAATTATCATTTATCAATATTAGACGTTTCCTGGTTGCTTAAGTTCTGACGCGTGAAAATAATTGAATCTGACTTGCATAAATTTCGTAAGTACCTTAAACTTAGCATTCAAAAATAATCAATATTTGCATAGTTAGACTTTGTTCATAACATTGTTTATCAATACAGTCGGAAATAAAATAATTGATTATCTCGAGTCCGGACCGACAGTCATTAATTCATTTATTTTTATAGCTATCTGTGTATTGCTTTATTTCTTCGGCACAGAGTCATGTCAACTTATTTATAGGTATCTGTAAATGTATGCTTAATTGCATTGAGGACAACCATAAGATAAGCAACTTTGTATATCGGAAAACCTATCAAACCATATTTGCCACGAGCCTTTTTTCTCAACCGGTGTTGTTTCACGCCATGGTGTTAGAACTCGTCCTTAATTCCTTATAAGCTGATCAGTAATCACCTAAGTAATTAAAGGAATCCCATTCAAATCCTATTTGGGACACAACGCTCTAACTAAACGATCGTAGATGTTAACAAAGTTGCGCGAAATATTTGCCACAGAAAACGCAACAATGTAAAATGACAGTGAATCATGCCCCCTGTCGACAATCTATTTAATCGACGAGTGACTTATCTCCTTCCGTATGAATTCAATGCAGTTAACAGGTAGGTATATTTATTTACTGAATTGAATTGCGTTTTTATGTACTGATTGGCAGCATTATCATTTGGGCAGTATATTGTTGCGGTGATGGCCGAGGTCAATTTTAAAGAATTTCCTGGACAGGGTAAAGGATCAGTTAAGTACATATTCAGTTTTATGTTCGAAGTCAATGATTCAGAACTTTAGAATGTAGAATTGTATTGAAAATACACATGTAAAAGGAGATCTATTTATTATAATACATTTTGCATGCAACAATAGGCATCTTGCTGAGATAGAAATCAGCTCACGTGGAACATAATTTACAATCGAATAATGAAACATGGCAAGATGTGACATGGAGCGAGGTCGGGTCGCTCGCGTAGAGCACGGATCTACACTCACCTGCGAATCCTTGACCCATCCAGAAGAGCCTACTGAGAATGCATCTCGGTCCTGTCGCCTTACATACATAAATAGGTATTTAAAATACCGTTCGCCGTGGGAACCACGACGGGCGCCCGAACTGCGATAACCTGCGCCTGAACCACTCGCTCTATCACCGCCGCCGCAGCCGCGCCGTCACCGTCGATTCCTTGAAATAGCCTCGTGAATCAAACAATGAACCTCGATATTGAGATCCATTTGCTTAATTTCGTAACGAGGTAACTCTATCTACATTTTTATCTATGCTTCTATTTTCAATAACTGTAATAGTTGCTTGGAAATAAACTCCAAAGTGCAGCGATGTCTGTACCAAATAAATTTAGACAACAACGGAAAGTGAACTCTATTAGCTGAAGCCGAAGGTCAACTGTAAAGCTGTGTTTCTAACAGTTTAGTAGAGACAAGGCTGCACGATGTCATCTCGATTCCCCGCTGCGGCTCGCAAACAATATTGACTCAGCCATAAACGCATTGTGAATTTTAAATCAATTCAAATTCACTCCACCAAAGCAGACTACAAACTACTATGAAAGTCTTACGAGTAAGACAAATTTTTATACTGGCTACCAACATTTATTACGATTTCACAGAATCGCAAATAAATTTGCTTTTGGTCAGGGAACACTTAGACTGAGATGGAAAACCAAACGAACACGCACACACTTTGCACACGGATTCCATTCATATCTGGGACCATACTTGTACAATAAAATAAATAAAAAAATAAACATAAATAATCTTTCCAGATATGAATGCAAGAATAAACTCTGTAACTGGTTACAAAATAAAAATTATAGGGAGACAGAGCAACTTCTCCTATGTCTCATATAAAGGTCTGCATAAGTCATAAATATTGTGAGTTCTTTCTCACTCTCCCACTCACACAACATACACACAACATGCACCCTCAAATACATAATAAGTTTATACACACACACTCACGCACGCACACAAATATAATCAAATAAATTAAAAATTAACCTAAAAAACTAACTACTTCTATTAATTAAGATTATTTTTATTATATTCTTGGAACGTTTGGAAGAGAAATAGACCCCCCGCAACAGGGAACCCTAGTGGGGAGCCTATTGATCAAATGTATTTTGTAATCTTTTTATACTGTTAATAAAATATTATTATTATTTTTAATATTATTATCTTTCGTATTCTTCCAACACATGTATTTTAAGAACTATTTATGACATGCGATACGCAAATCAGAAATTGTAGATCGTAAAATAAATGATACTCGAGTTACTAGCTGTTGCCTATATAAATTGTGTGTCAAATTAACACGATTATTTCATAATTTATGCATGTGATATGCTTATTTAATTTAATTTGAGTTATTTTATCTGAATGGTGGGCTTGGACTACAAACTACAACCGAAAGATGAGATTCACGTTTTGTTGGTCAGCCACTATTAATATGAGTAGATAATGGTTATGATATTAAGTCCGCCATTTGTACTCTTTTTTAAGTGTGCAATAAAGTACAAATAAATAAATATAGGTATTTGTTAATCAGCGGAACCAAATGAGAAAAAAAGCACAGCTAAATGCTGTGCTTTTAAGTTGCAAGGAAGCACTTTTCCAAGTCAAAAAATTTACGTCTACGACAAATACTTATAAACAAGCACAAATTAAAAATATATATAACCCCCGACTCCCCACCCCCCATTATAGCTAGGAAGCATCTCGATCACATCAGTTTTCAAACCTAAAAAACCGCATCCAAATCATCCGGAGCTACGATGACACACACACACCCTCGCATACAGTGATACACACCCTAAATTTATAACACCCGTCTCTTTGTTCGGGGGTTAATAAATAGACCTTATCAGCCACTTTGCCGGTGAATAGACCACTTAGGTAAATTATCTAAGTATACGTTAAGTTTGAAAAGGACATTTCCTTTTCATGAGTTCTGTAATCTTCTGGTCCGGCTTGTTCCTGTACTACATACATTGTGCTGTCAAATTGTCCCTTTGAGCGGGTGGACCTACCCTCGGGGGACCTCCGGTCACAAAAATTCAGCAGTCTTTAACCACTCATCCAACTCACGTGCTCAAAGAGCAAATGTCAAGTTATCAATAAAAACATCCCTATATACTTACTTGGAGAAACGTATCACACCATAACAAGAAAAACCTCTTTCTTACCTTTGCTCAAATCTAGACTCCTCATCAAAGTCACAGAATACCTAATAATATCAAAGAAGTGCATGCAAACAATGGAACGCCGATTAAAGTTTCTTCAAATCAAAATGACTGATTTACACTTGAAAGTATTTCCAAACAGGTTATCTACCACTTTACGTAAGCAATTAAGTACCATTTACGACGGCGTGATTCAAAGAACATGGCGTTTGACGCCAAATTTGTGCTTCGTAGTTTCCTTCTAGTCGCTGCAATAAACTGAAGTCGTAACATGGCGGTTATAAAATAAATTGCCACAGAGAAACCTAGATGGTACTATCGGCTTTTGTCTTGGATCATCCTGTCCATTTCCATCTCCTAACAAAGGGTACAAAGAAAGCTTAGAAGGTATAAAGCAGTATGTGTTATCTATTAATTACCTATTTATCTAAACTTCTATTTATCTATACTTATCAAAGAGAAGTTTTTGTTTTATGATAATAAAACAGAAACAAAAAGTCTGAACAAAGAAGATAATAAAAAAATTACATCAATTTATTTAAAATGCGCTGCAGAATAAAAATGTATATTGAATAACGATATCAAATAAATGGAACAAAATAAATAAATATATGATTTATTTGATATCGTTGTTGATCTCAGTGTTGCGATATGGTCTAGTCATTTGGGGAAACTCTTTGGATTCTATTCGAGCATTTAGAGCACAGAAAAAATGCATCAGATCCCTGTGTGGTGCAGATTACCTAGATAGTGGCCTAATGGTTCTATAGTGCAATTTAGAATCCAACGATACTGGGTTCAAAACCTAGGCTCCCGCACCAATGACTTTTCGAAGTTATGTGCGGTTTTCCATCGCTCCGTGCTTCGGAGGGCACGTTAAGCTGTCGGTCCCGGCTGTTATTGGTTAATAGCAGTCGTTAAGCCATGTCAGAGGCCCTCGGGCGGCCTGACAAACTCTGACATCAGAGGCCAGCACTACCTCCTACGACAAACAAACAAACAAACAAACAAACCTAGATAGTTGTAAACCACTGTTTAAAAATCATAATATCCTACCTTTGCCTTGCTTGTACATTTCTGAAATTTGCCTGTTTGTCCATCAGCACCACACTTTGTTTGAGTTGCATAATGATGTTGTAAGCAGGAATAGTCGTCATAACTATTAATTATATGTTCCTAAGCAACGATTAAAACTTTATAAAGACAATGTGTACTGCATGGCCATCCGCATTTATAATAAATTGCCAGATAGTTTTAAAGAACTGTGTTTGCCAAGATTCAAATTTAAATTGTACAAATTTTTGATTGACTAATGTTACTATTTAATTAAATACTTTTTGGATGACAAACTGAAATTACTATTTAATTTAATTATAGTTTAGTGATATTTTGTCATTAATTATTAATTTTATTTATTTTTGGCCCATTTCCATTGTAATAATATTATTTCTTAATTTTAATTTAAGTACATATTTGCACACCATTGTTTATGATGGTAGAATGTAATGAACAATTTTATAATAATTATTACCACCATAATGTAACAACATTCTTGTGAATAAATGTTTGATTGATTGATTGATTGATTGATTGATGTTACAGTTCACCGTATTATTTAAATAACTAATTTGTAAATTTGCTACAATTTGAGCTTAACCCGAGCTCTCGAGGTCCGTTAGATGCGGAGATACAGACAAAGATTGGCAATTGCTACCAAAAAGTGAAAAATTATAGGAAGGGTAATTTCCAAGACTCAGACTAGCTAATGATCCTAGAGAAAGGTCATAATAGAAGAATTTTTAGAGAAATAAAATAGCTTCAAATTGATTGGTTGTGGGTTGACAAAATCCCGTGAGACTGCGGATGGGCCACCAGCGAACAAGGTCTTAAGGTCCGTCACATATGCGCAAAGCTCACTCTTCAGACTCTGCTTCGAACAGTAACTTGCATATGCAAGAAAGGATGCTTCAGGTCATGCACTTGCAGAAAAGCAGGGCTCAAGTGCTCTATCCTATGCTCCTTTTGCCAAGGGCAAATTTGCAACAACGTCACCCCTATCATACTGGATGAAGAAGTGAACGACCCCACACCGTATGAAAACGTCGCCCCTCCACCCCATCTCTCTCCCACTGATTTAGACAGGATGAGACCCGTCTTTTCATCATTTGCCTAAAATGATGAAAATGATTTACTATTTTTAGTTTTTGAGCAAACTATAAGACCTATAGGAGGCACCATTTCTGTCAACCAAATTAAAGCTACTTCATTTCTCTACAAATTCCTCTGTGATGACTTTTCACTAGAATCATATTAGTTTAGCCAGCACGCGTCTTGGAACCATAATTTTTCATACTTTTTGGAAAAAAAACCCTTATTTGCTGACTGTATCTCCGCAAACAATGGTCTTAGAAAGCTCCGGTTGAACTCAAATTGTATCAAATTTAGTTTGCTTTACCCGGCTTATGTAAACGGTGAAGATATTTCAAAAACCTGAAGAATTTCGGGCACCACAGCACAGATGTAGCATTAGGGTTGCAAACTTGAATATAAAATACTCTCAGGGGTCCTTACAACACGCAGATATATGCGCGTTTACGCATATATCTGCGTGTTGCTTTTTTGTCGACATTGACGGGCCTGATATCTCAATCCGATGAGTAAAAGCTGAGCAATCTTCAGCAAACTTTCTAAACAAAAAACAATCTTATTTGTTACATTGGTATTTTAGGTCTTGGCATATAGAGTACTTTTCATTCAGATAAATGACCACACGGCCCGCGTTTTGTGCCCGCGGCTTTGCAATCTGTATAGTATCCGTATTTTGTATCTGTATAGTACTTATAATAAAACAGTAATATCAAAGTCTGTACAATCAGGCCGGTAGCACTCCGCAACAAGTACAAATATTATACCTACACTTAGCGGGCGCAATATTGCGGTTAATTCAGTAGAGTGTCAAGCGTGTGCTTACGATAAAGTACCTACTTACGTAAAGTTTTTGTATTTTTTGTTATTCTTTTCTTAATTATGAGTACCAAGAAGAAACCTAGAATGTACTGCATAGCATTCGGTCTGACAAGTCTCGTAAAATACCTACATAATGTCATTTTATTACGTAGGTAGCCATTTCTTTTTCATTCATTATTAAGCATGGAATTCAGACAGGCTCCTTTTTATTCATCAAAGTGCAATACCTATTAAGTTATAATCAAATAATGAGTACTAGATCTATTCTGATAAGAAAGTCATTATATGTAGTTAATAGAACTATCAACATTTATAATAAATAAGTAAAAAAAAATATATTATTACACAATTGTATAGTCTGTTACAACATATCATTTCACAGAATAATTAGGTACTAATACAAGAACCTAGACATATCATATCTTGATACAACCCTACCGAGCGAAAAAGTGACAGAACGATTCTGAAACGGTTAGAGCAATAGAAGCTCTTGCACGTTGTGATACGGTACATTATAGCCTGCACGCAATGGGTGAGCGCCTTCTAGGTAAATATAATTGAAAGAACGCAGCGCTGTGCGAGTTAAATTGCACTTTATTGCGTTGTAGCGAGAGTTGCTATGTATTTAAATGACTTTACTCAGTTATCCTTCTGTACTTATACTATTATTAATTCTGTGGTACAATAAAGATAATTTTAAAAAAAACTATGGGACATAACAAGAATATATTTTAATAGCTTATTATATGACTTAACAAACACATATAAAAAAAATAACCCCCGACTTCATCCGTCGATCACATACAGTATTCAAACATTAAAAAACTGCATCAAAATCGGTCTATTCGTTTGGGAGCTACGATCCTAACATTCATATTCATACCCCCGACTTCCCACCCCCATTATAGCTAGGAAGCATCTCGATCACATCAGTTTTCAAACTTATAAATCGTTTCATCCGTTTGAGAGCTACGTTTGTCACCCCCATTCCCCCTCTCCCCTATCCCCTCTCTCCCCACCCCCATTCCCCCTCTCCCCTATCCCCTCTCTCCCCACCCCCATTCCCCCTCTCCCCACCCCCATTCCCCTCTCCCCACCCCATTCCCCCTCTCCCCACCCCATTCCCCCTCTCCCCACCCCCATTCCCCCTCTCCCCACCCCCATTCCCCCTCTCCCCACCCCCATTCCCCCTCTCCCCCTACTCAGCTTTGAAACATGAAAATCTGCAGCTTAATTAGTCCACTTGTTTGGAAAATACGATTCTCACACCTTTTTCTCGACTCCCCCCCCCCCCCCATATAGCTAAGAACCATCTCGATCACATCAGCTTTCAAACATTAAAAACCGCACCAAAATCGGTCCATTCATTCGAAAGCTACGATTTTCACCCCCTTTTCTCTACTCCCCCTTCCTCCCTCCCCCTCCCCATATATCTAAGAACCATTTCGACCACATCAGCATTCGTACAGAAAAAAACGCATCTAAATCGGTCTATTCGTTTGGGAGCTACGAGCATCACCTCCCATCCCCCCCTCCACTCTCCCCCCATTATAGCTAAGAACCATCTCAATTATCTCAGCTTGCAAATATAAAAACCGCAACTAAATCGGTCCATTTGTTCGAAAGCTACGATTTTCACCCCCCTTTTCTCACCTCCCCCCTCCCCCTCCATATATCTAGGAACCATCTCGATCACATCAGCTTTCGAACAGAAAAACCCCCCTCTAAATCGGTCTATTTGTTTGGGAGCTACGATGCCACACACACACACACACACACACACACACACACAAACACACACACACACACACACACACACACACACACACACACCCTTGTTCGCGGCTTTAATAATACGCGGACCTTTACATAAATCCAGGTTATCCCCCCTTATCCCCCCCCATACCCTTTCCTATTATGACCTTTCCCGTTGCTTTAGTGTTAATACCGTACGAAAAGTAACCTATCTCTGTCCAACACGATTCTCTGGTCAGAATTTCTATACACTCGAAAAGGACAGAGATATTAAATGGTGAACTTTCATACTAAAACCCCGATTATGCGGTCCGACCGCATAATAAGAAGGCACGAACGCTCTTCACACAAGTCTGCATAATATTCTAAAGTCATACTCTTTTACACAAGGCCCGCATAATATTCATAAGCCATACTCATTTACACACAGACCGCATAATAATCAAAAGTCATACCCTTTTACACAATGCCCGCATAATATTAATAAGTCATACTCATTTACACACTGACCGCATAATAATCAAAAGTCATACTCTTTTACACACTGTCCGCATAATAATCAAAGGTCGTACTCTTTTACACACTGTCCCCATATTATTCGAAAGTACTCTCGTATTTTACACACAGTCCGCTCAGTATTTTAAAGTCGTACTTACAAACACTGACCGCATAATATTCTGCCATGTTCTATTCAGTAAAACCTTATATCCCGATTATGCGGACCTACCGTATAAGAAAAAGCCACGAACGCTCTGAACACACTGTTTGCATAATATTGTAAAATCATAACCCTTTATAACACTTTCTGAATAATTATAGTAATATAGATAAATTTGCTTACACAAAATCGTCCTTAACGACAATAATATTTTTCAAAATCATACGTTGCGCGTTGTTTTGGTCACGCACTGACAAAACGCAAGATTCAAATCGCCCGCTAGTTTTCCGACCCGTCCCGTACCGCAACTGACTATCGTGAGCTTTTAAATTTGTAATCGACTTCACAAAAGGAGACTGCTATAAGTTATAATTATGTTCGATTGTATTTTTGTTTGTGTATGTTCTCCGATTTCTCCGTCAATTAGGTTCCGATTTTGAAAATTATTTTTTGTTTGAAAGTGTATACTCTCGAGGTGGTCTCATATAAATTGCATCAAAATTGGTGAAGTAGTTTTTTGAAATTAAATAGATTATTCTTAAATTGTGTTTATATTCCCATTAATCTCTAAGATGTTATTCATTAGGGTAGAATTTCAGTGTAGTCTCATATAAACTTCATCAAAATTGGTTAAGTAGTTTTTTTATTAGAAAATCTATTTGTTTTAATTTTTTATGTTTTCTCATATCTTCAGAATTTCTGAACTAGATGATTATTTTTACTTGAAAAAAGAGAACATACTGTATACATTAGTTAATTAGCTTTTTACAAGCTTTTATTCAATACACTGGGTTGGGACCAGTTTGCAAGTCAATTAACGACGTCCAATGAAGTTGAAGTTTTGCACACGGGTGTAGTTCTGATGACAATACAATATTATGGTACTGTTGAGCTGGTCTGATGATGGAGCCGGAAGTAAGTCACAGGAACTCCACAACAAAATGATGAAACCCCTTCGAGTTTAGGCTTATTTGATTGGTCTCGATGAGTTTTCAGGTCTTAGTGGTACTGGTGTGGTATCTCGTAAAATATTGTTTTAAAAAAGTTTTTATATACTCGTATTTAAAACTTATAAATCCATTTTTTGTTTATGTTTTCTCATATCTACGAGATATGTAACCATTTTGTTAAAGAGTTCCATTCCAGTGAAATCAAAGATAGTTTTCGTAAAAACTGATTCAATTGTTTTATATGTAGGTTATTCATCCATAGTTTTAATTTACTAACGTAGAGTCTAAAGTGAGTTTAACTATTTTCTTTGGCATCATTTTATTTCTTCCGATGTTTGCTTAGGTCACTTAAAATCATGAAATAAAAATACTTTAAAAAAAAAATAGTCTTCATATTAAAAATGTTCTTTCGTAAACAACCACTAAAAAGAATAACATAATTACGATTGAGCCAGAACAACATGACTTTTTCTAAATTACCCATGTTTTAATAATGCAAAAATACAACATAAGATAAGAAAGAGTTTATTGAAGATGTAGAATATTGGTACATATTTCAAAAAAAGGATTAAACATTTGTGACATTATTTCCAAACGTGAATTACGTTAATAAGAAAAACAAACCCTTATGCCATGTCTAAGTTAACGATTAAATAAAATAGTTCTTGCATGTTCTTGCATTTTAAATCTAAATAAAGGAAGCACTTTTTTTTTAAATAGTTTGCAAACATATAGTACAACATAAAAGGTAATGTAGTTTATTAATAAAATTTCAATATTTGATGATCAAAATTAGATTGACATCGATTTTATGATTACAACACCGTAATAATCAATTAAAAATATTTTACTTAGCACATTATAATGTGCAACTAATTGGGATTACTACACTGAAAACAGAATTCATAAAAAAACTTCTTTTTTAGTAATGTCACCCAAGTTAGTGATCAAGGGGGTTTACCAATTATTCAAATAAAATAAAAGTTCCCATATCTAAAAACTAGTCAACTTTTAAATGTGTAAAGTTGTGAGCATCTGAACGGAACTGAACTGGTGCATAAACCAGGTGGTGGTCTTTTAACGTTTGGATGTTGACTTTCGTTTTTGGGATAACGTATCCACTTACTTTTTCATTGTCCCTAAAAGTGTTCCCCATTAACAACATTATTTTATTTAAGCTAAACATCCGTGTTTTATCATCACCAGCCCATATTAGTCCACTGCTAGACGTAGGCCTCTCCTACTGCACTTCACTGAGCTCATTGAGTTTTCAGCTCTCCTCATCCATTTTCTTTCAGCCACTTTTCGCAGGTTATCACTCCACCTGGCCACAAGGCGTCCTACATTATGTTTGCCTAAACGTGGTCTCCACTCGAGTACTCGTGTACCACTTTAGCTTGCTTATCCTTAGAACTATGTAATTAATCTTGGTTCTCCGTCGGATATCTTCATTACCAATCTTGTCCTTCAGAGGAACTCCAAGCATAGCTCTCTCTATAACTCGCTGAGAGACCTAACATTTGTGGACTAGTTCGACCGTGATTGTCCACGTTTCGGTTCCTTAGGTCATAACTGGTAGGACGCACTGATTGAAGACTTTTGTTTTCTTCTCAAAGTTGTTCTTACCTAATTGCAATATTTGCGCAAGGTAAACATATTGCTGGACAACTTCAATAGGTACACCATTGACTGCAATCAGATCCGGGTCAATAAGATCGTTAAACATGATCTTGGTCTTATCTTGGTTCACTTCGAGACCGATACGTTCAGAAGCATCAACTAGGTTAGACAGCATACTTTGCAAGTCTTGCAGCGACTCCGCTATTAGGACGATATCATCGGCAAATCGTATGTGTGACATGTTCTCGCCATTGATATAAATGCCCGTGCCCGTATAAACGTCCGTGTTTGGATCACATAAATTCATATGTGTACCAAATTTCAACTTAATCGGTCCAGTAGATTCGGAGCACATTTATTGTGACAGACGGACAGACTGACAACATACGAGTGATCCTATGATTGTTTGGTTTTTATTTAGACATACGGAACCCTAAAAAACAATTTCAAGACGTAAGTAGTTACCTAACTAAAATAAATAAAACATATTTTAATAAAACTATCTATAAAAAATCATAGTTTACAGGAGCGCAACTGCATTTTAGTTCTGGTTCTGGTCCTGGGAATTCAAGATAAACTTAAAAGCATGTAAATACTGGTACTTTTATTGGCATACAAATCCAAATAGATAAAATTATGAATTTAATAATCTATGGAAGCGCGGTGCAAATGGCGTTGTCACAACTGTCAGTAGCTCTCCGCGCTGCCTGCGCTCATCCCGCTGCAACAGAGCATACGCTCCAACAAACTTTAAACGTAAAGGGCGCATTTTATAATTAAACGTACGTATTTTAATTACACACATTCAAGTCCGCATTTTGCATCACCTACGTAATTTAACACAGGGCGAGCGCATAATCAATCGCAGACTAACATACACATGACAAGGTCTGCATTTTACATCACATACATACTTTAACACAGGGCGAGCGCATAATCAATTGCAGACTAACATACACACCTCGAGGTCCGCATTATAATAACGTACTAACTCTTACACAACTAGAACTGGTGGCGCCACGTGGTGGTTACACACTGAACTAAAACACTAACGGATGTTAACTAAAGTTGTCAAATATCCCTAATATGCGGTCATTTTTCCTATTTTGCTAAGATTTCACCAGTCAACCAATCTCATCGTGACGAATTCAAAGATATATTTGAGACCTCGTCAAATTATTATGCGGACGTCCGCACAATCGTGGTTCCTGTCACGGTAAAGACCGCATAATGTTAAAGCCGTAAATACACACACACACACACACACACACACACACACGCACACACACACACACGCACACACACACACACACACACACACACACACACACACGAACGCACACAAGTGATACACACCCTAAACTTATAACACCCGTCTCTTTGTTCGGGGGTTAAAAACTGGTGCTTTAACTTTGCATCTCAATGCAAGGATAAAACGATAAAAAAACTATTTGACGGCTGAATGAAGTTTGATGAATATTGGTATATTTTACTTTTTAATTATGGTTCTAGAATAATAGGATACTTTTATCCCAGAAAAATATATTACGCGGGCAATGCTACTGGGTGCAGCTAGTTCTCTATAAAATCAATAAAAACTATAGATCATAAAAAATCATTAAAAAAAATACAGATATTAAAATGTATTGATGTAGGTACATTATTTATAGATGCCATACAAAGAATCTGCCTGTCGTCAAAGGGTAGGCTCTTTAGTAGATGCCAATATTAGTTTCATTCCTATCAGAAATGTGTCAAAATTATTTATGCGTCTTGACATACTCTCCGGCAAGTTGTTGAAGACATTTCGTTAATAACTATTATTCCAACCAAACAATAACCATTTTAAAATTGGGGAGTAACGAAACTAACGGGCCGAGTGAGAGATGCATCGTAAAGATACAGAAGCTCCATAACATAACAACTGTTAAATGCTTAAAGCGCCCGCCGATTGTTATCTTCTATTTTTATGACACTGCAAATGGATTTCTGAAAGCAATATCTGTGTTAAACGCTTTGTATTGTGCTGAACAATACATCACCGGAATATTAAACGCATCGGATCATGTTCATAGATTAACTCCAGCAGAGACTCTATCAAAAGAAATACTTTCATTCTAATCGATTATTTTTAATTTCTCATTAAAATAGATAGACTCAACTGTATCAAAACGAGTCGTAAGATAATAATTTAATTGCCATTTCTAGACGTATAAAAATAATATCGGATAAATATAGCAATTATATTCTATCTATTCTTTAATCTAGCGATAACGCTTTTAATATAATTAAAAGCAATCGTTTTATTTTAAACGTTAAAGTAAAGTAACACATCAAAATTCGCCGCTCACCTGCGCATGCGCAGCGCTATCCCACGATCGCTCTCCTCGATTTATAGATATCGCAGAATCGAAAGGCGCTTCGTATTTTGCATAATGTTCCACTACAGCTATAAGTTGTAGCACAATGCCCCATGACCTACAAAGGTTCGGGCACGATGGACAATCTATTGGGCTCTTAAAGTCGTAGGTCATCGATGATTCAAACTCATTGTATCGTACGACATATTATTGTAACTATAGATCATTAAATGGATATTTCAAGTTTCACTTCCAATCTTGATAGAAGAGGCATAATAATATGACCTAGCAAAACTGGATCTAAATGACGGTTTAATCTTGTTTGGTGCAAAATAATTAAAATGACTGAACCTATAGAGATAATTAAGCAACGTAGGTCTCGCCGACAAAAAATCGTCTGGGAACTCATGCACTCGAAAAACACATAAATCTTATTGTTGTTAAATTGGTTTAACTTCCTGTATCGACCGGTCGAATGAACTCGTTGCCGCACTTCCAAATAGGTGTTCTGATATTATTTTTCTTTAAAGAATAAAATAGAGCGAAAAAACTCGTCGCCCATTTTTTTACTCGATGACCTTGCAGCGGAGTGGCTTACTGGTTCTGTCTGATACACAGTTACTAAAAAACGAAGTGTGATAAATTGGCGCTATTAATACGATGGTCTTGGGGAGAGCCACCTTCCAAAAACAAACAAGTCGTGAGCTTCCTAAGCGCGCAATGATATGGTAGCGGGTCAATCAATCAGTGGACCCCATCGTGCAGATTTACTTTTACTTTTATTCAATAACTAAGCTGTTGAATATGCATGATGGAGTGCTTAATAGCATCATCTGTTCGCTATAGAGTTTTTCGACATTATTATTCCGATCGTCACGTGTCTGTCAGTGGTGTCAGACAGAACGCGGTGTCGGGTGAACATCGGACTTATTAATGTCTCGGGTGAACATGTTCGCCTTGCTGCAACTCTGGTGACGACATCTCGTTTAATTACTGGACTTTACATGCTCACTGACTTCAATTTAAATTAAATAAATTGAGTAGCTGATGCCCGCGGCTTCGCACGCGTGGTGATTTCTCATTATTTATTATAAAAAAACTCTTTATTTTATTCCAGGACCTAAACTACCAGTACACCAACATTTGATTGAAATTCCTTCAGCCACCAAAACCTTTTTTTATTGATTGCTCGGCTTCTACTCATCGGATTGAGATACCAAGTATACCAGTTTTTAAGTAAAACCCTAAGCTATCCAACAGAGAAAATGGCATCGCAAGCGGTTCATTAGTTTTTAAGTCATGCGTGAACAAACATACAAACAAACAGACAAACTTGACTTCTTGCTCAGTAGCTTACCTAGAATTTTTAAATTAACTTCGTTGTACAGATTTTTTGGTACATACTGCTTTATTATAAGTATAAATAGATACACTAAAAATACTCGTAAGCAGGGATATGAATAGTCTCTACCCTTTCCACAAAGAGTAAACAGGTGCAATAAAATTGATTTTACGTCGTGATAGTTTTCAAAAAATAATGATGGTGGGAAAAATATTGCGTGAATACGCGGTGGCTTATACATTATATGTATATCCACCATCAATCATATGTCGTTAAACAATCAACTTTCATTTTTACGAGCGTATTGTTTATTATGGCTATCTAAATTTACATAAGTGACAAGTTTATAACAGACTTCCCCTAAAAGGAGGAGCATCTCAATTAGCTTTGAATTTAAGTGTTTACATGGTTGTTTCGCAACTTTTCTGCCGGAAGTAAGAATGAAGTTTCGTTGCAACTTCTTCCATTTGAACGGCTGTTAAAACAGTATAGAATAGAAAAGAACAAAAAGAGCTCGGAGAAGCAGAATGTTTAAAAAATACTATAAAAGATTAAAAAATTTCATGGAAGCCCTTTCAATTCTGTAATCAATTGATGCTGTAATTTAATAACTAAAAAAATAATTTGATATCAAACTCGGCTAGGTACTGATACAAAGAAGGTAGGTTCGCTAGAAAGTGGCTTATCTATCCAATTGTCAGTGCCACGCCTGGCTCGGCTCGGCGCTTGCAACTATTCTGACGCCCATTATTTTGATGAAACATCAGAACTAACGCCTCCTATTGTGGCTACGAGGAGCTTTAGCATAATCTGTCGACAACTATTGGCACTGTTAGTAATTAAAAGCTTAAAAGTATTAGCAGGTATTGACAGACTATGATTTTAAAATTAGTTTTTTCAGTTACATAATTAGTAAAAATACGTAACACAAATACAGTGAAAAATATCATCAGTAAAAATAGTTTTGTATCAAGCTCATTGGTTTAGATGACATAAACTGTTCATAAACAGTTGGTTCATAAACATAGACAGTTGATATCCTGTTTTTCTCTACATATTATTTAATCGAGGCAGGTGTCCAACAAATCTATCAAAGATATCTACATATAAATCGATTTTACAGGCAAAAAATAAGCAGTACTGATAATAAGTATAATTTAAAAATTGATTAAAAATAATAAGCTTGTACGTACTTTTTTTAATGAATGTCACTTTTTAGGTACTTTTTTTTTGCAACGTTTTTCCAAAAAAATATGCTTTTTATTGCATTTTCACTTTTAGCGTTTTTTTTTTCTTTCCTTTCTTTTCTTTTTTTTTTGTTGTTGCCACTTTATAAGCATTAAACCTAAAAAAAACATTTTTTTGTATTGCACAACGACAAACGTTGGTTTGTGAGCTACTCTGACAGTTTCAGCCGGATAGCTAATCGGGAAGTGCTTGAAATTTGAATTGCAAGATTCCAGGACAAAATACATAGATACATCAATGCATACAAGTGAAGTTAAATAAAAGCTTTTAATAATAAAAAAATGCGCTGTAAAAAGTTAGGCAAAGCAAACAAATACATAATAAATTGAATAAGGAAACAATGCAGCTTGTTACATCCTGATAGTCGTCGATAAATCCAAGGTTTCTAATCCGCGACGGATCTCAAGCATCTCTTTCGACAAGGTCGGAATGGAAGGTTTCAAACCGAATGACTATAGGATATGATTTATTTGTACATTACATTTAAGCACGCACACGATACTATTTATATTTATCTAGCAATGTTTTGGTTGCTGATATTTTACTGTAGGTATTGTGTCTGTATCAGTCTAGATTTTTCTCCCGGATGGTCTGAGTTTCTAAGGCTTTTTAATACTGGCTGTGAAAAAGGCTGTAAATGTTTTTGATTGGGTAAAAAACCATTGAAAAACGTTTTTTTACGACTCAATTTTATTTAAGCTGGTTGTAGCCATTACATAAATAAATATTGACAATGCAATGCAACTGAAAGTCGTTTGTTATAGATTACCGCGTAGGTTTTATTTCCGTTCTAATCATAAAAGTCAATGCTATTAACTCCAACTACTTAATATATAATTTGCATATACTATTAAATCTTGTTACGCTCGGAAAACTATCAACAAAATATGTATAACTTACATACCCAGTCGAAAAGGAGCGCGTTCATGTCTATTGTATGAGTCACTTGGAGTTCAGCTAGTATACAAGATATGAGGCTGTTACAAGCAATCTTTAAATGTATTGTGTTGTATAGTATATTAGTCAGAAGCTCCCAGCAATAGATGACGATTTGATATATTAACATTAAGGTAATTTACAAGCACCAAAACACCAATACCAGGCAAATAATAGTAGGCATTTTGCAGAAAGTCGGCATTCAGCTATTAAACCATTGTAGCTACATTCTGAAAAAAAAAAACAAACATATCTATAATAAAGCAGTAACTAACAAAAAGTCTGTATAATGAAGATGATTTCAAAAACTAGTCTAAGGTACTTAAAATAAGCTTAAAATAAGTAATATTAAAAAAAAAGTGTCTGTCTGTATTTAGTCTGTTTATATGTTCGCGCATCACGTAGAAACTACTGGACACAGTTACACAGTTTAATTACTGGATAGCTTAAGGATTGACTTAACAACTGGTGTATTTGGTATCTTAATTAGATGAGTAGAAGTTGAGCAATCAAAACCATTTGACGTCTGAACGAAGTTTGATGATATTGGTACTTTTGGTTCTGGGATAACACATAGTTCCTAGATCCCGGAAAAAATACCACGTGGGCAAAGCCGCTGGCACAGCTAGTATCCAAGAAAGCCTATAAAACAAGGCAAATATCTTCTAATATAAAGGATTTTAAAACAAAATTTATTGTAAAGCATAAAAATAGCTCCGTTGAGTTCTGCCGCGTCGTCATTAACTGTCTAGGAGTAGTTTCGTGCAAATGTGAATTAATGAGCGCATTTTAAAAATTGCTATGCAGCTCACCCAAGTTGAACACGGAACCAGTCCGCGAGCGCGCGGCTCGTTGCGGCGCGGCCATCCTTTGTCCACACGTCCTAGACAGCCGCCCAGCCGCCCGCGCTCGCCACATTCATGCATAGTAAATAATTACAGTGATCAGGGCAGGTGGAAGCGCACGCGCGCATAGAAATAGAAAGGCACATTGCAGTAATTATTTAGTACAGTTATCCGTAATGGGCCGTTTTGCGAAAGCTGTTAAGTAAATAAGCAGCGTCCTGCGGTTCCTGCCGGGTGCGCGGCGCATGCTCGCGACGGGTTACCGCCCGCCCTCCGCGCCGCGCCGCCCCCACCTAACCTGCGCATAAAAAATACGCTTCATATTATGAATTCCTCAGGATAAACGGTTAACTTTAACTTAACTATCTTACACGTGAACTGACCCGAGATATTATTCGTTTTTTGTTCGCAACTATGTAGTCACTGAAAATGTACGTTGAGGCCTTTTCTGTTTATTTATTAGATTTTAAAGGTATTTTTCTAATAGCAGTTTTCAACATCTTACTCTGTAAACTTTAAGCACAGTGATTTAAAATAGTCATTAGACAACTCAATATAAATAACGCATTATTTAAATCGTAAATCAAGATTGGTGTGGCTATGCAAATGTTTTTTAACAAACTGACTTTGCCTTTGGCTATTTTGTTTTTTACTATACTTTTTTATCATAATTGTGTTCAAATAACGCCATTAAAATTCGCATAATAAATACCTGCCTTATCATTTGATAAATGCTTCGGTCCATTATGTCCAAGCGTGTTTTAGCGTCAACTGTGTAACGAGACGTGCGCGATAAATCTTTGCTTCTGGATTAGGTTATCTAGAAACTTCGTAAGATGTGTCGAGTTGATAGCTGGAGCCGAAGAGTGAGGTCGTCTTGTCTGCTGCAGGCGGTGGGGAAGTGTCGCGGGCGGCGGTGGCGGGTGGCGCGTGAGCCGCTGCAACTACGGGCGGACAGCGCTCCCGGCCCGCGCACGCTCGGGGGTCAACGGTTAAGCGATACTTTATTTTGAATAATTTATATGTCGTTCTGCGATAGACGGCATGCCCTCCGCCTCGTACTGTTTATGGTAATACGGGATATCTCGCATTGCAAATGCGCTGAATGTGTCGCCGCCCGATGCGCTGCGCCCGCGATAAACACCACTCGGAATATATTTTATATTCACTGTGGAAATGAGCCTGTTCCACGACAAATACATTTTACATTTTATTTTATTGCAGCTTTTTGTGCAGAGGTGCACAAAAAGCTGCAATAAATAAGTGCAATGCAATAAGTGTGCGCGTTATGAGTATTTCAGTTATACCTATAATTGCAATCATGAAAATATACATTGCAAAAAAAATGCGAATACGACTGTCATTGGTGATTCGAAACGAATTAATTAAATCAGTGAAATATATTACTCAGTCGCAAAAAATTATGTTATTAATGCCAACTGGCTACTAAATAAGAACGTAAGAACAATCGATCGCAGACCAAAATTAATTAAAATGCTTTGGGTACCTGCGTTCGACGGCAAGACAGACAGGCCGCATGGAGATCACTATACTTTGTAGTTGTGTCAAAATTCACTTATAATAAATTGACATGAATCAAAATTAATGGAGTTATTATCGCACTGGAACTTTCAAAAAATATTTATTGCGGACATAAATCAGTGTTAAGGGCCGAGCCGTAACGAAGCACTGAGAGCTTTCTAGGACGACGCAGGAGTTGCAATTACTCGTGAGTCAAGCGGCTGGCCGCCCTACCAGCGGTATAGGCAAGATGTTGTTATATAGAGGTCTTTAACAATATGACTCTGAATTCATCATCATATTAAAGTCACAAATGTCTCAAAATGGCTCAGAGGAGATTAGATGTCATCAAAATATTTTCATGAAAGGGACGTAAGTATCACACCATTATTTTTTGTTGGTTTTTGCCTAAAGCAGACTTAATAAGGCTTTGTGATAAATTCAACGTGATTTGAATACAATAAACGACTTTGTTATCGCAGGCTGCTATAAGGTAATTCCGTGTTTAGCCAACGCAGAGAGAGAACGTTTCATAATTACTATTGTAGTGATTTATAGGCGCCTCGAGATACCTGTCCGATAGCAGGAAAGTAAAAATACAAAATAGCGAACAATATGACGTGATATTTTTAATAGATAATGATGTTGATGGACGACAGCGCCGCGGTCGGCGCGCGCGCACCGTGGGAACAAGATTTCGGTTTTACGATCTCAAACGTTTTGCAATCGCTTTGTATATTTTATATTAGGCATCTTACCGTAAACCTAATCATTGTTCTCGATTGCCTTGTACAGCTTACAAAACAAATTCTTGTAAGCATTAGATTAAAATTAAAATATATTTTGTACGGAAGATATATAAAAATAAAATGAGCACGAAGTTTTGTAGCATCTCAATAACCACAGTGCAACAACAATACAATAAACGAGCATATGAAACCAAAACAAGCTCAAGGGTATAGGTACAAAAACGAGGAAATCTGGTTGATGTTATATATTAAGAAATCGACGCGACATCGGCAGTAGCAAGTGCAGTACTTTGATTATAATTGGCAATATTTTAACAAATAAAGTAGTGCCGGGGGCGAAGTGTGGACATATTTATGTGACCTGAGGCTCGGCTGACCCGCCGGGCGGCCCCAGTTGCCAAATTAATGAAAGCTCACGCAGGTCGAGACACTTTCTACTGGCCTGCATGCGTACCAATATTTTCATTATCGATCGCTTTCATAATTCAACTGACATTTTTCTTCCATTCAATTGCACCGAGAGAAAAAATACCAATTGCAGCGTTTATTAAAAGTTTTAATAATAATTGACGAACGCGTTTTTTTACCGATTACCTTTCTGTAGGTTAACATTGTTACTCTCGCAAGACGGTACTTTTTAACGTGGCAAGAATCGTTTGGAGTACTAAGCGCCGATAACTAGGGCTCTGGCCCGCTGTCGGTGGTTCGTACCGTAGAGGTTTAAGTTTTATAATATTTTAATTTGTATCTTTTAGAAATATTGTTAACAATTTCAATTTTAGTAAGTGCAAATAAAAATAACTGTTTACTTGCGCAATGCAATATGGTAGACTGGAATGGAATGGGCATCAGCATAAACGGCAAGAACATCTCACACTCGAGATTCGCAGACTATGTCGTCCTTATGGTGGAGTCACTGCAAGAGTTGCAACAAATGCTGCCCGAAGCGATCGGCGTATTGGTTTCCGCATGAACATTGACAAAAACAAATTGATGATCATACAACATATTACACAATACTCAACAAACTCTTATCAGGCAGAAGACTCTTAGACAGAAACAATTTTCGAGAGGGAAGTCGTTAGGCGGATTTAGCTAGGCTGGGCAGCATTTGAGATACTTCGTCATGTCTTCTCGTCGCCCATGACCCACAGATCCAAAGACAATAATCATTAACCAGTGCGTCCTACCCTTAAAGATATTACGGGGCCAAAACGTGGACACTGACTGATCCACAAATTTAAAGTCGGTCAGTGAGCTATGGAACGGGCTATGCTCAGGTTTTCTCTGAGGGATCGCATCCGAAACGAGATGATCCAACAGAGAATGAAAATCACCAACATAGCTCAAAGAATAGCAAACTCAAGTGCCAATGTCCCGGTCACATAAGTCGAAGAACCGATAACCGGCGCGGTAGGCAAGTTCTAGCGTGGAATCCACATATAGGCAAACGTAGTGCAGGACGCCCTCCGGCCAGACGGAGTGGCGACCTACGCAAAGTAGTGGCGCGCATTGGGAGATGCCTATGTGCAGCAGTGGACTAATGCAGACTGTAGATTATGATGAAGTGATGAATAATGTGAAATAATAATAAAGTTTATTGAGTTTCAACAATGTTGCTTTTGGTATATTATTTGTACGTTTAAATAACAGTACATTTGTACAAGGTATATATTATGTACAGTATATGAAATAAATTGTGATTTTCAATTGTTCAACATAAATTTAAATACCCTAGGTATTGCAAAATGTATATATCGGGAACTTAGCTATTAGCATTAGATTTTTTCTGTAATGCCATCAATGTCAGCCGCTTATAAATATTTATAAGCATTATTTATGAGACTACTTAGAACAGAACATTGAAAGTCTTTGCTGATTTAAATCTGCGTTTATATAAAACGGTCATTGTATTTTCTTTCGCTAAGAATAATTGCTGTACAGTAACTGGACCACGATTCTGCATTTTATTTTCAATAATCAATTTCTACGCTTACAGTTGCCGCTGCAATTTCCTTGACTTGATTTATTACAAAGCTTTGTAACCATGTCCTTTCGCTTTAATAATTAAATTTCATCAGGTTTTAACAGTTGGTTTTCAGAACTGTGAACTATTGAACCAACAGATTGAAAGAATAATTTAGCTGTTCATTTATACGATATTATTAAATATTTCTTCATTAAATTAAATAAGTAATGAACTAGTTTATCTTTAACTGTGATGTTATCTTAGCCGTGGAGGCATTAATTCCCACATGCAGCTTCGATATGGCCAGGCGTTAAAGCCTGCTAGTTTGCACAAAGGCGACCTCGCACGAAATCACTTTTAGTTTCTTTATTTGTCCCGCCGCGACCGCGCCTACACGACTATACAAATATGAAAAACGTTTATGAAACTAACTTAAAAACTATAAACAGATATGGTTATAATTTCCTGTTGGACTGCCAAATAAAAACAGTTTAGAAACTTAACAATCTATGGAAAATTAAAGGCATAAATAATTACCATGCAAAAGCCAACAGCGAATATTTTGAAAAGAGCGTCATTTGTGATTTTACAGTCTGTTAACTGCTCATAAAGGATCGCGGCAATTATTTTGATGGTTATAGCCGTCACAAATTCTGACGACAATGCTTCCTCGTATGGTGAAAGTAAACAGAATGTTAATAAATCATCGGTGGGTACAAGTTTGAGATAAGACCGTCGATGAAATAGTATGTTTCGCGAGAGGAACACGCGGCCCTTAACATGTGACATGGTGCTAATCTCAGATCATAGAATAAGGGAGATGTGCTAAAAAGGCGTCAAATACATTAGAATAATAATTATTGACCAAAATACGATGAACAACTCTCATTATAATGAGGTACGACTTAATAAACATATTAATTTTGGTATGAGTTATAAAACACATTAATGTTAATATGTATGAGTTATAAAACACATTAATGTTGGTATGTATGAGTTATAAAACTCATTAATGTTGGTGTGTATGAGTTATAAAACACATTAATGTTGGTATGTATGAGTTATAAAACACATTAATGTTTGTATGTATGAGTTATAAAACTCATTAATGTTGGTATGTATGAGTTATAAAACACATTAATGTTGGTATGTATGAGCTATAAAACACATTAATGTTGGTATGTATGAGTTATAAAACACATTAATGTTGGTATATATGAGCTATAAAACACATTAATGTTGGTATGTATGAGTTATAAAACACATTAATGTTGGTATTTATGAGTTATAAAACACATTAATGTTTGTGTGTATGAGTTATAAAACGATGAGGATGTATGTCTGTATGGCTGAAAGAGATGTTGTTAAATCTCAGTTGGCATGAAAAAACTTAGCTTCCAAATTGACAAATGGGTTATGTGCAAAATTGAAATATTACAGCCACATCATCGATTCTATATTTGACGTGTAGCATCGTTGTATGTTGTGATGGGCCTCAGAACCCGCTGTGCGTACACACTGACATTCTGTGTGTTGATTCCGTACTTGTTAGGAGAGATTCAGATACCTATTTACTTATTTATTATTGATCAGTTAAATCATAAAATTAATGAAACTGTTGTCCAAAACTGTTCTTTTTCCTGAACCATATTTTCAGACATACTTTAATGTGATTTATTTCAGGATTATATTATGAATCATTGTATTAAAATATCTGTTGTTACTATACATAAGCTACTTACTTGAAGCATGCAACTTATATCTACCTGAAACAGTTGTAAGTACGACTACAACTTACTTACTCATATACGTAACCAACATACCTACTTATGTTAAATATGATTTAATTTAATTCAAATACCAACACATCATAATGTTAGACTTTGTTTGTAGATAAGATGCATTTACACGCAGATCAAAATTCAATTTTGTCAAACAAAGTGAAGTAGGGCGATCTGATATAAGTGGCTATTGAAAAACGAAACCATAACAGTAATCACTGCGCGGCGGTGAAAAGGTCGGCTCTCGCTACTTGCGACACTGCTGAGGCCACCATATTGTTTTCACAGGAACTACGTTTGCAAAGAAATGGTCAATAAATTTGTGCCGTCAATAAAGATATCGATCAAAATTACAGGGTTCTGATGATTTAACAAATATGACCGGATCGCCTGCGTGGAGCTCCCAGGGTGGCCGGTGGCCTCTTCCATGAAACTGTAATGTTATGCCCCTTAACAATAATTTACCTCTTTCATGAAAGCTGCACCAATTTCTTTAATTACCAACCGAATTGAGCTGTTGGAGGCACTTAATTAAACGTAAGAATCTTTATTTGTAAACAGCTTTACGACGCTATTCTGTTTGCAGCGAAGTTGTAATTATCGAGGAGTCTGTGGACACGATCAGGGTTAATGACTTCCAATGCTTCGAAAGTACCACTCGAGAAAAATAAAATGATTATTGTAAAGCACGTTTTGAAACAATGCAATCATGGCATGTTAAACGGGCATGTGGTAACAGTTATATTTATTTTTACAGGTCGTTGGAGCTTAAAATGAAGGATTGAGAGGTTGTGATGTCGAATGAGGATTATTTAATGTAACAAATGATATCAATTCGTGCGGTTAGTGACGTGAGAACCGCGGCTAGTGTAGCCAGGTACAACCCGGAAAGAGAACTGACTGTCTATTTAACTATATTTTTTATTATTCTTTGAGTTTCTTTGCATTTCTTAATTCGCATATAGCAATCACCACTTTGCGACGCGGGCATCTTTATCTTTGTCTGAGTAGACATTTTAAAGTTACAATGCCAGCCAATTTTGCTCGTAGACTGTAACAAAGATGTTCAGCCACCCTTGTGATGTGCGTTACTCCCAATAAAAAGTTGAGCCAGTCTCATTAACGCCTTGCGCAACCTCGAAAGCGGCCCTTGGGGCGCTCGTTGCCAGAGACAAGCAACGCAAATTACTTTGGCACCGTTTGACGGCGGGAAATTTCATTACCACGAGCACATATCATTATTATCTGGCTGGCAATCTACATATTTTACCCGGTAATAAATGCGCGGGTAGTTTCACTTTCGAACACTGGTTTTCGAAAATGACCCGACTTCATATATTTGCAACAGCGGCGGGGCTCTCGTGAAGGGCCTGTTACAATTTTAAGTGAATTTCTTTCTGACCTCTTGGTCCAAGGTGTTGTTCGTAATTACTTGCATACTGGCATATAATTTGGTGTTACCAACATAAATGTCATTTAAAAAGTTAATATCAACAGATTGTGGCGAATGAATTACAATAAACATTCAAGAACAGCGAATGACATGACAAGATCGAAAAGTAAACTTTGACCTAAATATTAAACAATAATTAATTAATTTTGAAATTAAGGTAAAGGTGAACCATATGGCTAAACGGATCTCTAATGATGTTGGAGTTATCCGATAAGAAGAAACTTATTTCGTTGTTTTTATCACAGTGTTTAGAAGGGAGCGGGTGCGTTGAATTCTTTTGCTCTACAGGTTGAGTTTCAAATAGTAGCTTACAATATTTTATTTGTTTCTTTTTCAAATTTATATATAAAATATACAAAAATATATATTCATTTTAGTTAAAAATTAATAGTTTGAAAGTTGCTTGTTGCTTTTGGTTCAGTACACAGTCGTTCAAACATAAACTAATTAAATATAATTTATGTTAAGTTCGCGATTAATGCCTAGTAATTATTATGTTAAAAAACTTCTAATTATAACATAAAAAACATATATATTTTCATCTACTGAAGTTACTGTGTATATTTAAGTTCGTTCTCGTTAAAAGCGTGAGCGCCTGCGTGCAAGAAGTGGCGAGTAATTCTGAACACGGCTCATGTCGCGTCGCGCTGTAAAATTAAATATTAGACATTTCTCGTTAAATTGGATCGAGTTACAGCTCGTTACAGACACTTGACAGGGTAATGACAGTGACCCGCCCCTTGTAATTGCGCGTGATTTTACCGCACATCACACTTCGAAATAATTTTGTGAATTTAATTTTTGGAGGTTATCAAAGTCCTCGTACGTTTTCTCTCACCGCCGTGTGCTAAGCGTATCATTACTCGAATTGAAGCCTGCAATTACTTGATCGAGTTGGTGTAAAAGTTTTCCAAAAGTAGCACGCCGCTATCAGCTACCCGAAGATTAAGGTTTGATTGATTGTTTTTATGTGACCGATAAGCTCCAACACTTTCAGGCGGTTTCTTCAAAAACACATTTAAATTGCCTACTCAATCTCGTTTCCATTTTTTTTGCAATGGATGATTATGGGCGCACTTATTAAAAAGTCATGTTGATATCCTAAGTATTATTTTTATATACATTTGTTTTCAGTACGAAACAAATTGCACTCCAATTTTGGGTATGTATAAAAACCATCTATTTATATTTATTTATCTATTTATACTAACAATAAAGCAATAAGAACGAAAAAGTCTGTACAAATAAGATAATTAAAAAAAATGGCTAGGTTACTATAAAAAAACATTACTGAACAAGAATATAACGTTCTAAAAAAACGTGTCTGTCTGTTTGTCTGTATGTTTGTTCGCGCATCACGTAAAAACTACTGGACAGATTGCAATGCGGTTTTTATAGTTGGAAAGCTGTTGATTTGACTTAAAAACAGGGGTACTTGGTATCTCCATCAGATGAGTAAAAGCCGAGCAATCGATAAAAAGCTTTTTGACAGCTTGTCGCGAGGCGGTCCCCGGGTTTGGGTTGCTCCCACTATTCCAGGACACAAACCTCAGTGACACAGAATTACAGGAACTTCCTTCCGCTTGATTCTAGCACACGGCGGGAGCAGACTCGGCAGGCCAGAGTCTGATATCGCCCGGCTCTTGCTTAAAAGAGTTCCGCGCGAAGCCGTTCATCGAGTGCAACGCGATCGGGCGCTGCAACTCAACGATGTTCCTCAAACCAGATCAGCAGACTTTCAGATTTTTTATATTAGTGTTAGCGAAGGAAGGACGAAAGATATATTTTTGCCAATTAAATCAATGAAAACACTAAAGTGGAATGTTTGTCTATTTTGACCAAAAATCAATGTGTATGACAGGATATTTGTATTTAGAATGAATGATGAACTATCAAAATGAAAAGAAATGGATTATGAAATAATTAAGAGATCAAAAGAGTATTATTATGAAAGAGGTTTTGACCTCGTCACAATCTGAAGTAATTTTGATCAAATGTTGGTAACTATATTGGTATTGGAATAGCACATGTACTATTCCAATACAAAATAGTACTTCAACCTAGAGAAATGACCACGCGGGCGGAGCGGCGGGCACAGATAGTAAATAATTATTTTCTGAATAATCATTATGTTCATTCGTGTAAGTTTTAACGCTATTTCTGAATTGTTTTGTAACTATATCAAAAGCATATCTACGTTTCAATATTGTTTTTTTATAAACTACATAATAAATACACAACATTATAATTATATAGACACCTAATTGTGTTATTACTTATTAGTACATTTATCATTTGAATATAATAAAAGCATAGCATTAACATGTAACTTCGTAGACACAAGAAAGCACGCAAAGTATTATATCTCCTGTGACTTCAGATAGGCAGTCAGCTGTCGACGCAGCCTTGCCGCTGCCTGCCGAGCGAGACGCCGCCGTCAGGTAATTATTCCACATCGCCGAAAAATTAAGGCACAGATACGATAAACCATATTAATCCAGTCAAATTAGGGTTTCACCTCGGAATGTGAGATAATAACCTGGAAACTTGTATAAAACTTAATTTTGGCATTCTAAAAGTTGTGTCAATAGTCCCATAAAATCTCGTGACTGCGTCTTAAGTTACCTCCATCATACTCCCTTCCACCCTTATCCAATGTTCCCAGATCTTTCCAAACTTCCCCCCACTCTTCCCCCACCCTTTCCCTACAATTTATAACTTTGACACCTGTCACTTCTCCGGACATTCAATTGTTTTTCTGATATTCATTTCATTTCTGACATAAATTGTTTTTCTGATGTTTACTTATTTTTCTATGCAAATGTAAACATTATAAACTTTTTTTTTACGGGAACTATCTATTTTATATGGCGTATTTTTTTGCCCGGCGGCCTTTTTTTTTGTCAGAGCCTTAAAGAACCAAGGATCTTGAAGAATTTTAGTTCCAGCATCATTCCGCTACAGTCACGAGATTTTAAGACACTTTTGAGACAACTTTAAGAATGCCAAAATAAAGTTTCATACATATTTCCAGCTCATTATCTCACATTTCGAGGTTGACCCTCATTTTTCGCTTATTTGACTGGGGTGTGGGTATGGGTAATACGATAAATGCCGGCGGATAGAATAACCCGAGTGAAATGGAACGTCAACGCCAACGTCAGGTTGATATGTCGCCGAGGACGCGGAGCGGAGAAATGACAACTCCGTGCCTTGTGCAAACCTGTACCCTCCACGACTCGTACCTACTCGTTGTAAATCGATTACACTTCATGTTCTGGTGCAAGTACGTGCAGTTATACTTCCACCGATCGCGTGACGAGCTTTAATTACCAGAGGTGTCGATATGAAAATCGACATGCAGAGAACAGCTTAAATCTCGAAGTAAATCATTGTTATTAAGAATGTGATAAGTGGAAGCTTCATTATCTTTACTTTTTTTATTTTCGGCTTCCGTATCTACTACAAATAAGTTAATGTAAAAATATTAAAAAAAAGCTTTTATGCAGTAGCCATGTCATGATGAAACACGGGCTATCACAATTAAATGTGTTTACATTTCGAGTCCATGCTGTTAGCCGTTGAGGAGTTCTCTAATCAGGAGCTAACCCGGAGAGCAGCAACCATGTCATGGTAAAACTTCAAACCTGTTAGCATAATATAATGCGTACACAAAATTTCGTGACTGTACTGTTAACCGTTGAAGAGTTCCCTAATCAGGAGCCAACCCGGAGTGCAGCAGCCATGTCATGCCATTAGATTAATAGAATGTGTACACAAAATTTCACCACAGTGCGGTTGACCGTTGAAGAGTTCCTTTATCTGGAGCTGTTCCTGGATGTCGATTCAGGTTCATCTTCTGGTGTCAGAGTTTGTCAGACCGCCCGCGCCCGGAGATCATCAGACATGGCTTAACGACTGCTATTAATCAATAACAGCCGGGACCGACCGCTGAACGTGCCTTCCAAAGCACGGAATCATTATCGAGTTGTGAAATTTAGTGACACCATCAAAGAAAGAAAGAAAGAAAATACATTTATTTCTGACAACACACAACATTATCAAAAAAATAGGTATATATGTACAATCAAAAATTAATGCTGTGTGTTGTCACAAACAGGTCCCGACTCAGCAAACATCACGGTACATCACTATACTGTACCAGTATACAGGATTATTGGTTATTGGTCACGATCAAGTGACAGGGTGTTAGGGCATAATGTCCACTATCAAATAACCCAGTAATGCTTCAAGCTAAAGTCAACCATTCAAATAAACACATTATAATTTACCTGCAGATTATTTACAAAACAACTGTATATTATCGCCTATCCAACTATATACAGGTTGAATTTTTCAAGTGGGCGTGGTTGGCTAAATCAGAAACTATGAGGAATAGCGAATTTCAATTGTTTTACATTTCTTTCTTTTACTGTGGCCTTTAACCGCGAAGACATAACAAAAATTTGAAATTAGAACATAATGATGTGAAGATGACCGCGCTGCGGGTCTATGTTGAGAAAAATATTAAGCATCATTTCGGACAAGGTACAGATAATGCAGGTATGAATTAAAACAGTACTTTAATATATGAATCAGTTTATTAAAATACAACATTTTCCTTAAGTTTGCCGTATGTTATTTCTTCCAAGAATCCAATCCTTATTAGCGACACTATCGAATGGTGTAATAATACAGTATGTACTTTTTTTCCCAAAATCAACGTGTTCGATTCCTGCCTAGGAATATTGTTTTTTTCAAAAATCCAAAGATGCAGTTTTAGTTTTCATCAAAATCGGGCCCGAGACTCCTTTGAGTATCGCTATTCCTCATAGTTTCTGATTTAGCCAACCACGCCCACTTGAAAAATTCAGCCTGTATATATATATATAATTATATATAATATTCAAAAACGTTTTCAGATTATTCATATTTTATTATACACAATTATTTGTTACTATTTTCTTAAACTAAAACCAATAAAAAAGTTTGATTTCTTGCAATAGTTTTTTTATTATTAATTTTTATGTTTGCGTATCCGTCAATGTTGTTTTCATTATTTTACATCTCGAAAATGGTTTATCATCATCATCATCATCATCATCAGCCTATATCTGTCCACCGCTGGACGTAGGCCTCTCCTAATGCACGCCACTGAGCTTGGTCTTCAGCTCTACTCATCCATTTTTTTTAAATGGTTCGAAAATGGTTGACTTTTGCCTATAACATTACTCGGTTATTTGACAGTGGACGTCATGTCCTAAAACCCTGCCAAGGGATCGTGACCCGTAACCAATAATCGTGTAGATAAGTATTAGCAGATTTGCTAACCTACGTATAGTGGTTATATTATTTTAACCTTTTAGTGTTGGGACATTGGGACTGTCAGAACTGGGAGCACATCCTATTTTCAAAATCAACTGAGCGTTTCTGGCCGATGCGACGCGTGACCAAAATGCTGCCATTTATTTCCGCATTGCAATTCAGCGGTCCAAAGGCACCTGTATGTTGCGTACGCTGCCAGCTGTAATGGGCATTTGGACAACCGGTAATGGCATTACGTCACGGTTGTCCAGTCCAACTGTTTTCTGTAGTAGTTTATTAAGTACTGCAGGAACTGGCACCCTATATGAGGTAACTAGACCCGCGGTTTCACCCGCGTGGATGGTGATGATGTTGGAAAGTAACCTATGTATTAATCCAGGATATAAGCTATCCTGGCACCAAAATTCATCCAAATCCGTTCAGCCGTTTATGCGTAAAGGAGTAACTAACACAGAGAGATAATGTAAGAACGTGACTAAGGCCCGCATGAGGCTTAACTTATTGGTTCGGAAGACTTGTGAAACGTCACCCGACATCGACGGTATCGGGGCAGGTATCTCACGCCCCGCCGCCACGCTTCTCACCTCCCGAGCCTCCGAGCCTGCGCCCGCGCCGCCTCGATGCTTTATCGCCCGCAATCGCACCACTCATCTATTACACGAACTTACCCACTAAACCGAATGTCGATGACCCCGGCGACCTTATTCCTCCTTATAGAGAATTTACGAGTGACAACCGCGTGCCAGCCACCTTGTACTTTTTCATTATTGCCATTAATGTATGGTGGTAAACGGACAGAAGTGAATGGTTCATGAAATTATAGTTTCATGAGCATGATTTTGGTTTATTTTTGGTCGAAAATTTGTTTTGTTTTAATTTTACTCCACCAATATAATATGACGATATACCGCTACTATGAAAATATCGATATTACTACTTTCGAAGTCATTCTATGCTGTGTTTCCATTTGTTTAGGCCCATTCAGTGTTATGTTATTTTATTGCCAGTGAATTGAAGAAGTTCATGAAAAGAACAAACAAATGTTATTCCAACTTTTTTTTTCTTTAAACTTTGAAGAGATATTTTATTCTTTTGTTGTTTATTAATAATTACAATATGATTTTGGTGTCTTATAAGAGGAATATGTACTATCAACATACAAAAATTCAACTCAATAATTGTGATAGTTTGGTCAAAATTACTAATGTTGTATCAAAATCTGGAGACTAGAAAAAAAAAACAAAAATGGAATAACTTCGAAAATCGCGGAAAATACAGTGGGGTTAATTTGATAGGCATTGAGGTCCCACATCGCCCCTGCCACAGATGATCCACCCTTCCAGTTACACCACGTATATCAATAAACTTGACATTAGCGAAATTGCTGGCAGGCCAGTGCCACCACAGAAAAAGAAGAAGAAGTCTATTGTACAATTTGACAGTCTCGCCCAGTCGTATTCTTTGGTCGTATTCTAGTATTCTTTAGGCATTGGTCGTATTATATAAAAAAAACTTTGCGACATCTCTTGTTGTAAGAAATAAAATATTTTCTTTCAACAACCTCATAGAAGATTTAAAAATGTGTTACCACGCTGCTATAAACCGAATTGCTCAATTTATATTAGAATTAGTCACTGGGAATCTGGCATTTAAACTGTAACTATCTAGGCTGATCAGTCAAGCAGTAACATCTAGATTGAAAGGTTTTATTAGTCTAATCCTAATTCAATATCGCTTTTTGCCGTGTGGTAAATTTTGACTGGAGCTGCATCCTGTTTGACGAGTCGAGCCGTGAGCAGACAAAGCTTTCACTACTTTAATTGTTAGATGCAGTGCTTCTCAAAGTGCCGTGATACGATTTCATTGTATAAAGCACCCTAACTCTGCTCACCACGGATCCTAGTTGATGTATGGAGCCCACCTTGAGCTTAAGGTTGCGTCATGTGATTCCAACCAACAAAGGCGAGTTTTCGACCTATATCCGTATTCCTATCTAATTCTAAATCTCAAAAACCGGCCAAGTTCGAGAAGGGCTCCCTCACCGATGGTTCTGTACAAACTTGTAGGAATGTAAATCGTTCGTCAATCACGGGAATCGTTACTCAAACATTTTTTTAAAAAAGGTTTTTTTTGTGACGTTACTACAAATTTACGGTTTTCGGAATTTTCCCTTTATTTCTGCTATAAGACATTGATTTTTGCCAAATTTCATGATTCTAGAACAACGGGCAGTATCCTAAAGGTTTTGATTCCCTTGCGAGAGTTGCGAGTGTCAAAATATTCGGCATAATCGGCCATATCTTGTTATTACGTTGACTTAGAAGTATTTTTTTCATATCTCCTAGGGATTGCAGACCTGAGTATTTGATATTAATTTCAACTTGATACCTCCACGCGTTCCCGAGAAAAAGGATCTTGACTTGACAGACAGACGGAGAACGAAGTGATCCTATAAGGGTTTCTTTTTTTCATGGCCCAATATTTGAATATATAAAATAAGTAAATTATCAAAGTGAATTTTTTCACTTTGATAATTTACTTATTTTATATAATCCCCTACAAGAATCCCTCACAAAAAAACGAACTTTGAAGAATATAGCCTTTATCACTCAAGATGATGTAAGGATTGTAACGATAGCCCATACATCCAAATCTGTTGAGACATTTAAAAGTTATGGTGGAATAAAGAAACTCACATAAAATACATGAACTCTGAAAACATTACATTC
Source organism: Alsophila aescularia (assembly GCA_946251855.1). Classification (NCBI taxonomy): domain Eukaryota; kingdom Metazoa; phylum Arthropoda; class Insecta; order Lepidoptera; family Geometridae; genus Alsophila; species Alsophila aescularia. The sequence goes on from OX276375.1 coordinate 55,845,267, forward strand.
CTTTTTTGGGCAGTCGTGTAAAAAAAGGGCGGAACACTTAATAATTTATTATTAAGTTTGGGAACCAATGGAGACTGCAACATTAAACTAGGCTGATAACAATAATGCCAACTCGTCTGTCCACATCTCGATCTTCTAACGCTGTTTATTTACATACAACTAACTGACTCGAGTTCGGCGACTGCATTAAACTGTCATGCTTTCGATTATTTAATGGCTTAAACGTGAACTGTGGCGAAACGATAAATTTTATTCGGAATCGATTATTTGTTTGGTTTAATTGTTTAATAAAAACAGACTGCATTTTATGGATCACCGTGTCCAATCTTGAACGTGTTGCATGAATCAGGAATAGAAAAAACTGTACAGGTCATTTCATTCGTACATAAATGTTTTGAAAGACCTTAAACTTAGAACTTTAATCTTCAAAATGATATTGAAGAAAAGGAACATTATTCACGCTGACGTTAAGACCAAAAGCCGTCTGCACTTATTTGACTATTGCCCAAGTTATGCCTTATAAGCTGGCATAAGCAGCCGAAGAGATCATACGCTCTAAATACACCGGCCATCACAATGCATCAGCGCAGCCAAGTGAAGGGCACTCGGAATTCTCGGATTATTTTAACTTGTCTTTTTCAATGTCAGCGTTTAAAATAATTGCATCACAATTTTAAAATGCGAGCCTTTTGCTTTTAAGACGGTTTAAAGCGTCGTATAATAAGTTTATTTCCTGGAAATCATGAGACACTTCTTTGTCGGGCGTGTTCGAGTTAATGGACTAGGCGCTCGCCACCTCATTGTGCCAAGGCGACAAGGATTAGCATTTAACATTTCTCTCCCTACTGTTACTCGTATGCATGTGAGTCAATGCGGTCTGTGCGATTAGTTTTCGGAGAATCATTCTAGGTTAATTTTAAAATAATAGCTCGGGTATACATGCCTACATGTGAATTTTGCCTCGCTCTAAACAAGTTTATATTAAATCATGTAGCAGCTTCAATTGGTTAGACACATCAATTGAAGCTGCTACAGGATTTATCATGTTTGTTTCTCGAGACTACTATTATTGTATCAAGTTCCAACCAAAAACCTTCATTATTTAACCCTCAGACCAATACCATAGCACATTCAACGAGTTTATTACCCACGCTGTCAATTCCGTTTACCAAATAATAAGACCATAAAATAGACGACACACGCTCGTGACTGACTCGGCCTTCCACCATAGCGGTCCACAATTATTTATATTAAAACTGCGGAAAAACTCTTTCTCTCTCGTGAGCTTATCGCCCATTGTTCCATGTCGGAAACTATTTAGACAATTGATGGCCGGGTTGCCTATGTGATTAAATACGCTGCGATGTACGTACGTAGGCTGTCCTCTATTGTAATTCAATTTAAACATAGGCACCATGGTTCTGGCGACATCGCACGCTTCTTGAAATTAGATACACATCTTGATAGTTACTGATGTTGTTCGGATACAATTTTGAAACAACAATCACTCGAACCTCTGCTTATGAAATATTGAATATTTTATATTTAGCTTGCACAACTTAGTTTAAATAAATTATGATTTAAAAGGAGTGTGTGAATAATATTCATATATTTTTATGCAGCTGTGTTTAATTTTAATGCAATCGTGTCTAATGATGGACACAGCCCATATTAATTCTTGATGTTTTTGAATGTTGACATAACTCATTTTTTTATTTAGACCATTTAACAATACATTTTGAGTCATCTTGAGGGCTTTTCGAAACATCACACCAATATTATAAAGGTGAATGATTGTATGTATGTGTATGTTTGTTACTCCTTCACGCTCAAACGGCTGAACGGATTTGGATGAAATTTGGTACCAGAATTATTATTATTACTATAATTATTATTATCTTAGCTTATATCCTGGATTAACACATCTTACGTAAATGACCTGTGCAATTTAAATTTGGATCATGGAAAAATATTCTCATATGCTGACGATACGGCTTTGATTTTTGTGGGAAATACCTAGGAAGAAGCTAATGAGTATGCTGAATCAGGACTAAAACGGGTTATAAGTTGGTTACAGGATAATTTACTGACCTTGAACGTAGATTAAACTAAGTTCCTAACTTTTTCAAATGCTCGAGGTAGGTTACCTAACATTGAAATCAAAGCTCACTCCAACTGTTCTTCAAACAACTGTGACTGCACGAAACTACAACGCAATTAAATATTTAGGTCTTCACATTGATTACAGAATGACCTGGAAGCCGCATATTGATATTTTAAGCAAGCGAGTACTGAAATTAATCTTTGTATTTAAAAACCTACGTGAAGTTGCGGATCGAGACTTACTTTTTAATGTCTACGATGCATTGTGTAAATCAATTCTAACTTACTGTAACACTACTTGGGGAGGTGCATGTAAAACTTACTTGTTGACACTCGAACGCGCTCAGCGTGCTGTTCTCAAAGTCGCCACTAAGAAAATCTTTAGGTATCCTACCCGTGAACTTTATATTGACTGTAAGTTGCTCACTGTTCGACAGCTGTACATCTACAACTACATCTACTGGTGCAACACAAAATAACTAAAACACTCAAATTACAGGAAGACATCTATATGAAAAGAAGGAAAGATAGAGTTTTCTACAGGTCTAAGTTCAATACCAAGCTGGCTAAGAGGCATAAAATATTTCTTGGTCCGTATATGTACAATAAAATAAACAAAGCTATTAACAATTTTGTAACATTAAATAATCCTGAGTCCAAGTGTGCATTAATTAAATGGTTAGCTTGTTTAAGTTATGAAGACACAGAAAACGTATTAAAAGTTATATCATAACAATTCAGCTTAGTTCTCATTCCAAAATTATTTATTTATTTATTTTTCACTCATTCGTTTTAAAATCTCGCATACCCACTCTCACACTGTAAGCATGCTTTTAATTAACTAACAATAGTTAATTACATAACATAGTATATATATATATATATATATATATATATAATTTATTTATATTAATAATATAAATTATAATTAAAGCAAATTTAAGTTAAAATAATAACTTACATTTCATGTACTTACTTTGTTAACTAATAGTTTTTGTAATATGCTCGAAGGTAATACAGAAACCTACAAACAGCTCAGCTTAGTGTAGGTTGTGTGTACACTAAAATGTGAATCTTAAACTTATATGTACTTTTTATTGTGAATCATTAAGTGTTTATTATGAAATAAATAAATTTGTTATTTTTTTAAAGACCTTTTTTTTAATAATTGATAGATACAGGCGTTACTTTGCGGAAATCCATATTTAAAATGAACAAAATAAAAATATGTAGCTTACTTCCGCCAAAACTGTAAGTCAGACAAATGATAAATGGTAAAATTAACACAAGTAAAACCCCACGCTAAACAAACCCCACCCCAGATTGAACTAATGAAAAATATAAATGAAAGAAAAGCTAAGGCCTGGAGGGCAGAAAAAACACTTATATACAAATAATATATATAAATATATATACACAATAAAAAAAAAAAAAAACCCCCAAGCTAAACAAACCCTACCCAAATACAAGTATCGAAACACTTATATATTCATATACATATAATATAAAAACACAATAAAAAACATATACCTCTGCACGAGGCATCTTCGGGTGATGTTGACTCGTCGAATGCTGGACTGAGAGTGCCTAAGCAATTTTTTTTTTTTTTTTTTAGAAAGGATATGTGCTGTTGGTCTATAACTGACCTCTACAGCGTCACCGCAAGGCGGGCAGTGGGGCGGGCGCAAAAGCGCTCCGCCGCAATGCGTGACGCAGAAGGCGCACGCCAAAGTTAAGTTTTTGGCCACTTGCTCAAGGGCACCCAGGGGGTACGAACCTCGGCTTGGACAGTTGCCATTGATTACTTGGGGAGTATCGAACTAAACACCCCTCGATCTCTACTGTTGGGTAGTGATAGAGGGGGCCCTCATGAAATGGCTGGAGCCCTTTAAATGAATTGGATAACTGACCACCGATTCGGAATACACCTTCGAGAAGAATCGGCAAGAAACTCGAAGGCGAATAAAGTCGACATTAATTACGGGACCTTCGATCTCGCATCCGGCGAGGTCGGTGTCTGTGTCTAATTGTGTTGAAAGATGGTGAAGATGACGGAGTGGGCGAATCAATCGCTGCCTGCACTGCGGCAGCGATTTCATCGTCCGGATCGCTCAAGATGTCTCTAGGGCGTCTACGAAGGGGCCGTGCGTCTGTTGTCGCGTCTGTCGTGTAGTCAGAGGCCTGAACTACTAGAGGGTTGGGGTGATGAAGTGCCGCGTCAAAGTAGCGGCGAGAGGCATTTTTCATATATTGAACTATCGAGGGAAGCTCGAGATCACTGTGCAGGTCGATGTTCCTCTGATACCAGGGGGCATCTAATGCACCGCGAACGAATTTAATTTGTAAAATCTGAAGTTTCTCTAGGGAGATGCGGGAGGCGTGAGCAAATGCTACGGACGAGTATGTCATTGTCGGTCGGACGCAGGCTAAGCAATGGTGACAAATTCCCTTATATAGGCCACGCGCCTGAGCTAGTGCGACTGCACTACTGCATCGCCGCGAACCAGTTTGAGCCAGAATGAATCGCTATGAATCCGCAAGGTCATGCCACTATTGCACCATATTTACGATTACGTCATCGCCGCCTGTTACTTGTGACGCATTTCCAGTGAAAATACGCAACAAAGGTGATGAAACTAAGTTAATATAATACAATGTATACCTATTATTGCAATGTCTTAAAATTTCTAATTGTTCCAATACACACAAACGGAAACCCTTGTCACAAACATGTAAAACATTATACGTATTATCACTCCGCAGAGAGTGACCGGACTCAATTAAATGTTTAGCGAAATGGGACTGCTCTGGATGACAATTCCTATACGCGGCCTTATGTTCTTTAAACCTAGTTTCAAATTTGCGGCCAGTCTGACCCACATACACCCCGTTACACTCATCACAAACCAACTTGTAAACACCGGATTTTTTGTGGTTCTCCATCCGGTCTTTACCATTACAAAGATGACGCAGATTGTTATTGGTTCAAAACGCTACATGAACGTTGTTTTTCCTAAGCAAGTTTGCGATTTTATCCGAAACTGGGCCCATGTATGACAAACTACCTACATATTTGTTGATTTTATCCCGTGGTAAAAAGCAAAAAGTAATGATCGAACCCTATCTTGTAGTTTCCTTTTTATCAAATTATCTACCACTTCCTTATTGTACCCGTTTGAAATAGCAATTTGATAAATAATATGTAATTCATTATTATAATTCTCAGAAGACAAAGGAACTGTCAATAACCGGTGTACATAACTATGAAAGGCTGCTAATTTATGTTGAATGGGGTGACAAGACGAAGAAGGAATAGCAATATCCGTGTGTGTTGGTTTACGGTAAATTTGAAAATCTAGTTTATCAATTACCCTCGTCAAAGTTAAATCTAAAAAGTTAAGAGACCGATTTTCTTCTAGTTCTAATTTAAACTTAATTTTGGGGTGGATATTGTTGATCTCAACAACAAATAAATCAATTTGACGGAGAGTACCTGTCCAAAAAATAATAACATCGTCCACATATCGAAAGTAAAAAAGAATATTGGGATCGTTAACTAAATGTTGACATTCAAAATTGTCCATAAATAACTCGGCCATCAGAGGATTCAAGGGGGAACCCAATGCTAAACCTTCTCTTTGTCTAATATATTGATTGTTAAATCTAAAATAATTTTGTTCCATACAAATACTAGTCAAATTAATAAGATTATCTGTCTCACCAGGGTGTAACCGTTGTTTCTCAAAATGAGAACAACAAACTGTCTACATCCAATGACAACAATTTAGCATTCGGTGGAATAATAACGTCTTTAACTTTGTGAATTAAATCTAAGCTATTTTTCAAACTATACTGTGGCTTGAAACTCGCTTTGCTTCTTAAAAGAAAATTAAGATGTTTAGCCAACTTGTATGCTGGAGCTCCAATGTTCGCGACCACAGGACGTATAGGGATATTGATTTTATGAGTCTTAGGTAAGCCATACAAACAAGGTGAACGTGGATTCATGGGCACAATATTTTTGAGAGGCCCTGGTGGAATATGCGTTATGTTTTTATGGCCATTTTCAAATCTGATGTAAACTTATTAGTTGGATCTGAATTCAAAATTTCAAATTCCTCACCCCGAATAACCTCGTAGACCTTCTGGTTATATGAATCCCTATCCAATATTACTACTGTATTACCTTTACCTTTTTTTTGTCCGTATGGGACTTGCCACTTTTATGTCAAAGTGACAGTGTCAAAATGACAGGTTTCAACCCTAAGGGTGCAATAAGGAGGAAGTTTTTGAAATTTCTTTCCTAAAGGGGTGACGGGGGTGACAAAGATTGCACGCGGGCGAAGCTGCGGGGCGCAGCTATTATGTGATATTTACCTGAAAATGGGTTCCAGTAATTCAAATTCAAATAGGTATCTTTATTGTTAATACTACTGAAAAGTGTTAGAATTTAAAAGGTGTCAATAATAAAGGTGAATTTAAAGGTGGTTCCTTTGTGTTAGGTATAATTTAGGTATAATACTTACTGTGTTACAAATAATATACGTTTTACCGCTATCATACTAAGTAGGTACTTTGTGCTACATACAACTATAATGTAAAACTTTACATCGACATGAACTAATATTAAAACCTTAGTCTATATCCATAAATATCTTGCAAAATTTTCCTCTATTCACTCCGACAAGACTCAAAGATTTAAAAGCAATAGCGCTTCAAAATGATTAATAACTCACGCATACCAACAAGTTTTGTATTTTATTGAGTCCAATATTTTATAAGAGTCAGGTGTCATCGATAAAAATATAGACATATACCATAATAGAGGAATTTGATGAATGTTTCTTTCGAAATCAAATTATGCAAATCTTGTAAAGTAACGTAACAAAAGAACAAAAAAATAATTAAATTTGTTTATGCCAAGCACAGGGTAACAGAAATATGCCAATATAAACAAGCTCTAAAATTGTTGTTGTAACTAAACGTCTGTTTGTTTGTTAGTTTGTTTGGGTTGCTTTCACGCGATAACGGCTGGACGGATTTTGATGAAATTTAGAATGGAGACAGCTTATACCCTAGAATAAAACATAGGATTTATTCCGGAAAATTGAAAGTTTCCGTGGGAAAACTGGAAAATGTTGATTACCCACTGTAAGGAACGGTTGCCATCACAGAATGGTCTGTGGTTGCCATGGAAACGAAATAACAAGTCTATCAAATAACATTAAGAGCATTGGTGCTATATCTACTTTTGCATTGGTTTTTAATATCCTAGAAGAAAATAGGATGTTTTTTTCGCGATAAACAGTAGTCTGCGCGTACGAAGTCGCGGGCGGGAAAACTAGTTTGCGTATAAATTATTTTAAACACTCTTTCCTATTCTAATTTAAATGGTATTCTTCACTGTGTTCATTGTTTTGGTTGTATTCTTTCGGGATAGAGTTAATAAGGGTTTTCGGAACGCAAGAATATAAACTTTTCTCTAACAAGGAGGTAAAAATGTAGGTACGTAAATATACGCTCGTACCGTTTCGGTTACAGTAATTTTCGGAACTGTTAAAACAATAAAAAAAAACTAACGTGACTATAAACATGAAATGTTACGCTAAAATGCATTCGTCGAAATATACACATCGATGTTAGCAACTAGATATAATCTAACAACAACAAGAATAGACAACATATATTCAAATACAGAATAGCAATCACAATTAACGAGGTAAATACGTACCGAATTCCTATCCGTCATCCTAGATACTATATGGCATCCAATAATACCTAGCTATATTGCCATAAACGACTATTTGGTAGGATGACGAGAGCCAAATGCGTAGAGTACAGTACACAACAACACCACAGAATATATAATAGCGACTACACACTGCCTGCGGGCGTCCGCAGTGTAAAATAAGCTTTCGAAATAACGAGCTGTGCTTACGTAGTTACTGATAAATAAACTATACCGTTATTGCGTCTAAAAGGAGCGCGTACAACAAAGTAATGTACCTACAAGCAGATAGTCAAGTTTATGCGAACAGACAATTCATACTTGAGTTGGCTAGGATAACTATGCGCTCGACATTCGCTTCCCTGAACGTACATCACATCACATCACAGATTAAGTAAAACCCATTTCTATCCATTTATTTTCCATCCATATAACATTTTGGAGTACGTCTTAGTGGTAACGGTAACTTTGTTGGTTTTAGATCATTTGCTGCGCAGAGGAAAGAATGTCTGCGGGTTTGAATCCCACCCGTAATCTAAATTTTTCCTTTAGAAAAATGGCCTAATCATACTGAAGTTGGCTAGGTTATAACAAAAAAAAAACTCTATTGACTAAATACCGCATCAAAATAGGGGGAGTTGAGTAAAGTAAGTAAAAAGTTGACAATCGTATTTTCCAAACGAATGGACCTACGAGTATTTAGCTGCGGTTTTTTATGTTTGAAAACTGATGTGATCGAAATGTTTCTTAGCTATAGGAGGGGTGGGGAGTCGAGGAATACTTATTTTTTTAATTTGTGCTTGCTGTTTGTTTGTGTCAAATCTAGTAATAGAAATTTTACCCCTTACCTGTTGACCGATTGATCTGAAATTCAGTACACACCTTTAGTTTACATGACAATATAATTATTATGTATAAGAAGACCGCCAAGACCAAGACCAAGATGGCATTTTGTGGCCGCCGCCACAAAATGGCGGATTATGTATTTTTTAACTCCTTCAATATGGGTATCAAATGAAAGGGCTTGACAAGTAGAACACAGTACACTTTAGAAATAACTAAATAAAAACGATCGTGGAGTCCCTCGGCGCGGAAGAAGTGAAACTTCGTAATGTGGAAATGAAAATAGGAAGGCCTCCATCGTAGCGTTAAACGTTTAATGCAACCTTGTTGGAAGTCGCATAAGAAGTTTCACTTCAAAAACATTTCACTTAAAACATTATGAGTTATATTATTTTTAGGTGAATTTATTTATGTGTATGCAAGACTTAAAATAAAATTATTGTGCATATTGTTCACGCGTACTGTATGCATTTTATATACGTTGTCAAAGCTAATACTTCCCGGGAAATCTATGTCAGAGGTCACAACACGCAAGTTTCGCGTGTAACTCGCCGTTTACAAGATAATTAATAAGCGTTTAAGGCAAATACCAATTAAAGCCTTTCATTAATTAAAAGCGATTAATATCTAATTGATTAATGCTTCGCTTAATCAGACCTCTCATTACCGTTTTGAAAAGGTATTCGAACTTGAATTGATTTATGCTCTTTGTATTCATTCTGTACCTAATAATTAGACTTGATATTTGTTTAGTCTTGGTATTGAGGTTATGTGATTGTTATATGATTATACCTACGTTTAGTATGTAAAAGGTATGTAAGTTCTGAAGTTGAATAATCAACGACTAGACTGAGCCTAGCCTTGTAAAGCTTATGTGATCAATTTTCAGTCGGCTTTATTTGTACTAAATATGTATTAAAGACCAAACAAAAAATCTGTTATTATTTATATATTGTAATTAATTATATATTTTGTTGTTGTTCCAATAAAGGTATTTAATATAGTCCACAGATCTAATTTAAAAAGGGGGAGATTAGGTACAAGTTTCTCAGGCGTGATCCGCAAACAATAGGTGCAACGCACACAATTGGCCTTCTTTGGTCTTAGTCAAAGTCAGAGTGGCATTTGTGTAGCACGTTAGCCAAGAATGTACCATACTGCCAAACAAAACGAGTGAGGCATAGCAAATGGCAGCTGCGTGTGTGTGCGTGAGTGGGTAAATTGTGGTTGTTACACAATTTCATCACAAAAGACTGCATTATTTTAATTTTTCGTGAGAACTTGACAGAATTAACAGGACTAACATGGATTAACACGGATGACGTCTTGCTGCGATGTGGTGTCCGATCGGCATAACATAGTTTAAATTTGTGTGTGTGTTTCTCTATCTCTTTGTTGGTGATGCAAATGAAGCACTACAGTGTGAATGTAGCTGTGTGACGGTGGAAATAGGCAAACACACCCTGTTTGCCTGTATCTGATCTACTTTTTATTGACATGATATTAAAGCGTGGCGAATCTTCCCCCCTTCAACTAGATCTGTGACTTAAATATGTAAACTAAATAGACGAAGCGGATTCACGATTTCGGTGATAATCCGAATGTAGGTTTTTTGTTTTGAGCTAAGAAACTGATATGATGAGCCTATTTTTCAGGAAAATTCATTTCCACTAGTGACGTGGTATTGACTATATATTATAATGGATCAAATGATTAGGAATAAGTTAATAAATATTCAATTAGGTAAACTTGGGTTATATCAGACTAGTGAGGAGAAAATTGTATGTAATTTACACTGGACTATTAAGTACTGTACATTTTCAAGTGCTTGTTAGAAAATTAGGGTCAAACCAGCTAAATGCACATTACCGAAACGTAATGGGTGTATCACAGCAGCCATGACAAATGGAGTTACATGTTCGCTAATCGTCGTCCATTTTTCTTACCATTAATCTTCATTACGCGTACTTTTTTCCTGCAATCATGTAATACACGAAAAAGTTGCGTCATTTTCCTCCATTTCTTGTTTATTATGGGTTTGTTTAACTCTGTTAAACTTTTTAAATCTTTGGATGTGTTGGATCGAACCAGTAAGGAAAACATTACGTATTTGAGTTGCCACTGATCTCAAGATCAGATGAGAAGCCGAGTGAGATCAGTTAATGAGAAGTTATAATCTCGAGATTCATATACTCTTAGTAGGTACCCAACAAAACCCTGTCCGTTCACTGATTTGTGTCACCCGCGAATCCTTGATCCATGGTTTCATTTATAATGTTCTGAATATTATATTAAGTAAAGCGTTCATTGTTGTGAGCTCGAAATACGGTCATTCAGTGCATGCGAATCGGCGCGATGCTATGTCGTCGGCGCGGCGCGGGCGCCTTTCACCGCAGGTCGTAGGTCAGGGCGCGCTCAGGTGCTCCGCCCTCTCTGTCCCCCGCGCCCGCGGCGCCTCCGCACACCCACCATGGCCCTATTCAGCTGTCGTCGCCAGAACAACGCCGCAACTGCTCCGAACAACAACACTTATGAATTATTCCAACCCGTGCAGGGTTTAGGAACAATCACATAACCTAAGAGAGAATATGGACGAACGTATGACTCCAGCTACGAAAAAGCCAGCGTGCTTGTTCACCTCAGCTCGAGTGTGGAGTAGGTACTGCTGCCATCTTTGGGGGGTGCCAACTGGAAGCTTTGGAATTCTGTGGATCGATGTGCTGTAATTCGTTTTGTACGACGAGAAATTAACTCGCTTCGAAGCTGCTTGGGCTTGAGCATCGTCGTAAGGGAGCTTGTCTTTCAATTTATTATGATTGTCCCGTCCCAGGGCGAATAAAAAATCAACTAAATATCAACCGAACATTGTCCACATTTCTTCAATTTACTCTAAGCGTTTTTTTTCCTCTCATACTCCAATTGCTTAGGAATGGAACTCTTTCATTTCCTTGTTTCCTGAAAACTACAACCAGGACTTCTTCAAAGTCTATTCAATTCTAGATCTGCGTCCTCGGTCTTCTGCCACAATATCGTCACCTACCATCAGGCCGTAAGGTAGAACTTTGATGACTACAGAGCTCTTTGTGAGTTTTCCTCACAATTCAGTTACGTATGCACAACTGCGAAGCTAATCTCTCGTTAGATTCATAAAAGTCACGGTTTTTAATGCCCACCGGTAGAAAGTTCGGTGTCAATTACAGCGTTCGGTGTGTAAAACACGGGTGTCGATGTTTCGCCGTTGACACGATAATTTCCTGTTAGTTAAGATCGAATCAATTTGACGATGATTGTGCTGTGCGTTGCCGTCGTCGTCGCGCTGGCGTGCGATCTGCGTCGTTAGCTAGCGAGGTGATGGCGGCGCTAGCGGCGGAAGCTGCGCATAGCGCGGCGAGCTTTCGGCGGTTCCCACGGCGCCCCTCCCGCCTGCGGTTACACAATGAGAGGTGAACGCGGATCTAAGCAATCGCTTAACCTCGCCCACTGCGCCCGCGCCGCGCCGCAACACGATGCACATCCAATACCGCACACAACCTAGTACAACACTTGCCGATTTGTACTTACATTTATTCAATTTGTCATTTAAATTAAACATCTACTTTATCCACTTGCACCTTGCGTAATCCGTGTAGCGGAAAATTACCAGCGAGCGTGCAGTAATGATGTAGTGAATGAAGGAAGTCTTTCACAATTTCACAGATCTCCGTGCGTCCTCGACCTGTCTGTTTCTCGAAAGCTTCAATTTTACCTGTCAACCTCTACGGCCTGCGGTCAGTAGGAAATGCAGGTTATTCTTTAGGTAATTACTTCCGAGTCTTTGTGAATGCGTACATAAAACACATACCTATAGGTATAGCAGGAGGGTCTACGTTTCGATAACGAGGAAATAAAAGAGTCTTGTTAGGAACGTCTTGAGTATAAAGTTTGTGTTTATGAGTTACGGCGCCTGATGCCACATCATGTGACGCGCAGTCAGCGGATCGTATGTATAATAGTGGTCAGTACTTTCGTTCGATACATCCGGCAGTACCGCGGGGTCATGACCGCTCTTTTGTCCAGCCAGCCTCGAGCCTGAGCCTCGTCGAAGTGCACGCGACCTACGCGTGATTATGTCCGACGCGCTTAATTATGCTGTCACATCGTCACTTGATGGACAATAGTGAAAGCGAACCGTACTCGCCGTAATAATAGGCAAAAAATACATACGCTTTGTTGTCATTATCACTCAAACCTGTGATTTCTTAACCCGTTGAGACCTCGCTAAAACTTATATCACGATTTTAGCACGTGCATTCAAATAAATGTGTTTTGGTCTGTCTCCACGCATAAGCGGCAGAAAAACTGAATATGATTTGTAGTGTACAGATTGACCAGAAATAAATCAAGTTAGATTTGCATATTAAGAGCTCTACAGTTTGGAGCTATCTATAATTAAAATTGTTGTATATTACTACTACACAAGGCTCCTCTGAAATATATATATATCTACCTGTGCTAATTCAGTAATAATGCATTCATATTGTGCATGGACACAGCTTCCGCAAGCTTGTATATTAATCCAGTGAATTTAATTATATTTTAGTATATTATCAAAAGATAATTATAATGTTCATAAAAGTTGGGTTAATTTGCTGTACATGAGAAACTTGTTTGGTTTTTATTTAGGTTTTTATATTCACTGCCTATAGGTATAATTGCTTATGGCTTAAAACGCAACCTAAACCAATTTCCCCGCAAGAATTGTGCTTCTTTTCAAGCATAAAAGTAATCAGTTGGTTAAATTTATTCTACTAGCTGTTCTCGAGGCTTTACCCTTGTGGATATTTTCCTGGAATAATAAAAAGCAAGCATTGCTTTTATAAATGTATTTTGCACTTTACAGGAAATAAATGTACCTATGTATATTTTTTGTTACATACTTGAATATATGCCTATCAATACTTATTAAAATTAATAATTATTGATAGGCATAATACTTCATATGAATATTTCAGAATACACCTATATTCTGAAAATATATTCCCAATTCATTAAGTTGTTATAATAATCGTGATTGAAAATTTCGCACTATATGTATATAAATAATAATAACTAAATCCCTATTTGTAAAAGCAACATTAACAAAAACAATTCATGATTACTTAAATAGGTATGCTAAATGATTTCTCGTACTACACTACATTATGTTAAGACCCACATTAAAACTTAATCTATTGCAAACCTGTTCAATCTGCATACTTTAATAATTGGACATAAAAACCAAAATAGGTGCGACTATGTGATAGGTATGTCTGCGTTGTTTATTTTTTATTTTATGTGCATTCATTGGGGACCGGTATGCACTCTCGATTAAAATGTATATTCAAAAGAACAGTTTGTGGAGTGGAGTTTCCATGCACGGCGTGTTCCGGCTTTGGAATGGGCCGGTCCTCCTTGAGCAGCGTGCGTTGGATCCGACTGTCCGCCGCAATCTTTTAGATCATCGCCTCTACTAGACTTGTAGGTATGGCTTCGTTTACTTTTAATAATGACCACAATCCTATTTGGGTTTGTTCGTTTATATGTTCGTGAATGACTTGAAACATAGTTTTTGTTTCGTATTTGTTCATCATATTTGACTTTATCGCGCATGTATTTCATTTTCTTTCGTTGTTGAATACATTTTTTCAACATCTTTATATCATAAAAAATATACCATGGGTTATATTATTGTAATTTCTGTATATAGAGATCTATAATTTAATGAAAAATAAAATTCTGCGCAAGTTACTTGCTGATAATGTAGCTCTTTCTATCGGTGAAAGAATTATTAAAATTGGTTCTGTATTTTTAAAGTTTACCCATTACAAACAAAAATACAAACATACAAAAATCAAATCTTTCCTCTTTATAATAAGTGTAGGTGTAGATTAGTGTAGATGATTTTGTAACATAAATTATGTGTTTGGGAGTGTGTGGAGGGTGTGTATGTGTGTGTTTACGTTGCCAACTACGTCCTTAACGGGTCGCCCGGTTTTGATGCTGTTTTTTGTGAGACCGAATTTTCCTGAGATGGCTAAAACATTCATTCATTGAGATTCTGACGACGATGAGCATGAACTAGAGGAAAATGAAGGCGTACAACTTCTGTGGGCCCAATTGCAAAGCTTATCTTGGTTGTTTGTACAGATCTCAGTAAAAAACCTATTCCAAAAATTATTTAACGTTTAGAAAACTACATTGTTCCAATTTATAGACCTTTTCATTTGCGATTTAGTCCTCCGAGACCGAGACCCTCCCATTCGGAATTCAAAATTTGAATTTTTGATCAGGCGCAGCGAAAACTAGCTTAAAAGCTAAAAAAACACGCCTGCCCTACCAAAAATGAACTTATGCCAATAAGTTATGTACTGTTCGAATGTGCTTATCAAGGCCATCAATTTGATACACATATGGTAGAATTAAAAAAAAAACATTTGAAAATGAAGCCATACTGAGGCCACATTGATTTAAAAAACCTAGTTACACGGGGGGGATGTAAGGATGCTAACGACACCCCATACGTCTAAATCTGTTCAGGCATTTAAAAGTTATGGTGGAATAAAGAAACCCTCATACATGAATCCTAAAAACATTACACTCCTTTTTTTGGGCAGTTGTATAATAAAATGATACATGTATCACAATTATTTTGGTGTAATTATATTTTTCATGGTAGTTACATAGTTTATCTATCTAATTACCTACTCATAAAATATTGCAATTCAGCGATCACCATGAACAGATTTCCAGTTCGTAATTAATGTACTACATTCTAACAAAACTCCAAAGACGTTGAATTACACTTATTAGTGTAAGAATACTCCCACAACATTTAAGAATTCATTTAATTCAGAAAGGCAGTCATGCTGTTCACGCATGCGCAATGTGGCTGAGGAAAAAATTGACTGTTTTCTTTTTAAATAAATTGCCTGTCTTGTCTTGCCCCACATTTTCAGGGTTTCATAATTCAAAGAACTTAAGACACATTTAATGAAACGCAAGACTTATTTTATTATAGTTATTTTTTTATAGGTGCTTATATAAAAAGTATATAAATTCTTTGGATAAAAATAAAGAAAAATACAAATTATGTGTATGAAAAAGGTCATCAGAACATCTGTAACGTATCTCCTACCGTAAGTATCGTAGCCATAACAAAAACTAAAATTTAAATACATATGTGTAAAGAAGTAAAGTTTCATGTTTTGTTGAACCAGGTAGTCCAACAAGGCAATAAGAATTGTTTTTCTCCTTAAAACTATAATTATAATGCAATTAACAGTAAATACATGGACAATAGGTGGGTTCTAGTCCCCAGCAGATGTCACCGCTAATGGTCAATGCCGCCCACGCGCTCTGCGAGCTCTAGCACCCACTATTCCCTCTCCTGATACTACTTGGTTATAGAAGTCATAGTGTTTGTATGTTTGTTAACACTCAGCGCTAAATCTCCGTAACGTTCGTTACGGAGATTTTTGTATTTATTTATATAAGTATAATTAAAAAATATTTAAATACTTTTAAGTAAAAAGCATCAGTGCGCTAATGTAAAGTAAAAACCATTATATAATTTAATATATAATTATTTTTTTATTATTTTTTGTGAATAAATGGACTATTTTAGTTTATATATGATAAATCAATCATAAAAATTATCATCATTTCATCATTTTTCACTACATAATATTAACCCTTAATTTGCGTATTCAAAACATAATTTTGTGTTTTTTATATCCACACCAATATAAAAGTGAAAACGTTTGTTTGTTTGTTTGGGGAGTTTTAAGGCAATAACAGCTGGACGGTTTTGATGAAATTTGGAATGGAGATAGCTTATATAAACCCTGGAATAAAAAATTGCATACATTTAATCCCGGAAAATGGTAAGTTTCCACGGGAAAACTGGAAAATGTGATTACTCTCTGTAAGGAACGTCTGCTATGGAAACGAAATAACAAGTCTGTCAAAAAACATCCAGAGTTTTGGTACCTACTTTTGCATTGGTTTTTATTTTAATATCCTAGAAGTTTGCTTTTTTCGCGATAAACTGTATTCCGCGCGGAAGAAGTCGCGGGCGAAAGCTAGTTTTTTATATAGGCTGTATAGCGGTTTTGCCACAGCTTTTATTTACAACTGCACGCGCATCGCTAGCGCGGCGCGCGGGATAAACAAAACCAGCGCGCCATTTTCCATAAATATTTTTTAACGTGTTCGTTGTGTGGTTAATTATTATCAAAAATGTCGACTTCACATAAGGAAGAAGAACAATACGTAGATTTGACCCTGACGGAAATACTAATCGAGGCACGAAATGTAAGTGATAGCCTGTTGCCACCAAAATCTAGAGAGAAAACCTGTTCGGTATCATTTTGCGAATTGTACTTTGACTAATTGTTGAAATAATTAAAAGTTAACAACAAAACAAGTTTTTTTTTTCTCGCAAGTGTTTTTAAAAAACGTCGTATGAAACGCGTGTGCATTCATTATTACACATTCGACTCCCTTATCACGCTCGCCGTTCAGTTTGCATTAAATACAGGTAATAGTAGATTACTGACACTCGCTCAAGCGACTTCTTTCTGCACTTGTATTGTTAGAGCCCTCGCTAAAGCGCGGTCTCCAATCTAACACTCGCTGCAGCAATAAGTCACTTTCAGCTCGATGCAGTAATTTACTATTACATTCAATGCATATCGATACGGCTCGCACGAATTATACCGTCTCGAGTGTAATGATCAACATACCACACTTGTATCATAGTGTACTATTAAAATACTTTAGGTACTGGAATAAGATAACCATGATCATCATCGTCCACGCGGGTAAAAATGAAGACTGCAAGCAAATCTACACTAAATTAATCTACACTAATATTATAACAAGATAAGATTAGATTGTTTGTATGTTTGTTTGTTTGTAATGGATAAACTTACAAAAAACTAAACCGGTATATTTTTCTTCTATTATAGAAAGATACATTATCAGCGAGTAACATGGGCTGTATTTCTTTTTAAATAGAGGCCCTTCTAAAATTGCAATAATGTTACCCAAGGTATAAAAAGTTTGCCTAAAAAGGAACGGAATGACATGTTGCCGTGGTAACAAGGCAAATAATAACAAGTCTGTTAAAAAGTGCATGGATAATAACGCAGTTGTCTATGGTACCAAGAGCGTTGCTGCTAAAGATTTCGAATTACATTTACTGGGGTATTTTATTTAGTAGTTACGATGGGTATAAAATTGCTAAATGTAAGAAAACTGCCGCTTTGTAAGTGCTACCCGTGCGAAGCCGGGGACAGTCACTAGTATTATATATGACGCCGTATACTGCTCTACTAATGATAAAACGCTATAGTCGCACCAGTTTTTTGCCTGTGAATGGATTACGAGTTTCCAGTGTGTCGACCAGGGTAGCGTACCTGATTCTTACGCTAGCCAAAAGGTATCTAGCATTAAGTTCGTATAAGTTTACGCTCCGAATTCGGAACACTCGGATGATTAGGTAGAAGATATGTTTGATGACATATCTTCAGTCGTACATAACACCACAAGGGCCCACTACAATGTTATCATGGGAGACTTTAACGCCAAAGTGGGAGTACAGACTTGCAGTGAATCTTAAATATGTCCACACGGCTATGGAGACAGGAATCACAGGGAACAACTGCTAGTTTTTTTTTTGGAAAAAGAGGGGTTATTTTTGATAAATTCTTTCTTCAAAAGCAATTCAAAAGGAATTGAACTTGGCAAAGCCCCGATAGTGTGACAAAAATGAGATTGACTTCATCATAACGGACAATAAGCACAGATTCAGGGATGTGTCCAAGTAGAAAACCAGGAGTCTAAACATATCCAACTGCGCAGAAGAGCGAGACGAGGATGTTATATCCCCGATACTGTTCACTAACGCCCTGGAAGATATGTTTAAGACGCTGGATTGAAAAGGAATGGGCATTAATATCAATGGCGAGAATATCTCACACTTACGATTTGCCGATGATATACCTAGTCTTAATGGCGGAGTCGCTGCAAGACTTGCAAAGTATGATGACCAACCTAGATGATTCTTCTCGACGCATCGGTATCAGAAATGAACACTTTTTTTACATATATTTGTATACTGTATATCTATACTTATAATAAAGCAATAAGTACAAAAAAGTCTGTACAAAGAAGATAATTTAAATAAATGGTCTAGGGTACTTAAAATAAGCCACTGAACAAGAATATAACATTTTAAAAATCATGTATATCTGTTTGTCTGCCTGTTTGCGCATCACGTAACTTCCGGACCGATTGCAATGCGGTTTTCACTGTTGGACAGTTTAGGGTTTGAATTAAAAGTTGGTGTACTTGGTATCTCAATCCGATGAGTAGAAGCCGAGCATTCGATAAAATGATTTTTGACGGCTGAAAAAATTTTGTTCATACGAGTAATATGTTGGTATATTGGTATTTTAGGTCCTGGAATAGCACATATAGTAAGTACTTTTAACCTAGAGACATGACCACGCGCGCGAAGCCTTAGCTAGACTAAGGCTACTTATAATAAAGCAATAAGAAAAAGTCTGCTCAAAGAAGATAATTTAAAAAAATGGTCTAGAGTACTATAACACCACCGTGACATCACCTAACGGCTCCAAAGGAAGATCAGCGTTGGTTAACATCCAGCATTATGCTGAGTTGGGGCCGATTTGTGACTTACTCATACAAATTTTTATTTTCTTTTGTGTTGTTTGTCGCAAATAAAGTTTTTTCTATTCTATTCTATTCTATAAGTTCAAAAACTAAAACCCGACTACGGTCGAGTAAAAAACAGTCTATGACACTCTTTTGTTCTTGTGTCTTGTGTTTCAAATTTTTTGGCGTATCAGAATTAATAAAAAAAAGAGTTTTTAGAGTTTCCTGTTTTTTTTGGCGCCAACCAAAATACTTTTTTAACTTTATTCTAAAAGAATGAATATTTTGCAGGTTCCTCTTCGGCGGAGGGATGTTGTTCCAACATTTGGTAGAAGCGTAGCGGGAACATTCTATGAACGCAGCCGTTCTGTGCTTTTGCGTCGATAGCTGCATCGCGCACTGCCGGGATCCAAAAGGCCTTTGACTCGACACCCAGGACAATTTTTCATAAACATAAGGGCTTGTTGTTTCAGGACTCCAAAAAGAAGACAAGCTAAATGTAGTTTCTGCGATGCATCATTTTAAGAATAGAGGCCTAATTGAGTATGGATTCACATGAGCCCTAAACGGAACGTCGAAGCAGAAACGGGCACAGGCATTCTGGTCGGTATTAACAGAAATTAGTTTTTGTGTTTTTGCTAATAAACGGGGATCAAAAACTGGATACGCAACTGCTCCTTTAAAAATGGCCCCATTTAATACAAAACTTTCAATTTATACTCGTATAAGCAATTTATTTCCAAATTAGAATGCGAACTATCACTATGTTTTACGAAACGTAGATCCATCAACAATCCATTAGTAACCCAAGATATCATGATAAGTTTTTCTGTATGTTTGTTCGCGCATCGCGTAAAAACTACTGGACCGATTCCGATGCAGTTTTCACTATTGGATAGCTTAGGGTTTGGCTTAAAAACTGGAGTACTTGGTGTCTCACTCCGATGAGTAAAAGCCGAGAATTTGATAAAAATATTTTTGCCAACTGAAGGTTTTTTTTTATCAAATATGGGTTTATTGGTATTTTAGGTCTTAGAATAGCACATAGAGTACTTTTAACATAGAGAAATGACGACGCGCGCGAAGCTACAAGGACAGCTAGTCAGTATACAAGCACAAATTAAAAATGTATATAAACCCCGACTTCCCATCCCCCATAGCTAAGAAGCATCTCGATTACATCAGTTTTCAAACATAACAATCGTTCCATCCGTTTGAGAGCGACGGTCTTCACCCCCACTCCCCCCTCTCCCCGCCATTATGAGAACCTTCTCGTTTACCTCAGCTTTGAAACATGAAAAACAGCAGCTTAATTGGTCCATTTGTTTGAAAAATACGATTCTTACTCCCCTTTTCTCGACCATCTCGATCACATCAGTTAGCAAACATAAAAAACCGCATCAAAATCGGTCCATTCATTTGGGAGCTACCATCCTCACCCTCATTCCCCCCCCCCTCCCACCCCTCCACCCATTATAGCTAAGGACCATCTCGATTACCTCAGCTGTCAAATATAAAAAACCGCAGCTAAGTCGGTCCTTTCGTTTGTAAATGCGATTCTTTTTCCCCCTTTCTCAACTACCCTCCCCCCCTCCCCTTATTTATTTATACTTTATTGCACAATTAAAAGTGTACAAATGGCGGACTTAATACTAAAAGCAGCATCTACCATTCAACCAAACAATCAATGAGAGAGAGAGGTTGTAGGCGTAAAAAACAACAAATGTAGGGGACATTTGTTTCTCTATATAGCTAAGAACATTATCAGTTTTGAAACATAGAAAACCTCATCAAAATCGGTTTATTTGTTTGGTAGCTACAATCATAACCCTCATTCCCCCCTCCCTCTCCCCTCCCTCTCCCCTCCCTCTCCCCTCCCCTCCCTCTCCCCTCTCCCCTCCCCTCCCTCTCCCCTCCCTCTCCCCTCCCTCTCCCCTCCCTCTTCCCTCCCTCTCCCCTCCCTCTCCCCTACCTCTCCCCTCCATCTCCCCTCCCTCTCCCCTCCCTCTCCCCTCCATCTCCCCTCCCTCTCCCCTCCCTCTCCCCTCCCTCTCCCCTCCCTCTCCCCTCCCTCTCCCCTCCCTCTCCCCTCCCTCTCCCCTCCCTCTCCCCTCCCCACATATCTAAGAACCATCTTGATCGTATCAGCTTTCGAACAGAAAAAACCGCATCAAAATCGGTCCATTCATTTGGGAGCTACGAAGCCACAGACAGACACACACACACACACACACACACAGTGATACGAGTACACCCCCTAAACTTATAACACCCGTCTCTTTGTTCGGGGTTAATAAAATAGGACTTTTGGCATAAGAAATAATACACGTCAGTCAGGTATGTGCAAGAACCGAGCTCCCTTGCATATGCCTAATTATTATTATGTTAAAATAGTTTTATTAGGTACATCTTCCAAGTTATCAATACACATTGTACATGCGTCTTGACAGCTGGTATGTTTCTTTTATGAGTGAACAAAATTATACCAAAATAGGAAATAATAATTGGCCAAGTGCGACTTTTTTGTACCTATGTGGATTCCTTCACTTTTAGGGCTCCGTACCCAGAGGGTCTAAACGGAACCCGCTGTAGTGGCACTGGCAGCAATTTGATAATTTTACTCTTTAAACTAAACTAGACAAAATTTCTTCAAATGTAATTTAAACTTTGTCGACTTTGTAACAAGGTATTTTTGCCCCTGGCATCTATTCTAAACTTACGTCAATTTAAGCTGCACCGCATAAAATAACGTAATTAAAACAGGTTTTTAACACGCTGTCTAACAGTGTTCTGATAAATTCGGACACGTTCTGTGACAGCGTTTGGACAAATCGGGACTCTCGCCGCGTGGAAACAAAGTTGATTTTACGTTGACAGGCTTTAGTGATAGTTTAGTGAGTGAGGTTTAGATGCCACGGGAAAAAATACCTTGTTACGAAGCCAACAAGGTTTAAATTACATTTGAAGAAATTAAGTTTAGTTAAGAGGATGTCCGAATCGCTATCACTGTCTTTCTGTCCATTCGTCTGTCAAGGGTTTGTGACAAAGGTTTTGTACAAATGACCTAAAATAAACACACAATAAATAGTGCCAGTAAATATATACATAAAAAAACCGACTAAAGAGAGGCAAGCAAGCTTTAGATTCTTGATTTTGAAATTTAAGCTGTAGTCGAAGGCATAATGCATATCATGATGCCTTCGTCTACATTATTATGTTGACATTCGAAAATGACGAGAAGATAAACAAAATCTACAACATTACATTGGTGCTGGGGTACAAAGTTGAGATACAGGCAATAAAAATCAGCAAACTTGTCCCTCAGCGTAAGAGATGCCAGCGAGAGTTTGAGTGTATGGGCACACTCAAAAGTACTGCGCTAAAGAACCAAGGTGTGTAAAATGCATCGGTAAACACTTTATAAAGGACTGCAAAAAATCAAGAGAAGAAAAGCCAAAGTGCATCCACTGTGGAGCTCCACATCCAGCAAACTACAGAGGTTGTGCCATAGCAAAAGAAATTCACCTGCTTCGTAATAAAAACCCGAAAAAGCTTGCTGTAATACGCCAACAAAATGTTCAAAGACATGATGGTTCTAGTCAAAATAAGACAAATCTAAAAACTAGTAATCATACTCTAAAAAAACATCTCTTACGCCCAAGCTGCTGCGGGAGGCTCAAGTGACACAGCACAGAAGTATCCGACTCCTCATGCAAGTGATAAAAAATTGGATGATATGTTGAAGTTCATGACATCATTCGATGAAAGACTCAAAATAATAGAACATAGCGCCAACAAAGCTATAACGAAGCCGAAAAAATGAATTCCACACTAAATATTATGGCGTGGAATTCTAATGGACTACATAACCATCAAGACGAGTTACAAGTAGTCCTTGAAATAGAAAATGTGGATGTTTGTCTAATATCTGAAACGCACTTCACAAAACAATTCTATATTAAGTTTAGAGGGTACAAAGTGTATCATGCACTTCACCCTGATAATTCAGCAATAGACGGCAGTGCCGTAATTGTGAAAGAAAACCTCCAACATTATGAAGAGTCTAAATACGAAGAGAAAGATATACAAGCTGTAAACCAAGAAATATTCACTTACTGTGTCTGCTATCTACTGTCCACCTCGGTATATGATAAAAAAGATCAATATCTGAGCTTTCTAAATCGCCTTGGTAATCGATTTGTCTTAGGAGGAGACTTTAATGCTAAAAACACGTATTGGGGCTCTAGACTAACCACTACTAAAGGCAAAGAACTATTATATGCCACAAAAGAGACAAAATGCGTTGTTATATCTACTGGAAAGCCCACTTACTGGCCAACAGATCCCAATAAAATTCCCGACCTCATAGATTTTTTCATAACTAAGAATCTATCATCCAGCTACTTAAAAGCGGAACATAGCTGCGATATGAGTACAGATCACTCTGCAATATATTTAAAAATAAGTGAATACGTTTTACATCGGGAAAAAGCTCTGACCCTAGTTAATAAGTTAACAGATTGGGAGAGCTTTAAGATTGATTTAGATAGTCGTATTGATCTCAAGGTTCCACTCAAGACACCAGAACACTTAAACGTTGAATTAGAAAAGTTTATTGGGCACATCCAACAAACAGCATGGAAAAACACGCCAGACATTCATAAAGTCAAGGGAATGATATACACTCTGTGGATTAAACAACTTATAACGCAAAAAAGAAAACAAAGCAAAATATGGCATCAGTCTAGGTCTTCTGAAGACAAAAAACAGCTGAACAATCTTACGAAAAAAGTTAAGAGACAAATCCAAAATTTTAATGATGACTCCACTAACAATTATCTCCAGAAGCTTACCAGTGAGCGCAGTACAGACTACTCATTATGGAAGGCTACTAAAAATTTGAAAACGCCAATTACCCAAATTCCACCAATAAAAGATGTTAACGGGAAATGGGCATACAGCAATGACCAAAGAGCTAGAAGGTTTGCAGACCACTTAGAAAACATCTTTCAACCGAACGAGGACGGAACAAATGAAGCCCTTACTTTAGACGATAGTATGATGCTACATGGATGTGAAAAAAATATTAAATTAGTCACACCGAGAGAAGTTGAACGAGAAATTAAATCAAGTATAAACCCAAATAAATCACCTGGTTATGATTTGATATCAGGGGAAATATTACAAAATCTACCAAGAAAGGGTATAGTTATGCTAACAATCCTCATCAATGCATCACTGAGACTAAAGAGTGTACCCGATTTATGGAAAGTTGCTGAAGTTATAATGATACCAAAGCCTGGAAAACCGCCTCATGAAGCTACTTCATATAGGCCGATCTCTCTGTTATCCGTAATGTCAAAACTTTTCGAAAAACTATTGCTTAAAAGAATAAAACCAACTACAGATAGCATGAATCTTATACCAGATCACCAATTTGGTTTTAGAGAAAAGCACTCCACCATAGACCAAGTGCACAGAATCACAAACATTATCGAAAAAGCATTTGAAGATTAAAAAAAGTGTGCTCCACCGTATTCCTAGATGTTGCGCAAGCTTTTAATAAAGTATGGCATGAGGGCCTCATATTCAAATTGATAATGAAGCTGCCAAAACAGTATGCAGATATTATAAAATCATATATATCAAACAGAACTTTTCGTATTAGACAAGAAGATGCCTATTCTGAACTAAAGGAAATAAAAGCAGGAGTACCACAAGGAAGTGTTTTAGGTCCGATCCTGTACCTGCTATACACTTGTGATATACCTGAAATAGAAAATAACATCATTGGGACCCTTGCTGATGACACTGCTATAATGGCTGTTGGAAGTACCCACGAAGAAGCAGCAGAAAAGGTCCAAATGGCTGCTAATGAAGTCTATGACTGGACCACAAAATGGAAAATTAAACTGAATGAATCTAAATCAATCCATATAGACTTTAGCTACAAAAAGCATCATTATTCACCAATACTTATTAATAATAAGCAAATCCCTTATGAGAATACAGCAAAGTACCTCGGTATGACGCTTGACGCTAAGCTCCGCTGGAAAGCTCATGTCAGGAAGAAAAAAGAAGAATTAGAACTACGGTTTAAAAGAATGTATTGGCTGCTTGAGAGACACGCTACGCTGTCAACACATAATAAACTTTTACTATATAAACTAGTCCTAATGCCAGTGTGGACGTATGGTATACAGCTGTGGGGCTGCACCAAAAAGAGCAACATATTATCAATACAACGCTTCCAGAATAAAGTACTGAGGGAAATAGTGAATGCACCTTGGTAAATAAGAAATGACGATCTCCATCGGGACCTTAAAGTAGAGTTCATTGATAAAGTAGTCAAGAAATATGCAGAAGCTCATGAAAAAAGACTTCATCATCATGTGAATGTCGAGGCAATCTAGCTCCTCGACCACACGGACATAGTGAGAAGACTCAAAAGAACAAAACCGTTCGAGTTAGTTTAGTAGTGTAGCACTTGAACCACATTTCACTAATACAAATTAGTGAAATGTGGTTCAAGTGCCACGTATAAAGAACACATGAACAGAGTGTCTTCGCCTTAATAGAGACTGTAAGAAAAGTGTTATTGGACACATTCTTAGTTATATTCAATCTAACAGTTTAAGTTAAATTTAAATTACTTATTAGCCTAAATGATGGCTAGATTGTAATATAAATAGAGTACATACTTAAAATGTACTCTAGGAAAAGGAAAAAAATAAAATGCATTTCATATCTCTTTTGAAGGGATCAACTAACCTGGCGAGCTACTACTTCTCACTCCGACTGCATCTTATTTTTTTAAATCAAGATGCTTGTTAGCCTCTTTTCAGTTTTGTTTGCAGTCGTTTTTTTTCGGCTTTTTATAAAAATAAAAATAAACTTGTTAGTTTATATTTATAAAAATTATATATCACTCACTCGATAGGTTTTGGTATTTTTGTTAAATCTAACCAACTTTAAATCGTTGTAGATCCTAAATGGTCATTCAAAATAAAAAAATGATAATTGAAACCTAAAGATGATTTTCAAATACCTATTCAATTCGTCGAATTTATTTTTCATTTTGGCGTCTGGTTGTCACCATATTGAATTTTGATATTGTCTTTAGTGACACTCGCAAGATTATGTTAAATCGATTGACGTAAGAATCTTTAAAATTATCGCACGAGTTTGGTCAATAGATCGCCACAAAGGAAAAAATATACATAAATACATACATAGGCTGATAAACACATTACCCTCCTTTGCGTCGCGCAGTCGGGTAAAACGGAAACTATTTTTTTCCTATAGATAGGTACTTGTGGGGTATTGTTGAAATGAAATAGTAGATAGTACAATTAATAGTGCAAAAAACAAGCCATATTATCCGACACGTTGATCCACCCGAGCCGCAGGCGAGGGTTGATATTGAAGTCGAGGGCAAAATGCCTTGTTTTATAAACTTGTTATACACTCTGCTTTTCACTTCGATTGCGAGAAAATGAAACAATTATATTTTAAACAACCAAACTTTTAAATATTGCTAAGAAAAGACGAGGGCTTCTTTCCCGCCACATTTTTTTTAAAATGCTACATGAAACATAAGTCTGTCTCGGTTCGTAGACCATTGAGAATTAGAGAAGTAAAACACTTTTATCCAATAGAGCATAAAATGCAGTTTTAGTCCGCTTTCACCCAGCACAAAAAAAGCATTTTAAAGCATGATAAGTGAAAAGTACTTTTAGACGAGGTAGAGCGATAGGCGAGGTTTTTTTTTAAAGGCGGGGTTCGCTCTCAAATGTTTGTCCTGCTCGTCTAGGTGGAGTGTGAGCAGGAGAGGTGATGCAGCTCTGGAGTCAATTTTAGATAAATTTTGGTCTTTTCTATCGATATATCAATATATAAAACGCAATTAAAAATAGTGTTCGGTTATTTGTTTAATTTAATAAGAAAGCTATAAAATTTTATTTTTTTAAAGTTGCGGTCATTGAAAATAACGAGAACAGCGATGCAACAAGTAATTTTCATGTGGTAGTACGTTCAAAGACACCAAGCCATTTCTGAAAGTTCTGTTCAGTTAATTTTTTAGGTAGTATACATTCTATCCACAGTATTTTTTGGTTTCCATAATGTTGTTTCATTACGTCGTGCTCCAAGTTTTGCTATTCGTTTTTGTGCTGATTTCGGGACTGAGCCCTCCTTAAACCATAAGTGAAAGATTTTGTTACGGCTAGGGGGCTCTATCTCAAAAACGGTTCAACTTCGAAACTTGAAACTTTTTATTCAGAACTAATCAAAATACTTATTATTCTCATTTTACAACAAATAGGTACTAAAAACTTAAACAACTAAAACACGAAAACAAAACTGTACGAGTATACATAAAACTTGTACACTCGATCATAGCATAAAACTGATCTAAACTGCATGTATCTATACGACACAATTAACCGTGACTTTACGGTTCAGGAAATAAATCTTACGAGTATTGAACAAGATTTTTGAAGAACTGAACCCTTGGTGCGCGGATCACGACTCGCAGTTTTCCAGTGACGACCGGTTCGGCCGAGTGTAATGACCCTGACTGCAACTGACTGAAAGTCAACGATCACGGGTTCGAATCCGGCAAGCATGAGCACAAATGTTTGTTTTGGAGTCGTTTGATGTATATTCGTACTTAAGAGTGCTTATCATTGTCTAGTGTACAATTAGGTACTAAAAACTTAACAACTAAAACACAAAAACAAAATTGTATACTTAGAACTAGTACACTTGATTATAGAAGAAAACTGATCCTTTTTGAACTTTCATCATCATCATCATCATTTTATTTCACTCTCAAACGGCTGAACAAAATTTGATGAAATTTGGAATGGATACATAAACCCTGGAATAACACATAGGATACTTTTCGTCATCATCATCATCATCATCATCACCATCACCATCCATCAAGCGGGTGAAACCACGGGACTCCGATAGTATGGTTTAATGCATTCGTCCAAATAGAGATTTTAAAATAGAATGTAGTATTTTTTAAATGTGAGGCGACGGAATTTGCGCGAATTTAAAAGTCAATGTGAATGAAAATTGTACTTTTAGGTGGACAATTGTGATATTAATTTGTAATGGAAAGAAAAGCATATTACTGACACTCGCTCAAGTGACTTCTTGCTTTAGTCGTGTTTTTAGAACCCTCTCTAAAAGCTCGGGCTCTAATCTAACCACTTGATGCAGTAACCTACTATTAATTATTGCTCGGCTTCTACTCATCGGATTGAGATAATATGATGTACGATTTTAAGTCAAAACCTACGCTATCCAACACTGAAACCCGTATTTCAATCGGTCGAGTAGTTTTTACGTGATTCGCTAACTAACATCTAGACAGCCAGACAGACACGATTTAAAAAAACGTTATATTCGTCTTTTGTAGCTTATTTAAAGTCCTTGAGGCTTTTTTAAAATAATTATCTTATTCGTACTCAGAATAAATAATGCATACTTTTGCTACTTACTGCTTTATTACAAGTACTAGCAGATCTCACGGCTTTGCCCGCATGGTCATTTAATTTTAAAGTAGCCCATACGTGTTATTCCAGGACCAAAAGTACCAATATACAACATTTTTTCAAAAATGTTCAGCCTTCAAATAGTTTTTATCGATTGCTCGGTATCTAATCATCGGATTAAGTACGCCAGTTTAAATCAAACCCTAAGATATCCAACACTGAAAACCACATCGCAATCGCTCCAGTAGTTTTTACGTGATGCGTGAACAAACATATAGTTAAACAAACTAACAAACAGACAGACACGATTTAAAAAAATATACATAAAAAGTTATATTCTTGTTCAGTAGCTTATTTTAAGTACCATAGACATATTTTTTTAATTAGCTTCATTGTACAGACTTTTTCGTTTTTATTGCTTTATTACAAGTCACTATTGATTTTACCTATTCAATCGTGCATACATTATTTATTTACCTGCGTCGATATAAGGAATTTGTTTAGTTCCAAACTATTTAGTATGGTGAATAATAGCTAAGTATTTTGCTTCTCAGGCTAATCAATTTAAGTACTTAGGTAATAAAACCTTCTGACAGAGGACAAGCCTATGATTTAACAAAATAGTTACAGTTTTAGGGACAATAAACAATCAACTTCAAGCCAAAGCTGCTATTGGGAAATAATAAAGTGTTTTAAGCACAGCCGCCGTAATTGCGCAACGCTAGTTTTTAACTTCAGAGCGTAAAATATCTGAAAACTAAGAAATTTTGTGTACGCGCATAGTATCATAGGTGTTAGCTGTGATAACGTTATTTGTACACTAGGTAAGATTCCATTGAAATCCATAAGCAAAAAGCACTTAATGTACGAAATAAGTCGCAATGGTGCAGGATTGAGGTTATGAATCGGATCACGTTGGATTGCGAAGTGCACATACTACCGCTCAGTCACCACCGCTCATATTACTCGGCACAAATCGCTTTACGAAGCACAAAACATAAAAAAAAGGTACTGATAGTAAACGAAAAAAAAAAACAATTCATTGCATTGATTGGGTTAAATCTGAAGGATTCCGAATTTATCTTAATACATCAATAACTTCTTTTTTTTCTATAAATAAAAACTATTTATAAAGGAACTTTTCGCCATTTGACTCAAAACACTGCGCAATACACGAGACGTCACGGCTTCCTAAATATTTTGGTCGTATGGTATTATATACCATGGTCGTGTTGGCGCGATTTAAATTAATAACCCGCAAAAGTGCAAAAATATCACGATTTTCATTTGATTTCTGTTTTTTTGTTGTTGCTAATATGAAGGTTTCTGCACCGTAGTAGTTTACAAAATTTAGTCAATTGTTATAGAGTAGCCCTATTGTTATAGAGTAAAAAGCGCAGCCGCTCCAGCAATAGGCTGCGCTCGAGATGCGTGCAGGTATTACAGGCGCAGATGCATGAGTGTAAGCACAGAAAAGAGGCTTTTCCTAATTTGCGCGTTTGGGTTTATTAAGTTTACACATTCTATCTTTATTGACGACACTCTGGTGCAGTTGATAATGCATCTGTTTTGTAAGCTTTAGTATCCCAGGTTCAAATCCTGGCGCCCCGCCCTGCCGCCAGCCGCCCGCGCCGCCCTCATTTATAGTACAATTATTTATTCCGTGCCTGGGGCAAACATTTTTGTGTGAAGTCTGTAATGAGTATAATTTTTGTTCTAGAGTCTTGCTTGTTTGTGATGGGTTGATGTATGTGTCCATACACCCGCGACAACGGGGAATCCTAGTGCCGAGGGGTTTGTGAATATGTAAACGTTATTTGTTTTAACAGTTTTATTATCTTTCTATAGACAATAATTTAAAACTAACAGTACGAGTGGAGGCCGGTAGCCGCGCCTGCACCGATACATCATTAATTTATATTCAACTGTCACGGGAAGTGTTGGCCGAGACAATTTGTATTAAAGCTATGGGAGCGATAAAATCAATCTCAACAGTGGCCACTACTAATCAGTAATAGACGTAGCATTTCATTAATGTCAATCATAAGTACGTTGATAAATAACATCTGTAAAACAACTTATGTAAATTAAATGTAGTGTTCCTGACCTGTACTGATACTTACATTAACCTTTATTTTTGTTTGTGTACCTTGAAGGGGTGTTATTTAAATAACCAGGTGTACATATTGTCATAGCCCTTACGTAGGGTATAATATTATGAACTACACATACTTTTATTACACGACTTCCCAAAAAAGAAGTGTAATAATGTTTTCAGGGTTCATTTATGTATATATGTATGTAGGTATGTACGTATGTATGTATGTATGTATGTGAGTTTCTTTGTCCCATCATAACTTTTAAATGCCTGAACCGATTTGGATGTATGAGGTATCGTTAGAATCCTTACAAAATCCCGAATGACATTTTTTTTTTAAAGTTTATTTTTGCCGGGCCGAAGTGTTTTTTGTCATACTTTAATGATTTACTAGTTTATTTAATTGGTTTCATTTAGCTAGATCTGGTAGCTGGGGATTTGTTGCTGCAGTCCCGTCTTGCCGGTTATATGCTAAATCAATCCGCTGCTCTTATTACAAACCCACATTATATAAATATTGAGAAATATTAGTAGATTACGATCCCTAAATATTACTAGAATATTAATGGCAAAATAGGATGCACCAAACTTTATATAATAATACTCAGCTTAGTAATAATATGTACCTGCTTAATCTATAAAGCAGTACCGTGACATACCTATTGACTGACAGACAACGTACTACCGAAATCGGTGGACCTTGAGATTTGAGGAGGGAATATTTCTTGAGTAGTAACTCTAGGGTTGTACTAAAGAGGGATTTTTAGATAGGATTCGTAGCTAATTTTATGTTTTTATTATTCAAAGTAATTCGGCATATTTCTATGAAAATAAAGTACTTTCCTTAGTATTTTTAATATCATAAACTTTGTATAACTTATATGATAATAATATACAACGTAATTTTTGTGTTTACGCAATTTAGAACACTTATAAGATTATAAACTAAATCCAATTTGCAAATTATACAGCTAACATACTCGAGAAAATCTAACTAAAACATTGGTAACCCTACGCGCTCTTATGCTGGCGATTCTGAACAAACTATTTTCTGAAATTGCGTTTTAAACAAAAAATTACGTTGCTAGCTTTATAACCTTGCTTTCATCTCCTTAATTTATAATTAGAAAGTTAAATTGCTATCGTGTGTTTTTCGTATAGACTCCGACACGACATGTTGCCTGATCTGTGTGACATCAATTCTATTTTGAATACTTATTCACTTATGTTTATGGAAAAGCTGCGGGCCAAAAACACTTAATTGATTAGCGTGCCATAAATCAAATGTGCCATCTTTAATTAAATGTTACGAATTGATCAGTTTCTGAAACTTCTAATTAAAATCTGTCTATTATCTATTCAATACTTATAATAAAGCAGTAAATAAGAAACAGTCTGTACAATGAAGGTAATAAAAATAGATGGGAACTTAAAATAAGCCACTGAACAAGTTTATTTTATTAAATGGTGTTTGTCTGTTAGTTCGCACATCACGTAAGAACTACTGGACCGATTGCGATGCGGTTTCATTTTTGGACAGCTTATGCTTTGATTTCATGATGATTGATGTCAAAGCATAAGTTAACCAAAAAAAAAGCGCCTGTCTAATTGTTTGTTCACGCATCACGTAAAAACTAATTGTTCGGTAGCTTAGCGTTTTTAAGTCAAACCTTAAGCTATCCAACAGTGAAAACCGCATTGCAATCGGTCCAGTAGTTTTTACGTGATGCGTGAACAGACTAACAGACAAACAGACATACACGAATTTTAAAAATGTTTTATTGTTTTTCAGTAGCTCATTTTTAGTACTAGTTAGTAGTAGTAATTTTTTTTAATATCTTCCTTTTACGTATTTTTGGTACTTACTGCTACAAGAAATAAAAAATATATATAATAATTTGCTATACCTATTGAAGCCCTTCAATTTTGAGCAGAATAATAAAAATATTGTGTTTTATTACATTATTTTAATCATGCCTTTAAAACAGTACCGTGACATACCTACTGACTGACTGACTGACTGACAGACAACGCCCAGCCTAAACCGGTGGACCTAGGTATTTGAAATTTGGAGGAATATTCCTAGAGTATCCTAAAGGTGAACTACGGAAGTAATAGAGCTTATCCATTGTAAAAAAACAAATAAATAAAAAAAAACAAATCTTTCCTCTTTATAATTTTAGTGTAGATGTAGTTAGTGTAGGTATATTATTGTACCATGGTGTAGATGAAGATGTAGACAACACGCACCATATTCTGTCGGAACAGCCGGGTGCTGCATTATTTTGCTTCTTTCTTTTATTTTCTTTTAAACAGACATATTTCTCACATGATTTTGTGTAACATCCATTAACCATACAACGGACATTACGCAGTTATTACGGAATTCTCAAGTACCTATTGTCAATTCACATGTTGCTCATAGGATTGGAATTATATGGTAGATATAATTCATTATGTATAGATTGCGTAGTTTTATTATGTGATGTACGGGTCTTTATTTAATTACTAGCTGCGCCCCGCGGTTTCGCCCGCTTGAATGATGATGATGATGATGATGATGATGAAAGTAACTGTGTGTTATTCCTGTGCCACACAAAGTTAAAAGAGTTTCTACATACCAAATTTTATCAAAATCCGTTCAGCCGTTTTAGCGTGAAAGCGTTTAGGTACAAACTTTCGCATTTATAATATTAGTGTAATTATTTGAATAAAAAAATTACTTCATGTAGATACTAATCAAACTACAAAATTATTTTTTATGAATACTATATTGGACAAGACTAGAGATCTATCCTTGCAAATTCAAAAATAATCATCCAAATCTGTTCACAAATCTGTTACAAAAGCCCGGCCACGTGCGAGTAGGACTTGCGCGGCGAGGGTTCCGCACCACCACGCAAGTCCGACTGACAATTGGCTAGTTTTAGTTATTTGTAGTTTAAATGTAGAATTTGTTTTTAATCACACACTTTTCTGTATCACCGTTTTTACCATAGTGCAATAAATAAAGAGAAACACGTTTCTTTTTTTACTTTATTTTTTCATTGAGATATCCGCTATAATATATTTTATCTACAGTCATATCGTAAGATCCATATTATGAACTTCAAAAATGGTGGCATAATGACATACATTACGCACGGCACGTCTCTAATAAGAAAAATAACATTATAACACTGTTTTTGAACTAAACAATGTTATAATTTTTTTTTCCCATAAAAGCACTGGTTTGGCTCCACACTACGAGGGTTTTCGCCATTTACTATCTATGGCGCGTGTTAGATCGTATCCCTAATTTACTTTACATTAGTGCCTAACCAATTGAATGTGATTTTTTATGTTGATCAAATGTTTTATCCTGATTTAAAATGTGACAAAGATGTGTTAAACATGTAAAACAATGAAAGCATATGAAACAGTGTTCGTGAGGAGAATTTGACTCCACCTGACATCACGGAACAGCAACGAACATGACGAACGAGCTTTTACCAGCAAAAGCAGAAAATATTACAACATATTTTTTTTCATTAAAAGTAAGTTCCTGTTGCATGAGTGTAGATAAATTACCTAGTGTATGAAACGGCACATAACTAGGTATTAAAACACTCGTGTGATAGTATTAAAAAACTTGCCTAAGGCTCTTTTTTTAAACTCACTCTCGTGTTTTAATTCTCGTCATTATGCAACCGTTTCATTAACTACTATTAATAACGCTTTAATAACACTTACTTATTCTGTGAATGTTTCAACTACCTATCACGGTTCAAAAGATACAGCCCTTTAAAAATAGAACAGGCTGACTGTGTAGGCTTAGTAATAGGGCACCGTTTGTTATTTTTTTTAATATCCTCCATGTTGGGTACATTAAGGTATCATTGCATTTTTGTACTAATTATTCAACTACTGTCCGACATCTGTAGTAATTATTAATCTAGTGCCGGACAGCTATAGTAATTCTTAATCTAGTGCCCGACATCTGTAGTAATTCTTAATCTAGTGCCCGACATCTGTAGTAATTCTTAATCTAGTGCCCGACATCTGCAGTAATTCTTAATCTAGTGCCTGACATCTGTTGTATTAATTTTCTAACATTTTAGATAGATACATACGATTTTCAGTTTGTAAATATATTTTATTATGTCATCAGCAGAAGTTTCTCTTTATTGTAAAATTAAATTACCTCATTGCGCAATTGAATGGACATTGTATGTTTGATTTCTACAATGTTTACTTCCTCCTGTGTCCTTGAGTGTGTGTATGTGTGAATGTGTATACCTACTTGCAAATAAAATATATTAGATTAAAATATTTTATTAAATAATTACTACTGAAACTCAACGAGACGCGCGATTCACTGAGGTATGAAATATACCTACATAAATAAATGTGCTAATGAAATAAAAACATAGAGAGTAGGCATTTGCTTTACCACATTGCTCAAGTTTGCAAACAATTTCATTTATTTAAATGTTTCTCATTTGCTTATTTCATAATAAAAAAAATAGTGGAATTTTAAATAAAAAGTAGTTACTTAATAGACGATTAAACACATATGCACACAATTTCATGCAGATTTCTGCAGATAAAATATATACAATATTTTCAATCTAGCGTCTTAGGAAAGTAGAGATGTAACTTAGTCAAACGACTGTAATACAACAGCAATATAAATACCTACATCCCTAGCTCAATGCTACTTACTCAAATCATCGCTGAAGAAGATTACAGAAGTAGAGTTCGAACCTAGAGTTTGTGAAACTATAACCTCTTTAGTTTGTGCGGAAAGAGAACCGTCCGCGTCGCGTCGTAGGATTTGAGGTTTATACCTTTGGCATCAAGTCACGTTCACATTTTCATTTGTTGACATCTGTTTAACAAATGAATGCATTTTATTAGTTCCCTCTTACGCCGCGACGGTTCTCTTTTAGGACGGACTCTACAAACTGTAGAGTCAGCGCTATCGGACAATGTCCGAGAGGCTATAGGTATGTCAGGGGGTCATCGACTGGCACCCAATCGGTACATCGGCTTCACTACTTGCTATTACAAAATGCTTACTCTCACTCACGTAACTTCGGCTTGCTTAGTCTCTAAGGCTCGATGCACACTGCGACAAAATCTAACAAGACAATTTTTTGCAACTGTTTTGACATAATTAAATAGAAGAACATTCATTTGCTGGTTCAAGAAGAGCTTTCAAGTCAAGATATTGATATCTTTCCCTACATATTTATTTAAATAAAAACTGTGGCAAAGATCACTTAAATCTCAGAACTGAAAATTCCGCACTGAGAAGGACGCAAGAATTTTGTCGCTGTAGCTGCATGTGCCCTTATCCTAAGGTTTTCCTCAACTTGGTAGCCTCATTATAACCTGCCAACGTCGATATGATGACTGATAACACGTAACTTTCATTTTCGATGTTGCATTTTGCGGTTTTTGTCAGCTCTTGGATCTTAAAGTTATGTAATTACTATATACAATCTATTAACAAAATTTGAATAGACGACTTTGGATGATTCATTACAGTACTATTGATGTGTCTGGGCTTGGAATTTTATTTAAATTTTAACAAAACTATAAATATATGGTGATTCATAAAATGCCTTTTATAGTAGGTTGGTGTGTCTTACCAAACCAATATATAATCGTGTAGTACCTACCTACATTTTTCTGCGTGACCAAGCGTGACAAGAATATTAATTGATGTCATCAATACACCTAATTCACTGGAATAAATAATGAAAATAAATACTTTTACGCATAAAACAATAATGTTGACTTTAACCACATATATTTTTACCTTTTCCTACCCACTAGAGCTTTTTCTGGATTCTCAGTCAAAGTCTCTTAAAGTTGCATGGCATCAATATGATAGTTCCGGGAAGACATATGTATGTACGTTGATCTTTTGACCTGTGGCTATCCGGTGCAATCAAAGAATCGCTTGTAAAGACGTTACATAAAGCTCTCTTAACAATGACTAAGCTGCATTGCTGGCCGACAAAAATAGACAACAATGCTGTAACTTTCTGAAGATTGTATTAAATGCGGTAAATCTTGCTTTTTCTCGACACAAAAATAGGGGTGTTTAAAGTTTGATATTGTAGTCTGTATGTGGCATTGTAGCTCCCAGAGGGATGGACCACTTCAATGCAATTTTTTAAAGCTGGAATTAAAATGGGAGATGATTCTTAGGTTTGTTTAGAAGAAATCGCCGCCCAAGATATTAAGTTCTGACCACTCTTTTTGAAGAGATATATGGCACGTTTGCAGCTAGAAACGTTGAGTTTGAAAATACCTTAAAAACTTAAACCAAAACATTCAACAACTACAGAAAAAAATATGTAAAAATCCAATCAATATTTTTACGTTTTTATTTTATGTCTTTAAAAAAAAGAAGACAATCAAATATATTTCATCATACCTTCCTGAGTAGGTGTCTATATATATCTATCCATACCAATATATAAAAGTGACACGTTGTCTGT
This sequence comes from Alsophila aescularia, assembly GCA_946251855.1. Lineage (NCBI taxonomy): Eukaryota > Metazoa > Arthropoda > Insecta > Lepidoptera > Geometridae > Alsophila > Alsophila aescularia. The sequence continues at coordinate 55,882,737 of OX276375.1, forward strand.
TTGTTTATTTGTTTCGAGAGCTTTCACGCGATAACGGCTGAACGGATTTTGATGAAATTTAGAATGGACATACCCTAGAATAAAACATGGGATACTTTTATGCCGGAAAATTGTAAGTTTCCACGGGAAAACTGGAAAATGTTGATTACTGACTGTAAGGAACGGTTGCCTTCACAGATTGGTCTGTGGTTGCCATGGAAACGAAATAACAAGTCTGTCAAAAAACATCAAGAGACCAATGGTCTTGATGTTTTTTGACAGACTTGTTATTTACTATATGCTATACCTACTTTTGCATTGGTTTTTAGATAGATACGAGTAGATAGATAGATAGATAGATAACTCTTTATTGAAACACACAAATAAAAATCTTAATCTTAGAAATATTCACACGAAAGAGAATTTTGTGAAAAACATTTTTAATTGAGTATATTAAAGTAGTATAATACAAAAATATATTTTTTAGAATTTTTGTCTGTCTGTCTGTCTGTCTGTCTGTCTATGTGTGTCTTCATCACGTAAAAACCCATTGAATGGATTTTGATGCCAATTGCTGAAATGTAATACTTGGGAGTCCTGCAGAGGTTTTTACCATTGTTTCATCAAAATCGGTTCATCCAAAAAGGAAATACAGTAGTCGCAGCCAGTCTTTATGTTTGTGAAGTTAGGCTCTGTGAACGATTGCGCAGGTACTACTGTGGGGATAAAAAAGCCTAAAGTAAGAGCGAGATAGAATATGCGAAAAACGTAAGCCACTCGCTTGTGAGGTGAGTGAGGCAGTTATAAAATGCTGTCTTCATCTTCAACATTGGGATTGCACCTGAAAAATAGCAGTTTGCGCAGCGACTAGTAGATAACTTCCGAGACACATAATTCCGCTGCGACTGCTATACAGTCATTTTTTATATTTAGTTGAGGCACGAAATAAAGAATAACTATATCTTAATAGGTGACATTAAGTAAATTATATCATTGCATTTTTACTAACCCAAAATTAAAATAGATGGCGTTGGTGATACTTAAAACGCGTTTCGCACGAATTATGACCAGATTTTGTAAGACCATTAAGGCGAAATGGTCCATATCCAAATTTGTCGATTCGTCCTCACCAATATTTAAAACTAAACCTTTGAAAACGGTTAATTTACTTTATTTTTTTATGTGTATTAAACGTTCACAATAGTACATTACTGCCGCGGTCTGTAACGACTGCGTTGCTGGCAGCGATGATGATGGTCGAGAGCGTAGCTAAGTTAAGTTCGAGGCCATCACAGCGTGGTCAGCATTGCAACCCTTGATGGCCAAGCTGGAATGAAGGCCAAGACCAAAGGCCTTTATAGCGCGGACAGCAAGGGCTGCAATGATGGCCAAGCTTGAAGGCCGAGAACTTAACTAAGCAAAGCTCGAGGCCATCATAGCGTGGCTAGCAGGGCAGTTATTGCGGACCAAGGCTTGTATAGTGCTTTACTCAAACAATGCGAGGAATTTAAATAAAACCAGCTTAGTATAATAAGAATTTACTCAAACAATGCAACAACAACGAAAACAACAACGACAACGACAAATACAACAACAACGACCACAACAACAGAAACAGAAATAGAAACAGAAACAGAAACAGAAACAGAAACAACAACAATCACGATCACATCAGCTTTCAAACAGAAAAGAAAACATCAAAATCGGTCCATTCGTCTGGGAGCTACAACGCCTCTCTTTTCGCGTTCGGGGTTAACGAACCCACGGAATAAAAAATAGTGCTACGACAAAAGGCGACAATAATGGATTTTCAAAGGAAATTGCTGGCCGCAAAACACGACAATAGTGAAATTCCATACTACTTTGCTGGCGCCTATTCAAGCGGCGCGGCAAGCTCGACTTTGCCCAAAGAAGGTTGTCGAAATAAAGACCACATTACTAGTATTGTTTGAGTAAAATACTTTATCCGGCTGTGGTCACCGAAACACGATTAAATAAATTTGGCTCCATAGAAAAAAAAAACTAAAGTTTCCTAAAAATCACCCGTTTTGACGGTCCCGTCGATTAAATGAATCAACTTCATTCAGTTTCATTCGAAGATATTTTTGCAAAAACCAAATGTGTGTAATCCCAACAAACATTCAAATACTTATTAGGGATTAGTTTTTGAAAAATCGTATGATTATTAAAAAAAAGTTAAATTAAATTGAAAATATGAACTAAAATCGGCTCCCGAGAAGTATCACCTTTCCTGCTTACTCTGCACCATAACAAGCAGGACAAAAATTTGAAGCCCATAGCGCCTTAATTACTTGACCGCGGTTTCATTCGTGGTTTGTAGGCTTGATTCGTAGAATTCTTTCATTCATGTCGTTTAATAATCGTAGTTATTGTTTTTTATTGTCTCATATATTATCGTGTTGGTCTTGCAGTTGCTTGAAATGACTAATAAATAAATAATATAAATAATCTTATTCGTTTGGTTTGGGCTTTCAGTAGGTAATTAAATTGCGGATGTAGATGGTTGGGTCAGCTAAATGCAGACATAGCGCGGTGTACCTTATTTCATTCGCTTCACGTAAAGATGGTTTGTATTAGAGAAAATTCGAGATTCGTTCCAACTAATCCTAATTACAAACAAATCCGTTGAATCCACCTAATACTCACTCCTAAGTGGCATGAAATCTACAAAGTCGGAGCGGACGGAACCTAATACCTTTGCGTTTCTTTGACTTAACCTATATGTATCACGAACTCTGTTCTGCCAGCCAGAGGGCCAATATGGTTTTACCCACAAATTTCAAAATACTAATAGTTCCCTTACGTATAAATTGGATCTTTCCTTCTTGCTATAATACAGGCATAGGACAGTCTACCTGAAAAAAAAATAGGTAGACATATTAAAATCAATTCATTGTGTACATTATAGAGTTTTTTTAATTATTTTAGCTTCATTACCTTAGTTAGTGTTTACAAGAGTTATTTATAAGTGCTAATTTTGCAACCTGTTTCTTCCTACGTTTATGCTTTCTGTACATTTTTTTTATATGCTGAGAAAACCGAGTGACACACGCATTCCGCGTTCCGGTACTTATTAAGTTTCGGTGTGGATCCGGATTGTATTGTGGAAATGGGATTAGGTGGAACTCGAGGAGAGAAAATCTGATATTTTTGGATTAGGCGCGGGCTAATCTCGCGAAATATCTAATCCCTGGACCTAACCAAATATATATGTCTCACCTCTAGCTTCACGAAAGATAATACCGTTACCAAATGTTAATAGCTGGCCAAGTGCGTGTCAGACGCATATTGTAGGGTTCCTCAGTTACCATTTTTCTATATCACTACTGTAATTTGCGGTCTTCGTATTTACTTTTACTGTAGGTGTTAAAGTGCAAAGACGCTGGTGCGGGACGGGCGGACGGGCTGAGGGTGGGTGGACAATATACCTAATATGTTGTACAAAGAAATATTTAGGTTAATACTTAGCTACACGAGCGAAGCCGGGGCGGGCAGCTAGTAAACATTAAATGTATAACTGTAAGTGGTATTTTACTTGACGTCGTCATTCAAAATTTTAATGTCCATCTGCAATAACCAACCTAACCATATTTATATTGTAATGCTTTGTGCTATACGCCTAGGTACAAGCAACTATTTCTGATGGCTGCAACCCACTTTCAATCGGACATTGTTAACAATGTTGCGTCTAATCAATGTGGGCGTAGAATAGTGGCATGTAAAGTAAATTTGAATACCATGTGCAAAGTTGACACTTTCGGGGCCGAACCTGTACACTCACCTATTGTTAAGTGCTTGGCAAGTCCAACTCTATACTAGGTAACTATGCATTAATAAGTTTACTAAGTAAAGAGGTAACTGAAGTAACATCAAAATCCGCCTTCAGCGATCACTGCTTTTAGTTACATAACCAGAAATCAGCATAAAAGTTAAGCACGAGCATAACAGGTAGCGCTTAAAGTCTTCTTATGAATCTGTCTCTCACAAAATATTAAACAAAGCTCGGACACAGGTAAGATTCATGACACGAATTTAATTACTAAACATAAAAAGATGCGCTGCGCTACCTTCATATAGGTATAACGAGGCCATCGTATAGTCTGAAAATCCATCTTCAGCGAACAGTGCGTTTAGTTACATATACAGAATGTTTGGAATTTTGAATGTGGAGTTATGCAAAAGCCTAACAGTGCTTAAAATATTATTATGATGATGAATCTGTGTCTGAGAAAGAAAACTCAAACAAAGCTCGGACATAAGTCTCATGACACGTAAATAATTACACACATAAATAAAAAGATGCGTTACCTCGTACAACACCGCCGTGAGGCACTTGTGTACCGCCAACATAATCATAGAAGTTAAAAAGTAATCAATCCATTCTCTTTGGCAACGTTTACAGTGTCTTCAATGACTCGTAAAATCTCACGACTCTCACTAGTTAGACTGATATTGTGAAACATATTAAACGTTGTCGGACCGGTCACAGTGCGCGTTTACTTTCAAGCTATTATTAGTTTACGCGCTGAGGACGGTCGTGCACCTCCTTTACATAGTTTATGTAACAGCGTAGCGACCTCGCGTTTGTTTAAGCTACTGACACTCAGGCGTCAATATTGATCCCTTTTCTGCGTAACGCCTACCGAAGTTGTGAGCGATGCGAGCTGCTAATTTCAAAGACAACCATATTATAAACTATTGTTAATGTAGCTCAAAATTAGCAGTTTTTTTATGTGATAAAAATAAAGGATCTGATGACGAAAGTCTTCAACCAGTGCTCCCCTGTTATGATACACGGAGACGAAGCTCTCGTACGACTTGTTCTCCAATTCAAAGTCACTCAGCAGGCGATGTAAAGGGTCCCCTGTTATGATACACGGAGACGAAGCTCTCGTACGACTTGTTCTCCAATTCAAAGTCACTCAGCAGGCGATGTAAAGGGATATGTTCGGAGATCTAGTCCGGAACGAGGTCATCCGACAGAAAAGCAAGGTCACCGACATAGCCTATAGGATTGACCAGCTAAAGTTTCAGTAGGTTGGTCATATTTGCCGAAGAACCGATAACCGTTGCGGTAGACGTGTACTTGAGTGGAGACCGCGACGCGGCAAACGTATTATAGGACGCCCTCCGGCTAGGTGGAGATACGCAAGATGGCTGGCGCCAGCGCCAGGTGGAAAGGAAGAGTCAAAGATTGGGCTCAGTGGCGTGCTTTGGGAGAGGCCTATATCCAGCAATGGACTGATACAGGCTGATAATTATGATGATATGGAAGTGTTTGGTTACTAATAGCTCAAATTCAGCAGTTTAGTCAAATAGAAAGGAAAAAAGCTCATCTCGCATGTCCCAGCGAATGTAAAAGAACAACATCCTTGAAACGCCAATTTTGCAACGAACGGAGCACCTAATCTGGAAATAATATACACCCGACTGTCCACTGTACGACCTCTAACTATACCTGTACCTATTAATATGTTAATTTATATATTTTATTTATTAGGCAAGGACTCCGACTCGTCGCTATGTAAAATATTCAGAGTCGTTTGTCTGTCTGACGTCTGACTGTAACCATAAAAATGTTACAAATGAGAAGTCACACCTAGATTTCCTACACATATAATAATTGGCCACAATATTATCGTATGTGATATAAATCTATCATTAAACTATGCACAAACATTGACAGAATTGAACCTTCACAATAAAACATAAAAACGTGCTAATAATATTTTTTGTCATCTTTTAAACATTTTCTTCTATAGCTTCTTAGGAAATGACAACTTTTTGTTCCTATGAAGTAATACAAAAAAACATTTGCACTGCTAACTAAACAGCAGTACGAATGTAAGCAAACAATGCTATACAGTTATTGAAATGCAAATATATATTAAGTTATGTACATACATACTGTTCTTGGAAATGAATAGAGTATAAGATAATAAGTAAACGAATAATAAGTACCTACAGTGTGAGCTATTTTTAACTAATCTTTCTGAATTTATTAAGAGGGTTGATTTGTTTTTCCTTTTCAAACTTAAAGCATATTTAGTTTACCTATTTTATTACACGACTGCCCAAAAAAAGGAGTGTTATGTTTTTTGGCATTCATGTATGTTTGTATGTAAGTTTCTTTATTCAACCATAACTTTTAAGTGCCTGAACAGATTTAGATGTATGGGGTATCGTTAGAATCCTTACATCCCCCCGAGTAACATAGGCTATTATTTTTTAAACACTCAATATGGCGGCAGTATGGAAACATTTTCATACTCGAAAAAATAGTTCTTCATCGAAATTTACAATATGGGTATCAAATTGAAGGTCTTGATGAGCCCATTCCAATAATATATAATTTTTTGGCAAAAGCTCTTTTTTGGCAGGGCAGGGGTGTACTTTTTTAGCTTTTAAGCTAGTTGATTTATTGATCTATTTATAATATATTATGCAATTCTCCTTGTTGCTAATTCTAACTTGTAAAAGTGCTATTAGTGTCTATCTTATACTTATAATATCTATATCTATACTTATTAATATCTAATTAAATTAATATCTATACTTATAATAAAACTGTAACGGGTCCAATTCTGTACATTGAAGATATTTTGAAATTTCCTTTTGGAGGGTACTCTATATTCGATACTGAAGCCAAAGAACACGCGACACCCTGAAACTACTGAACGGATTTTGTTGCAACTTGGCACAGTCATTGTTTATATAATGGGTAAAAATTGAGGATAATTTTTATCCCGAAAAAATAAAGAGTTCCTGCGGGATAATGTCCCAAATCTGTAAATTAAAGATATTTTGTAATTTTTTTTGGAGGCTGTTTTATATTTAATACTAAAGCCAAAACTGTATTTTTGTAATTTTTGTCTGTCTGTCTGTCTGTCCGTCTGTCTGTCTGTACCTTGGCAGCGCATCACGCCGAAAATACTCACTGAATTCAAATGAAATTTCGTACTATTTGAGTTCATACTTCGAGGTAGGACACTGGATACTTTTCATCCTGAAAAATTAAAGAGTTCCTGCAGGACAGGCTTTGAAAGTTATTTTAAAGAACACGTATCACGCTGAAACTACTGGACGGATTTTGTTTCAACTTGGCACAGTCATAGTTTAAATAATGTGTAAAAAAATATGTAATTTTTGTTTGTCTTGCTGTATTTCCGTCTGTCTGTCTGTACCTTGGCAGCGCATCATGCCGAAAATACTCACTGAATTCAAATGAAATTTGGTACTATTTGAGTTCATACTTCGAGGTAGGACACTGGATACTTTTCATCCTGAAAAATTAAAGAGTTCCTGCAGGATAGGCGTTGAAAGTTATTTTAAAGAACACGTATCACGCTGAAACTACTGGACGGATTTTGTTGCAACTTGGCACAGTCGTAGTCTAAATAATGTGTAAAAAATAAGTAATTTTTGTTTGTCTGTCTGTCTGTCCGTCTGTCTGTCTGTACCTTGGCAGCGCATCACGCCGAAAATACTCACTGAATTCAAATGAAATTTGGTATAATTTGAGTTTATACTTCGAGGACATTGGATACTTTTTATCCCGAAAAATTAAAGGGTTTCTGCGGGATATGGTACAAAGTTATGTTAATATTTAAGTAATAAATAATATTTTTTGGATGGTTCTCTATATTCGATACTGCAGCCAAAACTGTTTTACTTTTTATTATTATCTGTCTGTTTGTCCGTATCATGACCGCGCATTGCACAGAAACTACTGAATAAATTCAAATGAAACTCGGTATGATTTGAGTTCATACTACGAGGTAGGACATTGGATACTTTTCATCCCGAAAAATTAAAGGGTTTCCGCAATAATATAGGGCTTAAAAGTTATTAAAAAGAACACGTATCACGCTGAAACTACTAGACGGATTATTTGATGCAAATTGACACAGTCATATATCTATACTTATAATAAAGCAATAGGTACGAAGAAGGCTATAAAAAGAAGATAAATAAAAAAATGCTCTTGGGTGCTTAAAAAGGGTATTGAACACGAATATATTTTATTTTTTATCGTGTCTCTCTCTGTTTGTCTGTATGTTTGTTTGTTCACGCATCACGTAATAACTATTGGACCGATTGCAATGCGGTTTTCATGTTTATATAGCTTAGGGTTTGGTTTAAAAACTGGTGTAATTGGTACCTCAATCTGGTGAGTTACAAGCCAAGCAATTGATAAAAGTATTTTTGACGGCTAAAGAAATTTTGATCAAATGTTGGTATATTGTTTCTGGAATAGCACGTTATTGGTTCTTTGAACCTAAAGAAAAGAACACGCGTGCGAAGCCGTGGGTACAGCTAGTTCACAATAAAATACTTTGATTTCTACTTTGAAATTGAATTTGAATTTGGATTGGTTACAAATTATTCGTTTCAGTTAAGTAACTAATTACATAGATGTGTGTAGATGTGTTTTAATATAACTTTTAATTTAGGTAGAATTATTGCATCAAAAAAAAAACTGATTCTTTAGAAAATAATTCTTCATTTCAGCACCGCCAAATGCTCAAATTAACAAAAACTACTACGAGTACACTGTTATTGTTTTATGTTTAGTTCACGTGTTAATGTTTTATTATATTCAACAAACTATGACCAAAAGAAAATCATAACCAACAGCACCCAAAAGCAACCTGAGAATAATTTTATGATATCGTCATATCGATGACAAAGTAGCCTATTATAATTATGTCCGTCAACTTTATATTAAGTATACCTTAAAGAGTTGACATCATAAAGCTTTTCTAAACGTAATAGTCAGAACTCTTCTACGAAACAACTAAAATCAAATACGACAATATTGACTGCAGAGAAAAAAATATTTTATGTAATATTGATCCATATAGCGTAATGTTGGTATTGTCCCAACAACGATGCGTCATAGCATGCGTACTGTTTGATGTACTGATGTGATTGCCAGGCGAGGCACGCCCGCCTCGGCGAGACAGCTTCTGGGCTACACGCGGCGGTTCATCTTTACAGAGACGACCTAAGCACGCATGGACACAAAAAAGCAGGAAGTCGCTTGTATATTTGTACTTGTCTACTTATAAAATCTGTTCCTTACAAACCTAGGACAAGATTTATAAGCAAATTGAAGATGTAATGAATTCACAGATTGTTACATTGATCGTAGGTACGAGTATATTGTGGTAGTATTGTTATCACACATAGTAGATACATTGCGTGTATGGACTCATATCAATCAATGGAATCAATTTTATTTTTAATCTCCTTCATCTACACTATTATTTTATTATTACCAGTGCTGTAGTTTTGAATTTACAAAATCTTAATCGAGTTTGATGGAGGGATCGTGTCCAAAATTATGGCCGCATTTTTTAGCTTATTTGCAATGCTTGTTTTTTCTGTTCACTTTTCGCCTGCGTTTAAAGTTTTGCAAAGTCCTGAAAAATTTCGTGAATGTCCCACGGAAGAAGTACCTAACTATTATTTAATACGTACTCCGACGGACATTAATACATTCGAGATAAGCTGTTTACCAATTTTTATTAATTCAGCCTTAGACTCTACTCGTAGTGTTCTAATTAATATAGGTAGAACACAACGAGTAGAGGCAGGTTTATACGAGCCCAGTAATGTGACAGTACAGTAAGTCAGTCCAGCGCTGACGTGCAACTGGGCTTGTGTAGACACTAGTTTCAACCCAGTCCAGTGACTTCGCGCCCTCAAGACAGTACAGTTGACTAACCTACCCGTATATTTTCGGGCCCAGTGGCTTCCCCACCACGCCACACAAGTCAGTCTAGTGCGACTGGCATTGTCTGGACGCGTTCGGGCAGTACCTACACGCTACGATTTGACGCAAACATGTCACGTAAATTAAGTGAAAATGAAACTCTGAAATTCGTGCAGGAATAGCATCTCTCATCAACGTGTTAGCACGTTGAATCTCTTTATGAAAGTGTATCTAACAATTCGTCAAACATTTCTGGCTCAGATGGATCCTTTGATTTTAGCTCTTTCATAAGTAATGCAGACCCTCCGCTTGCATGCCTAACCCAAACACGGTTTTTTTCAACAGATCTTCAACCATGTCGAGAACTTCTCTAAACATTAGTTCTCTAAACTACAGTAACGGTTGCCAGTGTCAAAAATCCACAGCAAACTGACTTACTGCCGATCTCGTCTACATGAACCCAGTGACTGGGTCCGAAATTCCAAGTCACTGGGTCCAGTAAACTGCCATCGTCTAGACCAGACTTAAGAGTCTCAATACAACGAAATATTTAAACAGGAAAAGTAAACTGTATAAAGAAGGTTCTTTAAACAACCTGCGGCTGGTTCACTGTCACGTAGTATTGTATACCTACTCTTTGGTTCACATCTGCTATATGTCGGCGCAGCATTGTGTAGGCAGATTCGTCTCACAATCGCGCGGCAAGCTTCCATATTAACCCGCCAGAGCAACACCGGTTTGCGAGTGGGCCGCTACTGGTTTTTTTCATATGATAATTTGACCAGTATCTATTTACCCACATACTATCACGCTATTGTGTTTGAGCTTTATTTTTCGACGTATGGTTTTGGTAACGGTGAATGAGAGTTATTGATAAATTACTTTCGCACCCACATTGAGTTATTGACATTATTCAATTCGATTTTATTTAACTTATAATTTAAGAATACAACCAAATTATACTTACAGAATGGTTTTATTCTTAAAACTTTGCTGAAAGATATTTGACCGAAGCTTGATCATTGAATTCAAAGTGTAGTAAAGTGCTCGAGGCATTATTAAACTAAATAATGTAAGGCGAAAACAAAAATAGTTTATCATATTTACACTTGCCTATTTCATATTATACGTATTCATGTATTTTTTCAAATTATATCGCATAATTTATCATTTATATTCTGATAATACAATTATTTTAATGCATCTAATCTATTATTATTTATCAGTAGGGTCAACAAAATAATATTAATAGATAACCAATATAATAATTTATAGTAACTAGTTCCTTTTAATAATGTAGATATTTACTACCTATTGATTAATCCATATCTCGAGTGCATGCCTATACATATCTTTCTTGCACAACTAGGATGACTGGCAGAAAATGCTGTCTTAGCATTAAGTCCTCCTCTGTACACTGTTTTTGTGCATAAAGTATTAAATAAATAAATTAATGATTTTAGATACACATATCACATAGTCACACCTAGTTTTGTTTTAAAAAAAACTAATAAGTATAACACTTGTATCACCAACTTAATTACTAAAATAATTATTCTACGTCAATACATCATAATTATTACATAAACATGACAGCACGAAAAACCAGACCAACATTTTTGTTTTATTGCGGACCGTATCCTATTTTTTAATCAAGCAACAGCAACTGGCCGGCAAACCTAATTGGCTATAAATATTGTGTCCAATAAAATATATTATAAATACTATTTGCACATCTAGACGCCATTTACATAATTCTATATGGTCGGCAAAATAGATTCGAAGTAAAAGATACGGCGACCTTGAGCAGAGTGGTCTGTTCCGGGTCTGAGCTCGGCTCGCTCGCGGACCGGTCCCGGTGCTCCTTCGTGCACCGCTGGACCAACCAGACCAGATACATTGTTGGACTTGGACATTGTTTTAAAAATCGAGGCTATGCACATCTTTACCTCAGCTTTGCATCTAGACACGGATAAGTACCTAAAATCTAAATGTGAATGAAACAGATCAATTAAAAGAACGTTTATTTTGATAAGTTTGTACTTAGAGTTAGCAAAAACATTTTAATTAAAAAACCTGGATGTCTGGATTGTCTTGGTATTGTAAAAATATAATAGCAACAAACCTAAATACGAGTATTGAACCAATGAGAATTAGATCTACGCAATATAATAAGTTACCAATACTCCACATAATGTGACAGGCGTACCTGTATATTTAGATATATGTATAATAAGTATCTATAACATCATCTATACTTATACCTATAATAAAGCAGTACAAAAATTATGTACAAAGAAAATAAAAAATGGGGACCTAAATAAGCTACTAAACAACACTACTACATACATACTATATTACAAGTGTTATGTAAAAAACATAACATTTACAATAAAGTATCTGTCTTTAAGTTCGCGCATCACGTAAAAAATATTTTACCGATTTAAATGCGGCTTTCACTGTTGGATTACAATTAAAAACTAGTGTGCTGGTCTTCATCAGAAGAGTTGAAGACAAGCAATCGATAAAAAACTATTTGACGTCAGGAAGAATTTTGATTAAATTTAGTATAACTATTGAACTTCATACTTTTGGTCCTGGGTTACACAGGATACTTTTTCCACAGAATAATGTCCACGCGGGCAACTAATGTATAATATATAAGTATAGTATGTTAGCATAAATATATTTTGTATTGTTAATATTTTAGCAATATTAAAATTTATTACTACCTACACAAGTAAATAAAATAACAAAAATAATGTAAAATATTTTATTATGTTTTAGCAAATGTTTTAATGAATTAAATAATGAATAAGGCAATCACGTGGTATTTAATGCGACTATTAAGGAGTTAAATTTCGTACATTAATAATACAAGCAAAAGCTGAGATTAATATACCGATTCGGCGGTTTCACCTATCACAATTTCTTTGGAATAAACATACATCATGTAGTAATTTGTTAAGTAACATTTGGCTCTTCAGTCGTAGAAGGAGTCTTCGGAGAATCTATATGTGACAGGTCATTGCTGCTACTATTGGATTTGATATTTTTGTCAAGAGCTGTCACCACATCGTCGGAATTAGATTCTGTTTCGTTTTCTTTTTCTTCGCTAGATGCAGAATTTACATTTGTCTCGGATACAGTTTCATCTGCCTCAGGTACAACCTTTGTAGCTAAATTAGGTACTTCTATAGATATAACCTCACTCTCACTTTCTTTTGAAGATTCTGGAAATTTGTTTTCTTCAAGTGGTCTAAAGATTTCTTGCAGTGAAGATACTTTCTTTTCTGACGGAATTATTCTATTTAAATACACTAGTATATCCGATAGAGACACGATTGCAATTAATGTATCATCTCTATTTACTAATAATAATCGATGACTTTCAGTTCTTACTATAACTTCTAAGGCCTCGTATAAAGTAATACTTGAACGACACTTTTGTAATTTTTCTTCCCAGTCTTTCTTTTTGTTTCTTACTTCACCTATAGTCAGTGACAAATTGGAATACAATTTTTCACTTACTAGATTTAGTACTTCATACTTAGCATACACGTCAAGCAGCGTACCGTTTTCATCTAAAACTGGTAAAGCAGATATATCATTTTCTAGTAGCAGTTGAAATGCTGATTTAATAGTTGTATCATCTGTTACAGACACAATATCTTCGAAAGTACCAATTTTCAATTCGACTAAAGTTTTGTGGAAAAACGTTAATTCTGGAAACTCGTTAAGGTAAACGAAAAGAAATCTCAATATTCTTTTATGGGACAATATGTACAGAACATCCCCAGTTATAGGATCTAACATCAAAAGACGATGGACTCGATTTTTGTGAAGTAAGTTAATAGCATCGTGTAAGGACTGCCAGGGAGCTACACTGCATAACGGTTTCCGAGTCGGTCTCAATATCTTCCGCCAAGTGTGAAGTGTGTGTCGTTCCAAATCTTCCACTGATACATTCTGAGCATCAAGATGTAATAAAATCCTTATAAAATCTGTAACAGTTATCATGCCAACCAGCATTTTCTTACTCGCATCCCAAAGTGGCGCAGAGCGAATGCCATGTGATATCAAAGTAGGAAATGTTTTCTTCACAAAAAACTGAGTATCGAAAATAATAACTTTTGCAGATTTAGGCAGGATTTCATCACATTTATGATACTTGAAAAAGTTTAATAAAAGTCGCGTTTTGTCTCGACCTCCTATTGAAATTTGTACGATAGACAAATAAGGATCATATTTAGGGAGACCCCTTATTTCCCTGAACAATTGCTTTGCATGTGTTGGATCCAAAGATGCATATGAATTTTTATGGTAAGTAGGTGAGGTTGTCTCAATAGAAGAACGACGAATTTGCTTATTACTTTTCTTCTTCGCAAGATCGGCCACAGGCTGATTGGTTTCTGAATGAGGTTTGGTTCTAAATATATCCATTACTCTCGTAATTGGACTATATTTTCGGGACGAAGCTCCCGTAACAGTGTGGTAATATTTCTTATGAGAATCTTTAGATTCAGAGGAACTAGGTTCTTCATTTGAGGCTTCAGGCGCTTCGCTTGATTTGACTTGTGCCTTTGGTTGGAGTTTTTTGGCATCACTTTTTCTTCTTAAACGGAATATATCGAATATAGAGCTTCTAGGACTAGAAGATGTTCCATGAAATGTTTCATATTCCTTTCCAGATGGATCTCTCTCTGAACTCGAAGGTCTTGAAGTATCAGCTGGTTTGTCTTTAAATATTGATCTTACGTGAGGTCTTTGTAATTCAACGCCTCGAGTACCAAAATGGACAGTATGTACATTTCCGTCGGCAACAGTAGAAGAAGGACTTTTTTCATCAGAAATGGGCAATGTAGTTACGACAAATCTTTTTCTCTCACCAACTACCGTTTGATTATCTTTTTGGGTGTCAATTTGACTCTTCTTCTTCTTATGTTTATGTTTTGCTTTTCCATGCTTTGTTGGTGATTCTGTCGTCGCGGAGTCATTTTCGAGTATTGGATCCATATCCAAATTATATAATACTATTAATTAAACGTGTTGTACCTCAATTGTAGATCATACTCTGGTTTTGCCAAAAGCGATACCTGGAAAACAGAAAAATGTATATGTTAATTTATGGAAGTTTAAAAGTGTCTAGTGTTTAATATTAACAAACTAAACAATTTTGTTTTATTTTATGCCCATAGAATTTAAACACCAATCGCGGCATTTTATCCATGGTTCTTTGTATTAGTTATGACAAATAATAAATGTAATAAATAGTTGATGTTGCTTAAAATAAAATAGCCGTCCAGTTTGGTTTTTGTTTTTTAATTTTGCCCTTAATCTAAACTGACATACAAAAATGTAGATAAAAATTGGAATAACCCCAAGATTTTATTTTAATTATTTAGACTGCATACAAAATACATCATAGATAATAAAATAATAAATACACTTTATGCAGTTAGTTATGTTAGAATACATAATATATTTATATCAAAATAGTCTTATGTCACAGAGATCCCTATTCATATACACCAGAACCCTTGGTATAATTATAATCAATATAACTATATAATAACACAGTATACCTTATAAATAGTTTATCTATTTATCTAGCTGCACTAGAGCTACCAAAAGCTACAGGCCTGTAATGGCATATTATGGGTTATCCAATAATTGTTTCATGAAACAGGTAGTTGTATTCAAGTGCATTTGACTATATAAATTATGAATAGCTTTTCAAAGACTACACTTTCTTTTTTATAGTGTTATAATTATACAGATGATATGAAATAAACGCGTAAGCATTTTTGTATCCCAAACAATAAATGTAAGTATATCGCCATAAATAGCATTTATATTAAACTCTATAAATATTCGGATGTACCTTGTAATAATCGTATCTTCGTATGTTTTTTGGTTTGTCAAGTACAGGGATCCTAATTTGGGGCTAGGTAGGTAATTGGTGTGAATTGTCCCGAATATATTTTATATAACAAACTAGCTATGCCCGGAGTGGTTCCCCCGTGGTATATAAGAATCCTATGAGTTATTCCAGAACCAAGAGTACCAATATACCAAATTCATCAAACTTCATTCAGTCATCGAACCGTTTTTTTATCGATTGCTCGGTTCCTACTCAGCGGATTGAGATACCAAGTACACCAGATTTAAGACAAACCCTAAGCTATCTAACAGTAAAGACGGCATCGCAATTGGGCTAGTCGTTTTTGATGCGTGATAGACAAACAAACAGACAGACTCAATTTTTATGAATGTTATATTATTTATCAATAGCTTATTTTAAGTCCCCTATACTTTTTTGTAATTATCTTCATTGTACAGACTTTTTGTAACATATTTTACTGCTTCATTATAAGTATAGATTTATTTATTTGGTAAGAGCAATAACATTTTAAGCATATTTTCAAAAGGAGGTTAGTAAAGACAATTTATGTCTTTTTATGCACGTCATTCAAGATAATTTTTGTTTTCCGTTACTTAGCAACAATGTGCACCAACTTCACAATGCAGATGTAAGTACAATAATTGCATAACGTGTTAGTATTTTATCATTACATTTATGCTATTTTCACTCCTATAACGTATCACATTAAAGCTCCTATTTGTTGTAGATGCAATTTTAATCTAGTGGGTAACACAATCCTAACATTCGGCACTTGTATGTAAAAAGTTACGTATCTATTGACACCATTTCGACAATAATCAATACTTTTGACGAAGCAAATTCATGACGTATGCGGCAAACGTGATTCATATCGTACCTGATTTCGACGAACAACCATCCTCTATAAAAATTCACAACGTGCTAAGTCACTTTATGTAGGCCTTTCATAATACATTTTGTAGAAACTGCACTGACACGAAATACTATTTTAGTTGAAGTACGTGTACACTATGAAAATTGGAGGGGCCATGTAGCTGTCAAAATAAAACAGGGGTGAGCGACATCTGTGAACGGGAGAGGTAAACCGGTAGAATATAGCATACGAGGGGAATACGTGAAGGGAGTAGTGAGTACTAGGGTTGCTTTTGTGATTTCTCGAATCTTGTTGTAGAGAATCGTGAGATGTCACGACTTGGACTCAATGCAAAGGTTAGGTACGATCGCGGTCTATAAATGTTTATCAGTTTTCAAATTAGATTCTTTACACTATACAATATTTTTTTCAGTCTCCGAAAACAGTTTTAGACATAAAAACAATGAATACTTTTATGAATAAATAAACTGTTTTAGGTTACATATGATAAATCAATCTTCAAAATTATTATAATATCATCAAATTATATATTTTTTCACTACATATTTACCTTAATTTGCGTATTCATAACATTTTGTGTTTATTATTATTTTTATATAGATAGCGGTTTTGCCAGTACATTTATTTACACCTGCGCGCGCATCGCTAGGGTGGCGCGCGGGAAAAACAAAACCAGCTCCGCCATTTGCCATAAATTTTTCATTGTGTGGTTAATAATTATTAACAAAAATGTCGTCTTAACGTAGGGAAAAAGTGCAATACGTAGATTTGACCACAGGGAAATACTAATATAGGCACAAAACTTGAGTGATAGCCTGTTGCCACCAAAATCTAGAGAGAAAACCTGTTCGGTATCATTTTGGGAATTTAACTTTCACTAATTGTTTCAATAATTAAAAGTTAACAATACAAGTCTGTTTTTTCCTCGCAAGTGTGTTGATCAATGAAACGCGTGTGCATAGATCATTACACACTCGACTCCCTAATCGCGCTCGCCGTTAAAAAACTGACACTCGCTCAAGTGACTTTTTGCTGCACTCGTGTTTTTGGAGCCCTCGCTAAAGTACGGGCTCCAATCTAACACTCGGTGCAGCAATAATTCACTTTCCGCTCGATGCACTAATCTTCTATAACATTCAATGCAAATTGATACGACTCGCGCGAATAATACCGGCTCGAATATAATTACCAACATAGCACATTTGTATCATAATGTACTATTCTATATTTATCCTGACGACTGACGACTATCGTGAGCGACCGATTTTCATGTTAATGAAAAAAAACTATGCTCATTACTTAATCAAATCAATACATACACAGTGCAACCAACTTATCTCAGAAGTGGCAAAACAAGGAACTAAACCGCCACGAATGAGGTTCACATTTTCTGTATTTTTACACGACTGCCCAAAAAAAGGAGTGTATTGTTTTTAGCATTCAGGTATGTATGTATGTTTGTATGTACGTGAGTTTCTTTATTACACCATACATTTTAAATGCCTGAACAGATTTAGATGTATGGGGTAACATAGGCTTTAATATGGCGGCAGTATGGCACCATTATCAAACTCGAAAAAATAAAGATTTCTTCGATATTAAAAATATGGGTATTAAATTGAAGGCCTTGATAAGCACATTCCAACAGTATATAATTTAATGGCAAAAGCTCTTTTTTGACAGGGCAGGCGTGTTTTTTTAGCTTTTAAGACCAGGCTCTGCTTTTTAAGGGTTTTTTGCATAAATATGCTGGTTCAACCACAAACCTGATAAATGTGAAACTTAACATTTATGTTTTTGAGATATTTATCTCTCTAAGACTAAGACAAAAACAAGATTAACAAAATTTCATTCGATACATTTTCTTATCAAAAATTACGTTATTTTCGGTAATGTTTACATTTTTCTACTCCACGGGTTAAGTTTTATCTTTAAAATAAATCTCACAGCAACAAAATATAGTTTATTATCTAAGGCTAAGACAAAATTTACCTAACTACATTATTAGCCTGCCAATAAAATAAATAACTTTTGAGACATTCGTCATTTAGTTCCGAGCTAAATTGTGTGTTCAAACAGCGCTCGCGATATTCAACCTTGTTACACAAGCACTTCAGTGCTTATTGCGGGTAGTGGGTGGCAGAGTGTAGGGTAGGTGGCAGGGGAGTGCGGAGTGGGAAAATGTGACCTTGGAGCCTGGCCTTAAGCTAGTTATTCTGTTTTTTGATTGGTCTTCTTATCGATTGACTGGAACACTAATGCCACCATTCAGTTCACAGATAAGTTGGTGGTACTGTAACCATCCTCGACCTAATGACATATATTATGTGCATTCAACTATAAACCTTAGGGCAGTAAACATTCTCAGACCGCGACTGTACCTAGGTACATTTTAAGTTATAGTAATACTTAATTCGCAATGCATTAATTGGTTTAATACTTACTAGCGACGCGCCCCGGCTACGCACGGGTGAAAGTAAGAAAAAAATTGTTGTCGCAAACTCAACCTTCACTCCGCTTTGGGGGCGGTGGCTCGCTTCGCTCGCCGCCTTCCCCCTCGCTATGTTCAGGTCTAGTATGCTCGTTAAAAATATCCAAAACGGCTGAACCGCTTTTGACGGAATTTTCACTAGCAGATAGCTGATATTATAAGGAGCTACTTTTATTTTTGAAAAGAAAAAAAAACACTGAATTTTGCCTACGCGGGCAAAACTTCCGTGAAAAATAATCTAACTGATGGTGAAAACCGCATTAAAATCCGTTGCGTAGTTTATAAGATTAATCGTTACAGACACACAACGGAAAGCGACTTTTTTATACTATTTATTGATGACATATTGTTTTAACTACTTCTACATAATAATCAGTTTTCTGGAACACGAATACATTCCCCATGACAATAAAGTAAGATGATAATTTCAACATTCGATCCCCAAATCCTGATGCCGCCTATCTAAACCGTGGGACTTGAGTATCTGCCGATCTGGCTTTAGTTCATCATCTAATCTACATCTACACTAATATTATAAAGCGGAAAGATTTGATTGTTGGTATGTTTGTAATGGAAATCAAAAAATATACACAAAACCGATTTTGAAAATTCTTACACTCATAGAAAGCTAAATTATCAGGGAGTAACATGGACTGTATTTTATTTTTCAAACAATTAGAGATCCCATGCACGGTATCAAAAATTTGCCTATGAAAACGGAACGGAATGACATGTTTCCGAGGAAACGAAGAATAACAAGTCTATCAACAATGATTACAAGTTATGTAAGTTTATCATTATAATTGTAATACTAGTAAAAAATATGGACTCAGTCTGACATAATCATTTTTGAATTTGATAAATAGGTAAGTACAGAACACAATACAAACCGAGTAAATACGCATTATAATATACTAGTTTTCGCCCGCGACTTACAGTTTATCGCGAATAAAGCATCCTAGATGTTCATCTAGGATATTAAAAACCAGTGCAAAACTATAGCACCAACACTCTTGATGCTTTTTGACAGACTTGTTACTAGATAATATATTGCAACCTGTCATTCCGTTCCTTACAGTAAGTAATCGTCATTTTCCAGTTTTTCCGTGGCAACTTACCATTTTCCGGGGAAAAAGTATCCAATGTTGGTTTCTATATTGTACAGTACCTACAAACTATTACACTAACTTTGTTAACTATCTTTGTTTCTTTATAACTATTTACAGTTTCATCAAAATCGGATCAGCCATATTGGCGTGAAATCTCTCCAAACAAACAAACAAACAACGTTCCACTTATATATATTGGTGTGAAAAAGAAAGAGGATATATAATTCGAAAGAAATCCATTTTTTCTCAGATTCGTCATAAAATGTCCCGCACATTTTATGATACCTACAATAAAAAAACAATAGTTATAGATTTTATAACTGTTCTTAAAGTTCTTGTAACGAAGTAGTTAATGAAAAGCGTTTTTTCGGTGTATGAATAAATTTAAAGTTTTTTAAAGCAACATAATTTGAGATAATTGCAGTAAAATGAATTGAAATACCATTTGATTGTATTAAAACAAACTGCGATCCGCGGCTCTGTCTGCGTATTCAATGATAAAAGGTATCCTATATGTTACTCAAATATGTTTATATGTGAGACTGTGTTAGCGAATACAAACAAACTGCGCTCTGCGGCTCTGTCCGCGTATTCAATGATAAAAGGTATCCTATATGTTACTCAAATATGTTTATATGTGAGACTGTGTTAGCGAATACAAACAAACTGCGCTCCGCGGATCTGTCCGCGTATTCAATGATAAAAGGTATCCTATATGTTACTCAAATATGTTTATATGTGAGACTGTGTTAGCGAATACAAACAAACTGCGCTCCGCGGCTCTGTCCGCGTATTCAATGATAAAAGGTATCCTATATGTTACTCCAATATGTTTATATGTGAGACTGTGTTAACGAATACAAACAAACTGCGCTTTGCGGCTCTGTCCGCGTATTCAATGATAAAAGGTATCCTATATGTTACTCAAATATGTTTATATGTGAGACTGTGTTAGCGAATACAAACAAACTGCGCTCCGCGGCTCTGTCCGCGTATTCAATGATAAAAGGTATCCTATATGTTACTCCAATATGTTTATATGTGAGACTGTGTTAACGAATACAAACAAACTGCGCTTTGCGGCTCTGTCCGCGTATTCAATGATAAAAGGTATCCTATATGTTACTCAAATATGTTTATATGTGAGACTGTGTTAGCGAATACAAACAAACTGCGCTCCGCGGATCTGTCCGCGTATTCAATGATAAAAGGTATCCTATATGTTACTCCAATATGTTTATATGTGAGACTGTGTTAACGAATACAAACAAACTGCGCTTTGCGGCTCTGTCCGCGTATTCAATGATAAAAGGTATCCTATATGTTACTCAAATATGTTTATATGTGAGACTGTGTTAGCGAATACAAACAAACTGCGCTCCGCGGCTCTGTCCGCGTATTCAATGATAAAAGGTATCCTATATGTTACTCAAATATGTTTATATGTGAGACTGTGTTAGCGAATACAAACAAACTGCGCTCCGCGGCTCTGTCCGCGTATTCAATGATAAAAGGTATCCTATATGTTACTCAAATATGTTTATATGTGAGACTGTGTTAGCGAATACAAACAAACTGCGCTCCGCGGCTCTGTCCGCGTATTCAATGATAAAAGGTATCCTATATGTTACTCCAATATGTTTATATGTGAGACTGTGTTAGCGAATACAAACAAACTGCGCTCCGCGGCTCTGTCCGCGTATTCAATGATAAAAGGTATCCTATATGTTACTCAAATATGTTTATATGTGAGACTGTGTTAGCGAATACAAACAATCTACCAAAAAAATACTGTTTTTTTGCTTTCTCATACCTTTTTCCGGGATATAAGTATTTTACAATATATCTGTATTATATATACAGATATCATTGTAAAGTACTGTATAGGTCTGTATTGTACAGTACCTATGTACAAAATTTCATCGAAATCTGTTAAGCCGTTTTATAAGTATAAGTATTTTACAATATATCTGTATTATATATACAGATATCATTGTAAAGTACTGTATAGGTCTGTATTGTACAGTACCTATGTACAAAATTTCATCGAAATCTGTTAAGCTGTTTTAGATTTACGTTTTTCCCGCGGGATTTTTCTTTTTTCTGGGATTTCCTTTTTCACTTACTATTTCAATTGATTAATGTTTTGATTATCTATGTAACTATACTTATAATAAACCAATAGGAACGAAAAAGTCTGTTCAAAGAAGATAATTAAAAAGGAAATGGTCTAGGGTACATAAAATAAGCTACTGAACAAGAATATAACATTTTAAAATTCATGTCTGTCTGTATGTTTGTTCGCGCATCACGTAAAAACTACTGGACCGACTGCGATGCGGTTACTGTTGGATAGCTTATGGGTTGACTTAAAAACTGGGGTACTTGGTATCTCAATCTATTGAGTACAAGCCGAGCAATCGATAAAAATATTTTTGACGGCTGAAGAAATTTTGATCAAGTGTTGGTATATTGGTATTTTAGATCCTGGTATAGCACATAGAGAACTTTTAACCTAGAGAAATGACCACGCGTGGAAAGCCGCGGGCTTGTAACATAATTATCTTAAGCCGTTTGCGATTTAGCCGTGGGATTTATATTTTTCCCGGGATTAAAATAATTCTATTTTCTATTTCAAATTAATCTGTTTAGCCGTTTTGATGTGAAAGAATAGTAGTACTAAACTACCAAAATTTTCCCGTTTTCCTGTGTGATCTTTCAATTTACCCGGAATAAATGTATCTTATGTTGACCTCTGTATTGTACAATACCTACCTATATTTAAAACTTTATCATAGCTTTTGATGTGAAAGCTAGTTATTCTATTCGTATGCCAGAATAAATGAGAACCAGACAAACGAGAAATAATCAATTTTTGTTTCGGAATTGGTCTGCCAGACAATTAAATAACTTTTAAATCGCATTTGGTCTGCCAGACAAAGAAATACTGAACCAAACGAAGAGAGAAAATATTTTCTCAATTCGTTTGCCAGACATATTGAGAATCGGGCAAACCGCGAAACCACCTCCTCATTTTCCCGTCTTCCCGTATTTATTTTCTTTTCCGGGATAAGAACTATGTTGGGTCTCTGTTATATACAGTATTCTCGTGCACACTTTCATCAAAATCGGTTCAGCCGTTTTGGTGTGAAAACTCCCCAAACAAACAGACTACACTTCACTTTTATATATTATTAGGGACCTTGACAATACAATACAATACAATACAATACAATACAATACAATACAATACAATACAAATACACTTTATTGCACACCAAAAAATAATACAAATAAAGATACAACTTCTAAATTAAAGAGTACAATTGGCGGTCTTATCGCTAAACAGCGATTTCTTCCAGACAACCTTAGTATGGAGAGAATCAGAGATTAAATACCTTTCAGTCACAATAATATAGTTAATTAACATACATACTTATTACAATATAATAATACATATCTGTCTTTTATACACTTACTAGCTTTCGTCCGCGACTTCGTCTACGCGGACTATTTATCGCGAAAAAAAGGTGTCATTCGTTTTCCACCCGGTTATTTAATTTCGGGTTCCACCCAAGATGGAGGCAGTGTTCCACTCGCGAATAAATAATATAATATTTAATTCGCGTTCCACCCGAAAAGTAATTCAGTTTCCACTCACAACCACAACAATGGATAAGTGTACGGTTGGACAAAATATGCAAGATCTTAATTTTATTTTAATTGTAAAAAAAAAGAAGATGTTTAGTATGGCTACAAAACTTTGTTGCTAAAAGATATGTTATTTTTAGTAAACTGTTTTATATTCTTATAGCTATAGCTCAAATATAACTGATTATTAGTTCCTGTATATCTGTGTTTTTTTGATTTTAAAAACTTTGTGGTATGTGTTTTATTTATAGTAAACTGTTTTATATTCTCATAGCAAAGCATAATGAGAATAGTCGATTTAAAACTACGATGTTTCGGTAGGTATATATGTTATATTTGTGAAATATTTTATTATTTATTATGTTACTTACTGTAAATAATTAAAATGTTGAAACTATTTGTGCTAGTGATTGTTCGTGCTAATTTCCTTGAAACATATTTTAATGCTTATTTAACATCGTTTATTATTTTGAATTAACATTGTGAGAAATAAAAAGATGTTTAAGATTTACCTTTTTTTCCATCGGTAGGTACTCTTGCTTTTTGCTCTATTTTGATATTCGTAAGTTATTTTGGTTCTATGTAGGTTAAAAACGAAATCCAAAAACTAAGAGGGTGGAATCAGGTTTAATTATTATTACTTTTTACTTGTGAGTGGAAAATGTGGGTTGAAAACGAATGACACCGAAAATATGTTCTTCTAGGATGTTAAAAACCAATGCAAAAGTATAGCACCAACGCTTTTGATGGATTTTGACAGACTTTTTATTATTTCGTTTCCATGGCAACCGTTCCTTACAGCGAGTAATCGTCATTTTTCAGTTTTCCCGTGGAAACTTCGGTTTCTGGGATAAAATGTATCCTATACATATTACACAGTATTTACAAAGTTTCATCAAAATCGGGTCAGCCGTTTTGGCGTGAAAGCTTGAGGACAAACAAACAAACAGACAACGTTTAATTTTTATATATTGGTGTGGATAATAAAGCAATAAGTAACAAAAGGTCTAAACAATGAATATAATAAAAATAAAGTCTTCGGTACATAAATTAAGCTACTGAACAAGACTTTAACACTTTCTTAGATGGTGTCACGTAAAAACTAAACCAATTGCAATGCAATTTTCACTGTTGAACAGCTGAGTTTGGCTTAAAACTGGTGCACTTAGTATCTCAATCGGATGAGTACAAAGCAAAGCAATCGATAAAAAACAATGACGAACGGCTGAACGAAATTTGATATTTTTGTACTATATCGGTACTTTGGTCCTGGAATAACACACAAGCTATTTTTAATCCAGAGAAACAACAACGCGGGCGAAGCCGCGGGCACAGCTAGTAGTTATAATAAAGCAGGAGGTAACAAAAAGTAAGTAAAATGAAGATAATTAAAAAATAATCATCATATATCATTTACACTACTATTATAAAGAGGAAAGATTTGATTGTTTGTATGTTTGTTTGTTTGTAATGGATAAACACAAAAAAATATAATCCGATTTAATAAAATCTTTTACCTGTAGTTAGCTACATTATCTGCGAGTAACATGGGCAGTATAATATTTTACAAAAAATTAGAGATCCCTACGAAAATTGCAATAATGTAGCCCAAGGTATCAAAATTAATTAACGGAGTGACGTTGCCATGGAAACGAAATAATAACAAGTCTGTCAATTAGGTGAGTAATAATACAGTTGTCTATGGTCAAAAATACTGCTGCCAATGATTTTGAATTACGCTTATTGGCGTTTTCTTTTAGAAGTTACTATTGTTATATGAAAATCCACACCAACACACAAAAGTTAAACGTTGTCTGTTTGTTTGTTTGGGGAGTTGTAACGCGATAACGGGTGGATTGATTTTGATGAAATTTGGAATGGAGATAGCTTATACCCTGGAATAACACATAGAATACTTTTCATCATCATCATCATACTTCACTTTCAAACGGCTGAAAAGATTATGATAAAATTTGGAATGGAGATAGCTTATACATTGGAATAACACATAGGATACTTGCATCATCATCCCTCACGCGGGTGAAACCGCGGGGCGCAGCTAGTCAGGGTTGATAAAAAACATGTTTTATTTGTTTCTGACAGTTCTTTTGATTTATTTAAAAAAAACAAACAACTCATGTTTTTTAAATTTATTTGATTTTTATTAAAATTTTCGTGTTTTTACCGTAAACAGTACTTTTGACTTATCTGCTCTATTCCCTACGGAATGAAGTCGCTTTTCCTGTGTAATATAACTATCATCGCAAAATAAATAATAGTATGTCATCCAAACATGCAAACAAACGGTAATCGAAAACATTTGAGAACGACTACTAGACCGATCGCGATGCAGTTTTCATTGTCGGGTAGCCTTGATTTAAATCTGGGGAACCTTGTATCGAGTAGAAGCGAATCTTAATCCGATGAATAGCGGCAATCGATAAAATATTATTTGATGGCTGAACTAAATTTGATAATTATTGTGCTTCATGAGTACTTTTGGACCTGGAATATCACATAACACGAAGGACAAGCCGCGAGTACAGCTAGTACTCATAATAAAGCAGGAAGTAACAAAAAGTTCGTATAAAGAAGATTATTAAAAAAAAGGTAATAATTCTGTCTGCTTGTGTCTGTTCACGCATCACGTAAAAACCGGACCGCTTGCGATGCGATTTTCACTGTTGTATAGCTTAAGTTTTGACTTAAAATCTGCTGTAATTTTCATCTTAATATAATGAGTAGAAGCGGAGTAATCGATAAAATACTATTTATTGGTGAACGAAATTTAGTATTTTATACACTAGTTTTCCCGCCCGCGACTTCGTACGCGCGGACTACTGTTTATTGCGAAAAAAGCATCCAATTTTCTTATAAGATATTAAAAACCAAAAGTAGGTATAGCACAATGCTTTTGAAGTTTTTTGACAGACTTGTTATTTCGTTTCCATGACAACCACAGACCATTCTGTGATGGCAACCATTCCCTACAGTGAGTAATCAACATTTTCCTGTTTTCCCGCGGAGACTTTCAATTTTCCGGGATAAAAAGTATCCTATGTTTTATTCTAGGGTATAATCTGTCTTCATTCTAAATTTAATGAAAATCCGTCCTGCCGTTATCGCGTGAAACCTCCCCAAACATACAAACAAACAGACAACTTTTCACTTTTATATATTGGTATGGATTTTAGGTACTTTTGGTCTTGGAATATCACATTGAATACTTTACCATAGAAAAATATCCACGCGCAGATAGTACTTATCCTAAAGCAGGAAGTAACAAAAATTATGTACAAAGAATGGTCTAGGGTACTTAAAATAAGCTACTGAAAAATAATACGGGACGGTTCACACCAATTACCTAGCTCCAAACTAGGACACCCTGTACTATGGACACTAGATACCGGATAAACATACATAGATACGAATATTACCTACATCCATGACTCGGAAACAAACATTTCTGCTCATCCCACAAATGATTGCACCTAGCGGGATTCGAACTCGCGACCATTTTATTTCGTAGCTACGGAACTATCCACTACACTAGACCGGTCTTTGTATCTCAACTCGATAAGTAGAAGCCGAGGAATCGTTAAAAAACTATTTGATGGCTGAACTAAATTTGGCATAAAGTACAGATTAAACCATTGGATAGTTAACTTTTCCCAGAAAAATGTCCACGCGAACATTTCATCTATACTTATAATAAAGCAATCGGAACGAAAAAGTCTATACAAAGAACATAATTAAAAAAGAAATGGTCTTATTTAAAAATTCGTGTCTGTCTGTATGTTTGTTCGCGCATCACGTAAAAACTACTGGACCGATTGCGATGCGGTTTTCAATGTTGGATAGCTTATGTTTTGACTTAAGAACTGGGGTACTTTATATCTCAATCCGAAGAGTAGAAGCCGAGCAATCGACAAAAATATTTTTGACGGCTGAAGGAATTTTGATCAAATGTTGGTATATTGGTATTTTAGGTCCTGGAATAGCACAAAGACTACTTTTAACCTACAGAAATGACCACGCGTGCGAAGCCGCGGGCATCAGCCAGTGAATTAGTAAATTTAATACATTGAAGTCCTTCCCTGAAGTGGATATATGAATAGTTGTATCGTTGTCTTTAAAAGTGAAGAAGCAAAATAGATTAAGATATCTGCAAATAATTGCAGTTATACAATTATATAATTGTAAATAGCTCCCACTAATAAAATATAAATGAAATCCCCTTAGAGTTTCTTGGTGCTCTCTTCTCTAACGGGCGTATTTCCGAAGCACCGATAGAGTCAGAAGGGTATTATTTCCTTTTCTAGTGTGACATAGACATAGACATAATTTTATTGGTAATTTTCCGATAGTGTGAGATTTAACTCTGTTGGCACATGACAGGGAAATTTCCTTTTCAAACTCCTTTGAGTTATACATACCTACTTAGTTTACCTAATTGTTATTGATATGATCTTTTTATAATATTTTATGTATTTCTCCTTGTTCATGAGATGTTAATTCTGATTTGTAAAAGTGCTATTATTTTTGCCTATTTACAATAAATACTTTGACTTTAACTAGCTTAAAAGCTAAAAAAACACGCCCGCCAAAAAATAACTTATGCCAATAAATTATATACTGTTGGAATGTGCCTAGGAAGGCCTTCAATTTGATACCCATATTGTAAAATTAGAAGAAAACATATTATTGTCGCATTTGAAAATGAAGCCACACTGCCGTAATACTGAAATTTTTCAAAAAAAATAGCCTCGGGTGGTTGTAAGGATACTAACGATACCCCATACATCTAAAGCTATCTGTTCAGGCATTTAAAAGTTATGGTGGAATAAAGAAACTCACATACATACAAACATACATGAATGCTAAAAACATTACACTCCTTGTTTTGGGCAGTCGTGTAATTAGATAATAACATCTCTTTTCTTACATCGAATTGATAAAATATTTTAAATTTCAACAAAATTGCTTATGTGGTTTAGAAATGATCACGACTTTACATAAGAAGCAGCCCTTGACAAGCTAATCCAAATAACAGCTCTACTGAAAATTTGTGTTTTTGTATGCGGTCTTATACATTGCGGCTATCTTTAAATCTATTAAAGTACCTTACGATAATATAAAAATAATGTTTCTATAAGAAGCGGTATTAAATCCCTTACCGGGCAACAACATTGATTGTACTTACAGGTGGATGGAGCGTGACAGGGCGTCGCGGTTTATATTTAGGAAAATTCTGCTTGACACAAAGCGCATGCGTGCTGAAACGATGACGTCATGCTTCATCATGAATCAATTACGTCACTATGCCAGGTGTTCGCGGTAAACGATGACGTAGCGGTGAGGATAGAGAGCGGAGGAGTAGAAAATCAATACATGTTGGTAATAATACACTTCCTCCGGTTCAGTGACGTACATTTCAGGTACACGTCTCACTGCCAGCTATAAAACTACGTCCAAATAATGATGTCGTAGGATTTTTGTGACGTCAAGATTATGAAAACGGGGTAAAGATTGTTGTGATATCGTGTTCTCATCCATCTTACTATAGCATTTTTTTTTCTTTTGTCTCTGCTCTCCTAGAGCTCTTTCCTCGTGTTGATAATTTTATTTGTAAACAATAGCACAAACATACTTAATCATTCAAAGGACAGCCATAGAATAAATAATAGTACAAGTACTGAGACACATCGGCCAGGTGGAGTGACGACCTGCGAAAAGTGGCCGGCAGAAACTAGATGAGAAGAGACAAATATCGGGCTCTGTGGCGTTCTTTGAGCGAGGCATATGTCCAGCAGTGGATAAATACGGGCTGATGATAATGATGATGAGACATATCTGTTATATTATTTTATTAAGGGCGACACTGTATAAACAAGAGATGAGGCACACATATCTAAAGATACATAGGTGTTATGTATTTTTTACTGACTACGGCGAAGCAAGGGAAGGGTGGTGAGTTTAACAGTCTATGTATGTATTTCTCTATGTTTGTTGGTATGTGGATGTTCCACCATAGTGTCGCCCCTGTGGGTTCGATTTTGACAAACGAGGTGTCAATAGATTCGTCTTCAGTTATTGAATGTCATAAGCTATTTTTTTTTACTTCTGTGATGTAATGGAAGGGTTGTTGTTCAAACTAAAAACTTAGTCCGATTTAGACAAGCGAGATGTCAATCGATTTGTCTTAATTTATAGTGTCATAATTAGGCTATTTTTACACGACTACTACAAAGCAAAGGAAGGGATAACCCTAAATGCAGCTTCATCGCAAAAGTGTCATAAACTATTTTTACCCGATCGTAGTCTAGTTTTAGTTTTTGAACTTACGTCTTGTTAAGCAAATGTAGATGCACCCGCGGCATAGCGCGCATTCAAATTTTTCTCGCTCCTCCCCAAACCCTCTCTCTCTCTAACCCCCACCAACAACCTTTAATCCCACAACCAACCCCAACCCCTTCAATAGACCCCTATGACTTACTTCCTTTACGAGTTTTTCCAATACGCTATATGCTATGCTATAAAAGGCACTAGCCTTCGCCCGTGACTTCGTCCGCACAAACTTCAGTTTATCCCGAAAAAATAGCATCCTATGTTCATCTAGGTTATTTAAATCCAATGTAAAAGTATAGCACTAACGCTCTTGATGCTTTTTGACAGGCTTGTCATTATTTCGGTTTCACAGCGTGTCATTCCGGTCCTTACAGCGAGTCATCGACATTTTCCCATTTTCCCGTGGCAACTTACCATTTTCTGGGATAAAAAGTATCCTATGTTGGTCTCTGTATTGTAAAGTATTTATTTACAAAGTTCATCAATATCGGATCAGCCATTTTGGAGTGAAAGCTCCCCAAACAAACAAACAGACAACGTTTCACTTTTATATATTGGTGTAGATACATTACTTTTCATCAATATTAACGGAACTGCCGCATAACAATATTCATCACCACCAATAACATCGCTATCACAGTGGAACAGCGTCTCACAAAGGACCACTAGCTTAGAAAACTGCTTTCTTGGTCGACTGCTCACGTGCTATTCCTACTTCACCTACTTGATTTTACCACGTTTTTATTAAGTCACTTTCTTGTCTGTCTGTCTATCTGTATGTCTGTCTGTCTGTATACATATCGTTCCGGGAGGAATCTTGCGCTCATTTAGATATCCGGCTGAAACTTTCAGGGTAAGTCACAACTCGAAGAAAATGGAATAAAAAAATTAAGAAAATTGTTTTTTAATCTACATTTGCTGCTTGTTTCTAAAGTGAACTTCAAGTCTAACACTGTATCTCTCTCTCTATAATGCTTTTGAACTTCAAGTTTAACACTGTGTCTCTATGATGCTTTTGAACTTCAAGCCTAACACTGTGTCTCTATGATGCTTTTGAACTTCAATCGATACCATGTTTATTCATATTTTTCTGTTAAACAATGACAAATGTGGAATAAATTAGAAGTCATAATATTATGTAGATTAGCAGATAGGTCTGTTTATCACCGCGTGACCTAGGACGCATGTATAATGGAAGTTAAATGATGCACACAACATATCGTTTAACACTAGTTCCGACAATGTTTATATAGAATAATATGCTCATTCTCTTTCGCCTTTATACTTACCTACATGATATTTTCAGTTACGAAGATGTTTTCTTCAGGTTTATTGTCTTACTGACGAAGTTGTACTCGAAAATCCCACAACAAAACCCCTTTTATTAACGGGTCCACGGGGAATTTTATGTTCTTAAAGATTTATTTGTTGACCATTAACACTAGAGATTAAATTATGTCTATGGGTCTCTACTTCAAAGATACGTACGCACATTGTATGTACTAGATGCATGATAATAAGAAATTAAAGCATATTGAATGGTTCAGAATGCACCGATTCCTGTCTAGCCTGCTCTGTTTATTTATTCATAGCTCGCATGTTCCATAACAACCCAGATTGAAGCTGTACAGCTACAATAAAACCCAAGGTTTTAAAATAAGAATATCTCGTTGATTATCGCTTGCATTAATACGTTATGATCGTTTTTTAGCGTATTGCGAGTCGTTGTTAAATTATAATTTACATTGGCAAGTTGCTATATTTAAATATAGCCTTGGAATGAGCGCCTAGTAGGTATATGTTTTTATCACAGCGTGATAGCTATCTTGAAGAACCTATTCCTTCCATTATTCATACCAATATATAAAAGTGAAACGTTGTCTGTTTGTTTGTTTGGGGAGCTTTCACACGATTACGGCTGGACGGATTTTGATGAAACTTGGAATGGAGATAGCTTATACCCTGGACTAAAACATAGGATAGTTTTTATTCCGGAAAATAGTAAGTTTCCACGAGAAAACAAGAAAAACTGGTCAAATTTTGATTACTCGCTGTAAGAAACGGTTGCGGAAACGAAATAACAAGTATGTCAAAAAACAACAAGAGTGGTGCCACAGAATACCTAATAATACTAAATAGGGGTGC
This sequence comes from Alsophila aescularia, assembly GCA_946251855.1. Taxonomy (NCBI): domain Eukaryota; kingdom Metazoa; phylum Arthropoda; class Insecta; order Lepidoptera; family Geometridae; genus Alsophila; species Alsophila aescularia. Next base: position 55,914,978 of record OX276375.1, read on the forward strand.
TATACCTACTTTTGCATTGATTTTTAATATCCTAGAAGAACATAGGATGTTTTTTTTCGCGATAAACAGTAGTCACGAATAGTAGTCGTGCTTCGCACGAGTGGTCATTTCTGTAAGTTAAAAGTACTCTATTTGCCAAGACCTAAAATAACAATATACTAACATATTTTGATCAAAATTCCTTCAGCCGTCAAAAAGTTTTTTATCGATTGCTCGGCTTCTACTCATCGAATTGGGATACCAAGTACCCAAGTTTTTAAGTCAAACCATAAGCTATCCAACAGTGAAAACCGCATTTCAAATGATCCAGTAGTTTTTAAGTTATGCGCGAACGAACATACATACAGACAAACAAACAGAAAAACAGACAGACACAAGTCTTAAAAATGATATATTTTGGTTCAGTAGCTTATTTTAAGTACCCTAGACCAAATTTTTTTAAATTATCTTTGTAGTCATTTACGTACTTATTGCTTTATTATAAGATATAGATAGATATGTATATGGATTTATTACATTTTGTTACTAGAGCATCCCCGATTCTAGACATTTAAATATGTGTGAGAAGTTATAAAACTGTATGGTATACCTATACGAAGAATACATTATATTCCCTTCCTTTTCATAGATAATAGTAGAAAAATGTAAAACATTGGCCTTTTTACAATCAAAATACGTTTGATTGAGGCACAAGTATTAAAACTCAGAAACATCGTTTAATTCCTACGTGCTTAAATTTACGTGCAATCTCTTATCACTTTCATTATCGCCACAAAATCTCGGCTAATCCAACATCTTGAGCCACGGAAATGCGTATTTTGTAAATAGCCCGTCGAGTCGCGCGTACTTGAGGACGTCCTTATTGATAAGAGCTTATCCATTTATCAATTGAATTTCACTTGATATATGAACATTTAAATCGATTTATCAATAATCGGTTTTACTTTGTTATTTAACGATTACGAATATGGTGTCAATAGCAAGTTTATTTAAAGACGTTTATTAACATAAGATATTACTACTTACGACATTTTATTTAGGTTAATGCAAACTCACAAAATTATGTTGTGCAGTTGTGAAGTGAGCTCGCATTAGGTACTAAGTATAATTGTAATTAAAGTTATCTATTAGATATACCTTTCTATAGTTATCTCAGAATGATCTTACGTAGTTATTTCACCATTTATAACTTTACGTATTATTGTGCGAGTTTTATATGTACCTACCTACCTTGTATTTAGATATGATATCTTTAATAAAACATTGTTTTTGGTCGGTGTTAGATAATCATAATTAAATAGAACTTTGATAACTTTGTTTTGTGCTAGGTATTTTGAAATTTATAAGATTGGATATGGCTATATTACCTACCCCATTTTTCCACTTGCTAGATAGTTTACAGGTGGTTTGACTAAGAACTTTTATTGACTATTAATAAGATAAATATACCTACTGTGAAGTACTCTAATATTTTGATAATTATTTTGGTGTTATTATATCAACATTACCGTTGTTGATTAGCTAGTAATGTATTTATAACACTAATCTTAACACCTGAGCAAATTCTAATGCACCTGAAAACTACACGCTGAAAATTACTAAACAACCGTGAAACTGAAACGAATCTCTGTAACAATAGTCTCTTGCGTACACAAATACTTGGTTATGAGCCAAAGCATCCCATGATTGTATGTACCTAGGTATGTTGAAAGGGCCATGTGATAGTCTACGATTTCGTCCATGTATTGATAGAGGAGCATGAGCAACAACAGCCTAGAAAGGTATTTTAGTACTGAGCGCTCTCAAACTTAACCTCAAAACACAACATGAACCTTTACAAGCTCAATATGGCATTATCTAGGTTTAATTACCGATATAGATGGTATACTTACAACGGAGATCATTACGGTGAGCCCCTCTAGCGCCGACTATTTATGAACACTTCACACACACTCTCGCAATCTGCATTAAGCATCCAATACAGCGGACAGTTTCACAGGCGCAGCGCTCGCGACGAATTGAGCATGGTACATCTGGATAACTGGTCGATTATACGAGCGGTTTACAATATGAGCACTAGGACTGGAATTGATGAAGCTACTGTTTTGTCAGCGTAGACCGCCATGCCCAATTAGTACAATTTACAATCGAGCCACAGATTGTTCCCACAACGCGCTGACGGCATCGAAACAAGTGAGTCGCGTTCACGCCGCGGAAATGTTTCTCTGCGCTCACAGCGCGCGCGCCGCTGCGTTCGTGCACAGATATGGGCCGCACGCACACACGCGTCCTCCTATCATAACACACACATACGGTATCAAGTACAGATGACGCAGCTGAGACTTAGCTCAAACACAACAACTCGCTCGCTCCGTACTGATGCCTCTGGATGTACATCTTTTTTCACATTTTGGCATAGAACTCTAAAACGATGAAGCTTAAAAATTATTTGAATTAAATTTAAAACGTACAAGCAAAGTCCTTTAATTTATGACATAAACAAACATCCTATACCTATTATACGCGTTTGTCACACTTTCTGCCCCGACCCTCTCCCTTAATATATTGCGCGATTAACTTACGCAACAAACGCCTCAAACGATTCGGCTCATAATTATATGAACTTTTAAACTATATTCTATCTATATTCCAGACATGAAGATCGGATCAACGAATGTTTTTAATGTTTTCGTCGAACAAACATAGTACTTACAAACGCCGATTGGTTGCATAACTCGTAAATCAAGCCGAAAATTAATATAAGCATTTATTTTGTTCTAGTCCTAGCTTGTACACTATCAATACAATTATCAGATTATTTAGTACTTACTAGCTGCCATGTGCCCGGTGCGCCCGTAGTTTTCCAGTTATCCAGCGAAAATTTTGCATTTTCTCGTGGGAAAAGTAGCTTATGTCCATCTGGAATATAGTGTAGCTTCCTATTATAGTGAAATAAATTATCAAAAGATATCATTAAGTATTAGATATTAGCAGTGACAAACAAATTGACTACAACAAACTTCTTAATAATATTAATGTAGAAGTGTACATTTCCAAATTAAAAACTTTAGATTTTCAAAAAACACTAAATCTTCTTAGGTGGTAAACCCACGGTAAACCACACACTTCAATTCTTTCAATTCAATATATTTTTTGTTCGTATAGGATCAAGGAAGCACTTATGATTGTTAAATGAACCAGCACAACCGAAAAGAGTCGATAAAACTACGTGGGTTTTATATTTCGTTATTGATCAAATGCTCTCAGCCTTTGTACGAAGGTACTACTTCCAAGATACTGCTGTCTCAACTCATCGTAAGATAGTTTTCATGAGCAGGTTTACAAAAAAAATTGATCAATGAGTCTGCTAAACTGGCTACATAATACAGTTATTTATTAATAGGCTTTTGGTTGATTAATACAGCAAGTCAAGTTCAAACTCAGTTGCGATTCTCATTGATTAAGTACGTAACGGCGGAGTTTATTTTAATTACGCAGTAACAATTTTCCTGATTAAAATTAATGTTCTGTGCATAAAACTTCCTTGAATGTTATACTATTTGTACTATGAATTATTTCTATAGTATCTACTATTGTCTATTGTAAAGCGGAATTTTCCATGCGTATTTTGTTTCTATTTCGTCCGTAGATTTCGTCAGTCTTGAACGCTCAAACTACAGAATCCATCGTCATTTGTTTATCGTAGTTATCTATGTTCTTTTTGGCGACTATCACCTGCATCTACGCGTCACCGGAAATTATAGCATAAAGATAAACGATGACAAAACTAGCAAACAAAGTACGTAGCAGTAGTAATGATCATAGTCGACTAGTCATAGATGTTAAGTAGCTATACATACGTGTATATTAAAACACCTCTGCATCTTTTTTTTCTCTACTTGTAAGATCCATCTAAGCCTGCAGCGATGTTGGAGGACTGTCGGGTTCCTGAAAGCACAAAATAAATAATAATACAAGTACTGAATGGCTCTAGACTAGTTCCGCACTTACGCATGCGGTCCATCATCTATCATGCAATGAAGATTGATAAAATTTACAAAAAAACCTGCTCACATAGAAACAAGTAGGTAGTTCCAAGTAGTATTTTCAATTACATCACCAGCTTTGAGGTTGAGGACGCTCCTACTAAATTATCCAAATTAGGTACTTACGTATGTTTTTTCCTTGAATTACCACAGAAAAGGTACTTCTTGGCCTCTTACAACATCTCCAAATCAGCAACATCCTTGCTTATTACTTATCCATCTTACACTAACGTTTTCAAAACTACAAGGAAACAAATTACGCAGAATCTATTTTAATTAGGCAAGTAAAAGTTAAGTTGGATTCATGTACTAGAGAGTTCACGATCCGTACATAAAGTACTCCTATCACAACTTTACAACATTGTACCAGGTTAATTGCAACATTATCTACTAATCTTACTTTACCTATTATTAGGTAGGTATTCAGTAAAGCACTCTGCCTGCAGTACAGTTAGCTGTCCACAATAAAGTACTAAGTATTTATAATCACAAACATTTGTGCTAATGAACATGTCCCAGTTCGAAAATTCCATGTTTATGACGTTACCTTAGATCTTATCTGCTGGCGCTGATTAACCTTTATAGGCAGGCCAGCTTGGAAGGTAATTCTGATTTCTCTGGCCATCGTATTAATTTGGTCCAAAATAAGCATTTACGTGCATCGATACTACATCGATTCTACTCGTACGTACGATTATTGCTTGTAAGCTTTAGCAACTGTTAGTAATGAGATATCACTATCTAATCAAGTTTGAGACTAATCATGTTGCTTCTTGCTGTTTGCTGCTTTTGCTTTTAATGTGAGCTTGCGCTTTTATAACAAAACTGTTAGGTTTGAAAACTATTTATGTTACAGTACAGGAAAACTATCGATTGATTCTTGAAAAATGAGATCATAAGATTCCGTTTATAAGCCATAATTAAAGACTGCATTTGTTTTTCTAAATAAAACACACCAAACTCCTAATAAATTATAGGGTTAGTCCATCTAGTACTACTATTTAGCTCTAAGATACAATTCAATCAATTTTTCAATTTTTTCACAAAAAAACGTCTAATTGGTTCTACTTATCAGTATGATATTGGATTCTAACAAATTTGTTTATAAGCCGTCCATTTAGTTTTGAGGTTCTATTCCTCCTTGCGGTAAACACAGACTAGAAACACTGTTCCATTTAGTTCTACTGAGGTCTATGGGGTCCCGAAATGAGACCTCACTAAAAGCTTGGCAGCTAACCCTAATTATATCTTCAAAGTTAAAAAAAACATGAGACAGTTTATGGACAGTACAATTCTTTCGCTGCGGCACACCTTCGATCGGTGGCCCGAGAAGCCTGCAGTGAGGAGGCGATGACGGTAAGCTTACACTTTCCGAACAGTTTCGATTTTCACCTTTGACAGGCGGACAAGTCCTTTGTCGATGAGTCGGCGATGCGACGGCATCGATTATGTGTAAAATTAGAATAACTGGACGGTTGCCCGCGGTGCGAGCAGCAAATATAGTACTGGGGCATGCGACCAATCGTAACAGCCGCAAATACATGCATTGCCGTGTGTACTCGGACACTACTGGAACACTTAACCCCCCTCTAACAAATTTAATATTTGGGAATTCATCAGCATCATCTCTCATCATCACGCTGACCCTGTGCGGTTTTCGTACATACTGTTTCCTCACGAGATTTTTACTTCGCCGTTTTTGAGCGATGGATTTTAAAGCGCGCATTCTGCCGCTCTCGGCCACCACCAGTCTTCGGATATTGAAAATTCTTAATATATTATCCATTTAAATAAAAACTTCAATAATTATAAGAAGTACAGAAACCTGTTTTTTTTTTATGAAAACGGCCCTATCAAAACGAGTCAACAGTGGTCATAATATAGTGTCAGTGAAACTGGTGGTATGACAAAAAATTATAGTAGTGGCACCAAATGATCCAACGGTATGTGACTCATATACCTAGCATTCGGTCATTTGGTGCCACTACTATTAGAATATCAGACATCATATTTTTTTTCGTACCTACCTGGGAAAATCCACAATATTGCTCTTTGTATATTTTTATTAAGTTAAAGTAAATTTAATGTTAAATGCCATTCTGATTACAACGAATTTATGAAAGGGAAGCTAAGGTATCTGAACAGATATTTTTATTGCAGATGAACAAGGATTAAAAAATGGCTACCATGACTGCCACCAGCCAGGTGGTAGCTGGTAAGTGCCAATGTAGAATGGGGTGCAAATCCGTCACGAGCGTCGTCGATGAGTAATTCCGAGAGATCATAGTGGAAAGCTCTTCCAATGCTGTTCTATGTTTACGACGTAAGTACAACGGCTTGGACATGCAAAAGTTAGTGTAGTAGCGTGTTTACTACCTCTGACATTTGGTGAAGTGGTGGACAAACGCTATCTTGACAAAGCCTAAAAAAATGAGCCGTCACGGGACGGCAGATGTGTAAACATTAAAAAAAACTAAAATAACGAGCAACGTTTTCCACCGCGCGCTCTCATTGGTCAACTGTGAAGCAGCAACTCTTCATCTGATCTATACCTACTTTTCGGCCTAATACCATAAGTCTGGTTGGCACTACTGGAGACCGTTCGGCCGATCTGTAGTACCGGAGTTCAATTTCACACTGGAGTGTGTACATTTTGCACATAAAAAAAATTATGTAATGGCTTACAAATTGAATAAGGCCGAGCTGAGGCGGAAAGAGCCAACGATCCACGAGCGACCCGTTGCCACGCCATGGCGACGCTTCGCCGCGCCAAGATTCGACGTTACCCCCGTACCGCTCTATTAGATGTTGACACATCAAAAATGATGTAGATGTCCCGCTGTCATTATAAATCTTAGTTCTTCAGATTGTATCATACAAATACGAGCTACTCTGTACATGTCCCAGCGTGACGACGGCCGCATTCAATGCGGAAACGGGCGCAGTCTGCGCGAATGAGGCCGGGATGGCTCTGGACGTCCCGCTGCCATGTGCCAGCGTCGCTGCATTTGTCTCCCGCGTTCAATAAACACGCCGTAATTGCTTATTGTAATTCTTCCTATATTTATCCTTCCCTACCCTCGCGTCTTACATTTAAAATAGTTTGGCTATCTTACCGCCGTCTTACTTTGACTTCGAATACGCTTGATACTTGTTCTCAAGCGAGGCTCAAGGTCAAAAGTGAAAGTTCACTGAAAATGCATGACATCATAAAAATGTATGATGCACGACAAATCTCTTTATTCGTATTTATAGTTACGACTCTATGACTCTTTTACAAGCATTATTTTATATTCCTATGAAACCTACAGCCACAGATAGTACTTAGAATGTTAATAACTATAATACAAACTTTCCGTTTCCGGTTTCCGTCGTTCATTCAAAACGCACAATACTATTTAAGAGCTTGGCTTTATAGACAAACTAGCGACCCGCCCCGGCTTCGCATGGGTAGATATATAGATAAAATTAGTAGGTACTTTATTTGGATAAATAGAACAACAACAATTTCTTACACAAAATGTTTATGTTTATAGGTTTTATACTCACGTACCATTTCGTCTATGGTATTATTCTGTTTAACGCAAGGAGGTTGAATTACGGTTACTATTTCGTGTATTAGATCATTTCCTACGTCAATGATTATTAGATGTTCTGTGATTTCGTTTCCATGGCAACGTTCCATATACAAAGACCCGTATCTCCTTCTTAGTTTGTGATCTTACGTAGTATTTATATACTCTTTGGTTGGTTTGTGATACAAAATAATCCAGTTTTTTTGCAAAATTTAATACCTCGTTTCATTATTGCAATTTTCGAAAAAATTAAATCCTGATAGTGTTACTCACTGATAATTTAACTTTCTTTACGTGAAAGATTTTTTTAAATCAGGTCTGTATTTTTTGAGTTTATCCATTACAAACAAACAAACAAATAAACAAACAATCAAATCTTTCCTCTTTATAATATTAGTGTAGAAGTGTAGATAATTTAATTAAACAGGTACAAACAACTTCTGCTGATATTAGTTAGTATGAAGATATTTACATTTATTTGGCCGATTCATATATCTTAAAACGAACCGTTTTCGCTAACTGTCCGTCAGCTTTTGACATAAACGCCATACAAAAAAGACAAAAAGTAACGAGACGTTGGTAAAACGACTCGTTTAATTTTTATAGGAATGGGGAGGGTGGGGGGTTAGTCGTTGTTTTTTTTAAAAACGTAAAGTAACGAGAAATTCAAAAAGAATAAAACATTCTCTACGTACCTATGACACTCTATACCCGAAGATGAATCGATTGATACCTCGCTTGTCAAAATCGGACCAATAGGGGCGACGCTATTGTGGAACATCCATATCGTAGTATTTGTATACTCCTTGATCCACATACCCACATACATATATACATGCATACATAGACTTTTAAACTCATTACCATACCCTCGCTTCGCCGTACTCGGGTAAAAATAGATAAGAAAATAGTGCCTGTAGTAGATGCGGCATTGTTGGTAATTGCAAAAAATTGCTTTCTTTCAGTTATCATAATGGGTTCAAAAATAATTAGATAATGCAAGCGAAGGTGTAATGTCACATAAAAATATTTGTTGATGATGTGTCGTTCATTGAACTAATATTTATAATATTTCAAAGCAGGACACTTATACTATTCCCTATCACTTCCAATGATTTTCCTACAAAGAAACGTAATGCTAACTGGCCACGCTCCAAGCACGCCTACATTAAACCCCCTTCATAATACTACGTGGTATTTATCATCAGAGAATGATTTTAGGGGAACAATTAAAGAGTTGAAGAAGGGGTTTGTGAAGTACGTCAATAAGCTTTTATTTACATTGTTTACGAGTGTCTTTCATTATCATCATCATCAAAAGAAAAAAAGAAAGAAAAATCGTTTATTCAACACTTATGTACTTATGTACAGAGTAAATACAAAAAAAATATACTTATCTCAGAGAGAGAGAGAGAGAGAGAGAGAGAGAGAGAGAGAGAGAGAGAGAGAGATACAAGCGGAGTTTTGTAACAGGGGTCTTTAAGGCAGCTTTGATAGCCGTTAAACATACACAGATGTGTTCTTAGAAATCTATCTAAATGTTTTAAATAATGGTTTATGGAACGGTTGCGTAACAAGGGCTATTAAAACATGAGAGTGAGTTTAAGAAATGAGCCGTAGGCGAGTTTTTTAATAGTATCACTCGAGAGTTTTAATACCTAGTTATGTGCTGTTTTATAAACTACTTTATCTAATGCTCATGCAATAGGAACTTACATTTAATGAAAACAATAATATCGTAATATTTTCTTGATATTGCTGGGAAAAGCTCGTTCGTCATGTTCGTTGCTGTTCCGTGATGTCGGGTGCAGTCAAACACTGTTATCGCATATTTAACACATCTTTGTTACATTTTTAATGAGGATAAAACATTTAATCATTCAAAAAATACATTATACATACATTATTCAAAAAATACGTGTTTGAATTCCCCTCATTATGTAACCGTTTCAAAAAGTCGCGTGCATAAGTATAGCACTAACCACCAACGCTCTTGATGATTTTTCCAGACTTGTTATTATTTCGTTTCCATGGAAACCGTTCCTTACAGCGAGTTATCGTCATTTTCCAGTTTTCCCGTGGAAACCTACAATTATTCGGAATAAAAAGTATCCTATGTTGGTCTCTATATTGTACAGTACCTATTTACAAAGAATCATTAATATTGAATCAGCCGTTTTGGCGTGAAAGCTCCCCAAACAAACAAATAGACAACTTTTCACTTTTACATATGTGTTGGTGTGGATTTTAACAGGATTTTCCTGCTCTGTGAAAATGTTGTAATGTAAATTTACGTATGATCTATACAAACTATACTATTTTTTCTGATTAGAGACGTGTTATGCACATAAATTATGTCATTATGCGACCATTTTTGAGTTCATAATCCGGATTTTACAATATGAGTGTAGATACAAGTATTAAAACTGCAAACAGTACGAGCACGCGCGCGCGCATAAACCGGTTTTGGTACTGAGATTTGGCTGCCGCGGTAGCCGTGTGCAGTGAGCTTATAAAGGATTTTCGAAAAATATATCTTTCACGTTTAGAAAAATGAGAACATTCAGCAGAAGAACACAATGACACGATAAAACAATTTTCCCATTTAATCGATTTTATATTGAAAAATAAACCATTTTTCATATCGTAAATGCTATTAGGTACGTTAGAAAACCTCTAGATCGATTTCTAAGAAATCACCTTGCTATCTTCAACGGCTACCATATAAATCCCTGTTAAAAACAACCTGTATATACACAGAGGTTTAGCATATACCTATTATTATTTAAAATAATTGTATTATTTCAATTTAAATTATGTGAGTTAACTCATCATAGTTAAAGTTAGTCTCTAAAGATTCAAATACATTTTCAGTCCTATACGTTGTCAGATGCATATAGGTATATAACAGGTTATACCTAAGCCTAGCTTAGGCATCTTGAGGGCTATTTCAGCACCTCGTTCCACAACAAAGTCGTCCCAATAGGAAAAGTTAAAAAATACTAATTTTTCGGTTCAGTAACTCATCCCATTGATTTATCCTCCATTTTTTTCAACAAAATCTGTACTAAGTAATGTCAGCAACAAAAATGTTTGAAGTTTATTTATAAATTGTTTATTTGTTAGGTTTCGTTTATTTTATTTCAATTGGAACACGACTTATTTAATAGCAATAGAATATTATTACAAAAATAAAGAGTCAGCACTACTTTTCGCATCGCTTGGTTGGTGTCGCACTTTTAGACAAAAGGATTTAAGGACAAGCTAGTTAGAGCTATTCAATAAAGATCACATAGTATTGCAGGTAGAGCAGTGAGTGAGCAGTCGTCATTATCTGTATATTTGAGCAAAAGTCTGTGCCTCCGCTTAACAAACAGTGCAGAGTTGTAAGATTTAATTATTATAAGATATTAATTAATTAAAACACCTATACGCTGATCGTATTTCTTACAAGTGCTCGTATACATCAACTTGAAATTGTAAAGGTAAGCCTTAAAATGTAAAATATTAGGCTTTTGTTTGTGAACATTACAGACATTTTTGATGTTTAAAATGGTAATCACTTAAGTTATTACAAGACCACTGTGAACTATATTTAAACTAGTTGTGTTACATAAATAGTATTTTCATTGTAGAAGTTATTTTATTTTCAATCATATTCATTCATGTTATAGATATAACATATTTGTTTTGTCTTACTAGAAGAAATGGGTTGATTTAAACTATTTAAAATTCTAGTTGTTTACATTAATAATAATATAATAATATAAAGGGGTAAAGTTTGTTGTAAATTTGTTCCTTACAGCTAATCTTCGAACTGCTGCTTCGGATGTGTTTCCGAATTCTTTCAATGATATTAAGCCACACTATTCCAGATGGACATAAGCTACTTATTTTCTCGGGAAAACTCAAAATTTCCGTGGGATAACGGAAAAACTACGGTCAGATACATAGGGCACGCCTAGAATAATGTTTGATTAAGGAACCAATGGTCATAAGAACCCAGAGAAATAACCACGCAGGCAAAGCCGCTGGCAAAGCTAGTTATAAATATTGTAGTAGAATTGGAAATTTGAGTGAATTTTATAATAATTATCAAAATTTATTAAAGCCTTCCTATTACATTATTGAATAATTTATCATAAGTAGCCAGTTGATGCAGTACACTAGTGCTTTTACTTCTAGCAAATACGTTAAATAAACAAAATGGTGCCCCAGCATCCTGTTATAAATGGTCTAACCAACATTTTGTTTTGATAAATCCTTTTATAATTTATGTAACTATTTTATACCTTAATAGATATTGTATGTGCAGCTAGGTACAAGATGTCTTTGTACCTTCCTATAATGTATAATTTACTTTAAAGGTGGAGACATGTCACAATCAGAACCCTTGACTTTACATAAGCAAGACGATTTTAATTTGATTGCATCACAAAGAAGCAGGTCTCTTCTTCTTCGCAGAGGCTACCAGTATGACGGAAAAATAAAAAACAAAAGACGATTCAACAGTTTGGCAACAACTATTTTTGTTATCCTACAATTATTCTTGTTTTATAACTGATTTTAAAATTATTGTATTATAATGTTGATTTTGTGATCATATGTGCAATTAGTGTGTAATATAAATTAAATATGATTTTGTTTTTAATACATATATTTTAAACAAAACTATATCTAGACATTTATTAATCCACTAGCTGCGCCCCACGGTTTCACTCAAATGGATTTTTCCAGGACCTAAGGTGTAATTTCCTCCAAATTAGTTAATTTTTCTAACTTTAAATTTAATTTATTTAATTTTTTTAGACTTAACCTTAAAATATGTATCTTAAAATCTTTACCCTTCTCTCCTTAGTAAACCTTTAAAATACTCAATATTTCTTGTCAATTTCAAACTAGGTTCATCAGTTTAGGCTGTGCGTTATCTGTCAGTCAGTGTGTCACGTTACTGTTTACAGGTATAGAAGATTAATTATTTAAAGATCATGTTGTCGACTGTACTAAATCCATTCAGTTTTTTTAGGATAAAATCAATGGGACGAGTTACTGAACAGAAAAAATATTATTTTTTATATTCATTAACTCGTCCTATTGGGACGACTTTGTTGTCGGATGAGTCGCTGAACTAGCCATCTTGAGGCAATTTCGTATTTATTTATAGTGAAAATGCAGTATTATATTTTACAAATGGGGGTAGGAGTATATATAGTTAATTTATTAATGGGGGCCACATTTTTAAACTTTGGTGTCGAAATACATTATTATCTTATCTTATCATACGTACCATAATTACTTCACCATGCCGAAAATAATTCCTAGCAAAAAACCTTTTAAAATATCATATACCATCGAGCTTTTATCCAATTACCTTTTTAGAAGTTGGATAAAAGCGATTATTAATGAAAATAAAACGTCTATTCAGATATCTAAAATCATCTACCGTTTTAGTATATCAGTCTGGCTCAGGACAATAACAATATGTGATAGTAAGCAATTTAATGTATAGAAAGAAAGAAAGAAAGAAAATAAGAAACATTTAGTGACACACAATTACAAAAAAAGACAATAATAATAACAAAAAAAGTAAAAAATTAAGTGGGGTGCCAAAAAGGCCGAGTGTTATATTACCGAGTGTCTATGACACTCAGCGCTGGTATAGGTGAGTTTTTTAGGCCTCCGTACCCAAAGGTTCCAAAGGAAATCCTGTTGCTGTGGCATTGCTGTGTCTGGTTCCGTCCGTCTGTTATTGCAGAGCCTAATATAAATAAGATACGGACATGAAATTGAGTTGTTTTACAAAACATTTATAGCTAGTACAGCTAGTTTTAAATAACAAAAAAATTTGGAGAATCTTATTTAAAACTAGCTGTACCCGTGGCTTCGCACGCGTGGTCTTTTCTATTGGGTCAAAGTACACTCATGTGTTATTTATTCCAGGACCAGGACCAATATACCAACACTTGATAAAAATTTCTTCAGCCGTCAAAATTACTTTTACCATTAGTCGGCTTCTAACTTATCGGATTGAGATACCAATTACACCAGTTTTTAAATCAAACCCTAAGCTATCCAAAAATGAAAACCGCATCGCAATCGGTCCAGTAGTTCAACGTGATGCGTGAACAAACAAACATACAGACAAACAGACAGAAAGACACGATTCAAAAAGTTGTTACATTCTTATTCAATAGCTTTTTAAGCACCTAAGAGCATTTTGTTTTATTTATCTTCTTTGTACAGCCTTTTTTGTACCTATTGCTTTATTATAAGTATAGATATATGACTGTGCCAATTTGCGTAGTATGAACTCAAATCATACCAAGTTTCATTTCAATTCATTTAGTAGTTTTGGTGCGACGCGCGGTCAGGATACAGACAAACAGACAGAGAGACAAAAATAAAAATAAAACAGATTTGGCTTCAGTATCGAATAAAGAGAACACTCCAAAAAATATTATTTATTACTTCAATATGAACAGAACTTTTGACCCATATGCCGCAGAAACATTTTACTTTTTCGGGATAAAACGTGTCCTTAATTTTAACCCATCATATAACTTAAAACGTTGCCAAGTTGCATCAAAATTCGTCGATTAGTTTCCTGTCCGTCCACCTGTTCTTTTAAATAAGTTTCAACCCTTATCCTGCGAGAACCTATTAATTTTTCGGAATGTAAAGTATGCTATGTCCTCGTAGTATGAATTGAAATCATACCAATTTTCATGTGAAGTCATCCCGTAGTTCGGGCGTGAATCGCGGCCAAGATACAGACAGATAGACATACAGACCAAAATGAAAAACATACAGTTTAGGCTTCATTATCGAATAAAGAGAAACCTAAAAAAAACCACAATATCTTTAATGTACAGAATTTAGATCCATATCCCGCAGGAACCCTTTATTTTTTAGGATAAAAATTAATCCTTAATTTTCACTCATCTTATAAACTACGTCTGTGCCAAGTTGCATCAACATCCGTCCAATAGTTTCAGCGTGCTACGTGTTCTTTGAAAATAATTTTCCACCCCTATCCTGCAGGAACCATTTAATTTTTCGGGATGATTTTTCCAATGTCCTACCTCGAAGTATGAACTCAAATTATACCAAGTTTCATTTGAATTCATTGAGTATTTTTGGCGTGATGCGCTACCAAAATACAAACATATAGACGGACAGACAGACACAGATACAAAAAAAAACAGTTTTGGCTTAAGTATTGAATAAAGAATAGCTTTCAAAAGTATTACAAAATATCTTCAATTTACAAAATTTGGGACATTATCCCGCAGGAACTCTTTATTTTTTCTGGACAAAAGGTATTCTTAATTTTTACCCATTATATAAACTATGCCTGTGCCAAGTTGCAACAAAATCCGTCCCGTAGTTTCAGCGTGACAGTGTTGTTTTAAATAACTTTCAACCACTCTCCTGCGGGAACACTTTAATTTTTCGGTATGAAAAGTATCCTATGTCCTACCTCGTAGTATGAACTCAAATCATACCAAGTATCATTTAAATTCATTCAATAGTTTCGGCGTGATGCCTAGCCAAGGTACAGACAGACAGACAGACAGACAGACAGACAGACAGACAGACAGACAGACAGACAGACAGACAGACAGACAAAAATGAAAAATACAGTTTTTGCTTCAGTATCAAATATAGAGGACCCTCCAATTTTTTTTCTAAATATCTTCAATGTACAGAATTGGACCCGTTACAGTTTTATTATAAGTATATAGTTTAGGTATATAAAAATGTATGTCAAGGAAAAACCCATTAATGGAAAAGGAACAAAAACAAACTAATTTTGTTACGGATAATGAATTAATGCTTCTTCAAAAGTGTTTGGGTTCTGTTGAATATAGGTGAGCACGCACAAAGCATTTGTAGAGGGTAAATGAAACAAGGGATAAAAATATATTTTTTGTAGTATTTTGCTGTTTCCTAAAAAATCATCACATCATCATTCGCCCGTACAGTACGGACCACTGAGTGTCCATTAAACTGAAACTTATTTTCCAAACTAATTATACATTATATTCAAATAACAAATACTAAAGACATCAATTATCCATCATCTAAATTTTGCGGTTCATGAAATGAGTCTTACGGCTATACAAACCCAAATAAGGTTTTTCAAGTGTGGTACCCTGAATATCGAGGCACGACTCTCAACGTGGCCAGTTGTTTATGAAAATTATGCGTCTAATCAACACCTAAAAAGCTGTACTTGGATCTATGTCTGATTGAAAGCTTTTTTATTTCGCACATTTGTTAATGAAGTCTTACAACTGAGCTTTATCGCTCCGTGCTTAGGAAGGCTCGTTAGGCTGTTGGTCCTGACTGTTATTGATTAAAAGCAGTCGCACCATTTTAGGTGTACGTAAGTATAAGTATATACAAAGACTCGATCCTCAAACGCACGACATACTCGTACCAACAAACAGAACTGAGCTTTTTCTCATTATCATGAAACTGACAAAGAAAGCTTACAACGTTTTAGCTAAGTTAAAAAAAATGATTTTAGCCACTTTAATACTTTGTGTGCCTATAAAAATATTGAGAATCACGTGTAAAGCTAAACCTAAAGCTGGGTTTTAAATTGTATGAAATAAAAAGGGTAAAAAGTTCAGAAATATCAAGCTTCTAGGTTTTCTTTAAATAACGGGAACGTGGAGGCTCGTGCTTGGATCGCTGGGAGCCAGACAGGCGCGTGGTGGCGGTGTGGCGGCGTTGCGGCGCGGGCGTGCGCGGCGGTGGTGCGCCCGTATGAAAGCTCCGTACTAGCGGTGCCGTTAGCGCAGGCTCGGGCGGGCGGCAGCGGGCGGCGGCGGGCGGGCCGTGGGAGGTACCGTTAATGACGTCGCGACTGTGACGTCGCAGTCGTGACGTCAGGAAATGCGATATAGCCACCGGCCTCGGCGGCGGCGGCCTCAGTAACGCACCGCCCGTTCACCAGCGCGTACCTCCGTGCGCCCTCTCGCGAACTGCCCATCGCAGCCGACTTACTGAGTGATTGAGTGCGCGTGCAGTGAGTGGAATGTGCTCGGCCGCATGAGGATCCTGCTGAGCGAGTTGGGACTTTCCGGCGCGTGCTTCGGTCTGACCCTGGAGCCGTGCGCCACCTCGCTGGACCCCGAAAAGTCTGCGCCAGGTCAGCGCCTGCAGGACCCATCGCGATCATCCACTTTTGTGTTTATTTTCGCTTTCGTTGTGTAGACCTCCGGGTGTTTATAGACTGTGTGGAACTGTCGTGACAATGGCCCTCGGCTAGAATGCGAGGTGCGTTGCTAACGCCCTCCAGCCAACACTGCGCCCTTAGACAATTCCAACGTACGTACCCCCTTTTGTTTTAATTTATTTATTCCTATTTATTGTTTTAAAATGTTTGTTATTGTTTTTGTATTTTTTGTTGTATCATGACATTTTAGTTTAAGAAAATTTATAAATAAACTAGCTACGCCCCGCGGCTTTGCCTGCGTGCATTTTTTGCCACCACGTTCACCCCTTTATAGGGACAGAATATCAACAACAAAAAACTCTTTATTGATAGGGTACTTAAGGAATAGTTATATATTTAAACGGGACTTAAGGAATATTCCCTCCAACTTTCAAATCTACCGGCTTACGCTGTGCGCTGTCTGTCAGTCAGTCAGTCAGTCAGTCAGTGTGTCACAGTACTGTTTGTTAATAGGTAGATAATGGTGAATAATAAGAAATTTTCCTGTTTCTACTTCTGTAAATCAATCGTCAGTGTCAATAAGACTGGTCAAATAAGTTTTTCATCCGAATATTGTAATTGAATTAATTTTACCACACGGAATAAAAATAATTTATGTGAATAACCAGTTAGGATAACGTAAACGTGCTTTAATTAATATTTAATCCATTAAAATGAGACTTTCCTTATCGCGAAACAAATCTTGGAATAATTCTTTAGATCACCTACTACATATAATTTTTCATCACCCGTGAAGCTGTTACTGAGATAATTAACATAAACTTACCGAAGGACTGATAACAACTTTCAATTTTATTGAGATTTTGTTTACTTCCTGCAGCTTTAAAAAGGGAAATTAGATAAGCTTATCCTAACTTTTTAATATTAAACGAGCAGTTTTAGTTAATATTATGTACCTACTCGTACTTCCCTTGAAAAGTGATGTTCGTTTATCTTTAAATCTTAAAAGTATGTATAACTTTCTTACCAAAAGTTCATCTGTATCTTATCTATCTATACTTATAATATATATATATATATACTTATAATAAAGCAATAGGAACAAAAAAGTCTATACAAAGACAATTTAAATCGTGTCTGTCTGTTTTTCTGTTAGTTTGTTAATATGTGTGTATGTTTGTTCGCGCATCACATAAAAAGTACTGGACCGATTTCACTGTTGGATAGCTTAGGGTTTGACTTAAAAACTGGTGTACTTGGTGTCTCAATCTGATCAGTAGAAGCCGAGCTATCGATAAAAACTTTTTGACGGCTGAAGGAATTTTAATCAAATGTTTGGTATATTGGTATTTTAGGTCTTGTAATAGTACTTGAGTACTTTTAACCTAGAGAAATGAACACGCGTGCGCAGCCGCGGGTACAGCTAGTAAGTTATAACAACACAAGTCTCAAATTAACAGAATACATTTACCTAAATAATTTAAACATAGTTATCACGTCGATACCTAATACATGTAGTCTTTGGATTGTCCCATATACCTACTCAACTATTTGTGAAGAATTAGGCAACATTTATGAACCGGTTCAATAAATCCTAAATGGGAAACTAGTCGAACGATTGAACTTCCTTGAGTTTCGCACATACATTTTTGCCAATTAATTTCATTCACATGTGTATACGTTCAAATTGTAGAAATTGAATACTAAATTTGCTCATACACGAGCTGATTGGTTGGTAACAAACAATCGGTGGTTTCAGCATCAGGCAAAGATGATACACGTCGCTCAGTCTAGTTGGCATAAATTAAAAGCCAGTCGTCGAGGACGTGTTACAAGTCTCACAAGTCTAATATGAATATCGCCACCTTCGACACGCGAAAATGGTTATTAAGTTAAATTATCCGCCGATATGTCTCAGATTAGGTAACCGCGATGTGGGATGTTTATGTCGCGATCGCGTCCGGAGCCGATGGCCTCTGCTGAGCTGCTACTTGCCCAACCGGCTGTCGCAACGGCAGACGTTGCTCTTGCTGAGATGTCAGCCTCTGCAAATTGCCGCTTCTCGACCCATTCGCAATTATTGTAACACGGGTCGACGGGTTCTATCCAGATTCAGCACCTGACTTCACTGTCACACCGTTTCCTACAATATTTTACTGCCCACTACATACAGCTAGAGCATTAGGTGTCCAAACCGAATTTAGATCTTAGAATAGAATATCATCCTTTCACTTTTTACGGCGGCGTTAATCTGAACATCTGACACAAAATAAAATTATATATGAAGAAATAAATAAAAGACAGACATCAGAACTTAAATGAAGCATTACATGTTATGAATGCTGAATGCAAATTGATATTCGAATGGTAAAAAAAAAAACAAAGTGCGCGGCGAGTACTGTATAATGGATACTATTTTGAAGAGGCAGTAGGTAATATTTGGATTGTTTTTTTAGCTGTGATAGGCGGATAAGTTATCGCTCAGCTGACGTGACGTCACGGTGGAAGCGCGTCACTATCGCTGTCACCGGCGGGCGCGCTACCCTCGTCGCAGTCAAAAGCATCCTGTTTCCCCCTGCCCCGACTCCTCGCAGCGGGAGCCTGCTATCGCACTATATCGTTATCTTATTTCAGTGACGTTTATGACACTGCTGATAATATCAGTTACCCATCACGTTTTGTAAATGATCACTTTCAAGCTCAACTTGATAATATAGCGAGGGAAGCTTTGTCCTCATAACTGCTGTATATATACTTCGTTATGACTTTTGCAATAGTGTGATACGGAATTTCCTTTTAAACACTTGTACCGTTTAATATTTTTAAAAGGAAGAATGTATTTTTGTAATTTCCAATAAAGCGTTCATCAATTTTGCAGTAGTTCCTGTTCTAATCGGGGAGGTAGCTGTCGGTTTCGATTAAAAGAGTGATTACGTCACGTCTAAAAATATGAGGGTGGTTGAAAGCGGCACTGAGGGTGGCGGTGGAAGGAGCGTCGGGTGGCCTTTGCGTCGATCGCGCCTGTGACGTCACGAGCCGCGTGACGTCACGCATCGACCCGCGCAGTTTCAAGGACGCCCTTGACTGCCACCCGCCGGCTACCAACTTCCTGCACTCGGTGCCACTCTATGCAAACGACTGCCACTCGAGCGACTTTACCAGAATGCCGCCTACAAAATCTTTTTTGCGTGATACTTAAAATATGCAAGTTTCTTTATTACATACTTACATTAGCGCAAACCTGTGCTTAAAAATTGTACTGACGTAATACCCGTCACCAGAATATTAGTAGCTTTTTCCTCAATCCTTGAAAAATTACGTAAATGCTCATTACCGCATTTGAAAGCAAACACCTGCATAACATGGCTTCGGTCATCTTCACTATCATCGAAAGAAGACACAGCATATTATTTATTCATGTGACTATGTCACAGAAAGGCTATGTGAGGAAAATCTATTCAAATAGAACACTTAAAATTAAAATTGAATAGGTATGTGCCTAGATTGACATTGACCAAAACTGCTTCTTAGGTAAAAGTGTATGCTTTTAGAGTAGTTATTGTTAGATAGAGTTATTTTAATAAAATTAAGGATAGGTATCTAAATTGATGGTGAAAGATGTTTTAGAAAAGTTTTATATAAAGTTAGTCATTATTTTGAATACTAAGATTTCATTCTGGAAGGGTATCATTTCTGTCAAATAGACAGACAGCAATTACCTATACTCTGAAAAATATAGTTAAGAAAAATAAAATTCCAAACAAGGGCTGCGTAGCTGGAATGTTCAAAAGTATCAAGTGATACATATAATCATAGTGCTTATCTAATTGGACCATATCTATTAATTTGTAAAAGGCCCTCAAGATACGAGACAGATTTTGACCTAGTATGGGGACCTTTTGGGGTAGTTCATTTACTTTTCCATGTACTTTATTATGCAATAAATATTATTATTATTATACTTCAAATGTTCAAATGTATCAAGTTACCAATACTACTGCCAGAGCCCTTGTTGCTCAGTGCTCTTTAGCTACAAAATCTACAGACGCATAAGGGAAAAAAATGTTCATCAGGAAACTAAGTATTTACTGGAATAAAGTATCAAACTTTGATCACAGACTTTGAATCTAAGTAATGCCAAAATAATTACGGGACATTAATAAATTTACTTATCATTGTAAATTTAATTAGTTCTTTTTTATTATTATTAAGCCTAGATCGTCCCACTGGCAGGGCAAAGGCCTCACCCTCCCTCCTCCGCTGTGTGTATGTACCTATTAATAAAAAATAGTTGCCCAAATTTACGTAAAGTCTTAGTGAACTATTTACTAACTTGAAGTTAATTCATTCAAATGATGTTACAACCAACAACTTATATTAGAAACTGTCAAACAGTTCAATTTACACACACTGTTATGAGAGTAGACATACTAATAGAAAAGAATAACGTAACGGTGAAAACAAACCAACTACCACAACACCTAAACCGACGCAGTGCTATAAGAGCGATGCTAATTTTTATAAAACTCTAACATAACCCGGCACGTGCAAACTTACACAAGGCTGTAAAATAGGAAGTGTACATAGTATTACAGCCAGACGTATAGACGGGGTGGTCTGACGTCGTTACCGCTGACGTCATAAGCACACCTTCCCGCCCACGCGCCGCCCGCCCTTCGCGTCAGCTGATAAACTCGCCTAAATACTTACTATACTTACGTTTTGGGTAATCATGCTATTGACGTTGCTGAAACGTCGCTGATACTGTGTCAATACAAGTTTCATCAGCGTTTAATGACGTACACTGTTATTGTTATTAAAATTCTACAGTACAAATAATAAAATGCTGGAAGGTCGTACGACTTTGTGTTATTACAAGACCAAGAGTACCGATAAAGCACAAAATTCAAAATTTCGATCAGCCGTCAGATAGTTTTTCATCGATTGTTCGGCTACTCGTTGGATTAAGATAACAAGTAACCCAGTTGTTAAGTCAAACCCGAAGCTATCGAACAGCGAAAACCATATCGCAAACGGTCCAGTAGTATTTACGTGAAGCGCGCACAAACAGACAAAGAGATAGACAGATAAACACCATTTAAAAAAATAGTCGTAGCAGTAGCTTATTTTAAGTACACTTAACCAATTTTTTTTGTTCACCTTTGTACAGACTTTTGTTACTAACTGCTTTAACATAATGTAAGTATAAATCATTCATAATCATATCGCAATTTATAGTATGTCAAATAAGGTAGTGCCGACCTCTGCTGTCAGTTTGTCAGGCTACCCAAGGGCCTCTCAAGTACAAACGACCACCCGGCCCTGTACTACCTGGCTACCATGGCTACCTTTTCAAACAATTGAAGAATCCTCCAAATCTGTTCAGAAACCACGGACATGGGAAGTATGAGGCAAACATACTCGCAAAAAAACCAGACAAATTGAGACCCACATCCTTTTTTAAATCGGTTATAAGAAGCATTGCATTAAAGTTATTGACCTCGCAGGCTTTATGTCTCTATTGGGAGTTATCTATTATTTATTTTAAATAAACAAATAATTGCGCGATATTTACTTCCTATTTACACCAAAAAAAATCGCCCGCAGTATTTACGCAGAGCTCTACGTAAATAAAACAAAAGAGCTAGGAAAAAAGTCACACCATGTGAAAGCTCTTATGAGTCTCTGACGTATTTTAGCAAATTTAAATATATACTATTGGTTATTCTGTGTCACGCACGAGACATCACGTTTTAGTGTGGATCTCCACACAGTGACATCTAGTAACCACTGGAAGAAGGAAAACAACGCCAGTTGAAACGAGCTTAGCAGGGCCTGCGAACGGTTCCACAGTGAACCGCTACAGTAAGAAATTTTAGAAGTGCCAAGAATAGCTTGTATCAGAGCTTTCCCACAGATGGCGCTAATGTAATATTGTAATAATGAATAGCAAACTTCTAATGGTATGGTATAATTATAATGGTATTATTTTTTACTAAAATACAATATTCGGATACTTATGTAACGTTTTTATTATCCGCAGCCTTTGAATATTCCGTAGCATTAATAAAGCAAAATATAACGAGTTTGATATTATAAAAGTATATGGCAATTGTTTTAATCAAACATGTGTTTTGATTATTTGTTTATCAAAAACAACAAACATGTGTTTTGATTATTTGTTTATCAAAAATTATGAATAACTACAAACATTTAGATCTTCAGTCACTAGACAAAATCTCGAACTAATTTTATTGATCGGCTATGATAGGTACTTATTGTTTTTTTAACAAATTACAAAGTTTAAAATTAATGTGCATCCTTTAGATACGAGGTTTCTCCATTTTATAAAATGTAGATATTAGATTACATAAGTAATAATATTTTTCTTTTTATTACTTTGAAGCATGATTTTATTACTTTGAGGGCTGATTTTTCAGTGATCAGATAAACGGACTAATAACTATTCGAGCAATAAATTAATTAGACTGTTTAACGGTCTGATATTTAGTTATCTGTTTTTCAATTGTCATTTATTCCATGGATAGCTATCTGGCCAAATAATGCAAATTAGGCGTCACTAGCTCCATAAAGTTGAAACAAATATATTGTAAACACGAATGTGCAGGACAGATTTCTTTATATCAATCAATATTTTGTTTGACATTTATTTCGAGTTTATGTTTAGTTGTTTGAACTGTGGTGATATATCATATCATTTGTTTGTCGTGCTATGATTAATCTACTATTAGTTCTGCAATGGAATCTAAGAAAAGAAAGCGTTCATCAAATTTTAATACCACTGAGGTTCAGTGCTTTTGAGTTTGGTAAGGAACTAAAAAAAACATATTAAATAAATAAAATATATAATAATATTATAGAAAATAAAAAGGCAGATGTAGTTAAAAACAGATAAAGAATCTGCGTCGCGAAAATTGAAACTGCGTTAAATTCATGTGGAGACACCACAAATTATCGCTCCTGGAAAACGTTGAACAACTCGTTATTTTTAGGCTTAAAAAACTATCAAATAAGCGGTTGTGAATCGCTGGCCGTCGAACGGTTAGATAAATTTATTCCTCAGTTAAGCTAGTTATTCGTGAAAGACTATCTGATGATAAAAAAACTATCTGATTCCTTATATGAACATTGAAAAATCGGCCCTTAAGAATTTGATAACTGTGCCTTTAATTTATATTCTTCAAACATAGTAGCTTACTGTTTATTTTCAACTAGTTTTCCCGCCCGCGAAATGTTCTTTTAGGATATTAAAAACCAATGCGAGTTGGAATATAGCACCAAAGTTTTTTGACAGACTTTTTATTTCGTTTCCATGGCAACCACAGACCATTATGTAATGGCAACTGTCCCTTACAGTGAGTAATCAACATTTTCCAGTTTTCCCGTAGAAACTTACAATTTTCCGGGATAAAAGTACCCTATGCTTTATTTCAGGGTATAAGCTATCTCCATTCTAAATTACATCAAAATTTTACCAGCCGTTATCGCGTGAAAGCTCCCTAAACAAACAAAAGACAACGTTTCACTTTTATATATTGGTATGGATTTTTCAAACCACCACTTACTTATTTTTTTCATTTTGGACACTCCGTTTATAATTATTTTATTGCGTATGCCATCGTCTTATAATTTTTCTATATAATTTTAACTGCCATTGCATCCATCTGTATTTAATTTAACTTTGTATTATTTTTAATATTTATTTAAATCTTATAATCCCTACCTACTTACATATTAAAAATCAATCATAGCTTTGCAAAAAACTAAAGAAACACTTATCTTCATGCTTGATCCTTTAAACTTTTTTTTAGATAACTTTGAGGGTATGTACATAACAAATAACGAGCTGTAAGTATATAATTAAGTACTTTCAAAGTAAACTACACATTTTAAAGTATCAAGATGCAATTTGAACATTGAGGATATGATAGGCAATTTCGTCTATTCCCGTTGTCCCCCATTTTTTGTCCACCACTGCGGGACATCATGTTGCATTGTCCTCCAGTGGTAGCCAACGCAACTAAAACTTTCCCGTTGTCGCCCAGTATTGAACCTTTAAAGCAAATAGTTAGGTAACGTATAAAAGAATAAAAACGAATTGAAAAATAATTAAGCCGACTTCAAATCGTATAAAACATAAGATAATTTATTTTTTATTTTTTTAGGTTTTTGCTACGTCCAAACCGACTAAGTATGTAAGTAGGCACTTACCTGGCACAGAACTCAAAGACTTTTAATTATTTTTAAATTAGTTTATATTTCTTACTTTTTAGTTTCATTAAAGTAGGCCTAGGAAAATGAAGTACTTATTCCAATCGCTAAGAAAACACACATACTGGAAACAGTTAACAGTCCATATCTTTTAAAGTACTTTACCGATTTTGATGAAACTTTAACTATTCCCTAAGTTGAAAGATACTAAAACTATTACAACAAGAATTATTGCAATCAGACTTGTAGTTTCTGAGAAATACGTGGACAAACATACATTCGTGAAAGTTGGTATATAGGTTCAGATACTCATATAGACATTACATATATAAATATTAAGCATTTTTAATAGTATAAATACATGTATACAAACATACATGCATTCATGAAATTTGGTACATATGCCAACATAATCTAGCTATACTTATAATAAAGCAATAGGAAAGAAAAAGTCTGTACAAAGAAGATAATTAAAAAAGAAAAGGTCTAGGGTACATAAAATAAGCTACTGAACAATATAACATTTTAAAAATTCGAGTCTGTTTGTCTGTCTGTATGTTTGTTCTCGCGTCACGTAAAAACTACTGGACCGATTGCGATGTGGTTTTCACTGTTGTATGTTTTATGTTTTGACTTAAAAACTGGGGTACTTTATATCTCAATCCGATAAGTAGAAGCCGAGTAATCGATAAAAATATTTTTGACGGCTGAAGGAATTTTGATCAAATTTTGGTATATTGTTATTTTATGTCCTGGAATAGCACAAAGAGTACTTTTAACCTACAAAAATGACCGCGCGTGCATAGCCACGGGCATCAGCTAGTACGAACGAATAGTATGTCATCATATGTACGTAAACTTGAGAACCTTCCTTTTTTGAAGTCGTTTAAATAACAATACACAATTACACACATCTTATTAAGATATAGGTTCCTTGAGAGGATGTTGATGATGTTTACTCTCAGTTGCACAGTCAGTACTTGGGTGGGTGACCACAGCGTAATCAGATAATGGGTTTTCATCGGTGACGTAATTATTGTATTATCTTTGAAACTGTTTTCTGTCCTCAGAACATTATAATTTTTATCATTCGACAGCTATCAACAATCAAACCCCTAAAAAGAACGTAAACTATATTTTTAAGCCTCGTTGTATCTATTAATACCAGTTGTCACTTATATAGGAAACATAACGACGAACGGTTGGCCGAGTGACCGTGACTGCGATGTCAACCGACGCTCGCGGGTTCGAATCCCGCAAGGTGCAATCATTAGTGTTATGAGCAGAAATGTTTGTTTCCGATTCTTGGATGTAATATTAGTACCTATGTATGTTTATCCGTTGTCTAGTGCCCATAGTACAGGGTATCCTAGTTTGGGGCTAGGTAATTGGTGTGAATTGTCCCGAATATTTTATTTTATTTATTTTATATCTCATCTGGTAGGTTTTGCAACACAAAACACCGAAACTCAATCAAAATTCATCAAATAGTTTTGAGTTTAGCAGCCTCAAACAAACAGACAAAAACTCTAACAAACTTAATATTTTCGAGTTCAGTGATCTTTAAATAGACAAACCCAGTTAGTTGTTCAAACTATCTATCTATCAATTTTTACTGAGGAAAAAAGTAACCCACAAAACCATCCATCCGTTTTTCCACGTGGACAAATTTTGCTTTCGATCAGTGAAAGAATTTTCAGAATCGGATCAGTAGTTTCAGAGATTAGCCGAAACAAACTTACAAGCATATATATTCTCTAGAATATTAGTGTAAAAGAAGAAGTGTAGGTATCATTTACGTACCTACGAGTACATGTCTCAGTAACTGTTTTATAAAACTATAGATTTATTCTTTGAGTGGTATCATCTGCAGTATACTCGTATTATTATTATTATTTAGGGATAAACATTATGTTTCTCAGGATTTTTTATACCTTATTATTATTATTATTATTATTATTATTATTATTAATAAGACGGTAAAACTATAGCCATCCGGGACTGGCGTAGAGGGGGGAAGGGGTGAAGTCCCTCTCGCCCCCCCCCCCCCCCCCCCCGTCCAGGAAATGTATAGTTTTTGAATTATGATTTTTTTAGTAAATAGTAGTAAGTACATAAAAAAACAGTTTTAGGCGACCAAACAGCCGGAACAGTTATTAAAAATTTAAAAGCCGTAGAAATAAAAAAGAAAAAACCTAAGTTAACTTTGGCGATGTGTAGTCATGTTCAAACCTAACCTAGAGCGATGGTGGCTTAACGGTTCTATAGTGCAATTTAGAATCCAACGACACCGGGTTCAAAACCTAGGCTCCGCACCAATGACTTTTCTGAGTTATGTGCGGTTTTCCATCGCTCCGTGCTTCGGAGGGCACACGGCTGTTATTGATTAATAGCAGTCGTTAAGCCATGTCAGAGGCCCTCGGGCGGCTTGACAAACTCTGACATCAGAAGCCAGCACTACCTCATACGAAAACAAACAAACAATGTTCAAACGTAACCTACGCTAGTCTTTGGGGCCATACATAACATCTTCAATTTACTTTCTGGCGAAAGCAGAGGGAAAAGACACATTCTACTAATTAATAATTTTATTTAGAGCGACTAAACAGCCGATATTTATTAAACTTAAAACTGAAATATCTCTTAAACTAAGCATCTGCGCGGGGCAGGGGTACTAGGGGGTAGACCTTCACCACCCATTTCACCCCCACCACCACCCTCCCCCCAAACTCCTGCTCCTCGATTCTATAGTCAACTCTATCTCATAAACTAAGCGTGTCCTGGAAAGAGGGAGGGGATCGTGGGGAACATATCCCACAGATCCTGAATGGACATTCGAAATGAAAAATGACAACAGAAACCGAAAGATGATTTTCAAAGTCAAAGTATTTTATTGTAAATAGGCAGAAATAATAGCACTTTTACAAGTCAAAATTAACATCTCATGAACAAGAAGAAAAACTTAAAATATTATAAAAAGATCACATCAATCAAAATTTAGATAAACTAAGTATTCTTTGAGTTTGAAAAGGAAATTTCCCTTTCATGTGAGTTAAATCTCACACTGGAAAAGGAAATACTCTTCTGACTCTACCGGTGCTTCGGAAATACTCCAGTTAGAGAAAAGAGCACCAAGACTCCAACTCCAGAAGAAAAGGGGATGTATTTTTCCATATTTCTTTTTCACAATATAGGGTCTGGTTGTCGCCATATTGAATTTTGATTACTGTCATGTATTTAGTGACACTCGCAAGATTAAGACAAATCGATTGACGTAAGAATCATCCAGATCGGCCCAAGCTTTTGGTCTCTATAGCGCCACAAAGGCACAGACATACATACGTGTATTTAGGCTGATAAACACATTACCCTCTGCATAGTCGGGTAAAACTACTGTCAAATTAATTGTGCCTGTAGACATAATATTGAAAGCTACTAGCTACTAAGTACATTATTAAATCAGAAAATGTAGATTAAAAAACTAATATAAAAACACGTTATTTTTTTTTTTTCAAATTGCATTGTCATTGAGTTGTGAGCTACCCTGAAAGTTTCAGCCAGATAGCTAATCGGGAAGTGCTCGAAATGTGAGGTGCAAGATTCCACTCGGAACGACAGACAAGAAAGTGACTTAATAAAACCGTGTTAACGTGTTAGTAAGTGGTGTCCCTCAATTCACGTAAGGAGTCATATTACAGTGTGAACCAACCAATAGTGGTTTACAAACTATGGTTAGCTATTTAATGGGTTTTTCCGTGATATACTGACAGACAGACAACTTATAGCCTAAATCTGAGGGCCTAGAGATTTGAAATTTGGGGGACGTTTTTATGTCAAATTCAAGTTCAAATTCAATTGTTTATTGCATTCCATAATGTACAAATAAGGTGGTAAACATAACTAATAAAGTAACAGATCCTTATGGACCCTGTTGGGCACAGCAACCAGAAGAGAGCAGGAGTTATAAACCTACATTAGTTATACCTATAACAGTTCAATTAAAATTAAAATAAATTTAGATTCCTACTTTAATTAAGTATATGTTTAATATCAAGTATATGTTAAGTATATGTTTAATTTCTTGTTTGTCGTTTCGGGTGGAATCTTGCAACTCAAATTTCGAGCACTTTCCGATTAGCTATCTGGCTGAAACTTTCAGGGCAGATTACAACTTGATGACAATGCATTTAAAAAAAACGTGTTTATAGATTAGTTTTTTAATCTACATTTGCTTGCTTGTTTAAATTTATCCCTAATGGGGTTGGCAAAGTTTGCACGCGGGCAAAACCGCGGGGTGCGGCTTGTACCAACTACAGTAATACCGGCTTAATAGTAATTTTTCTGTTCCTTTATTTTTTGCTTCACATATATTTTATACATTAACATTAACATTAACTTTTAACTGGCATTAAATCGTTATTTTGGTATGGATTATGGAAGATGTTAATGCTGATTAGCGTAAATTGACATCTACAAGTATGGCAGTTAGATAGTTATACCTAGAATTTTCAATAAGATCAACTAGCTTATAAAAAAAAAAAGAGTTTTTTGTCTATTTTTTATAAGTTAGAACCTAGTGATATTATATTTTATTTCAAAAACTGACTAGGAATTATTGCCAAAATTCAAAGTAACATTACTAACTTTTTATATAATTTTTCAGTTATCTTATCATATTGCCCCTGAATACCTTGCTATATACTAAAATAATAGAATTTACATTCATACTCTATGGTATGTAATAATTTTATTTCGCAAATTTAATGTTACGTGGATAACAGATATGGGTTCCTTTTTTATGTTAAGAGAGGCTAGCTACAAGTTTATCATATTTACCTACCTATAAAACAGTTCCGTGACATACGTAGAAAGATTATATTTTTTGAGTATCATAGAAGAGGAAGTTTTTGTTTTTAAATTCCATCCCTTCGGCAGTGAAAAGGGATGGCAAAATTTGCACGCGGGCAACTCTGCGGGGTGCAGCTAGTGTTCTTATAATAACAGCAATAATAGTGTGCTTTTGAATAATCTCAATACAAGAACTTAGGTCAAGTAAATTACGAGAAAACTGGTGAAATTTAGAAAAAATAAGGATTTTTTTACTTATCTTTATATATAATGATATTTTATAATGGTGAATAGAAAGTCTTTATGTTTAAATGAAACTCTTTGTATTAACAGATACATATATCATTGTGTTTTTGGAACCTCTAGGATAGATTAAATTTAATAATAGTTCATCTAGGTCAAAGAGTAACAGAAAAAATCGCAAAATAATAAAAAGGAGACTATTGTTGTTTAACCCCTGTAGTTTTTCGGACAAACTAAAAAAAACTGGTTACATACCTAATTTAACTATGTACTAACTCTTTTTAAATAAATTCATTTTTAAGCATAATTAAGTAACTAAAAGGAAAGCGAAACTTCATTATTGGGTTGTTGCAAAAATATTATTTGGTATTAAGTAATACCAAATAATATTTTTGCAACAACCCAATAATGAAGTTTCGCTTTCCTTTTAGTTACTTAATTATGCTTAAAAATGAATTTATTTAAAAAGAGTTAGTACATAGTTAAATTAGGTATGTAACCAGTTTTTTTTAGTTTGTCCGAAAAACTACAGGGGTTAAACAACAATAGTCTCCTTTTTATTATTTTGCGATTTTTTCTGTTACTCTTTGACCTAGATGAACTATTATTAAATTTAATCTATCCTAGAGGTTCCAAAAACACAATGATATATGTATCTGTTAATACAAAGAGTTTCATTTAAACATAAAGACTTTCTATTCACCATTATAAAATATCATTATATATAAAGATAAGTAAAAAAATCCTTATTTTTTCTAAATTTCACCAGTTTTCTCGTAATTTACTTGACCTAAGTTCTTGTATTGAGATTATTCAAAAGCACACTATTATTGCTGTTATTATAAGAACACTAGCTGCACCCCGCAGAGTTGCCCGCGTGCAAATTTTGCCATCCCTTTTCACTGCCGAAGGGATGGAATTTAAAAACAAAAACTTCCTCTTCTATGATACTCAAAAAATATAATCTTTCTACGTATGTCACGGAACTGTTTTATAGGTAGGTAAATATGATAAACTTGTAGCTAGCCTCTCTTAACATAAAAAAGGAACCCATATCTGTTATCCACGTAACATTAAATTTGCGAAATAAAATTATTACATACCATAGAGTATGAATGTAAATTCTATTATTTTAGTATATAGCAAGGTATTCAGGGGCAATATGATAAGATAACTGAAAAATTATATAAAAAGTTAGTAATGTTACTTTGAATTTTGGCAATAATTCCTAGTCAGTTTTTGAAATAAAATATAATATCACTAGGTTCTAACTTATAAAAAATAGACAAAAAACTCTTTTTTTTTTTATAAGCTAGTTGATCTTATTGAAAATTCTAGGTATAACTATCTAACTGCCATACTTGTAGATGTCAATTTACGCTAATCAGCATTAACATCTTCCATAATCCATACCAAAATAACGATTTAATGCCAGTTAAAAGTTAATGTTAATGTTAATGTATAAAATATATGTGAAGCAAAAAATAAAGGAACAGAAAAATTACTATTAAGCCGGTATTACTGTAGTTGGTACAAGCCGCACCCCGCGGTTTTGCCCGCGTGCAAACTTTGCCAACCCCATTAGGGATAAATTTAAACAAGCAAGCAAATGTAGATTAAAAAACTAATCTATAAACACGTTTTTTTTAAATGCATTGTCATCAAGTTGTAATCTGCCCTGAAAGTTTCAGCCAGATAGCTAATCGGAAAGTGCTCGAAATTTGAGTTGCAAGATTCCACCCGAAACGACAAACAAGAAATTAAACATATACTTAACATATACTTGATATTAAACATATACTTAATTAAAGTAGGAATCTAAATTTATTTTAATTTTAATTGAACTGTTATAGGTATAACTAATGTAGGTTTATAACTCCTGCTCTCTTCTGGTTGCTGTGCCCAACAGGGTCCATAAGGATCTGTTACTTTATTAGTTATGTTTACCACCTTATTTGTACATTATGGAATGCAATAAACAATTGAATTTGAACTTGAATTTGACATAAAAACGTCCCCCAAATTTCAAATCTCTAGGCCCTCAGATTTAGGCTATAAGTTGTCTGTCTGTCAGTATATCACGGAAAAACCCATTAAATAGCTAACCATAGTTTGTAAACCACTATTGGTTGGTTCACACTGTAATATGACTCCTTACGTGAATTGAGGGACACCACTTACTAACACGTTAACACGGTTTTATTAAGTCACTTTCTTGTCTGTCGTTCCGAGTGGAATCTTGCACCTCACATTTCGAGCACTTCCCGATTAGCTATCTGGCTGAAACTTTCAGGGTAGCTCACAACTCAATGACAATGCATTAGACTATTGTTGTTTAACCCCTGTAGTTTTTCGGACAAACTAAAAAAAACTGGTTACATACCTAATTTAACTATGTACTAACTCTTTTTAAATAAATTCATTTTTAAGCATAATTAAGTAACTAAAAGGAAAGCGAAACTTCATTATTGGGTTGTTGCAAAAATATTATTTGGTATGTAAGTAATACCAAATAATATTTTTGCAAAATAACTAACTTATTTTTTTCATAGTACACCTACACCTACTATGAAACAACAACAAAAGCTCTACCGTTTTGTTTGTAGCTAAATGAGGCTGGAATTAATGGTTCCTAACATAATAGAAACTGCAAATGCCACTGATTTCATAACCTCCCATGGGATCCATCGCCTGTTCGCCCCAAAAAATCCCAACTTTCCCTGCTGATACATTCTGGAGCATACATTTTACGAATTAAGGGTGAAAATTAAATGCACGTAGTGTTAGTTTGTAACGTTTCTGCGATAGATTTAGGCAAGGTGTATACATAGAATTCAATTTTCTGGGCGTGGCGAATCAAGCACCGTGACACGATGTATTCAAAACGCCAATATTTGTTTGGTAAAACTGCGGTATAAATAGATAGACCTTTCTCTTCCTTCGGCATTTTATCAACAGAAGGGAAGCGATCAACACTTATTATTTTGATAAAGTAACGGCAAGCGTTGTTATCGATTAGTCAATTACGAGTGCTTGTGAAGGAAGAAACAAAGTATGTTCGCCGAGGGTAAATATAAATGATGCAAGGCTCGAATAGCGTGATAGTTCAAAGCACAGGCCGTCAATTCCACGTCCACCATTCGCGGGATTCATTCCAAGGCAGTCCTTCGTTGCTGTTGTTAGGCTTTCTTTGCGTTCATTTAGATTTTATCACATATTATTTTATCATTGCAATCTTCATATTTATATAATGTAATTAAAGATATATTTACTTAATAGGAATGAAATTGCTTAAGAATTTGATAGAGAAGTAGCAAAGTTGTTTATTTGGAAACTATGTTGTTACAGGGCCGAGCGCCTTGGGGTCGCGCTCGCCAAGCGCCTTCTCGTCCAACACCTCCAGCATGCTACTGCTGCAGACACAAGTAAGTATTCCACATTCTTAAAGTTAGTTATTCATATTTCTATCCCGATACCATTGCGCTTTTACAACATTAAAGTTTGAGTTGATCTCATTAAAAATAAATTAGATCATTAGAACACGTGCACGCTTTGAAGCAGACGGTGACAGCCCACAGGGCATCGGTAGAAAGCTAGCACGCAATCGAAATAAGCCCGCCATTGGTGCGTCATGTCCGCCCCTGCCGACGCGGACGACCCGCCGCCGCCTACCTATTATGCGACGCCTTCATTTATCGATTGTCATTTCTATTGCAGAGCAACTACGGTTCGTCCTTCACTGATCTATTGTCGCCGCAATATCAAGAGGACTCGTCTGAGATTTTAGAGGAAAACCTCGACCCATTCCCTGACGTCGAGTTCCACTCTCCCATACCCTTCGAAGTTAAAGCGCAACGCGCAACTCCCTTCAGCGAATCTTCATCGCCGACCCTCGGCCCAGCACTGCCCAGTTTTGAAGAAACGTATTCCGTCCGCTACCCTAAACAAGAGATGGCAGAATTCGGAATAAAAATGGACGAGGACTGTTATAACGTGAGCGCGTATTCACATCAAGGGCATGCATCGACGCAGCTCCTATACCAATATCATCAACCATCCATCCCGTATGTACCGTCGACGTACTACGCACCGCCGCAACAATGCAGTCCGACTTTCGATACGGGAGGCATCACTCCGAACCAAGACTCTTACTCGCTACCGCCGTTTTCGAACTCAGTGGATTTACACATTTCGGCCGAGCAGAGACAACGACGGGCTTCACTACCAGTGCAGAGATCAGAATCGAACAGTTCAAATGATAGCCCAAAAGTACACGGTGGCCGAGTACATTGCATGCAAGCTTCAGCTCCGAGCTCCGCGTCGAGTTCCCCCGGTGTGGTGCCGCCGGAGGGCGCCCCGCTGCGTGCTGCTCCCTCGTCACCGAGCCAGCTGTGTGCCGTGTGCGGTGACACTGCCGCCTGCCAACATTACGGAGTGCGAACTTGCGAAGGATGCAAAGGATTCTTTAAAAGAACCGTTCAGAAAGGTTCCAAATACGTATGTCTAGCGGAAAAATCTTGCCCCGTCGATAAACGGAGACGAAACAGATGCCAATTTTGTCGATTCCAAAAGTGTCTCACCGTCGGCATGGTCAAGGAAGTAGTGAGAACCGATTCACTAAAAGGGAGGCGAGGCAGGTTGCCATCTAAGCCGAAATGTCCTCAGGAGTCACCCCCGAGCCCTCCGATTTCGCTCATTACCGCTCTCGTGAGAGCTCACGTTGACACGTCGCCCGATTTTGCCAATCTCGACTACTCCCAGTACCGAGAACCAAATCCTTTGGAGCCCCCTATGTCGGACTCGGAAGTAATTCAACAGTTCTACTCTTTGCTGACGACATCGATCGACATGATCAGGGTGTTCGCGGAGAAGGTGCCGGGCTACGGTGAGCTGTGCGCGGAGGACCGCGAGCAGTTGTTCGCGGCGGCGCGGCTGGAGTTGTTCGTGCTGCGGCTGGCGTACCGCACGCGCCCCGAGGACACCAAACTCACGTTCTGCAACGGGCTCGTGCTCGACAAGCGCCAGTGCCAGCGCTCCTTCGGGGACTGGCTGCACGCAGTTCTCGACTTTAGCAACACCTTACACTCCATGGACATCGACATTTCTACGTTCGCGTGCCTCTGCGCGCTCACATTAATAACAGGTTGGTTTTTGCATTATATTTCCGTCAAAACTTAAATACTTTCCTTAATTTTCTAAATCTTCATAAACAAACTCTATGATAAAGCCATCAGATTAACGTTGCGGTATGATAATGTAAAATGATTGTAAAGGTTACCCTTTCCCTTGGCGCAGATCGGCACGGGCTGAAGGAGCCGCACCGTGTGGAGCACCTGCAGATGAAGATCATCGGGTGCCTGCGCGCACACATGCCCGGCGGCGGCGGCGGCGCCAGCGGAGCGCCGCATTTCAGCCGCGTGCTGGGCGCGCTACCGGAGCTGCGCTCGCTCTCGGTGCAGGGCATGCAGCGCATATTCTACCTGAAGCTGGAGGACCTGGTGCCGGCGCCACCGCTCATCGAGAACATGTTCCGCGCGAGCCTGCCCTTCTAGGCCTCCGCGCCCCAACCTGAGGACCACTCCCGCCTTCAAACATTCTCCTTGTGTATCCTTAGAGCCGAATCCGTTATTTTTATAAGTGTTTAGATTTAAAGGAAATATTTTTCTAGAAACTAGCTGGACATTTTATAGGACGCGATCTCTTTCGGAATCGGTTCGTGCTAATCATAGAGTTAATATAATTATTTTAAGTACCTTGAGACAATTTTATGTAATAAGTCGTAGGATAAGGTTAATTTATTGTCAGCGTTAAGATAAGTAGATATTTGGGTGTGATTTTGTTTAAAATTATTAATGTTGTATAATTAGTAGTCTGCATTTGAGTTACCGCTCGTGATCAATGGCATCTTGTCGTACAAATATTCCTATGTTATCTACGTATTATTTAGGTAAGGAAAATCTAGTCAGAAGACTTAGAAATGTTATGTAATTAAGCTCGTAATATTCGGGCTTTTATAGTTATTATTATATTAAAAGAATGATAGGCATTTAATGTCCTTTTGTACGAATGTGAGAGGGGTGACGCGGCGTGCGCGCAGGCTCGGGCGTTCCGGGGCGCTCCGGGGCGCTGCGTCGCCGACGCGAGAGAACGTGCGTCGAACTGACGACTGTTGGAAGTTACCTTTTATTTAAAATTATTTCATAATAATTTTAGACGCTAGGATGTTAACATAATTTGTATTCGCGATAAATATACCTGCCCATGGCCAGAGAAAAAGTTCAGCATCGAGCTAGATACCTATACCTATCTACCTTCAGTAATCTTACTATTTGTACTCTATGTAAAATAGGTACAACAATGAGTAATACTATTATTTATTCTGCGGTAATACCCTGAACATCGTGTCTTAACGTGTACCTTGTAGATAGAAAAAAGAATTGTTAATGTGTGCGTTTTAAACCTATTTATATAGCAGGTAAATAAGTAGATTTCATGTATTTTTCAATGAATACATAAATTCAAAACATATCACTACATTTAAAAACGACTGCATTTTGTACCTACCTACAGCTTTTATCATTGACAATGTTGTTCAAGCTTTACTAGAGAACGTAGATAATATTAAATATCTATATGTATAGCTGCATTTTTCTTATGCCATATTTTTTTTCCATAATTATATATCTAACAGCACAATTAATAATTATATAATTTATTTTAACAAATAAATTCTCCTATACTTATTTACTTTTAAAACCTGCATTATTTTTTATAAGTAATGGATCTAGCCGACTGCGAAATGTTAACTTGCTATATATACCATGTTCTTTCTTTACATAATCGTTATTGGACCAAGTGAAGCGTAGCAAAGCCAAGAATAGGCCTACTTCTATAATATAACTAGGTACTTATAGGTCATGCATAATATGACACTAAAAAACTTTGTGAGAGTTGCCTTTATCTTAATTACTTTATGCTTTTAGTTCTCTATTCTGTGAATAGAAATCTTGGCTACGAAAATGAATTTATATAATAGGTAGGTCATTTGGAATACTAACGGATTCCATGATTCTACCTGGTGGAAAAATGGAATCTTGTCTAAGGTAAGGAGGGGTTTAAATGAGGGTATACATATATATTGTCGAGTATGTCTATCTGTAGTAAGTACACATATGAGGCTTCAATAAATATTATCACATCTTAAAAGACTATTCAAGACATGTTGTTTTATATGTCTAAATTCCTTGCGAATTTTAGCATAATTAGGTATTTAATATAATAATTACATGTTACGATTAAATCGTTTGATATACTGAAAGAACAGATAATAACAAATTTAAACATTTTTATAATTTTTTACTTTAGATAATAAATAATGCTGGACTTTTTCTAGAGCCAAAACGGAACTCCTTCGTATTAATTAATTTTATAGTTTTTTTAGTACATATGTACCTACAAACCGTTATTATTGTGAAGCTATTACTACATAGGTATTTATTATACCTAAGTATAACTTGTTCAATATTTGTTTTGGTTGTACTTGAACTGCTGTTACCACAATCGTAGATTTTTCCTGAGTTTCTTCTCAATTATTATTGTATACTATTGGAGAAAAAAGGTGCATCACTGTTATGAAAAGACGAAGTCAATTTATTGACGACTAACACAACCCAACTAACAGTAATGGACTTCTTTTTCTTTACGCGCAGGGATGCCTAGGTTTTATTTTTATTATCCTTTACATCCTACCTACCTAGAACTTGACACTGCCTGTCCAGAAAACATTCCTGAAAATCTTTTGAATTCCAAGGGAATACATTAAGAATCAAACGAAACTCACATAATACTGATTATTCAATTATTGTATTCATAGATCTAGTTAAAAGGAGGTAGATACGACACGCTTCAATAACACGTAAATAAAACGACTATTTAGATGCAAATATATGCAAACAGACCCACACTGCGACATCATTATGCACTATCGTTCTTCGTTTGCATCAACAACAAAGATAGAGACATACACTGACTGTAGCACGAGTGAGTTAACAATACCAAATTGTCACTGCTAACACGTGCTACAGAAAAGGATTGTAACATTTGTGATTAAGGCGAATTAAATGCGATGCACCTAATTTACGCGGTGCACATCCATGGAGCTAGTACCTAATCTACCACTTCTAATGAGATCTATGATTGTATTAGGTATAATAAATAACAATGTTTTTGTCGAAGATTATTATTTGTTTGCATTTATTGGACAAAAAATATTTTTAAAGAAATACAAAACCGAAAAACTAAGCTTTCACGCAGCGGAGTTAAACAGTTATCAAAGATTTGACGATGCAAGCCTTATTTCTTGTTTAAAAATTGTTTTATTAATACGTATACCTGCTAGGTAGGTCTCACATCTCATTTTTAAATTTTCGTTTCATTTGACACGAGCGCTCTGTGCATATCCTTCCGTGTAGTAATCATTCATATATCGCAAGCGAAGAAGAGAATTAAGAAGAAATAACAGATAAATAAGGAAGATCGAAAAATATGTCTAGGCCGCTGATTGATATATGAATGTCGGTGCTTATTAGTCCATTTATCGCCACTAATTTTTGCATATGTATTGTCAGCGTCTTATGAAAACTGTTTGTTTTACCAGGCGTCGTAGCATTTATATGGATAGAATAACATGGTTTGGTGCATAGCATTTTTCACTCTGACTGTACCTACACGTAGAATACATACTTAGTTGTGCTTTTGTTATAATATTACACAATTTTCTTTGTAAATATTTCGTCAGAATAATATCGACGCAAGAGCGTTATTTAATTTTGTGTTTCATTTTTTTCCCTTAATATAATTTTAGCTGTAAACCGCGAATCCCATAAGTGACAAAGGTACGCGAGGGTAATATGGTTACGTTAAGCTTTGAAGCGCTAAAAAGAAAAACATAGAAACAGGAGAAAGATAAATAATACACACTTGTTAACTTTAGTTATTATACTATTAAAATATAAAATATGGCAGTAAAAAGGAAATTCTCAAAACACCAACTTTTAAAAATAGCATATTTACGGCAGTTGCAGTAAATGCTGTGCTAGGTGTTAATTGTTTTGCGTCGTGGTGTCGTAGTTTTAGAAACTTATTCAGGGAATTTCATCATGATGTCCATATTTAACGAACTAATTAACAAAAACTGTCTTGAAAACTCTGTTCTTGCACACGATCGTGGTAAAATATGGAAAATTATTTGTTTCATCATCATCATCATCATGTCAGCCTTTAGAAGTCCACTGCTGAACATAGGCCTCCCCCAAAGAGCGCCATGACGAGCGATCTTGTGCCACCTCCATCCACCGACTTCCTGCGATGGCTACAATGTCGTCGGTCCACCGTGTGGGGGGTCTCCCCACACTTCGCTTGTTTGTTCGTGGTCGCCATTCGAGAATCTTTATTCCCGTACGGTTGTCGGTTCTGCGACTTATATGGCCTTGATATCAAGATATTCAAGATTCTGAACTGGAACGGATTTGGTGTTAACATCAATGGCGAATACATCACTCACCTTCGATTTGCTGATGATTTAGTCATCATGGCTGAAGCCCTGGAAGACCTAAGCACAATGCTCAGTGACTTCAATATTGTTTCCCAACAGGTGGGTCTTAAAATGAACATGGGCAAGACGAACATCATGTCAAATGCCCATGTTGTACCCATTCCGGTTTATGTTGGGAACGATATTATCGAAACTGTTGATCACTATGTCTTCTTGGGTCAGACGATCTAACTGGGTAGATCCAACTTCGACAAAGAGGTCAACCGACGAATCCACTCGGATGGGCAGCGTTCGGGAAATTACGCCATATCTTCTCGTCGCAGATACCGCAGAGCCTCAAGACGAAAGTTTATAATCAGTGCGTGTTACCAGTGATGATATACGGCACTGAGACGTGGTCTTTAACTATTGGTCTCATACACAAGCTCAGAGTTGTGCAGCGCGCAATGGAGAGAGCTATGCTCGGTATTTCACTACGTGATAGAATCCGAAATGAGGAACGATGAAGAACGAAGGTTACCGACATAGCTCTCAGAGTTTGCAAGTTGAAGTGGCAATGGGCAGGCCATATAAGTCTTATATAAGTATAAGGCTCTCTTATTGAGCTTGATTATCTGTTTACTTACGTACAATAGCAATCACAACATTTTAAACCTTTTTTTTTTGCCGGATATTCGGATTTGCGAATCAAAATTAGAAGCCAAAATTCAA
This sequence comes from Alsophila aescularia, assembly GCA_946251855.1. Classification (NCBI taxonomy): domain Eukaryota; kingdom Metazoa; phylum Arthropoda; class Insecta; order Lepidoptera; family Geometridae; genus Alsophila; species Alsophila aescularia. The sequence continues at coordinate 55,955,373 of OX276375.1, forward strand.
ACTCAAGCCAAACAAAGTTTTTGATCTGTCAAAATGATGTCGGTAAAGCATGCTAAAGCTGCGACTTCTAACATTTGGTAGGCTATCTATAGGCTGTTTGAAAATAGAACCATCTATGAAAAATATACTGTACCTTTTGAGATATAAGGGATTGACCATATTAACCGGTTGGCCTTAATACCCTAATGTACCTTATTCATTTAAATCTCATTTATAATAAAATTTTCACCCTGAATTAATATTCGAAATCTGTACATGATAAAATCTATTTAATTAAAAAAACTGTTTCAAATGGATTTAGGTACTAAAAACCTATCATCCATCATCCACAGCCTTCCTTGTCCCACTGCTGACGGGATAGGCCTCTCTTTTAGCACGCCACTCGTCAATCGGATCCAGGTTCGACCCTATATCGTCGGCCCATATTGCTGCTGGACGACCAATATATTCGCTTTCCCTGTCTCGACCACCACTCATTTACCGCCTTGCTCTTCCTGTCGTCATTTCATCTGGCTATGTGTCTCGTAATTGTGGTTCCGAAGTCCGGTACTTTAGTTCATCGTCGGATCTAAATATTACGGACTTTATCTTGAAATCTACCGAGCATAGACCTCTCCATGACTCTCTGTGCTACTTTGATCTTGAGCACAACCTCATGCGTGAAAGTCCATGTCTCGTCACTGCATATCATGGTGAGCAGAACATATTAATTGAAGAGGCGAGTTTTGAGACACTGTGGGATTTGGCATGCCTTAGAGATGTCACACAGATTTCCGAATGACGTCCACCCAAGTTGATATCGCCTATAGATTTCTCTGTTTTGATGCTCTATTCCAATACATGACCAAGATAAACGTAAATCTCTACTAAGCTCTCGTTCCAAAAAGAATTGGATAGGATTTACCAGAAATGGACATCACTATAGTCTTGGTTATCTTTAGACCTAACCCCAAAGCAGCATCCTGTCGAGTGACTGATAGGACCACCTCATTAGAGGTCCTTTCAAATAAACAAAACAAGATTAAAAACTACAACCTGACTACGGTCGGGTAAAAAAATAGCCTATGACCGTCTATTCCCGTTGTCTCTCACTTTTTGTCCACCACTGGTGGACAACGGGAAAAAAGTAGCGTAGTAAAAGTTAAGTTCTGTAAAGAAACTACTAGTCCAGAATCAATAGTTTCAGAGGTATGGCCCTTTTAAGTTTGACAGCTGTCATCCAAAATGAAGATATTGATGAGATCTATCACTTCTGTAAAGAAACTACTAGTCCAGAATCAATAGTTTCAGATGTATGGCCCTTTTAAGTTTGACAGCTGTCATCCAAAATGAAGATATCGATGAGACCTATCACTTCTGTAAAGAAACTACTAGTCCAGAATCGTTAGTTTCAAAGTTATAGGCATTTTAAGTTTGACAGCTGTCATCCAAAATAAAGATTTCAGTGAGATCTATCACTTTTGTAAATAAACTCTTAGTCTAGGATCACTAGTTTCAGAGTTATAGGCCTTTTAAGTTTGACAGCTGTCATCCAAAATGAAGATATTGATAAGACCTATCACTTCTGTGAAGAAACCACTAGTCTAGGATCACTAGTTTCAGAGTTATAGCCCTTTTAAATTTGACAGCTGTCATCCATAACGAAGATATCGATTAAATCTTGTCAGGTGTTGACGTATGACTTTGAAGTTTGACATGTCACTTTGACATCTGTCACATCTGTCACTTTGACATCTGTCACTTTGACGCCTGCCAATTTGACACCTGTCACTATGTACACCTGTACATGAAACAGTACTAGTAAAATAGTTATATAGTTAGGGACAATGCCACATTAGTTTCAAAATCCACCACTGGGGGAAAGTGCAACTCATTTCTTCCCGATGTCCACCACTGGTGGACAACCGGAATAATTTAGTAGCGTTGTCCACCACTGGGGGACAACGGGAATAATTTAGTAGCGTTGTCCACCAGTGGGGGACAACGCTACTTTTTTTCCCGTTGTCCACCAGTGGTGGACAAAAAGTGGGGGACAACGGGAATAAACGCCTATGACTTGTCGCTTGTCAAAATTGGACTAAGTTTTTAGTAGAACACATAACACTTCCTTTGCTTCGCCGTACTCGGGTACAAATACATCCCAATCGGGTTAAGAAATCCTGGACATATTGTTTGACTTAAGTGTTCTTGCTACGCATTTACTAAGTACACCAAAAGAGAAACACATGAAAATATTAGTGAAAATACACACAAAGAAACAGTCGAATTGAAAGTCTTTCAGAAGTGGATTTTCATCCATTGATATTCTTATACCAACTAATGGTAGCGCGTTGATGTCTTTTGAAACAAATATCGACGACCAATAAAATATTGTTTGCATTTTTGGAAAGTTAATAAAAGAAAAAGTGAAAATGAAGATAAGTAGGTTATGTACTTAATAAAATTTGGCATTTCTTTAGAAAAAATCTACATCTACAGGAATTTCTAATCCGCTGGGACCACTGAGCAGCAGGGTATTTTTTTCTATCTGAGACTATGCTGCGACTTATGAAGCTATCATTTTCTAGTTGAGACTATGCTGCAACTTATGAAACTATCATTTTCTAGCTGAGACTATGCTGCGACTTATGAAGCTATCATATCAAGCAAACAACCAACTCCTGTAGTAGCTTGTTTGCTCAAAAGGTTATGTCCAGTCGAAACAAAATATATTTCATTACAAAGCGCATCTAGTACAAATCAAAGGGCAGAATAAGTGTTAGTATAAGGTTCTTATTGAACACTAGCTTTGCACGCGTACAAGATTCGCCCCCTGCCTCTTCCCTTCTCCCCCTTCCCGTCTTCCTCACCTCTACCCCTCCACCCAACCCCTCCCCCATCGCCTAAAGCCAACAACCCCCGAACCCGCCCCACAGACCCCCTCTATTATTTTTTTATTTTTATTTGTGATTTAAGTACTTACTTACTTTTCCAAATCCATTCTCGAGATATCATCAAATACATTCATTAGAAATCATTTAAAAAAGCTTTTAAGCAGCAGCCATGTCTAGGTAAAACTTAGAACGGCCTATCACAATTAAATTCGTATACTTACAACTTTTCGTATCTGTGCTGTTAACTGTTGAGGAGTTCCCTAGACAGAAGCCAACCATGAGTGCAGCAACCTTGTCATGGTAAAACTTAAAACCGGCTATCATAATAAAATGCCTACACAACATTTTGTGTCTGTGCTGTTAAGAGTCCCTTCATATAGAGCTAATCCTTAAGCTTATATAGAGGTCGATTCAGGTCATGAAAGTGGTTCTAATTCAGCTTGCAAGATTTGAGCTAAAAAACATACATACTTAGGTACATTGCAAGTTAAATAATAGTAGTTTATGAAACGATTGCATAATAAGGAGTATTATATAATACCTAGTTATGTGCCGTTTCATACTCTACTTTATCTACACTCATGCAATAGGAACTTGCATTTAATGGAATAAAAAATGTCGTAATATTTTCTTTATTTTTCTGGTAAAAGCTCGTTGGTCATGGTCGTTGCTGTTTCCGTGATGTCAGGTGAAGTCGAATTCTCCTCTCTAACGCTGCTGTTGGACACTTGAAATCAAGATACAAGTTTTGATCAACAAAAACACATAAAACTGGTTAGGTACTAACGTAAAGAAAATTATGGCGCCAAAATCTAGTCCACAGCATATTCGCGCGTCTACGGTCTAGCACGCACCGCCATAGATAATAAATGACGAAAACCCTCGTAGGTGCGGAGCCAACCGGTGCTTTTATGGGAAAAATATACATTACTAGTTACCCTTGCCTTGCTTTGCTGTCGAGTAAAAAGAAGGAAAATGTAGGACCTCACATTTTCATTTATACCATATTTCTTGGGACAACCTGTAAGTATATCTAGTGTGACAATTCAGTGTGACCACGATTCCGTCACAGTATTTACCCAGGCCTTCCATACTCTTTGTGTATTACGATTACTAGCTTTCCGCCCGCGACTTCGTCCGCGCGGACTTTATGACAATGGATGACAATGAAAATTTTACATACCGCATAATGACATAAATTACGCACGGCACGTGTCAAATAAGAAAAAAATACATAATAACACTGTTTTTTTAACTAAACGATGTTATCCATCCATACCAATATATAAAAGTGAAACGTTGTCTGTTTGTTTGTTTGTTTGTTTGTCTGGGGAGCTTTCACGCGATAACGGCTGAAACGATTTTGATGAAAATTAGAATAACTTATGTCATACCCTGTCATAAAACATAGGATACTTTTTATCCCGGAAAATTGTAAGTTAACATAAACAAAAGAAAACTATATTTCATGGACGCTTTTTTTTATTTTCAATAGTGAAGCAACGTTCTCTTCAACTCCGATATTTATATCGAGTCCACAGATTATGTGCCTAACGAAGATTATTCAGTTTTGTGTTGACGTTCCTATCGAAAGCATACAGTACGCGCGCTGTTATTTTGATTATTTTGACTTTGCTTTGGATTTTGGACTTCGATGCTGCTAATACTTGGAAACATATAATCTTAGAAAAACATGCCCTTATTTTGTACCATAGATAAACTAAGTACCTTAGATTTTGACATATTCCTCAGCCTCTTCACATTGTTTCTTACACCCCCCCCCGTCTCCCCCCTCCCATAACCATGACACCTTTATAAATCACTTGTTATAATCCAAAGAGGAGAATCAATGTTCGTCAATATCGGTGAGTAACAAATTAATAATTAATTCTTTCTATTACTTAAAATGATCAATGTTAATACTGTAATAATTAGGAACCTAGATAAATACCTACAATCCAAATAATATCTATACTTATAATAAAACATAATGTAACAGATCCAATTCTGTACATTGAAGATATTTTAAAAGTTCTGTTCTGAGGGTTCTTTATAATCGATACTGAAGCCAAAACTGTATTATTTTTCATTTTTGTCTGTTGGTCACAAGTGACAAAACGGTGTGACCACGAGTTCGTCGCCGTCTGTGGGGCTGTATCTTGACTGCATCATGACGAAACTACTGAATGAATTAAACTGAAACTTGGTATAATTTCAGTTCATACTACGAAGACATTGGATATTTTTCATCCCGAAAAATTAAGGGTGAAAGTTATTTATACACGTATCATGCTGAAACTACTGGACGGTATCGATGCAACTTGGTTGAAAAAAATGGTCTAGAGTAATTAAAATAAGCTACTGAACAAGAATATAACTTCTTTTTTAATCATGCCTCTCTGTCTGTAAACCTACTGGACCGGTTGCAATGCGCTTTTCACTGTTGGATAGATTAGAATTTGACTTAAAACTGGGGTACTTGGTATCTTAATCCGATGATTAGATGCCGAGCAATCAATAAAAAAACTATTTGACGGCTGAACGAATTTTGAAGAAATGTAGGTACTTTGTAGGTACTTTTTTGGTACTTTTTGGTCCTGGAATAACACGTGTGGGCTACTTTGTTACCTTGGTTCCCTGTTGGATATTTTAATTACGAATAAGGTAAAGGGCCCAAAGTTCGTGCTAGCACTTATTACTTATTTCGTTAGTTTTGTTTCTGGCGCAAAGAATAAGCAATTTAAATGTTATTTATTTAAAATATTACTACAAAATCTATATTATTTAAACTGTCTAAGAAATCAAGTACCAGTATTTTGGCGACTAAACTGAGAGCAATGCGACGCTCGAAACTCTCAGGCGGCCACTAATAGCTGTGCGGCGTGCGTTTCTTCCCGTCCTGAGTCGATCGCGATCGTAGAGAGAGTAGTCCCTCTACAATCGCGATTGATCGAATCACTTTGATTCGATAGCGAGCTTTATTTGCGTGATCGAAGCGCGAGCTGAAAAACGATTCAATCACTGGACCCGACTAGAGTATTAGAGATCTGTGTCGGATACCCTTAATAAGTAAGTTAAATGTCCCTTATTTCGGCATCTTAGGGCTCTGATGACTAGTTCTTGTCACTACCGAATCAGGGATATTCTAGATACATTTTTGTTGCTCGTGTATTTATATAATAATTAAGATAATGTAAATGTAAATTAAAAAACAAATCATCTATTTACCGGTTGGTCTCGTGGCTAGTGATCCTAGGTACGTAATCAAACGGTCGCAGGTTCGAATCCTGCAAGGTGCAATCATTTGTGTGATGAGCAGAAATGTTTGTTTCCGAGTCATGGATGTTATAATATTCGTATATATATCTATGTTTATCCGTTATCTAGTACCCATAGTACAGGGTATCCTAGTTTGGGGCTAGGTAATTGGTGTGGAATTGTCCCTTTTAAAAAAAGTTTCTTACGAGCTAAATTCGGTATATGTTTTGTTCACTAGAATTCTTATAATACGACTTTAAAGGTGACCTGAATTTACAATTTCAAGGTAAATTCGCATAGGTATAGGTACTAGCAGCATCATTTGGTTCCTTATACTTTTTAATTTATTTATTTTTGTATATGTATATTATGACCCTATGCATATATAGATAGTGGTTAATTTACATAATTTAAAATTGTAAGTAATAAAAGCTGTATTTATTGTCATTAAGCTAAATATCCCTCATAAAATAAGGTGGAGATATTCAGTAGCCCCCTTTTTGCCCCTTTTTGGGGGAAGTAACCCCCCCCCCCCCCCCCCAATCAAAAATCCCCGACGACTAAAATATTCTAAAAATTCGCTTAACCTGTTTACCAAGTTTCGTCTAGATCAGTTGAGAAATGCAATCTGTAGAGGAGAACAGAAATCCGGACAGACATCCGGACATACGATAGCATTTTTCCCTTTTTCCCAGGGTGAAACGGAGACGCTTCGAGAAAGAGTCGTTGTTTTATATAGTAACAAACATCCACACCAATATATAAAAATGAAAACGTACAATTGTCAAGCATCCATTTTGAAAGGTTGTACACTTTTTGTAATCCAATTTATCGATGAATGTCATAATATATTAGGTATTCATTAACGATGGTGATCAGCTATAATCCTCATCATCAAAATCTGCAGCCACTGCGGGATGTAGGCGTCTCCTTGTCAATGCCACTGAGCCCGATCTTCAACTCTTCTCGCCATTCGCAACTCGTCACTCCACCTGGCCAACGGTCTCACTACGTTTGCCTAATCGTGGTCTCCATAGAAAACTCGCTTACCCCAACGATTGTTGACTCTTCGAGTTATTATTATTATTATTCGAGTTAAGTCGCGGGTGAAAGCCAGTACATGATAATTATTTTTCATACGGATGGTATTTTTTTTACTTGGGTGCATATAGAGCATATACCATCTAGACCAAATAAAACGCGACATTTTGCTAGAACAAAATTAGATTAGAATGGAATCTATTTTACGCTAGGAACACCTTGTTTGTCAAAATCGGACCAAGTTTTTAGATTGAACACATAACCCTTACTTTACCTAGCAGTAGTCGGGTAAAAAAATGGCCTGTGACAATTAATACCTGAAGACAAATCCATTGACACCTTGCTTATCAAAATCAAACCAATAGGGGCGACGCTATGATATGAACATGTGGACACATATGGAACATCCACATACCCCCATACATAGACACATACGTACTCGTATATGTACTCATACATACATACATACATACATACATCCATACATACATACAAAGACTGTTAAACTTATTACCCTTCCCTTGTTTTGCTGTAGGCGGGTAAAAATAACCCAAGAACTCCAAAACCGCACTCATCCACAGTTTAAAGTATGGAAGACAAACAAAACAATTAGTACGTCAAAAATAATAAACATCATAAAAAAGCGACTTAATTTAAAAAAAATGAACATAAAAGAGAAATAAAATACGTGTATTCAACACCCAAAAATTATTATTTTATTGCTTTTGAGATCTTGTTTTACCTATTCTCAAAAATAAAAATGTGTCGTCGCAGTGCGGTGTATACAGTTCAGAAACCTATGAAATATCGCACTCACGTAAACATTTATCATAAACATTAAAATAAATTACACCCGAAACTCAAAAAGTTCCTTTAAGTAACATCCTGTTCACGAAATTTGCCACACATTCAAAATAGAATTGGTGCTCTAGGAATACAAAAATAACTATAGATATGACTTACTGTTCTATTTCCGCTGCGTTGTGTATGTACAGATTCTTACAGTTAGTTTTAGGCATTATTGTGTTGTTTTTTTGGTATTAATTTCTCATTTTTATTAATATTTTCGTCTCAATAAGTCGACGAATCGCTCCCAAATGAATGAAAACAAACGATATGACAGCGTGCGAACATCTGAAACGTGCGCTGTGATTGGTTAATAAGTGGAGAATGAGCATGCAAGTACGGAATAAACATTTCTCAATGCTTGCATTAAGGAGTATGAACAAGCAAGTACGTAATTTTGTGAACTCATTTGGTACATTGAAATTTTAAAATGCTTTAATTTTAATATTTACTAGGCATACCAGTGTGTTATACATATATAACGAAGCGGAATTAAATCCGTAACAATACTGCATTTAAAAGTCATTTTCGTCAAAAGTGGTCGATTGGGGAATTAAGCACTCGAGCGACGTAATGGTGCAGTCACCAGTATGTATTGTACAATTTTTCATGCATGATACACCATATTTAATCTATTTATTTTACGCTGAGGATGGCCTACCATAGATGACTATGTTATATTATTATACTGTAAGCATGCTCAATACAAAATGTGTATAGAAATAGTAAAAAAAAAGCTTTCTGAAGTTTCTATTACCCTTATCCACATTAGCCACATTGCCGTGGCGGTCTCGGCTTAGAATAAGACCCCTCCCAATCCTCCCGTGGATGTCATAAGAGGCGACTAAGGTATTATACACTGGAAGATGGGCAGCAGCGTCCTCCGAGCACATTTGCTACACTGCGGTCACCAATCCGCCTGCCAAGCGTGGTGACCCCCCCCCCCCCCCCAATAGATTTCATTTTGACGACCAATCGGCATATATTCAACCAGCAGTGATCACCGCATGGTACTCATTGAATATCAAGTGAAGCTGGAGAGGTCTCGTTTGATGAGATCTACTCTTCGCCCAAGTCTTGCCTAAATCCAAAACCCCGAGAGCTTTCAGTTGGAGCTCCAAAATCGCTTCCAAATCCTTACCGAATGCGATACAGTGGACGAACTAAGTAACGGGCTGGTGGAAGTTGTCCACGCGGTCGGGTCGGAGTTCTTTAAGACCCCCCGCAAAAAAAGAACACAGAAACTCTCTGAGCATACACTCAAACTTATGGCAGAACGAGGCGAGATGAGGCTGCAGTCTTCAGTGGGTATGTCGAGTCACAGCTTGCTTAATAAACAGATCTCAAAGTCGATGCGACACGATTTGCGTTCCTATAATACTACTTGTATTAAGAACGCAATAGAGAGGAACAAGGGCTCCAAAGTGTTCGCAAGAGATCTGTCTATTGGGCAAAGCCTGTTGACGAAGCTGAAAACCGACAGTGGCAGCATCGTTTCGTCGAAGCCAGAGATTTTGAGTGAGCTCGAGAAGTTCTATGGACATTTATACACCTCATCGCGTAGTCCTCCTAGCAGGACTAGCGATGCAAGAGCCCGTTTGACCCGACATTATACCGAAAATATCTCGGACGTCAGCCTATACGAGATCAGAATGGCTCTCAAACAGCTTAAGAGCAACAAAGCACCAGGGGAGGACGGAATAACGACAGAGCTACTGAAAGCGGGTGGAACACCGGTACTTAAAGTCCTTCAGAAGGTGTTTAACTCCGTCATCCTCGAGGTACTACGCCAGAGGCGTGGCACAGGAGCGTAGTGGTTTTGTTCTTTAAGAAAGGTGATAAAACCCTTTTGAAAAATTATAGGCCCATTTCGCTGCTGAGCCACGTCTATAAGCTGTTTTCGAGAGTAGTTACAAACCATCGCGCTCGTAGGTTTGACGACTTTCAGCCTCCCGAACAAGCTGGATTCCGGAAAGGCTTTAGCACCATAGACCACATCCATACGCTCCGGCAGATTATACAGAAGACCGAAGAGTATAATCGGCCACTATGTCTAGCGTTTGTGGACTACGAGAAAGCCATTGATTCAGTCGAGACCTGGGCAGTGCTACAGTCATTACAGCGGTGCCAGATTGATTACCGGTACATCGAAGTGTTGAAGTGTTTGTACAGCAAGGCCACCATGACAGTTCGTCTTCAGGATCAGAGCACGAATTCTATCCAGCTGCAAAAAGGGGTGAGACAGGGAGATGTTATTTCTCCGAAACTGTTTACCTCTGCACTGGAAGATATATTCAAGCTTCTGAACTGGAACGGATTTGGTGTTAACATCAATGGCGAATACATCACTCACCTTCGATTTGCTGATGATATAGTCATCATGGCTGAAACCCTGGAAGACCTAAGCACAATGCTCAGTGACCTCAATATTGTTTCCCAACAGATGGGTCTTAAAATGAACATGGGCAAGACGAACATCATGTCAAATGCCCCCGCGCGGACGAAGTCGCTGGCGGGAAAGCTAGTTACTGATAAATCCAAACCAATTTTGAAGAGATTGATTTAGTAGATCACTAGTGTACCCAGATCAATCTCATCAAAATTTGTTTTTACACGAATGCCCAAGAAAAAGGAGTGTAATGTTTTTAGGATTCATGTATGTTTGTATGTATGCGAGTTTCTTTATACCACCATAACTTCTATATGCCTGAACAGATTTAGACATGGGTATCGTACCCATGCCGGTTTATGATCACAATTGGCGTTCCCTTTGGCCATTTGTGGGCGAAATTAGCGTTCTGAACGTTTTCGATTTACAAGTTTCGATGACATGTTCACATAAGAAAATCGACTTTATTTCGTCAGGGATAGGGTCGTTTTTCATTCAGTTTGGAAAGGATCGGTAGATTCAAAAGTTGCAAAAATTACAAAAGTGTTGAAAATGTTCAAAGAAAACGGCTTGTTAAAAATGACCATTTCGAAACTGCCCACAATGCTATCTCAACATCTCGAACGCAGGCCTAGTGTCCATTGGTTTCTCTGTCTACGAAACATTTGTACTGTAAGGCCGCGTTCCGAATCGAATTTTATTACTCAAACGCGTTGACGGAAAGCACTGCGGTCCGAATAAAAAATGCGATTTTAACAGCTCACAGTGCTGTCAGCGTTATTTTGAATCGGACCTACCTTTGATCGCGGATAATTCTCTCTTTGTTTGGGACTCACTTGACCACTTGCAGCGTCAAACAGAGGGTGAACTGTCTCTCGGTGCCTTCAGTGACTTAATTTTTTTCCATTATTCTAAAAGCAGGTAGCAATGACCATAGGAGATACGGGGATGTACTTATGTAGTGATTATAATCCTTAAGCTCAACTCAACTTTTTTCTGTTTGCAATATCCACAAAACCAGCGATGTTTGGCAGAAACGTCAAATTTGACATAAGGTCACATCAGTGATTTCACGCAGGAGCATAATCACCACAGATTAAGTATCAGAATGGATAGAGCTATAAAACGTTGCCGCTCCGTCCGGCCATTCGTTTACACGTTGTCTTGTTTCTTTGTCTTTTACACGGATCGTCCCCTTGAGTGAATGAGAAAGCTATTGTAAGATTGGCAACCTCGCACTGTCCGTGTGCCTCGTGCCGATTGTTGACCTCCTAGGAGGCCATAACATTGCAACCTGTGTGCATATAAAGTGTAATCCTACTGAAATATCTTACTAGACGGCTTGACATTTTAGCTAAATAATAAAACAATGTCGTGTTGTGCTGTGTTTTATGCATCAAGAACAACAAAAGGAGGAGTAAAAGATCCGGAATTATCATTTCACAGATATGTCTTTACTGGCTATTATTATCTTAATTATCGAAGTTTCAAAGCAAAAATGTATTTCACATTAAGGATACACATAATTAACATCATATAATTACCTCGTGGTGATGATTAACTAAGCATTTAAAGTTAATCTAAGTTAATTAAATGCATTGTTTTCCGCCTCCAGACTAGTGATGTTCCTACAGCGCTAATACGACTTTGTCGATGTTTGCTAAATCCATATGCTTGCCTAATCAATATTGTTAAGTGAAACATTGACCGTTTATTTTTCTTTCGCTGAATGGATTTGGATGATATTTTGTAAGGAAGGATGTTGACTGGGGTATATTGGGCACAACTGTACAAGCTTGGCCCACGATTTTAGGAAAGCGTGTAGGGGCAACAGGTAGGGGGAGAGAGTAGTACCGCCCCTGAGAGTGGGGGGGGAGGATCTCTCCTCTCTCTGAGATATGTTTTTTTAATATTATATATATTTATATTTTGCTATTTTTTTCAAAGTTTTACGCTTCTGTTAAGAGCTGTTTTTTTAGGTTAGAAGGCGAAAAAGGGAGCGTAGCGAAGGAGGGAGCGTAGCGAAGCAATAAAAAAAACATATCTCAGAGGGTAGGAAGATCTAGCCCCCTACTTTTACACTTCTGTTAAGTGCTGTTTTTTAGGTTAGAAGGTGAATGAGGGAGCGAAGCCAAGCAAGCAAAAATAAACATATCTCAGAGGGTGGGAAGATCTAGCCCCCTACTCTCAGGGGGGTTCTTCTCCCTCCCTTCTCCCCGCTCCCTCCTTAAATCGTGGGCCAAGCAAGTACAGTGGTACCTCAAAAGTGCCAGGTATCAAACTGACAGGTGTCAACCTTATGGGTGCAATAAGAAAGGATTTATTTGAAATTTAATTCCTGAAGAACGGGTGACGGTGTTGGGAAAATTTGCACCTTAAAAAATAAAATAAACCTTAAAAAAATAAAATGTTTTGTTGTAGGTTTCCAAAATGTCCGGAAATCAGAAATCAGTGGATAAAAGCTGTAAGGCGCGAAAATTGGGAGCCGTCTAAATACTCCAGGCTTAGCTTGAAACATTTTAATATATCTAGCTTTGTGACTGGATTGTCAATAAAGAAACATAAAACAGATGCAGTACCGATCATTTTTGAAGAATATCCGAAATATTATCAACCGGTGGATAAAAAAAGTTTTTTTTTCAAGTGTTGGTTGAAGTACCTACATTTGTACTCCAACCAACAACATTGTTGAAGTACAAATATAGCAAACTATATTGTTATATGCCAATGTGTATGCAATATGACTGATACTTTGCCACTTTACTTCAAAGTAACAGAAGTCAGCTTTCCATCAAATGATTGCTTTAGATTGTAGAATTGTAAATAAAGGTACAAAATATTAACCGGTCTGGCCACCATGCCGATTTCAAATCGTTCAGTGTGCACTCAGACGAGAAAACCCTATATCTAAAATCCTAAACCCTTTGTTGCGAGTTGCGACATCCAAATTAACGTAATGCGTCATCGGTGATCATCTATCATAATATGTATGTCGCCACGAACCCCAAAATAATAAGGATCTCTACTGATACGATAACAACCGATATGCTGTTTGCCTCTTTTTTGTCTGTCGTCTGCGGAAATCTTGCAAGTCTCTTTAGAGTTACTATTACGTATTATTGTAAGTATTCTATGTGGTTTGCCTAGCAAAAGTCATGTGTTACTTATTGTAGATATTATAGCGTGCTCCTGTCGAGTGTCAATAAAAGTATTTATTAAATTTATTTCGTAATTAAACTATATTATTTAATAACTTGCCTTACCATGTCCATAGAATCCAATAAATAAGAAGTCATCGTATTTTCTTATTTTCGTAATTTCTGTTTAATCAGCTTGATTTAATACATTCAAATTAACACTGCATGAATCTGTCTGAAAACGTTAAACATTGTTATGATAACAACACTGAAAAACTGCTACTTATGAGTACTATGAAATTATTTTTGTATGTTCTGTAAAGTAAATATTTTTAGCATAAATAATATTTCCTATATTTTCATATTCTGCAGTTTTGTTTAGATGTTTTTATCGATATGGTCGGCACTAACGATCAATCACTTCCCTACTCACGCACACTAATGCAGATATGGGAACTCATACCAACATAAAGTGGACATGCTACCCAAGCATAAGCTCCATCCTTTCTGATACCTAATCTGTGATAATCACCGTAACTTCAATATGGCGGTAATAATGACGTCATCTATGACATCACTCGCGGACACGCGATATTGTCAGTCTGTCGTTGGCGCGCTTACGCTGAATCGGATCGCTTATGAGCGCGTAAATATTGAAAACCAGATTCGGACCGCGCCGTAAAAAAATACGAAACGAAACTTCATGCGCGTTATCTCGATGACAGCTGTCATGGAGATCAAGCTCTAAAATAAAAATCATTTAAATGGCATTTTGTGATTTTTCCAAATCTCCTACGGAAGTTTTAGTAAATGTCCACCATTTTACTGATTCGTGACTTTGACTTGACAATTAATGACTGTGACGTGACATTAATATCAACTATTAAACTTGACATTGGCGAAATTGCTAGTAGGCTAGTGCCTCCGCAGAAGCCATCTAATAAAAAGAGAAGAAGAAAATAAAAATCAAAGATAATTTAAGATAATAACACAACACAGCACTGTACAAGCGATTAACGTTATTTATTTGCAATGATATTTACATTTTGTGGTGTGAGCTGATTAAATTGCACTCGAAACCTACCATGTCGGAGTCCACAACAGATCTAAAGGACGTGTTAGATAAAAACCTTGAAGATTTTGAAATTCAAGAAGTCCTTCGAAATGGAACTGATCTCAGGGAGTATGCCTTACAAATTGACAAAAGCATTAAAGAGGCTGAAAAGAACTCTGTCGCTGATTACATCAAAGAGAGCGAAAATATTGGTTCACTACACAATCAGATAGAAGAATGTGACGGTATACTAGCAAAAATGGAAAGTATGTTGCTGGTGTTTCAGGTGATTTTATTAAAATACAAGTAAATTTTTGAATTACCTATCATGTCTTTTGGAAAAAGTATGAGTCGCTTCTCTAACATTAATTATGATTGCTCTTGTTACATTTAGTTCCTCTGTACTCTGACTCTAAACAATGTCATCATTGCACTAAAATATTATGTTCATACTACTAAAAAACTATAAATTTATTGCATTTGTGGTTCTTGACACTGTAAACTCTTCTTTTTTTAGAATGATTTGGGCAGTATCAGCAATGAAATAATAAGTTTACAAAAGCGCTCTGTAAACATGTCAGTGCAATTATCAAATAGACAAGTTCTTAAAGGACCCCTGTCATCATTCATTGAGGACATGGCTGTTTCTGAGACACTGATTTTGTAAGTTAAAGATTTAATAAAATCTTTTTACATTGTGCTTGTCTTCTTAGGTAGGTACTTACTACCAGTAGCAGTTTGTTAGCTTAGTCATTAAATTTAACAAGACAGTAAACAGTAATGAAGACACGAAAGGTAACATCTACCAGATAGGTACACAAAAAAATCTGGATCTTTGTATAGCAATTGATTAATAGTCCAGTAAAGGAAGGTGTAGTGAGTGAGCAGATACCTAAGCAATTCCTTCAGAAACTTGTTCAGGGTGTTTAGGAAGTGAACAATGCTAAAAGTTCTGATGTCTAGAAGGTAAGGTGGAGTGTGAAGGAGAGCACAAAGTTCCCACTGTTGGGTTTTTATGCTTATATCTAAAAAAACAGCTCTTGTATGGAAGGTTTCTGAGACTAATTAAAAGCTAATAAAATTATCTACAACTTTTTTCTAATTCTCAACCGTTTTCGAGCTACATTCTCTGGAAAAGTAAAAATAAATTAATAAGGGCGTCAGCATCATCGGTGGCCTGGAGTGTCTGTATCCCATTCTCCTGAAGTAAGCAAATAAAGCTGCTAAGACGAAGATGAACTTTCTTTTGTTGGTAGGATTGGACAAAAATCTTCTTGTTTCTCCCAAACTGTTACCGCCTTCACTGTGTAGAGGTAGCTTATCTATCTATATCTATACTTATAATAAAATTGTAACAGGTCAAATTCTGTACATTGAAGAGATTTAGAATTTTCTTTTTGGCAAGTATTCTTTATTCGATACTCAAGCCAAAACTGTTCTTTTATTCATTTTGTCTTTCTGTCTGTCACACGTTTACACGTTGGTTCATTTCCAATGGCAATGCATTTTTATGGTAAAGCATGACCTGAATCGACATCCAGGATTAGCTCCAGACAAAGGAACTCTTTAAGCGTTAAAGGCACAGGCACAAAGTTTTGTGTATGCATCTTATTATGATACTCGGTTGTAAGTTTTACCATGACATGATTGCTGCCCTCAGGATTGGGTCCTGACTAGGGAACTCCTCAACAGTTAACAGCACAGACACAAAATTTTGTAGTAATACGCATTTAATTATGATAGCCCATTCTAAGTTTCACCATGACATGGCTACTGCATAAATCATTTTTTTATTTTTGTCTGTCTGTCTGTCTGTCTATCTATCTGTATCTTGACCGTGCATCACGCCAAAACTACTGAATGAATTCAAGTGAAACTTGGTATCATTTGAGTACATACTACGAGGTAGGACATTGGATACTTTTCATCCCGAAAAATTAAAGGGTTTCTCTAAGATATTGATTGAATGTTATTTAAAACAACACCTATCACACTGAAACTACTGGATGGATTTTGATGCAACTTAACTCAGTCACTGTTGGTCCCGGCTGTTATTAATAGCAGCTGTTAAGCCATGTCAGAGGCCCTCGGGCGGCTTGACAAACCCTGACACCAAAGGCTAGCACTAACTCATATGACAAACAAACAAACAGTCTTAGTTTATATGACGGGTTAAAATTAAGGGTACTTTTTATCCTGAAAAAATAAAGTGTTTCTGCGGGATAGGAGGCCAAAGTTATGTTAATTTTAGAGTACAAAATATCTATACTTATAATAAAGCAATAAGTACGAAAAAGTCTTTACAAAGACGATAAAAACAATGGTCTAACCTATTTTAGGCTATGGAACAAGAATATAACATTAAAAATAAATGTGGCTGTTTGTCTGTATGTTTGTTTGTTCGCGCATGACGTAAAAACTACTGGACCGATCGTGATGTGATTTTCTTTGTTGGATTGCTTAAGATTTGACTTAAAAGCTGGGGTACTTGGTATCTCAATCTGATTAGTAGAAGCCGAGCAATTGATAAAAATATTTTTGACTGGGTAGAAGGAATTTTGATCAAATGTTGGTATATTGGTATTTTAGGTCCAGGAATAGCACATAGTACTTTTAACCTATAGAAATGACCACGCGTGCGAAGCCACGTGTACAGCTATTGTTATTAATAAAATAGTAAAGTTTTTAGTATAGCTTATTTTCACATCAGGCCCACCTGAACCACACTGAATAACTTTTAATTTTCACTATTCCAGAGTGTGTAGCTCCAAAACGGTTGAGCATTCGCAAAAAGTGTATATAATAAAAGTTGTAGAAAAAATGAGACTTCAATTAGTCACAGAAACCTTTTCCCTACAACGCACAGTTTTTGAGATATAAGTGAAAAAACTAAAAGTGTGCACTTTGTGCCCACCTGTCCACTCCGGCCTACCACCTAGACGTCAGAACTTTCAGTATGTTCACTCCTGCACCCTGAACAAGCTTCTGAAAGGAATCGCTTACGTATACCTGCTCACGCACTCTACACCATTTGGGCCATTAGTTGACTGGATTATAAGTTTAACTTTAAATGCGTGATACCACCACAGATGAAACTGTAGTCCTTGACATGTATAAAGATGATTCATGTTTAAATAACAAAGCCATATCTGTATAATTTCTTTTTTACAGTGGGATCAATAACATACCTGTAACTGACAAGGAGTTCATGGTCCAGTTGGCTATTTTAAATCAAAAACTGAATTTTGTAAAAGAACAAGATTTCAAAGAGACTAAAGCTTGCCACGATGTCAAAGATGTGTTGGAAAAATTGAAAATCAAGTCTGTAGCAAAAATAAGAACATACATTCTAGAGCAGATATACAAGTTCCGAAAGCCAATGGCAAATTATCAGATGCCTCAGAATGCCATGCTCAAATACAAGTTCTTTTTCGAATTTGTATTAGCAAATGAAAGGAATGTTGCACAAGAAATATGCAATGAATACATAGATACATTGAGCAAAGTATATTACTCGTACTTCAAGTCTTACGCATCAAGACTTGATAAATTAAAGTATGAAGAAGCACCGAGTAAGGAAGATCTGATGGGTATAGAGGATGGATCAAAAGGGGGCTTCTTTCAAAAGTCTAATCTTAGGAACAAGAGTACAATTTTTACCATCGGCAGTCGTGGTGATGTTTTAGCACAACAACTAGAAGCTCCAATCATAGTCCCACATGTACAACAAAAGATCAAGGTATAAAAAATAATTATTTAAGTTCCAACTCTATGAATGCTACAGTACTAGGATTTACTATCTTTTGCCAGCGACTTTGTTCACGTTGACTACAGTTTCGCAATAAAAAGTATCCTATGTTCTTCCCCAGGGTTCAAAAAAGGGTTCTGACTCCAAACCAAATTTCATCAAGATTGGTTTGCGATATTTAGTTATGAAAAAGTCACAAACAGAGAGACAGAGTTACTTATGCATGGTTTGGGTAACTAATGCGCCCTGCAGCCTTGCCCGCACGCAAACTGACACTTCCATTTACCCTCTTAGTGATGGAATTTCAACATCAACATTAATTTTATTTCCTTCAAGTGAAGATTTATTTTTTTCTGTATGATTAAGATCAGTTAAAATTAACGGGGTAACACATAACTGAGTAGGTTCCTGCGGTAGTTCTAACGCCTCTCATACTGTAGGATACTGCTTGGATAACCGAGTAGCATAAATGTGATGCGTATAGATATTAAATACCATAGAAATAAAAGATAATATTAACGTAACTTTTTATACTTGCAGTATTCTTACGAGGCGTTATTTAGAAGCCTGCAGTATGCACTTGTAGACAACGGATGCAGGGAATATTTATTTATCTCAGAGTTCTTCCATGTGAAGGGAAGTCATGCTCAGGAACTGTTTGACCGTATCCTCGGTAAAACCTTGTCCTTACTTGTGGTAAGCTTACCTTCCTCTACAAATTTCAAATTTATTTTTAAATTAATACTTATGCTTGCTTGTCGCGTGAGGTCTTGCTGGCCTCTGTCGTCAGAGATTGTCTAGCTGCCCGAGGGTCTCTAACATGGCCGGTATTAATCAATAACAGCTGGGACCGACAGTTTAAGGTGCCCTACGAAACAGAGATTTTTTGAAAATATCTATTAGAGAGATACGCACTTTTTTATAAAATATATATTTTATTTCTTATACTTACGTTGCTCAAAAAGTTGTAACAACACATTTTTCTATCATGAAAATCAACATTTTGATTTTCTGTTTCCTAACATCATCATCAGCCAACTGACCACTGCTGAATGTAGGCCTCACCTAATGCACGCCACTGAGCTCGGTCTTCAACTTTCCTCATACTTTTGTTTCCTAACATAAAGTATGAAAATAAAAAAGTTTGTTTTCATGAAGGTTTAGCAACATTTGAAAAAAAATGCATACCTTTTTGTTCGCTATAAGCAGCAAAATTTAACTACTTCGTTTTAATATTGCTTATCTCTGAAAAAACATATTTTTCAAATAAACATTAATGTCACTAATTTTGTTCAAAATTGAGTCAACGGTTCCTTTTAGCATTTTTCTCTATGTGTATATATTAGGATCTTCCCATACAGGCTAGAAAAAAATACTCACTGTATATAAAATTTCAAAATTAAAAACATGTATTTTACATTTTCAGAAAAATGTGGAGAGCTATGTTTTAGAATGTTATGATTGCTTAGCTCTGTTTCTCTGTATTCAGTTGATAAACAGATATCGATGGATGTGTCACAAAAGAGCAGTTGGTGCTTTAGATGGGTAATTATAATGCTTGCTACCTGTATCTTTAATAGTATTGGCCCCAACTTCGTGCACACAAATTAAAAAAAAAACTTGATCTTAAAAGATAGTTTTTCCTGTATAGACAAGAGACCCTATAGAATGTTAAATGAATTCTTATTACTTATCTATACAGAGCATGGATGCCTATGTCCATCAGTGGACGAATATAGGCTGATTACACTGATCTCTATGAATAGGCTCTGCCGTATTTTCGTTTGTACCGATTCAAAGCGCCCCACCCAAGCGTGCATTCCGAGACGCGCAAAAATCGATATTATCGCGCTAAAACGCGTACCGAGTCATCGTGAGCGCAACAACGATATTCCTTGTGACGTCATGGATTATTTCATTACATCCGCCATTTTGCGATTACACCGACCATGCCCCAAACCGATATCACCGTGATCGCTACTGTCAAAGTGACAGACCGACGGATGTTTGCAAAGAAAACTGTTATTTGAATTCAGTTGTGTGTGATTTTCGATAATTTTTCCAAATATTACTACAGACAATTGACCAATTTTTAGATAGACTACTTTCCCCACGAGTAATACTTTGTATTTTGAGGTTCTCACGAGCGCTCCGAATCAACTGCAGCACTCGACTGTCATGAGCGCGATATCTGAATCAGAACGCAAATTAGCACTGATCGCTCACATCGATAATATCGTGAATCGGAATGCACCCCTAGCGTCCATGGTATTAAAATATACAAAAACCTTAGTTCCGTGGACGCTCACTACTGCCAAACTACTGCCAACAACGCCAAAATGGCGATAATCAAATGTGCTCATTGCGTCGTTCGTCAACAGCCTGTCTAGAGTACGGAGTAATGTGCAGTTGTCTGTGGCTGATGATGAATGGTGATGAAAGTTTAACTTTGCCAAAAGCCTTTCAAGAGTTTGGCATAGTAGGTTTCAAGAATTCGACATAGTGATTTCAAGATTTTGGCATAGTGGTCAGTCCGCCATCTTGTTTTTTCCATGTTTGTCACCACTGTGTCAGCCTCCGAAGAAAAATCTTACAGTCCCTTTCTACTCTCTAGGTTGTAACGTAGGTATAGCTCTAGCAGACTGACATACGGACACCGGATTGTGTTTTTATTTGTGTTCAATTCTAATAATAACTACGACGGTTAAGACGTTTGCCTAAGCCTAGCACTTTCGATTCGGATCGCCATATACCAGTGAAACAGTGAAGTACAATTATCTTGTTGCTGATCAATTATGTAATTCTGCTGACTAAATAATAATTGTGTTTATTTACCTACTATTTATTTTGAAAATTGTGTATAGAACATATAAATGTTTACTTGATATTATTTGCTAACCACGTACCTACCTGTTGCGCCTGGTGTATAATTTAAAGCCAACAAAACAAAGCCAACAAAAAGAAATGCAAACCAAAACATGCAGCTGATTTTCTCTTGCTATTCGAATATTGGAATGACAAATCAATTCATTATTTAAGAAGATTCTTCAGTGTTCATTTTAAATGTGTTTTTTTTTAATATTTCAGCTATTGGGACTCGCTTCAGAGCACCTTTTGGCCCAGACTGGAATCTATTTTGAAACTTAACATTCAAAGTGTAAGAGAATGTGATCCAGCGAAGCTCTCTAATAAAGAACTTGGACCCCATTATGTAAGATTATTCTTTTAGATCAATTTCATAAATATAGTTTGTTTTAATATAGTTTATGCTATAATAATTATGTGATAAAATTCTGATTTTAGATAACGCGGCGATATGCAGAATTTTCAGCAGCTATGCTGAGCTTAAGTGAACAGTTTCCTTCTGAAGAACTAAGTAATATTCTCCTAGTGTTACAAGATGAAGTTCACTGTTTTCTGTTAAAAATGGCTGCAGAATTTGCGCAGAGAATACAGCAGTTGATATTTCTTATTAACAACTATGACATGGTGTTGAGTATCCTGATGGAAAGGACGAGAGACAATACTAAAGAAGCAGAAAGTTTCAGGGAACAGCTGCAAGCGAGAAGCTCGGAATATGTGGAAGAAATATTGAGTCCACATTTTGGTGGCCTCATACAGTTTGTAAAAGAAGGAGAACAACTGCTCGAAGGCGAAAAAAAGAACGAATTAGCGAGCTTAGAAAGAAAATCTCTATCTCTAGTCGCCTCATTCAGTGCAGGTTGGAAACAAAGCCTCGAAGAGATACACAGAGAGGTTTTAGTATCGTTTCCTAACCTGGTAACGGGCTCTGGTTTATTGCAAATGGCGCTCACCAACTTCGTTCAATATTATCACAAATTTGTTAAACTTCTAACGCCAAATGCAAGAACGCAACTCGTAAATATTCACGTGATAATGGTTGAAATAAAAAAATATAAAACTAATTATTAAATAAACTTCATGCACATACAACAGCCGACAATTATACTGTACGTAGGCTTCCACAGGGTTTCCCCAACGTTCATGTTCAAACGTTGAGAGTGAGAGGTGATGCACCAGTTCAGTTCCAATAACCCAGTTTTACAAAGAAGCACAATTTCATTTATACGTAAAAAGATTGGTTTTGAGATATGGCAACAATAAGTTATTTGAAAAAAAATGTATCCTTGATCACTAATTTGAAATTTTAATGAAGATATTTTAAAAAAAACCTAAAGCATAAATTTGAGGTTCAAGTCAGCTCTAAATTGTTTTATTTCGGAAAATTAATGGAACGGACAGCGAATTGCTCTCAGCAAAAAAAGATCGCGACCGACTAACCTTCACACTGCTCTGTCACATTGGTGATTGATTGGCAAATTATAGCATAGTTGTTTGTCCAGCTAAATAAACAAATTTAAGTAATTGTTACTAACATTTATTTTGTTCTGCTAATAAACTCCTTTTACAGCAACAAACGTACTCTTCTACTTACTACTACACTCTTCTAAGTACTTTATTAGTATTTTTTTCACTTTTGTATTTTTTTTTTTACCTTTTTACTATTTGCAATAGTAGGGTCCGTTTTCACGGCTCTACATTTTTAATGAAAATTAGGGAGTAGAGTGGTTTCTGTGTGGGTGCGGCGGAAAAATTTGGACGGGACGGGACACGAACTCGCATCATCCGTGCCTCTTCGCAGCACGTGCTTTGCCAGTTCAGCCACCGCGACCACTACTGGAGGTCGTTCCACTTTATGGTAAAGGCTCACTTTCGGTTCGGTAAGGATCATTGTCTTCGTATTCTCTTTGGATCATTGTGGCAAAAGCAAGGAAGTTGTACTCAGGCTGGTCGCATTCCGCAACAAGTACAAATATTATACATACATTTCGAGGCCGCAATATTGGGGTTGAATCAGTAGGGTGTCAAGCGTGCGCTCGATGAGTCGCGCGCCGTGTGCTTGACAATGAAGTACCTACTTACTTAAAGTTTTTGTCAAAATTTATTCCTTTCTTAATTATCAGTACCAATAATAAACCTAGAAGGTAGGTACTGCATAGCATTCAGTCTGACAAGTCTCGTAAAATACCTACATACCGATATTCTATTACGTTGGTAGCCATTTCTTTTTCATTCTTTAATAAGCATGGAATTAAGACAGGCACCTTTCATTCATCAAAGTGCAATAACTATTATGATATGAGGGCTGTTAGATAAGTCCTTTTAAACACTATTTATAAAACCTTTTTTTCTGGTAAATGCCATTAACAAAGTAAGCAAAAAAAAAGTTTTTGTCAGTTTAACCATTGTTTAACTGTGATCACTCGTAAATTTTCAACAACTATGGAAAAATCTGAATTTCGTGCCGTTATAAAACATTTTTTTATGAAAGGTTGCAGTGCTGCCACAATAAAAACTGAACTTGATTCTGTTCATGGCACTAACGCACCAACGTTGCAGACTGTTTATAATTGAATAAATGATTTCGCCCAATCGAAGTCACTACTGAGGATGTTGAAGAAGTCCATAATATTGTACTCGACGACCGCCGAGTGAAGGTGCGTGAAATAGCTGAGAACACAGGCATCTCCACTGAGCGCGTACATAAAGTCCTGCATGAAGATTTGGGTATGACAATGCTGTCTGCACGATGGGTGCCACGTTTGTTGACAATCGAACAAAAACGCGAACGAAAGCGAATTTCAAAACTGTGTTTCGATATGATGAAGCGTAATCCTCGGAATTTTTGGAGTCGATTTGTCACTGTGGACGAAACTTGGGTCCATCATTATACACCTGAATCAAAACAATGGATGGCGACTGGTGAACGTGCCCCAAAGAAGGCCAAGACTGTTTTGTCGGCTGGGAAGGTGATGGCGACAGTCTTCTGGGATTGATTACTTGGAAAAGGGCCGTTATTACGCAAAGTTATTGGACCGTTTTAATGCCGAATTGTTGGAAAAACGACCAACAAACGTTTTTTTGTGGAGGGGGTAAAAAAAATGGGAAACTCGCTGAAACAAGTGTTTGGCCCTCAAAGGAGACTATGTTTAGAAATAATTGTAATTGTTTAAAAAAAATATATATATTGTAGAAGAGATGAAGACGTCAAGAGCTCGAGACTATAAAAGGCGCCGTCAACCAGCGCCGCCCTCTTACTTTGCCGCCAGCCATCGTCGAGAGAACATCTCGCTGACATTTTTCTCGTCATAATTATTTTTGCTTACCGCCATTTTGCGTAGTTGTGTTAATTTTTGTTTATTTAAATTGTTTTGCTAGTAAAGTGTTTTTTTGTTAAAGTTGTGTTTTTTTAAATAAATTTGTTTCAAATATCCAAGATCAGAAGTGGGATAGAATTAACGTGCTTCTATCTTACTTGACCATTGTTGTTGCCTATTTGAACAATAGAGAAGAATGTCAGATCGTGAACGCCGCCGCACACGACGATGAGCGACGACGTAGCCGGTATCGGGATCGCTCTCCAGATGGTGGACTTAAGCGCTCAATGGAGGCGATGTTAGAGAGGCTAACTGCGTTGGAGGACCGGTCTGCTGCTCGACCATCACGGTCGCGTGAGCGTTACACACCGTCACTGCCACGCAGCCCTCGTCAGACATCGCCGCCGTTGCGGCGCCAGTCTAGTTCACTGTTACAGGCACGTTCACTGCCTGTTTCTACGCGAGTGATATCACCGTCACCAGTGCGATCTGCACCGTCAGCGTGGGTCCCGCCACCTGCCGTCACGACACCGCCACCGCCGCCGCTGCTGCCTTCGAGCGAAATTCGCAGCGCGCCGTCAGTGTGGGTCCCGCCACCTGCCGTCATGACACCGCCGCCGCCGCCGCCGCCGCCGCTTCTGCCTTCGAGCGAGATTCGCAGCACGGAGCCAATGGTGTCCGAGTCGGGCAACGTCACCGGTGAAGGAAACGCATCGTCGACAGCTGCGAATTCGACGGTAACGGATCGCATCGTGGATGCGATTCGATCAATCGGGACTACGGTGAGATCCAACCAAAATTACTTATTACATTTCAAACTTTGATCCTAATTTGCATAATATTAACGATTGGTGCGATGAGGTAGACCGCGCGCGAACCCTCAATAATTTGAGTGATCACGAGTGTCTTTCGCGGATACGCAATTGCTTGAAGGGCGACGCCCGAACGTGGCTAGGAGAATGGGTGACTAATGACCGTACGTGGAGTAATTTCAAGAAAGAGTTCAAATCCTTGTACCCAAAAACACCTGATATCGCGAATATACTTTTTAAGGTTATGAACACAAATTCTGATAACTACCCTACGTACGCAGATTATGCTCGGCGGTCACTTCTTCGGTTACGTATAGTGCGGGGGCTCATTGACGAACTCATTTCGGCAATTGTTATACGCGGTATCACCGATCCGCAGATTCGTGCATCTGCAACGAATGCGAAACTTTCGCCTACCGACTTGGTCGAATTCTTTTCGATCCATGTAAAGTCAAGTGCGTCGAAAACATTATTGCGTACTCAGCCACGAGCTTCTTCGAATGAGAGCAAAACCGACTATGCTACAGGCAGAAAACGTAAATATCAAGAATGCAATTGTTTTACTTGTGGTCTCCCAGGACATAAACAATCTTCGTGCAATAAAAAACCTAAAAATGAGTCAGGGAAAGGATAATCGAGTAGCAATAGTGCCAATGTAATCTCAAAGCCCGTTTTCGTGCCGACAAAGTCTGAACCTTGTTCTTTTTGTAAAAACTAGGTCATAAGGTAGACTCATGCTTTGCAAAACAAAAAACAGAATCGCATAATTAAAAAAAACGTTAATTTTTGTCGTGTAAATAAGTTTACCCGTAACAGTGATATTGTTGTAGTGGTTGTGCAGGGTATACCGAGAAATGTTTTAATAAATAGTGGATCAACCATTTCATCATCGCTATTGAAAAAAATTGAGTGTGCGCCTTTAAAGCCGACATTTCGTGTACTCGAGGGATTGGGTAGTCAGGAAATCAAGAGTACTCCTTGTGTGACTTTTCCTATTGAATTTGACTGTATTACCCTAGAAGTTGACTTATTCATTTACTAAATCTGCTGAACTGAAAAAAAAAGTGAAGCAGGTTCGTACGTTTATGTGCTTAACGAGCTTTTTTCGCAGGTATATACCTAGTTTTGCTCAGAAAACTGCGTGTATTGCGGCTCTTACGAGGGAGGGTGTAGAATTTAACTGGGGCGCAGAACAGCAGGCTGCTCGTAAGGACATTCTCGAGTGTCTTACCAGTGAGCCTGTCCTTGCGATATATGACCCTTCCTTACCAATTGAAGTTCATACTGACGCCAGCTCAATTGGCTATGGAGCTGTCCTGTTTCAAGTGCACGAGGGTGGTCATAAGCGAGTGATTTCTTATTTTTCTAAGCTCACACAAGGCGCGGAGAGTAATTACCACTCGTATGAGCTCGAAACCCTCGCTGTAATTAAAGCACTGGAACATTTCAGGCATTATCTTGTGGGTGTACACTTCACCGTAGTTACCGACTGCAATGCATTGAAGCTTACACAACGTAAGAAAGACTTGCTTCCCAGGGTGGCTCGGTAGTGGGTATACCTACAGGATTTCGACTTCAGCCTGGATTACCGAAAGGGGACACTGCTGGCTCATGCTGACTTCCTCAGTCGGAATCCTGTCAATGTGTGCGTAGTTCAGAGACCACTGAATTGGGCACAAATTGCTCAGGCTTCAGATGAAGAGACGCAGTCTCTGATACAGAAGCTAGCTGACGGACAGTTGGACGCGAATCGCTATATCGTTAAAAACGACCTCTTGTACGTGAAACATACACCTACTGGTGAACCCTCACGAATGTTATGTTTCATACCGAAAGGTCACTGACTTAGTCTTTTTCGCATATTTCATGATGAGCATACCCTGGTGTTGAGAAAACTGTTGACCTCATTTCCAAACATTTTTGGTTTCCTGGGTTACGGGGATTCGCCCGAAAATATGTTAAACACTGCTTAGTGTGTCTTTCTCAAAAGAAAATTGCACGAGCCCCACTTCAACCCATTCATTCATGGGAAAAACCTAATGCACCTTTTGAAACCATCCACATGGACACTTTAGGACCTTTACCCGAATCGGATGGCTATCGTCATGTTTTGATAGTCATTGACGCCTTCACCAAGTTTTGCTTGCTTTATCCGATGTATCGACAAGATGCTAATGAGCTAAAACGTCATGTCACCAATGCTATTTCCCTGTTTGGAACTCCTAAATTAATTGTGGGTGACAGGGGTCGAATGTTCCAAAGTTCAGAGTTTCTTGGCTGGGTATGAGGGAAGGGTATGAGTTGTGATGTACATCTAATAACCCCCGAGATGCACCAATCGAACGGACAGGTTGAGCGTTATTGCCGAACGGTGCTCAATATGATACGTGTGGAGTGTAATTATCGTCAGGAACAATGGCCGAGGGTAATGTGGAAATTACAGTTGGTACTGAACATTACCAAGCATAAGACGACACAATATTCACCGCTCAACCTGCTGGTGGGTATTGACGCAGCGACGCCTCTTATTCGAAATTTAGTACGTGATGTGGCTCTCGATGGTTCGAGTCCTAACGGAGAGGCTCTGCGCGAGATGAGCAGACAAAGGGCTTCAGACCGACTTAGGCAAAATCAGCAAAAACAAGACGCCTATGTTAATCAGAGGAGAAAGTCTCCGCGAACGTTTGAAGTAAACTCTTTTGTCTTTGTCAGGAAACAAGCACAATCTACTGGCAAACTCGACTCTGGCATGCGTGGGCCGTATCGCGTCCTGAAGGCGCTTCCCCACGGGCGGTACGAGCTTCAACTTCTGGCTGGCTCGTATGGGAAGTCGACACAAGCAGCGGCGGAGTACATCATCCCGTGGCACAGAGAGTGGACTCCTGAAGTTTGTGCTGTTTTCTTCAGTGGTGAGTGAGCGATTGGTGGAATATTGCTTCACGTCGTGCCTCTGTTCCATCAATTGCCCATGGGATCCTCAGATATGCGATTCAGCGATGCCTCTATCTGAAGAGGACATGCGACTACTCCTCAGATACGCTATTCAGCGATGCCTCTATCTGAATGGAGCTGCCATGTCCTGTGGTTAAGACACGCTTCACGTCGTGCCTCTGTCTTAACGGGCTGTTACTAGACAATGCTTCACGTAGTGCCTTTGTCTAGTTGTTGTTGTCGAGATACTGCTTCACGTAGTGCCTCTGTCTCGACTATTGTTTGTGTACTGTGTTTAATCCACATGTATTTGTATGTTGCATACCGATGTGTGTTTTTTTTTTCGTGTTGTGTTTAGATGCAGAAACAGTTGTAGAAGTTGAGGAGTCTACTCCCGCTGCTGCTGAGCTTCCCGCGCAGGTTGACCAGCCGCAGTCCAGAGCTCCGAGCCTATCTGCGAGCAACGAGCCACAGCCGGGTACATCTGCGACGCAGGTGTCTACCGACACGCAAGCTTGCGTCTCGCACGAGAACCAGCCACAGACGGGTGTCTCCATGCCATTACTGGAGACGACATCCATAGTTAAAGGAGCCCGGGGACGGTCTCCTGTCAGGAGAGGCCGTGTAGAAGAGATGAAGACGTATGAAGACGTCAAGAGCTCGAGACTATAAAAGGCGCCGTCAACCAGCGCCGCCCTCTTACTTTGCCGCCAGCCATCGTCGAGAGAACATCTCGCTGACATTTTTCTCGTCATAATTATTTTTGCTTACCGCCATTTTGCGTAGTTGTGTTAATTTTTGTTTATTTAAATTGTTTTGCTAGTAAAGTGATTTTTTGTTAAAGTTTTGTTTTTTTAAATAAATTTGTTTCAAATATCCAAGAATATATTTTACTTTTTAAAACGACTTATCAAACAGCCCTCGTATAACCAAATAATGAGGTATTAGGTCTATTCTGATAAAAAAGTTATTATATGTAGTTAGTAGAACTATTGCTCGGCATATAATCATTGGATTAAGATACCAAGTACTGCAGTTTTTAGGTCAAACCCTAAGCTATCCAACACTGAAAACTGCATCGCAGTCGGTCTAATAGTTTTTACGTGATGCGCGAACAAACACAAACAAACAAACAGACAGACACGAATTTTAAAAATGATGTATTCTTGTTCAGTATCTTATTTTAAATACAGACTTTTACGTTCTTATTGCCATAAAGCTGTGCCCGCAGCGTTGCTCGCGTGGTAGTTGTTCTGGGATATAAGGATCCTATGAGATATTCCAGTACCAAAAGTACCAATATAGGTACCTACCTTCAGTTTATAGGTTAACCTTCAGTGGCGATCCGACATGGTCGTGATAGGTTAGAAGTCCCCCCCATTATAGCTAAGTACCATCTTGTATACCTCAGCTTTGACAGCTTTGACTCAGCAACATAAAAAACCGCAGTTAAATTGGTCCATTCGTTTGAAAGATACTATTCTCACCCCCCCCCCCCCCCCCCGGCCCCCCATATAGCTAAGAACCATGATGAACCTTACAAACTGCACCATATACTCCACCCCCCCCCCCCCCTATTATAGCTAAGACAAATCTTGTTTACCTCAGCTTTGAAACATAAAAAACCGCAGCTAAATTGGTCGATTCGTTTAAAAGGTAAAAAATCTCATCCCCTTTTTCTCGAAACTGCCCCCTTTCCTCCATCCATATCCCCCCCCCCCCCCCCCTCCTCCCTCCCATTACAGCTAAGAACCATCTCGTTTACCTCAGCTTTCAAATATAAAAAACCGCTGCTAAATCGGACCGTTCGTTTGGAAGCTACGATTCTCACCTCTCCCTCCCCCTCCCCATATAGCTAAGAACCATCTCGATCACATTAGCTTTCAAACAAAAAAAACGCATCAAAATCGGTCCATTCGTTGAGGAGCTACGATGTCACAGACATACACACACACAACACACATCCTCACACACAGACACACACACTCCCACACAGTGATACACACCCTAAACTTATAACACCCGTCTCTTTGTTCGGAAGTTAAAAATGTAAAACAGTAGGTAAGCAGTTTGGTTACCAATAAAAACAACCGCAAGAAGGCGTTTATTTGTCAGGGATTGTAAATTATAAATGATAATTTATTTCATTTTTAAACATGCCCT
This sequence comes from Alsophila aescularia, assembly GCA_946251855.1. Taxonomy (NCBI): domain Eukaryota; kingdom Metazoa; phylum Arthropoda; class Insecta; order Lepidoptera; family Geometridae; genus Alsophila; species Alsophila aescularia. The sequence continues at coordinate 55,985,804 of OX276375.1, forward strand.
TCAGGTAAAACTAACAAATTTACAAAGTAAATTGACAGAATTCTTTTCTGTGTTTGAGTTTTTTCTAAATTATCTGAATTTGAATTATTGTGACCTATTTTGTTGTAACGATTTGATTGTTTACTTCAGGAAATGGCAGGAGCCTTAAAAATATCAAGGAAAATGTAAAAATGACGCGTAAAATATGTAAATGTGGAAACAATATGGAGCAAAACATTTCAAGAAACCCGTGATTTCGATCCACGCACGTCTGGGTTAGCAGGCAGTCATGATCCCACTAAACAACACTACTACTTAAGAAAACATGCTCACTTACCGGTAAAAGGTTATGGCTTCATTTTACTGCCCAGGTCGGTTTGTACAAAATTAATAAAGAACAACGCTCCATAATATAGCTAGTATGAATTATCTGTTTCTGCAAGCTGACATTAGATTGTTTATAAGTGGATAAGGAGCCAGTGATCACTGGCTCCCAACAGAAACAGGCGTATACGCAAAAGAGACAAAAATATGCATATTCGCGTAGACAGAGAAACCAATAGACAGTAGGTTGTCGTGCCACTTGTGAGATAGAACGATAGGTGGGTGTGCTGCCATATCAAAACTTTTACCCTGATTTCAAGCAATCCCAGATTCATGATTATATTATAGACTACTAGCTGACCCGCGTGAGAGATGATGATGATGATGAAAATTATCATATATGTAACCATGGTATAAGCTAGGTATCTCCATTCCAAATTTTATCAAAATCCGTTCTGCTGTTTGAGAGTGAAGTATGGTGATGATGAAAATTGATATAACCCCTGAAATATAGCACGATCACATCAGCTTTCAAACCGAAAAAAACGCATCAAAATTGGTCCGTTCGTTTGGGAGATACGATTCTCACCCCCGTTTCTTAACCCCCCCCCCCCCTCCCCTTTCAACACCCTCCCCCCCCCCCTTTCTTAACTCTTCCCTTATAGCTAAGAACCATTGAACTACATCAGTTTCAAAACATAAAAAACCGCATCAAAATCGGTCCATTTGTTTGAAAGTTACGATCCTCCCCCCTCCCCATTTTTATCAACCATATCGAACCATATCGATCACATCAGTTTTCAAACATAAAAAAACCGCATCAAAATCAATCCATTCGTTTAAAGCTACAATTCTCACCCTCCCCCCACTATAGCTAAGTACCATCTCGATCACATCAGCTTTCAAACCGAAAAAACTGCATCAAAATCGGTGCATTCGTTTTGGAGCTACGATTCTCACCCTCTTTTTCCCAACCACTCCCCCCCTACCTCTTTTCTCAACTCCACCCATATAGCTACTCACCATCTCGATTACATCAATTTCCAAACATAAAAAACCTCATTAAAATCGGTCCATTAGTTTAAAAGCTACGATGGCACAGACAGACACACCACACACACACACACACACACACACACAGTAATACAGTGATACACACCCTTAACTTATAACACCCGTCTCTTAGTTCGGGGGTTAAAAAAAAACCCAACAGTAAGTGTAATTCAAAATCATTGGCAGCAGTGTTTCATAGACAACTGCATACTCACCTACACTCCGAAATTGTTCACCTCTTCCTGGAAGATATATTCAAGCTTCTGAACTGGAACGGTTATGGGGTTAACATCAATGGCAAATGCATCACTTACCTTCGATTTGCTGATGATATAGTCATCATGGCAGAAACCCTAAGCACAATGCTCAGTGACCTCAATAATGTTTCCAAACAGGTGGGTCTTAAAATGAACATGGGTAAGACGAACATCATGTCAAATGCCCATGTCGCACCCTTGCCGGTATATGTTGGTAGCGATATTATCGAAGCTGTTGATTACTATGTCTACTTAGGTCATACAATCGAACTGGGGAGATCCAACTTCGACAAAGAGGTCAACCGACGAATCCAACTCGGATGGGCAGCGTTTGGGTAATTACGCCATATCTTCTCGTCGCAGATGCCGCAGAGCCTCAAGACGAAAGTTTATAATCAGTGCATGTTGCCAATGATGACTTACGGCGCTGAGACGTGGTCGCTAGCTATTGGTATCATACACAAGCTCAAAGTCACGCAGCGTACAATGGAGAGAGCTATGCTTGGTGCAGTTGGTGCTTCACTACGTAACAGAATCCGAAATGAGGAAATCCGTAGAAGAACCAAGGTTACCGACATAGCTCTCAGAGTTTGCAAGTTGAAGTGGCAATGGGCAGGCCATATAGTTCGCAGAACCGACAACCAATGGGGAATAAAAGTTCTTGAAGTGCGACCACGACAAGCAAGCGAAGTGTAGGGAGACCCCCCACACGAAGGACCGACGACATCGTACCCATCGCAGAAAGTCGGTGGATGAAGGTGGCACAAGATTGCTCGTCATAGCGCTCTTTGGGGGAGGCTTATGTTCAGCAGTGGACTTCTGAAGGCTGACATGATGATGATAAAAAAAACAAATTCCTTTCCCTTTCATAGATAATACATTTAGATGAAAAGAAGGTACATTAAATACACATACACACACACACGAGATAATCTAAGCAACACCGTATCTATAATTAACTATTAGGTAGCATTTGATAACAAAATCAACAAAATAAAATGTTTTCAAATAATTATGTGTGTGTTTTCTAACTGCTTATTACAATAAAGTGTTTCGTATCGTATCGTAAATCACATAAAATAAGTATTTTTGCTTGTTTATATAGTAACTTAAAATAAAAAATATTTCTTTATCAAGGACAATCTTTACAAAAAAATAGACTAAGCGGATTCCTAATCAAATCAAAGTAGATATGGTGGTTTATTAAGGTCCTCTGTCAAATTGTACAGTTATAATAAATCTGCACCATTTCTATTGTTTGATTCAACATTTTGTAACCCTAATTAGTTTTACTGTCAAAGTAAAAACTTTACTAGCGTCACAAAAACTGGGCTAAATACGTACATTAAATGTTTTTTGAATATTATTATTGAGATAAACTTCAAAATCGATATGGAGCGCAAAAAGGTTTTATTTTTTGTCTGTCTGTCTGTCTCTTTGGACACGCATCACGCTGAAACTACCAGACGGATTTTGATGCAACTTGGCACAATCACAGCTGATGTTATGGATTAACATTTAGAATACTTTATATCCCGAAAAAATAAAGGTTTCCTGCAGGGTAAGGGTTGAAAGTAATTTAAAAGAACAACTAACGCTGAAACTACGGGACGGATTTTGATGTAACTGGGCATAGTCAAACTTTATATAATCTATTTAAATTTAGAATACATTTACTCCCGAAAAATAAAGGATTTTTATGGGATAAGGGTCCAAAGTTTATGTTAAATTAAAGTAATAAAACATCCTTTTAAAGAACGGTACCAAATTTCGCTGTCCGCTCCACGTAACGAGTGGCCAAGCGCATGTTGTTTAAATGTAATACGTCCGTGGATCAAAACCACGCGCTTCTAGAAATTATTTTTACATTTTTTAACCCCCGAACAAAGAGACGGGTATTTATTTATTTATTCAGTACACAATAGAAAGCTTACAGTAATAAACCAAAACGCTAACTACCTTAATTACAGCTTAAAAACAAATTTAAGTACACAGATATGGTATTCAAGTGATCATTAAAGATGTCAACTTGTTGAAACTCATGCGCAAATGTATTCAAGAGAGACAGTGCCCTTGATGTAGGCGCGTTACTAGCGTGGCGAGTACGCGAGCTGCAGCATGCAAACAACCGATGCCGCCGACGACGCCCGGTTCGCACTTAGTTATTAGGGACAAACAGTTTGATACTAGCTAATATACCAGAGTTATTAATCTCACTACGCAGTATCTGACAGTAGTGGATAACTAGCAGCAATTTTCGCCTAAGTGCCAATGTGTCTACTCCGATCATACCTGACACAAACAAGGATGGAAATAGATAAGGATAGTATCCGTTTGTATATATACCTAGCAAATTTACGCTGAAGCCTTTCTACCATTAAAGTATACTTTGCCTCACGTGGGTAACAATAGCATTAAATTCTAATTAGCTACGAACGAATGCATTATATGTATAACATGATAGCAACTCTGACATCACGAAACTGGGAAGCGGTTCTCATTATGAAGCCCAGAGTCTTGTTTGCACTTTTGCAAACCGAAATAATGTGGTCGCGGAAATCAAGTCGAGTATCCAGTGCAACACCTAAGTCACGAATGGCACTGACCCTTTCCAACGAACAGCCTTCCAATGTGTACGATGCTGTCAATGGCACCTGCAACCTAGAGAACGTAATTACTTTACATTTTAACGAGAACGTTGAACGAGAGTCTATTTAGCCGGCTCCAACTTCCGACTGATTCAAAATATCCCTCTGCAACGTTATACAATCAGAAGTCTGATCCACTGACTTATAGACCTTCAAATCATCAGCGAACATCAAGCACTGCGCCGTGCTGAGAACTTTGGGAAGATCATTGATCATTACCAAAAACAAGGTTGGCCCGAGGGTACTCCCCTGACTTACATCTGATCTTGTGTAATACTCTTCTGACCTAAACACTTCTACCTGGACGTACTGTCGACGGTCTTTAAGATAGTGAGCAAAAAATCTCAATAGCCTAGGCGAAGTACCCAAAGACGAGAGCTTCATTAACAAGATATCGTTATCAACCACGTCAAATGCTCACCAAAAATCGAGGAATACAGCATCAACTTGTCCACCAGCGTCCATCTGAATCGCTATATAGTCTACAAATGTGATTTGATTCGTGGTAGTGGAACGGCCAACACGAAATCCATGATGTGAATCATTGATACTAGCTTCAATTTGACGAGATAAATACCAATTGACAATTGATTCAAATATCTTGCCAAAGATGGCTAATACTGCTATGGGCCTAAAGGTCTCAACATCCGTCGACGAAATAATCTTAGGTACAGGTGTTACTCTGGACAACTTCCATCTAGCGGGATAGCGACACGTGCGGAGAGAGAGATTGTACACATGAAAAAGTGGCACCTCCAACGCGGATATAGTCTTTAACCAAAAATGGGGGTATAGCATCGGGACCAGCTGCCGAAGATGGTTTCAGGCGACGAACGGCACGGCGCACGTCTGCGATGGTAACGCTGTCTATACTCACCAGGCGCGAGTATCTGAAATCGGCGCTGCGCTCGGCTACCTCCGCGTCTAGTACTGGAAGCTCGGTGAGGAATACCGAACTGAAGTATTCGGAAAACGCTGAAGCTGCCTGCTGACCCACCACTGTTTTTCCATCAAGTGTATACTCATTGGACTGACACCTGTTTTTACGCCTGTCTCTAACGTGCTTCCAAAAATGCGTAGGATCGCGACTGATATTAGATTCAACCGAAGTGATATATTGGCGATATGCATTATCTATTAGCTCCTTAATGTGACTTCTGTAGTATCTATACACTTCACGATTGAATTGCAGTCCAATTTCCTTAAATTTACGGAAATGAAAGTACTTCATTTTTAACTTACTTATGATTTCCGGAGTATACCATGGTGGGTATTGCCTGCTCTGTGAAAATACCTGCTTTTTCCTAATTGGCACATGATTACTCACAGTTTAATTCAGTCTCTTATAAAGAATATCCGTAGCTACATCAACCTCTGCTTGGTCAAGCATATCAGTCCAATCAATAGCAGACACACATGAGTACAACGAATAAAAATCTGCTTTACGAAAATCCCAGTCGGGCGCATATGAAAGATTACTAACGGAAAAAACTGAAGGAGTAATATGAAAATCAGTACCGCGGGGAAAGGTCAGCGTCACCTCGTAAGGCGGATGGTAAGCGTCAGGTGGCACCAGAGATTCCACGTCATCAGACACGGTCACACTGCCAGACTTTAGAACTGTCAACACGAGGTCCAACAAGCCGCCATGGGAATTCAAGATATTACTATGCTGCTCTAACTTGCAAAAATCAACAAACAAATCATATTGCAACTTTACATTGGCACTACAAGAATTAAGGTTAAAATCTCCAACCACTATTACATTAATAAGTGAAGAATATTTACACACTGCATTCTCCACACAAGTTAAGACATTCAAGTACTGCTCATCACTATAATTAGGCGGTAAGTATACTACACAAAGCAAAATGTTGACATTTTTCCACGTTATTTTTGCTAGTAATATCTCTTTATCATTTGTTAAACCGTCCACATCTGACACCAATTTGACCGGATAAGTATCACGCACAGCCAGCAGGACTCCACCCCAGCCGACATCACCTGCGCGGTCCTTGCGCAGCACTAGGTATCCCGGAGGAAACAATTCGCCATCAGATACCGAACTCTTCAAAAAAGTCTCAGTGAGGGCTATTACATCACATCGACTAGCTGACAAGTTATTGTAGAACGCTACAGTTTTGCTTCTCAGACCCCGGACGTTCTGGTAATATATATGTATTTTTTTACTGGAGTTGGGTTTTCTCACCCTCCTTATTCTTGGGACGAAAGGATCGAAATGACTGTCTCCAGGGCTTTACACAGATATCTTTGGCCCAGTTTGCAGGTGACATTATAACGTCTGCTAGACCAGAAGGGACGTCCAGCTTGAACGACGCATACATTCCTCGCGCCTTAAGTGCTTCCACCAAGTAAGTGCTATTTCAACTTATAGAATTTAGGTGACCACGTACTTGGTCCACAGTTGTGCCAACTTTGACGTAGTAAAGATGCAACTGACGTCGTCGTTCAGCCGCTTCCAGAGTAGTGGCGCCTGGCTCAGCCTCACCTCGCATCACTCGCATGCCTTTTTGTCACTTCGGTCCACTGGGAACTTGAATACTCCCTTGCCGGTGGGTTGATGTTAACGGCCAGCTCGCTAGCTACAGAAACAGGTTTCTGCAATAAACTGGGCTCAGTAAGGGAGGACGTGCGTTTGATACCACTCGCGCTGCGAGGAGATTTCACAATTGAAACAGATAGTTGGTTCGGCTTCGATTTTATTATAAGTTTAGGGTGTGTATCACTGAATGTGTGTGTGTTTTTTCAATTGTTTTTTTGTTGAAAGCGAGATGGTTCTTAGCTATATGGGGAGGGGGAGGAGGGAGGTGAGAATCGTAGCTTCCAAACGAATGGTCCTATTTAGGTGCGGTTTTTTATGATTGAAAGCTGAGGTAATCGATATGGTTCATAGATATTAGAGTACGAGTATAGCACAATGGAGTATCCTACTTCCTTAACACGGGCGTTAGTCTTTTACACTAGACCTCTACACTAGAGAGCCTACGCTCTCTAGTGTAGAGGTCCCACAATAAAAAGACTATCTGTACTTATAATTAGAGGTGTGAATAACGGCTAGTTTTTTTTAACGAGCTATATGCGCTTAGCTACACTTATATAGCCAGCTATTTAAAAAGCTATCGTTATAACGTGAACTTGAACGCCAAGACGCGAATCCACGAACGGCGAGACTGGCACGGAATAACAAACGACGCGCGCGATCTACATTACTTCAATATAAACTGGCAGTTTCTAAAAACAAACCATCCCATTTAAAATTTCCCATTTTTAATTTTTTCATTCCCATTTTAAAAACAGGAGCAGATTGCATGTTTACTGTTATCACTGGACTTTTCAATAAAGTTCCATACCATCGTATTACTATACTTTGTATTCATTTTTTATTCACTTAACCATAAAACAACCCTACTAACAAAGTCTATTTACACCAATGATTTTATATAACATCATCGATTCACACAATAAAGTCAAGTAAAAGGAAATAAAATAAAAGCTTTACAATATTTTCATCCTTCAAAGCGAGAATTTTGCAAAAAAAAGTTTCACATATGTGTAAGTTCCTTGATCCGTAAAAAAAGCTAATACGTATAACATACTAACTTCATAGAGCAGAACAGCTGATGTAGCAGAACATAACACTAAATAATTCAACGAACCAATAACATAACTTCGCGTTCTGTACAGTTCGTTTATTCACGAATCACATCGCGTCGCGAAGCTGCAGTTAAAACTCGTTGCGTTATAATTCAACCAATGAGCGCTCAATGTGTGTCTACGATTAGCTTTGAGAAAGTGAATGAATTGAGATTAGCGCCATATGCAATTTGTTTCGCATTTTCTCCCAATCAAATAAATCAATATCAGGAAGGCGCGTGCTGGCGGACTAGAGCCATCTATGGTTTTTTAATGTACTAGCTAGTCATTTATGATTGTGCAATATGATGCAACGTGACTTCCTATATTTACATGTAAACGTTAGTTCCTCTTTACGCCGCGGTATTTCTTTTGTGGCGCTGAGTCGCAAATCGCTGCATAATTGTCGAATAATGATAAAGATTTGAGATGTAAGTAAAAAAAATATGGTTATAACATTAGCGGATTAATTTATTCTATTTTATAACGACTATAGTTATTTATAAATTTAACGTTATAATAAGAGCTATGTATTATATTAACCACCTCTACTTATAATAAAGCAATAAGAACAAAAAAGACTGTACAAAGAAGAGAATTAATTTACCAGCATCAACAACTCTAGCGCATAAACCAAACGCATCAAAGTTCTGCCTCCGATTTAACTAGATGGCGCTGATTGACCTTAAAACACAGAAGCATTTCATTCACTGCAACTAAGCGTCCCGCTAAATTCAAATTTGTAAATTTTTCGAATTCGGCTCACACTAGCTTTAGCGCTTTACCTCCAGCTCTCAAGTCCTTGCGACTTTAAGTTGTCCGTTGAATTGCCTACTGTCCGGTTAATATCAAATTACTCTGAGCATATCTATATATATATATATATATATATATAGATATATACATACAGATCAACCTATTCTGAATAAAAAAACCTAACAGTAAGCGTAATTCAAAATCATTGGCAGCAGTGTTTTATAGACAACTGCATACTCACCTTGATAGACTTGTTAGTATTTCGTTTATATGGCAACGTAATTTCCGTTATTTATGTTTGGTACCTTGGGTTCCTTAATTCAATTTTCGTAGGGAACTCAAATTTTTTGAAAAATAAAATACTGCCCATGTTACTCACTGATAATGATATAATAATTTTTAAAATCGGTTATGTAATTTTTGAGTTTATCCATTCATCATCATCATCATGTCAGCCCTTAGAAGTCCACTGCTGAACATAGGCCTCCCCCAAAGAGCACCATGACGAGCGATCTTGTGCCACCTCCATCCACCGACTTCCTGCGATGGCTACACTATCGTCGGTCCATCATCTGCACGCTGCACGTCATTCGTTACCTTACCGCCCGTCGCACTACCAGCCTTACCAGGTTTTATTTAAAAACTAGGGTATTTCTTTTTTCGTAGGCCTTGCACGCACTGCCTTGCGGCACAGAATAAATAATAGTACATAAATAATAGTACAAGTACAGAAGGCTAACTGAGTAAAGTCATTTAAATAAATAGCGACTCTCGCTACAACGCTATAAAGTGCAATTTAACTCGCACGGCGCTGCGAGCTTTCAATTATATTTACCTAGAAGGCGCTCGCCCACCGCGTGCAGGCTAGAATGCACCGTATCACAACGCGCGGGAACTTCCATTGCTCTAACCGTTTCAGAATCGCTCTGTCCCTTTTTCGCTCGGTAGGGTTGTATTAAGATATGACTAGGTACTTGTACTACTAATTATTCTGTGATATGTTATGACTTAGATATTGTAACAGAATAAATAAGTAATAATGTATTATGTTATTACTTATTATTATAAATTAAAATAGTTCTATTACATAGAATGACATTCTTATCAGAATAGACCGACTACCTTATTTTTACTACCTACCTATCCCGTTTTCAGAACGCCGATAAGTTTAGTGAGATACCTACCTACGTGTCGTTGGTTGATTATGATTATATCATATAGGTATTGCACTTTGATGAATAAAGGCCTGTCTGAATTCCATGCTTTTTAATGAGTGAAAAATAAATTGCTACCTACGTAATAAAAGGTCTTAAAAGTAGGTAGGTATTAAACGAGACATATATTATATAAATTCCTAATTAGTTGTAGGCTAGTTACTAAGTCAGCACAGTAATTCATTTTCCGATCAACAATACCTATAGTAGGTATTGTTGATCGGAAAATGTATCAATTATAAAATTACGTTGATCTATTTAATAAACGACTTTATTTCTGCGCGGAAAAACCTTAAATATGCGTAGCTTCGGTATGGAACACAAATGAAATAACATAAAACTATAGGAACCTACGTAATAAAAAAATATCAATATCTAACTACATAACTAGGACCTATTATAGGTATTACAATTTATTACCTTTCAATATCCTTTGGAAGCGTAAAGAATGACAATTCGTCATTTCTATCACTATTCAAACAGCCGAATGCTATGCAGTACTTTCTAGCTTTCTTCTTGGTACTCATAATTAAAACACGAATAAAGTTTGTCAATAACTTTACGTAAGTAGGTGCTCTATCGCTAAGTACGAGGCGCGCGACTCATCGAGCGCACGCTTGACACTCGACTGAACGGACCCGAATATTGGGTCCTTGAATTTATTTGTACTTGTTGCGGAGTGCGACCGCCCTGCTTGTGGTGGAACGCGGTGCGTTTATTTCATATTGTATTATATGCGTTTATTTCATCGCGTTACGTGCACGTGCACTTGCAAGGGTTTCTGCAGGATAGGCGTTGAAAGTTAGTTAAAAGAACACGTATCACGCTGAAACTACTTGACGGATTTTGTTGAAACTTGGCACAGTCATAGTTTATATAATGGGTTAAAATAGAGGATAATTTTTAACCCGAAAAATAAAGTGTTCCTTCGGGATAATGTCTAAAATTCTTTAAATTGTAAATATTGTGTAATTTTTTTGGAGGCCGTTCTATATTCAATACTAAATCCAACACTGTATATTTTTAATTTTTGTCTTTCTTTCCGTCTTTCTGTCTGTGTTTTGTCTTTGTGTCTGTCCGTCTGTCTGTCTGTACCTTGGAAGTGCATCACGCCGAAAATACTCAATGAATTCAAATTAAATTTGGTATGATTTGAGTTCACACTTCGAGGGACATTGGATACTTTTCATCCCGAAAAAAATAAGTGTTCCTGCAGGATAGAAATGGAAAATTATTTGAAAGAACACTTAGCACGCTGAAACTATAGGACGGATGTTGATGCAACTTGGCACAGACATAGTTTATAAGATAGGGGAAAACTATGGATACATTTTGTCCCGAAAAAATAAAGGGTTCCTGTGGGATATGGGTCCAAATTCTGTATATTAAAGATATAGTGGTTTTTTTTTAAGTTACTCTTTATTCTATTATGATGCCTAAACCGTATGTTTTTTCGTTTTTGTCTGTCAGTCTGTATCTTAGCCGCGCATCACGCCACCGGAACTACTGGATGAATTCAAAAGAAACTTGGTATGATTTGAGTTCGTACTACGAGGTAGGACATAGTATACTTTACATCTCGAAAAATTTATGGGTTATTATTTAGGGGTTGAAACTTATTTAAAAGAACACGTACCTACCACGCTGAAAGTAATGGACGGGTTTTGATGCAACTCTGCATTGTCTTAAGTTATATGATGGGTCAAAATTGAGGACACGTTTTATCCCGAAAAAGTAATGGGTTTCTGCGGGATATGGGTCCAAAGTTATGTTAATATTTAAGTAATAAAAAATATTTTTGGATGGTTCTCTATATTCGATACTGAAGCCAAACTGTTTTACTTTTTAATTTTGTCTGTCTGTTTGTCCGTATCTTGACCGCGCATCGCATCCAAACTACTACAAGAATTCATATGAAAAAATGATCTCGGGTGCTTAAAAAGGTATTAAACATATATTTTTTGTTAGTCGTTTCTTTCTTTCTGTTTGTCTGTATGTTTGTTTGTTCACGCATCACATAAAAACTACTGGACCGATTGCAATGCGGTTTTCATTGTTAGATAGCTTAGTGTTTGATTTAAATCTGGTGTAATTGGTATCTCAATCCGGTGAGTTAGAAGCCGAGCAATTGATAAAGTATTTTTGACGGCTGAAGAAATTTTGGTCAAATGTTGGTATATTGGTCCTGGAATAGCACATTATGGTACATTGAACCTAAAAAAAACGAACACGCGTGCGAAGCCGCGGGTACAGCTAGTGTAGTATAATATTGTACTTTGTAGGTACTTTTGGTCCTGGAATAACACGTGTGGGCTACTTTTAAATGAAAAGACCAGGCGGGCAAAGCCGCGGGCACAGCTAGTATCTAATAATTATTATGTCATACGTCACGACATTCCTTTAAAGAACTACAAGGTCGTCAACATAGACGGTCAGATCAAGGAGTTTTGTAAGCATTCGAAAAATTTGGAAAAAGATTTTAAAAGTTCTGTTCTGAGGGTTCTAAATAATCGATACTGAAGCCAAAACTGTATTATTTTTCATTTGTCTGTTGGTCACACGTGACAAAACGGTGTGACCACGAGTTCGTCGCCGTTTGTAGGGCTGTATCTTGACCGCATCATGATGAAACTACTGAATGAATTAAACTGAAACTTAGTATAATTTCAGTTCATACTACGAGGACATTGGATACTTTTCATCCCGAAAAATTAAGGGTGAAAGTTATTTATAAGAACACGTATCATGCTGAAACTACTGGACGGTATCGATGCAACTTGGTTGAAAAAAATGGTCTAGAGTAATTAAAATAAGCTACTGAACAAGAATATAACTTCTTTTTCAATCATGTCTCTATGTCTGTAAAACTACTGGACCGGTTGCAATGCGGTTTTCACTGTTGGATAGATTAGAATTTGACTTAAAACTGAAGTACTTGGTATCTTAACCCGATGATTAGATGCCGAGCAATCGATAAAAAACTATTTGACAGCTGAACGAATTTTGAAGAAATGTAGGTACTTTGTAGGTACTTTTGGTCCTGGAATAACACGTGTGGGCTACTTTTAAATGAAATGACCACGCGGGCAAAGCTGCGGGCACAGCTAGTACAGAATAAATACCTTCAAAATGCAGTAGATGCCTCCTGCCTCTCGCCGCTACTTTGATGCGGCGCCCCATCACCCCAACCCCCTTGTAGTCGAAGCTGTGAACTACACGACAGACACGACAGCCCTCCATAGACGCCCTCGCGATGTCTTGGACGACCCGGACGATGCCATGGCAGCCAAAGTACTGGCAGCGGCGGCCTTGCCCAACCCTACCTCCTCTGGCAACCTGCCAGGGGGAATCATCTCACTTAGACACAGACACCGACCTCGGCGAGGTCGAAGGTCCCGTAACTCATAGTCAGTTATTATTCGCCTTCGAGTTTCTTGCCGAGTCTTCTCGAAGGTGTATTAAGAATCGGTGGTTAGTTATTTAAATCAATGAAAGGGCTCCTAGACATTTTCTCAGGGCCCTTTCGATCACTACTAGCACTAGCGATCCAAGGGTATTTAGTTCGATTCCCGTAACCAAGACGACTGTACAAGCCGAGGTTCATACCCCCTGGGTGACCTTGTGCCAGTCGTCAATAATTTTAACTTTGGCGTGCGTCTTCTGCGTCACGCATTGCGGCGGAGCGCTTTAGCGAGGGTAAAGCTGTAGAGGCCGATAAAGGCCAACAGCGCCTATCATTCCAAAAAAAAAACAAGAAGTATTCTCAGTGACCGCTCAGCGCCGTATCTCCTTTGTAGTTTATGGCTCAACGGTCGAAGCGTTCGGACGTGTGTTCCGTATCAATTTTTTGGCTACCCTCTCGCTAGAGCATAGTATTTACCTCTCACTCTGATCTTACAACGAAAGCTGCTCTACATAATTTATTTTTTATACTCTCAATTATTCATGGTGTAGGTAACTTCATAATATTGTTTGAATATTTTTATCGATTATGTGTGTTCTTGAAAACGTGTTTAGAAACTATGATTTTGATCATCATACTTTTGTAAACTAATTTAAATAGATGTCTACTTTATCCAGTTTTTAAGTTCGGCGTACTGACTATTTTTATTCCCCTAAAGAGGGTTATGTATTTGGGTTGTATGTATGTTTGTATGTATGTTTCTTAGGCACGTCCTACAGCCCAAACGGCTTCATGGATTTAGATAAATGAGGTATCATTGGATTTGTCTTAATCACGAAAGTGCTATAGGATATATGAAGTGTCAAGAAAACTAATATGGCGGCTTACAGCTGCCATATTGCATTTACGACGGAACAAAAAATGAATAAAACCTATCGAGTGAAGTATCAAAATGAAGGGCTTTAAAATCCCATTCCAAAAATATATAATTCTGTAAATTCAACAGTAGCAATTGTCTTTCAAGCTTCTTACAACATTTTCAATTTTAGATTATTCAAGTAGGTATTCAAGTTATATGAGTACTATAAGTGTGAAGGTTAGTCGGTCGTGGTCATGAGTGTGAATGTGAGAAAATACTAAAAAACGGTGTTACGGTTAGGAAAGCGTTAGTTATTCTTATCCTTAATACGAATACTATACCAATATACTGGTGTGATGGTTAAGAAGAAAATTTACTAAATGTCACGGTTAGAAAATGTTCTTCTTAACCATCACACCAGTGTGACAGAGCAGTGTGAAGGTTAGTCGGTCGCAGCTCTAGATTGATGAAAGAAACTGGTATGATAACTGTAACTGGTACTTACATAATTATTTTTGAAAATGTGAAACGTCTTATGACGCGGCACGGGACTTTACGGGAGTGAGGGCGACTCTTGGCGTGGCGATCGAATGGCTCGTCGGCTTTTTTCCCCTCAGCTCGACGATATTATGTTTCATATCTGCCAGGCATCCCGCGTCTTTTTTTTTAGCTTTTAGTTTATTATCTGCATCAATCTTATGTTTATTTTACAAAAAAACCGTTTAACTTAAAAAAACTTATTTTATTTCTAATGAAAACGCACCAATGCTCGCGGCAAACGTTATTGGCGTGTAGCGACAATATTACGACGTGTAGCGACTGAACGGAGTCGACAATATTGACGACTTTTGTTTGGAAGCAATTCAAAGTGCACCTAGGTTCTCTACGTATCTTGTTTGATCTATATCTATGGCTACTCAAATTCTGTCAGAAAAGATTTTGCTTACCTGAATTTTTCCCAATGTAATTAAATGCATTAAATACTACTAAATCATAATATTTTCAGCACGTACACTATAAGGAGCGTACGTACACTAGTTTTCAATATTAAATAGTTTCTAATAATATTGCGAAGTATGAACTTAAGGCTGACATGATGATGATGATGATGATGATGATGAATTCTAAGTGGCGATGCTGGGGAGTATACTCCCCAGCAGCGCCACAATAAAATGTTTATTATTTCGTTTTCTGTTCTATGCACAGCAATTATCGACTTACGTACATGATGTATGTTCAACGTACATTACTTTCCGCTATGATTGATCCCTCTAAATTACGGTGGTGCTGCTGCGGAGCATGACACTAAAAAGGCACTCACGAGACAGCCTTAGACCTAGTGTGAGGACCACCAGTAATTCCTTTCCTGTTACGTGTACATTATTATGCCATAAGTAGCATTATATTATTATTATTATAATAAAATAGACAAAATAATATCGCACTAAAAATGAAATAAAGTTTGATTATTTTTGACCTGGATACGTCTATGAATTTGCTTCCATAGGCAATACAAAAAACTGATGATAACAAAATTGGGGGATACAGTTTAATTTTGCAGCTCCATATCTATCATCAAAATCCAAAATTTAATTACACCACTTAATAGCTAGCGGATCCAAGAATTCATAGGGCGGCCGTACACGGACTGCTCGAGCAGTTAACGACTGAGCGACGTACACGGACCGCTCGAGCGGTCGGCGCGCGTCGACTGCTTGAGCGGTCGGTTGTTGACTGCTCGAGCTGTCGCTACCAACCGCTCGAGCAGTTAATTTTCTACCGCAGTCGAGTCATGGATTCTGACGAGGAAGCACTGCTTTTGCTGCTTCTGCTCAAGCGGAGACGACGGCCAGTCAGGCGAAACAGGTTAATAAAAAACTGTTCATAACTTTTGTATCAAACGTGAGCTAATTTCTATGGCGGCTATCTTTTCTACTTCACTATATGCATGACCTTCTTGCACGCCTTCGCTATGAATATGTGTTCTGTGGTTTAACTTTGTTTACAAAATTATTAGGCAAGTGGATTTTGTGATAATTACCGTCTGTTGATGTATTTAATGCTTTGAAGTGTTTGTTTCTACATTAAATAAATAATAGTGTGATTGAGTTTGAAAGTTTTCTATGCAATGAGCTATAAACTTGCGAAATTTGTGGTTTGCGATCTGTTAGAGCGATGGGTCAAAAACGAACATTTATGGCTAAATTTCCACTGAATAAAGATAGGTAAGTGGTAAATCTATTCGGTAATCTATTAGGTACAAGAAATTAATGTTTTTTCTTTAATAATATTCAACAAAATAACATAGCCTTGCTAGAACTAGTGCGGTGCTGGTGTTATCGATAACCCGTTATTCGACATTTGGTTCCTAATCTTATTCTAAGTCCTGCATTCCACACTATATAATAGTAAACGTAGTAAAAGTATAAATTTAGAATACCTAATGTCGTGTAGCCTAAAACCGCTTAATCATCTAATTTTAATTAAAAAACTTATTTTCAGGTGCATACATACCGATCGAAAAGCTGCATGAATTAAATATTTCTGTGGCAAACATTTTCGAAACACCGACTACAAAAAGAAACAACCCAATTTAAAAAAAATTGCTACTCCTTAACTGCTATTAATCACGGACCACTGCTAGTTTGTAATATTAAGTAAGGAGTAAGGAAGATTAGACATTATTTTAAGGGAAAAAGACACAAATTATGTTGTGTACTATATAATGTATTATTTTTGTATGTAATAAAAACCACATGCTTAGAAAAGACATATTATTATTATAAACCCCATATAAATTAAAATAGTCCTAATACATTTTTTTTCTGAAAATATCGATATCGATAAAAATGTGCTATGTTTGCAGACATCCTTTTCTGTTTGTCATGTTGGCTAACATGCTCGATATAGAGTGTTATTATCTATGGTCATTCGTTTTGTTATGTTGCACTTATTCTCAGCGCTCGTTTTAAAAATTCAAAACATCCGTTCCAATATACGTCAGTCCCGTCTCTTCTTACGTAGTATTTATATACTCTTTGACGACGGCGGCGACGTCCAAAGAGAAAATTTTGGGTTCATCCAATTTTAGAATTAAGAGAACAACATGGACAATTCCATCATTTGTTTATGGAACTTCTCAATAGTGGAAAAAAATATCAAATATCGAATACGGCCCTGGGGCCCGACTTCATAACTTGGTTTCAATCAGATTCTCACTTTTTTCATAGCAACTTCGACTCTATCGCAAGGCAGTAATGAATTTGACGGCTTGAAACCGATATGATCAACATTACGTAATAGCCCTGCAGTGCATTCAACGTACGTACCCTGCGTTCGGGATGATGATTTAGTGTTGTGAGCAGTTTCGAAATGTACATTTTTAACAAGCCGTTTTCTTTGAATATTTTCACCACTTGTCATTTTTGTAACTTGAACTGAATGAAAAACTCCCCTATTTCTCACGGAATAAAGTCGATTTTCCTATGTCAACATGTCATCGAAACTTGCAAAACGAACGGTGATCGAAAACGTTCAGAACGCTAATTTCGCCCTCAAATGGCCAAAGGGAACGCCAATTGTCATCATATATAACGTTTTTAACAGTTAATTTTCGCCAATTGTTACAAAAGAAACGGCCCAGTAGTAATCGTAGTATTTACATTCTCATAATTTATCTTTGATTGACATTCAAGTTCAAGATCCTGTATCCTGTGCTTGTATCTCCTTTTTTGTGCATATACAGTTACCGATTACAAATAAATACCGAGGGTACCGAACCGACCATTATTGAATTACATGCTAAGATATGGCGTCTAGATCGACCGTAAACAAAACCAAAGCGAACTATTATGCTGCATTGGAATTAGCAGCAAAAAGCAAGCCCCAGAAGGATTTGATGACACAACAATGGATCAATCTAATGATGGGAAGGATTCCGGATGCCAAAAATGTTGTTAAACGAGAAGGAATTCACAAATTACATAATAGGGTGAAAGAAGCGTTGTATAATTACGATATTGTTGAAACCATAAAAGGACAGAATAATAAAGAGACTCAGAAGAAACTGGTTTTAAAACTGGAAGGGTCCCAAACAGGAAAAGAAATTGTTGCATTGGAAGAGACATATCCGATTGTTAAGAACGCTCACAAGTTCACGTCGCATGGTGGGATCGATGCTATGGCTCAATGGTTGTCAAATTCCAACATTGCTGTCGCTGAGATCTGCTTGCCCGTTATAATCGAAATATGCAAGACATGCCAAAAAGAATCAAAATATAGCGTCTATAAATCTATAGCAACTGTTAGCATTGTGGATATGTCGCAACAAGAGCAGACTGACGAGCTATTTGATTGGCTGTTAGTATACCAAGACAAAAAGACAAAGTTTCTGCAGTTTCGACCAATTAGCTCATCAGATCTAATTGAATCTGTCTCCAATGAACTCATCCATTTGCTCACAGACATGGGTCCGCCAGAGTGCATAGAAGTTCAGCCAGCATTAAAGAAGACATTTGAAAACATTTTATCTAATAGATTAAATGTGTTTTTTGATACAAATATAGTGCTGGAATCCTGTGATGCGAGTAATCGTCTAGTGCGAGATGTGGAATATAAACTAGCAAATTGGATGATTTGTAATCCGGATGCTACGTGGAGTGTTGGATGTTTAGCTGTTCAATGGGAAGTGAATAACACTAGCTGTGAGAATGGTAGGAGTCCTTTTGAGAAAATCTTTGGTGGGTCCAAAGATTTTAACAAAAACCTTCCTGCTTGCCCAGCAAGCATTCAAAACACAAAGCAAAAAGGTGTAATTGTAACAAATATTAAAAGTGTGCCAAAGGGTGAAATCTCTGCGAGGCCTAGTGACCATGAAGAAGTAATTTTGAACACTACTGTCACAATCAAACAAGAAGACTTGAAATCCGAACCATGTGAGAGCACAGACATTGATGAATTTATTTCTAATAATCCTACTATAGAAGTACCAGTTGAAATAGAGACTGCGGATATTGGACTTGGTGTAAATAACCTCAACATCAATAATTGAATATATATACAATGTTAATAAATGTTTATTCAATTTGATTAACTACACTCACAGTCAAATTTAGAGAAATGCAAAAAGTGTGCATAAAACAAAATATCATGTATTGACAATTATGTATATTAACTTGGATTTAGCATATTTGCGTAAAGTATGTGTCATTTATATACTATGAGTTTATTTATACGATAATATTTATAAATAAGTTTAGCGAGAAGATAAATATACCTATTGCAAATTTTACAATAAGTGTGGGTGCGTTTGTAACGGAATGTGGGCATTCAGGCTCAATTGTCTAGTGTCCTAGAATGTCTAGTATGCTAAAAAGTCCAGTGTCCTATTATGTCCAGTCCCACAATGTCCAGTGTCTCATAATGACTAGTGTCCAAACATGTCCAGTGTCTCATAATGACTAGTGTCCAAACATGTCCAGTGTCTCATAATGATTAGTGTCCGAACATGTCCAGTGTACCATAACGTCTAGTTTTCTTTCCAAACAAGGGGTTTATATTATAAGCTTTATGTGAGGAAAATGGAAATGGGATAAGAGCTAAAAGTGGGACATAAAAAAAATATATCAAAATGCGAGTTGGACTTGCGCGCTGAGGGTTCCATACAAACTTGGCCGTTGGACAACCCAATACATCGATACAAATAAAAAAAATGTGATTTATCTACAAATTTACGGTTTTCGGATTTGCCCTTTTTTTTGCTAATGCAAGTGCATTAGCTTTTTGCCAAATTTCATTATTATATCAACAGGAAGTACCCTATTGGTTTCTTGGACAGCCAGACAAACGGACGGACAACGAAGTGAGCCTATAAGGGTTTCTTTTTCCTTTTGTGGTACGGAACCCTAAATATAAGATGGAATAATATTTTTATCAAAAGAAGGTTCTGTTGGAGTTTGTCGGTAACCGTCTAAAAGTCTTCGCTCATCTACCTAGATTTAGAGACTTGACAAAAAGGAAGATATTACTATAGGACTAGACATTTTAAGACTGGACATTTTGGTAAGTGGATCTTTTGAGACACTTGACATTTTGGTAACTGGACCTTTTGAGACCGGACGTTTTAGGTCACTGGACATTGTGGGCCTGGACATAATAGAACACTGGACTTTTTAGCATACTAGACATTTTAGGACACTAGACAATGTGAGCCTGAACGGAAAAAACAAATGATTTAATTAGGAAAGAAACATCTAAAAAAAAAACTTCTGCCGCCCCTCACTGCCACCATTGCTGAAACCTGATGGATCACTAGCTCACACTGCTGGAGACAAAGCGAATTTATTTGCTTCTCTTTTTGCAGAAGCCTCGCATCTAGATGCTTCTGGAAAGACACCTTCCTGCCTTCCTCATTGCGCGGTTTTTATGCCCGAAATTAGCATTCGCTAGAAGGAGGTTCTCAGAATGCTTCGAGCTCTAGATGTGAACAAGGCCAGTGGTCCTGATGGTATTCCAGCGATTGTGTTGAAAAACTGTGCGCCCAAATTGTCTCCCATCTTAACGCGTTTGTATCACCTCTCTCTTCACTCAGGTAAAGTTCCGAAGAGCTGGAAGCTTGCCAATGTACAACCAGTACTAAAGGAGGGTAGTTGTGCTGATCCGGCCAATTATCGTCCCATCTCGATAACCTCCTTACTCTGTAAGTGTATGGAGCGTGTCATAAACATTAGGCTCTTGGCATATCTTGAAGACAATGATCTTCTCAGTGACCAGCATTACGGATTTCGCCGAAACCGGTCTACTGGGGATCTTCTTGCGTATGTCTCTCACGTACTGAGCGAAACCTTAGAGATGCATGGTGAGGTGCTTGCCGCCTCCCTTGACATATCGAAGGCATTTGATCGGGTCTGGCACGATGGCCTTTTAAACAAGCTTCCCTCATATGGTTTACCTGTTGGCTTATGCAATTGGATAGTTGATTTCTTGAGGGAACGATTTATTCGAGTAGTCTTGAGGGCTGCTCGTCTGATCAAATGGCTATCAGTGCCGATGTACCTCAGGGATTAGTTCTCTCGGCTACACTGTTTTTACTGCACATTAATGACCTGAAGCCCGGTACCTTTGGGTATGCTGATGACAGTACTGTAGTTGAGAGATACACTTCCAATGCTCAAGCCAGCTGTGACGCTGTCCAGTTTCAGAGAGAGGCTATGGTAGACCGTTTAAATTTAGCCTTAGAAGCCGTGTCTGATTGGGGCGATGCTAACCTGGTTAAGTTTAATGCTACTAAAACGCAGGCGTGTTTGTTTTCTGCTAAAAAGAGTCCTCTAAACTGATCTCCATCTTTCCAAAGTGTAACAATACCAATAGGCGACCATTTGGAGCTTTTGGGTGTCGAACTCGCATCAAACCTGAATTTTGGGTCTTATATTGAATCCAAAGCCAAGGTAGCTGCAAAAAACTTGGTATTTTGTCTAAGGTTAGGCGGTACTTCACACCAGGACAGCTTTAGAATCTTTATCAAGCACAGGTCCGATCTTGTATGGAGTACTGCTGCCACCTCTGGGACGGTAACTGCCAAGTATCAGCTCGAGTCTTTGGATTTAATTGAGAGATGTGCTATAAGGCTCATTGGGGATGACATGCTGGTAAAGAGTAAGCTTCAAAGTCTGGTGCATCGATGTGAGGTAGCAAGCCTGGCGGTATTCTACAGATTGCACTATGGAGAGTGTGCACAAGAACTGCACAACCTGATTCCCCCATCACCTTTCCATCACCGTACGACTAGACGATCAGCAAAGCGCCACCCTTTCATGGTTGAAATACCTCGCACAAGAACAGAGCCCTGCCCACGTCAGTGTTTCCGGTAAATTATAACCCCGGTGTGTTCAAGTCAAGAGTGAATAGGTATCTACTAGGCAAGCGTGCTACACCTTCGACCGCATCATCGCTTTCCATCAGGTGAGATTGTGGTCAAACGATTGCCTAGTCCGTAATTAAAAAAAAAAAAAACTAACATTAATTTTTCATAAATGCATAAGAAAGGCTTGCAAGACGCTACGCTACGTCCTATATGCTATTATGTATAGGTGGTTGCTGGTTTGGTTGTCTGTAGTAGCTGCAAGCAAATTTCTCTGGCTGACAGGAATCCAACAATAACCAAAGCCTTCTTCGTATCTTCTTAAAGCTGCTTTATCATTCTTGCAAGTGAGAATTCACACCCAATTTACACCATTTCTGTATAATGGATGTTAGTAAACTGATATTTATGTTCACACTGCCACCGCCATAGCATAAGCACTGAAATTCACAAACAGAGCCAACAAGGTTGTGGAAGACACACACCTTTTAAATATTTATTAGGACTTTTTTGTATTATTTTTTAAGATTTGATGTTGTCATTCGTTTTTATGAAACACTAGCTATGCCCCTCCGTTTCACCGGCATGAGGGATGATGATGAAAGTATCCTATGTGTTATTCCAGGGTATAAGCTCTCTCCATTCCAAATTTCATCAAAATCTGTTCAGCTGTTTGAGAGTGAAGTATGATGATGTTGAGTGTCCTATGTGTTATGCCAGGGTATAAGCTATCTCCATTCCAAATTTCATCAAAAACCGTTTAGCCGTTTGAGCATGAAAGCTCCCCAAACAAACAAGGGTGTTTGCTCATGGCCAAACTAGGTTGTCTAACAGACGTTTTACTTTTATTTATTGGTGCGGATTTTCTTTGAAAATATAAATAACTAGCTTATGTCCGCATGGACTACAGTTTATTGTAAAAAAAGCCTTCTATGTTCATCTAGGATATTAAAAACCAATGCAAAAGTATAGCACTAACGCTCTTGATGTTTTTTGTCAAAGCTCTTATTATTTTGTTTCCATGGGAGAGACCTGTTTATTTAAACTAGAAAGATTATATATATTTTTAATTACGATAATTTCTTATTATAACTAAATATGAAGTTCTGTCTGATTCCTTCTAGTTCTTTTAATTTTTTTTAATATGTTAGAATTTGTTTTCCTCACAGGATGTGCAGAAATGAGATTATGACCACGGGAACATGTATATCCTCGTGGTCATACTGGTATGACAAACTAGTATGACCACGAGGAAACGGCGCGCGTTATGGCTAGATAGCTGTATTTATATTTATTTATTTATTATTAATGCACACAAATACAATAGCCTTATGTCTAAAGATGTACCCTGTAATTTATAAATTTAATTGAAGGTAGTTAAATAAATAATCAATCATGGCTGAACTACTGGTTTTTACAACACGTCCTCAAATATAAATACTTTAACATGGCGCAGCCGAAATAAATAAAGTGAAAAACGAAAATATAACGTTTTTGTGAACTTGTTTCGACATACGCGTGTGGGTTTTGGAAACTAAGCCGTAGAAATGGAATCCATTACTATGTCCACCTGAACCTTTCCTGTTCGAGAATAATTTAACGAATGTGACATCGGGAAATCTAAGCAAAGAGTGGGAACGATGGAAAAAATCATTTAAAATCTATTATGAAGCTTGTGAATTATCAAAGAAGGCAAAGAAAGAAAAGTTGAATATATTACTACATATTATTGGAGATCGGTGCCGGAAGGTATATGACCAGTTCAATGAGGAGTGTAAAATAAAACTTAGTATGATTTGAGTTCATACTACGAGGTAGGACATAGGATACTTTTAATCCCGAAAAATAAAAGGGTTCCCCCAGGATAGGCGTTGAAAGTTATTTAAAAGATCACGTATCACGCTGAAACTACTGGACGGATTTTGTTGCAACTTAGCACAGTCATAATGGATAAAAATGGAGTTCCTGCGGGATAATTTCCCAAATTCTGTAAATTGAAGATATTTTGTATTTTTTTTGTAAGAGGGCTGTTAGACAAGTTCATGGCACTAACGCACCAAAGTTACAGACTGTTTATAACTGGATAAATGATTTTAAACGTGGTCGGTTAAGTACATCTGATGCTCCACGCTCTGGTCGCCCAATCGAAGTCACTACTGAGGATGTTGTTGAAGAAGTCCATAATATTGTACTCGACGACCGCCGAGTGAAGGTGCGTGAAATAGCTGAGAACACAGTCATCTCCACTGAGCGAGTACATAAAATCCTGCATGAAGATTTGGGTATGACAAAGCTGTCTGCACGATGGGTGCCACGTTTGTTGACAATCGAACAAAAACGCAAACGAAAGCGAATTTCAAAACTGTGTTTGGATATGATGAAGCGTAATCCTCGGATTTTTTTGAGTCTATTTGTCACTGTGGACGAAACTTGGGTCCATCATTATACAACCGGAATCAAAACAGCAATCAAAACAATGGATGGTGACTGGTGAACGTGCCCCAAAGAAGGCCAAGACTGTTTTGTCGGCTGGGAAGGTGATGGCGACAGTCTTCTGGAATGGCGAAGGAATCATTATGATTAATTACTTGGAAAAGGGAAAGACTATCACTGGCCGTTATTACGCAGAGTTATTGGGCCGTTTTAATGCCGAATTGTTGGAAAAATGACCAAAATTGTCCACCAAGAAAGTCTCCTTCATCAAGACAATGCCCCAGTGCACACGTCAGCTATTGCAATGGCCAAAATCCACGAGTTGGGCTTCGAGCTGGTTCCGCATGCTCCGTATTCGCCGGACCTAGCTCCGTGCGATTATTAACTATTCCCAAATCTGAAAAGATGACTTGGAGGGCAAACATTTTTGACAAATGAGGACTGCATCGCAGGTGTAAACGGCTATTTTGAAGACCTCGACAAAACGTATTTTTTGCAGGGGATAAAAAAATTGGAAACTCGCTGGAAGGAGACTACGTTGAGAAATAAAAGTAAATTGTATAATTTTTTTTTTTTTTTACTTTTTAAAACGCTTCGCCGTACTCGGGTAAAAAAAACTCTGGTCCAAAGCTCGACTCAAACTCAAGTTCCTCTCGGAAGTTCCTATTGTTGAGCGTAGATATAGCAGTGTATGAAACAGCACATAACCAGGTTCTTATTAAAACAGGTCTACTCGGGCGAGTTTTTTAATAGTATCACTAGATATGAAACGGCACATAACCAGGTTCTTATTAAAACAAGTCTACTCGGGCGAGTTTTTTAATAGTATCACTAGATACCTACTATTAAAAAACTAGCTTGGCTCATTTTGTAAACTCACCCTCGTGTTTTAATAGCCCTCGTTATGCAACTAAGTACTATCACTACAACTGCAACTTTTTTAAATATTTTTTTATATGTTTTGTCGACTGACGACTATGTCAGTCCCATAGTATACCTAAGCACTTGTTTTCAAACGCTCTTGACCAACTTAACTTATATGTGGATTGGTAGAGCACCTCAGCTGCGACAGATTTTTACGCAGATAAGATTGAGTTCACTACAAAAAGAATTAAATGATTATTATTGAACAAGAACACGATCACTTTTTCGAAATAATAGGTGGAAGAGTAACTTTCATTTAATGTACTTGTTCACCGTGGCGGTCTCGGCTTGGGAATACGACTCCTCCCAATTCACCCGTGGATGTCGTAAGAGCTACGAATAAGTAATAAGTCGTAAGAGGCGACTAAGGGAATACCTACACCTTTGATTATATACTTGTTAGGTATATATAAGACCTACACACCGGAAGATGGCCGGAAGTTACTAAGGTGTGCGCCCAATATATTAGTTGTAATTTAAAATTAAAAGTATTTTCGTTTATTTTACTGAAAATACCTAATTTCCTACCCAGCTAAAGGTTATTATTGTTTTAGAATATAATTGTACCTTGATTATTTTTGTTTTGTGTAGCCGTGGTGGTCTCGGCTTGGAATAAGACTGCTCCCAATCCTCCAGTGGATGTCGTAAGAGGCGACTAATAAAGGGAATACACACCGGAAGATGGGCAGCAGCATCCTCAGAGCACATATTTGTAACACTGGTCACCAATCCGCCTGCCAAGCGTAGTGACTATGGCAAACCCGTGCTGGTTTTAGAAAGATCTCTAGCCCATGCGGGCTAGAGATTCAAAAAAAAAAGGTAGCCGTTAAAAGTTAAAAAGTTGCTGTATGCATGTCAAATGCCATTTTAAAAAACCAAATACTTTGCACGCGCACAAAGCGCACGCGTGTTCTTTTCTTTAGGTTCAAAGTAGGTACCATAATGTGCTATTCCAGGCCAATATACCAACATTTGAACAAAATTTCTTCAGCCGTCAAATAGTTATTTGTTATGCAAGGCTGCAAAGTGATTTTTTGGCGAGAGTACTTATATTGAAACCAGAGCAAGCGAAGGATTCTAGGATTGAACCACGAGCGAAGCGAGTGGTTCAAATATAGAATCCTGAGCGTAGCGAGGGTTTCAAAAGTACGAGAGGCCAAATAACTTTGCTGCCGTGCGCAACACAAAACTTTTCACCTCACTACAGCGAGGAAAATGCTAGGTGCAAGAAAAACAGCTAAAATAATATATTAAATTAGTGTTTATAATAATAATAATAAAAAATGGACCTTTGCGGGATGCCTGGCAGATATGTAAACATAATAGAATAGAGTCGAACAGAATCGAATAGAATAGACTCGAAAAGAGTCGAAAAGGGTTGAAAAGAGTAAAATAGAGTCAAATTGAAACGAAAAGAGTCGATTAGACTCGAGTAGAGAAGAGTAGAGTCAAGTAAAGTTGAATAGAGTAAAGTAGAGTCGAGTAGAGTAGAATGGAGTAGAATAGATTAGAATCGAGTAGATTAGAGCAGAATACAGTAGAACAGAGAAGGACAGAAAAGAACAGAGTAGATACCGTAGAAAAGAGTAGAACAATATAATATACTAGAATACAGTAGAACAGAATAGAATAGAGTTTAATAGAGTAGAAAAGAGAAGAACAGAGTAGAACATAGCAGAATAGAGTAGGACAGAGTAGCATATAATTGAAAATGAAAAAAGGACGAATAGAGTCGAGTAGAGTCGCGTAGGGTAAAGTAGAGTCTAATAAAGTCGAGCAGAGTCGATTAGAGTCGAGTAGAGCCGATTAGAGTCGAGTAGAGTTGATTAGAGTCGAGTAGAGTTGATTAGAGTCTAGTAGAGTCGATTAGAGACGAGTAGAGTTGATTAGAGTCGAGTAGAGTCAAGTAGAGCCAAAAAGACGAATAGAGTCAAGTAGAGTAGAATCGAATCGTATAATAATATAATATAATAAATTAGTAATAAAATGAAAAATAATAAAAAGAAGAAGAAGAATTAGTAATAAAGTATTTTCAGTGAATTGTCGGTATAGAAAATTATTGAATAGAAAGGTTCGAATTTTAAAAACTCTTTCCACGCTAGCGGGTAAAATGCAATTTTGCACTCAGATTTCGAATGACGAACAGAATCTTTCCGAGCTTGTGAGGTGAAATAGTTATTTGTTATGCAAGGCTGCAAAGTGATTTTTTGGTGAGAGTACTTGTATTGAAACCTGAGCAAGCGAAGGATTCTAGGATTCAAATATAGAATCCTGAGCGTAGCGAGGGTTTCAAAAGTACGAGACGCCAAATACTTTGCTGCCGTGCGCAACACAAAACTTTTCACCTCACTACAGCGAGGAAAATGCAAGAAAAACAGCTAAAATAATATATGAAATTAGTGTTTATAATCATAATAATAAAAAATATCCGTCGCGGGATGCCTGGCAGATGTTTAAACATAATAGAATAGAGTCCAACAGAATCGAATAGAATAGATTCGAAAAGAGTCGAATAGAATAGAGTAGAACACAGTAAAATAGAGTAGAATACAGTAGAACAGAGTAGAATATAGTAGAACTGAGTAGAACAGAGTAGCATAGACTAGAATACAGTAGAACAGAGTAGAACATAGTAGAACAGAGTAGAAAAGAATAGAAAAGTGTAGAATAGAGTAAAATATAATTGAAAATGAAAAGAGGCGAATAGAGACGAATAGAGTCAAGTAGAGTAGAATCGAATCGGATAATAATATAATATAAATTAGTAATAAAGTATTTTCAGTGGATTGTCGGTATAGAAAATTATTGAATAGAAAGGTTCGAATTTTAAAAACACTTTCCACGCTAGCGGGTAAAATGCAATTTTGCACTCAGATTTCGAATGACAAACAGCTTGTGAGGTGAAAAATACTTTATCAATTGCTCGTCTTCAAACTCACCGTTAAAGTTATGTTTGGATCTTTCCGTTCCATAGCAACTTGCTTAGATATTTTTTCTAATCTACACAACTAGTTGCGACTACGGGAAAAAAGTCTAAACGGCTCAACCTAGGAGCCTAAGGTCCGACACGATACATAAATCCATGGGCTGAAGTCAAATACATTTATGCATTTTTTTTAAAGTAAAATCACCGCCGAGATAGATGCCGACACTCAAACCCCGATACTGGAGATTTCAACATGGATCCGCGAAACAAAGGAAACTCTTGACTTGCGCCATATCTGAGAGAAGAATAAGGTCTCATGGTTTCATCGACAACTCTAGGGAAAACCATAATAGATCACACATACGCTAGACACTTGGAGCTTTCTCTCCAAGCTCTTTATATATTATTTTTTTGCAGCTGTTTTTTTTTTAAATTAGTAAATTAGAAACGTTTTCTCTCAAAACGCAAATTTCACGGATAATGTAAAAGGCGAAACCTGTAGAAGCAGCGTGGATTCCCTATCCACTTAAATCCCTAAAAAATTTCCACGCGGGCATAGCCGCTGGCAGAGCTATCAGGTACTATTTTTACACGTATAAGTTTAATTTTATCTTAAATCTTTGTATCGCTTGATAAGCCACTTTCATTTGGGTCAAGTTGTGCAGCAGAGGGTAGCAACAATATTAATTGGGTAAGTGGGTATTGCAGCACTGAAGGTGTCGACGCGCGGATATTGCTGTTGTCACGTGTTGTCGCCATGAGTCCTCGTAGCTGCACGGTGTGAACTCGGCGGCGAATATGGGCTTTATAAGTGAGTGAGGGGCGCTCGTAAACCGCCGCTGGCTGTCTCCTAACTATATAGTTTTTTTTTTTAATTTAATATACTCCTTATTTTGATTCACTTTACGTTATTTATTTGATTGTCTCGGTCTCGGATATTTCATTGTGAATTTGAACTATTTTGCCACCACTAACTATAATATGCATAGTAGCGCCATCTAGAATAACATATTTTGATCCTATTTTGTCCCACTGCTGGGCAAAGGACTCCCCATTTCCTTCCTGCAACCTAAAACTATCCCTCCTGGAAGGCATCGAGGTCATCACGCTATCGCTTCCTGGGTCTGCCTCGGCGACGCCGCCCCTGATCAGGCACCCATGGCGTGACGACTCTTGCCCAGCGATCTGGGTGCACGTGGCTAACGTCCCGCCCACTCTAACCTAGCAGTATTCTTACCCACATCAGCGATTCCTGTTTTTGGGCGAATTGTGGAGTTCGGAACTCTTCGTCTCATTCCTTTTAGTTCCTAACACGCTTCGGTCCA
This sequence comes from Alsophila aescularia, assembly GCA_946251855.1. Lineage (NCBI taxonomy): Eukaryota > Metazoa > Arthropoda > Insecta > Lepidoptera > Geometridae > Alsophila > Alsophila aescularia. The sequence goes on from OX276375.1 coordinate 56,015,417, forward strand.
TTGCTCTTTGGCAAACCTCGAGTTTGGACTTCTGATAGGTCAATTTTATAACATAAAAAGTACCGGGAAAAAAATTACTCGTTATCTTTGACAACGCATCCAACTCTCAAGGAACCTGTGGGGACACAAAGTTATAAATAGTAATGCGAACTAAGCAAATCGCGCCCTCCGCGGCGCCAGTTGCCTTACCGCCTTAGTGTCGAATACGTGTCCGCATGTCACGCCTTGTCTTATATTTTTGTATCGTGTGACTGTGTAACTAATCAGAATATAGAGTGTTAATTGGACTGAAGATAAACTCTTTAATTTCCTTTCCGGTAGTTTAGACATTTAATAATAGTTAGGTAAAAACCTCGATAGTGTATCGATGTTGGACAAAACTACTGACCTACAAAAATTGACCATTTTCTTTGTTATCCAGCCCCAATATATTAAAGTGAAATATTGACCGTTTGTTTGGGGAATATTAACGCGATAACGGCTGGACGGATTTTGATGAAATTTGGAATGGAGATAGCTTATACCATGGAATAACACATAGGATACTTTTATCCCGGAAAATGTTAAGTTTCTACGGGAAAACGGGAAAAAGTTACTCGCTGTAAGGAACGGTTGCCATGGAAACGAAATAATAACAAGTCAAAAAACATCAAGAGCGTTCTTTTGACAAAACGAAGTCACGTGCTAAGCTTGTGCTATATAACATTTATTTTCAAGATTTGATCTGTATCGCCAACAAAATCGATTGGTGCACTAATACTGTTAAATAACTTTCCATCCCTATTCCCCTTAACCCTTTAGTTCTTAGTTTAGGGACTAAAAAATAGTCTTAATATTAGTCCGTAACATAAACTATGACTGTACCAATTTGCATCAAAATCCGTGCAGTAATCTCTGCGTTATGAATGTTCAAAGAGCCAGACAGTGGATTAAAACAAATGTGCTTTATTGCCTCTATATTGGTAATGATGTCTACTACCTCAATTATAATTTTAAAATGTGCAGACTTAGCCCAGATACATTTTATAGAAAATATAGTAGGTACTTTGCGGATGTGTAATGTACGAAAAACGTAATAGTTAATATTTACACTTAAAATATATTTTTAAATTAAAAAGTTTTCACAGTATTTGTGATAGTTTACACTTCCACGTTTTCACAGTTTTAGATCTCACATAATCTTTTAATACTCCGTAGAATTCAGGCGATAGTTGTTTTGGGTTCCATTTCAACAGGAACTGTATAACCCGTTCGTGGTATCGGTTCACACACATTAAACTAGTCATTATTGCTTCTTGCATTTTCAGTGACTCTGCAAATAGAAACAAAACAGAGTTAAAAAAAAGAAGAAAAATAATAATAATAATGGTATTATAGTAATTTTTATTTGATGTTGAAAAAGTAGAGAAAAAGATCGAGCTCAGCGGATGATGATATAGTTATCATTACTGAAAAAAGTGTCATGGCATGTAAAGGTCGGCTGGTTGGTCTAGTGGCTAGTAACCCTAGGAACGAAATCAAATAGTCGCGGGTTCGAATCCTGTAAGGTGCAATCATTTGTGTGATGAACAGAAATGTTTGTTTCTGAGTCATGGATGTTGATATTCGTATTTATGTATGTTTATCCGTTATCTAGTGCCCATATTACAGGGTATCCTAGTTTGTGGCTAGGTAATTGGTGTGGAATTGTCCCGAATATATAAAAAAAAAAGGTTGACCATGGCGTCCGCACCAAACGCGAGACTCGAGCACCGAATTTTAGTTTGCTCAGTCAGGACATTACATTTCGGTGTTACAAATCTACTTGTACGCGTAGACAAGTAATTCTAGACATTACATTTCAGTGTTACAAGTCTACTTGTACGCGTAGACAAGTCTAGACATTACTTTTCAGTGTTACAAGTCTTTTTGTACGCGTAGACAAGTAAGTCTAGACAATAAATTTCAGTGTTACAAGTCTACTTGTACGTGTAGACAAGTAAGTCTAGACAATACATTTCAGTGTTACAAGTCTACTTGTACGCGTAGACAAGTAAATCTAAACATTATATTTCAATGTTACAAATCTACTTGTACGCGTAGACAAGTAAGTCTACTTGTAAGTCTTGTTGTCCATACGCCGGCGAATATTTATTATTGTTTAAGAGTTCAGTTTTTCTTGTAGTTATCAGTAATGGCATTTCTAAAGAGACGGCGCGGCAGCGTATTGAAAGGAGTCAGAGATCGTGACATTTCACATTTTCAGAAACATGTAATTTTGGACAATAATTAACATATTGAAGAGTTATGTGTGTGATACACATTACGATACGATACGAAACACTTTATTGTAACTACCAGTTAGAAAACATATACATTGTAATTGAATTAAAACTATGGTAGTACAATGGGCGGTCTTATCGCTGAAAGCGATCTCTTCCAGACAAACTTTGGATGGACAGTAAGAAGTAAAATAGTAATGCGTTGTTTAGTGTTTGAGCCTGACATATCCTGGAATCTCGGAATTCAAATTACGAGCAATTCCCAATTAGCTATCCGGCTGAAACTTTCAGGGTAGCTCACAAATCGAAGACAATGCAAAAAAAAATATACAAAGCATATTTTTTTATTTATATTAGTAAGGATATATTTACTCACGTTTCTGATCCAGCATTTCCAAAAGGTAATCGGTTACCATTTCACAGTGCACTTTCATGTCATTAGGGTATGGCTTCAGCAACGCGCCCAACACCGAAACAGCAAACTGTTTCGCGACACTCGGCGTCGTCTCGCTGGCTATCATTGGCTGCAGCATCCTTTTCACAATATGGTTGTGGCACCATTTCGGTCCGTAGCGTTTCGCGAGGATTATTAAAGCTAGCCGCAACATTTTCTTCTCCAACGGATTGTCTGAAACAATAAATCAACACCTTATTATCTATACCCATATATAAAAGTGAAACGTTGTCGGTTTGTTTGTTTGGGGAACTTTCACGCGATAACGGCTGCACGTATTTTGATGAAATTTAGAATGGAGATAGCTTATACCCTGGAATAAAACATAGGATACTTTTATCCCGGAAAATTATAAATTTCCACGGGATAACTAGAAAATGTTGATTACTCACTGTAAGGAACGGTTGCCATCACATAATGGTCTGTGGTTTCCATGGAAACGAAATAACAAGTCTGTCAAACAACATCAAGAGCATTGGGTGCTATACCTACTGCTGTATTGGTTTTTAATATCCTAGAAGAACATAGGATGGTTTTTTTCGCGATAAACAGTAGTCCGCGCGTGCGAAGTCGCGGGCGGAAAAGCTAGTGTTTTATAATAGGAAAAATTAAATTACTACAATGTACTTCGTAGTAAAAAGAGTGTTAAGCAATTATATCTGTAATTTTTTGACAATACTAAATCAGTAACAAAAAAGAACTGTACAATGAAGATAGTTAAAAAAATGGTTTTGGGGCTATTATTATTCGTAGTCTAAGCAAATCAAATAAGCTATTGAACACGAATATAAGATTTTATAAAATGGTGTCTGTTTGTTTGCGCATGAAGTAAAAAATTACTGTACCGATTGAAATGCGGTTATCACTGTTCGATAGCTTAGGTTTGACTTAAAATCTGGCGTACTTTGTACATCCATCCGATGAGTAGAAGCCGAGCACTTGATAAAAGAACTATTTGACAGCTGAACGAATTTTGATCTAATTTGGAACATTGGTTTTATTATAACACATAGGATACTTTTAGTTTTAATCCATAGAAATAACCAAGCGGGCATAGCTAGTAAAAAATAAAGTTGTTAAACCGTCTTTATCCGTATATTTTAGGGTCAAATCAGACTGGGCGGAGTGACGAGACTATACAGACGCGGCGCCAGTTTATTTTTGAAAACTAAAATGCCTTCAACGTCTTTCCTCTTATAAAAATAATAGTTTAAAAAACTAAAAAACACGCTTTATATAGAAAACCAAACAATAAAATAGAAAATAAATTTTAATAGTGTAAATAAGAAAAAAATTATTTATTTAAAAAAAGCGTGGGGTGCTTTTTAAGATATTATCGAAATGACCCATGCACCTCACGATTTGTTTAATTTTTAGTTTTTTTTTAACTATTATTTATTTTCTACTTTTTTTCGAGTTATTGCATTGTCATCGGTCTTTGACAGGTGAGCAAAATTTGAATGAAATCTGACCGTTGGTCAAAATAGCGTCCAAAGGAGTCGGTTACAAACATACAAGTGCAGCTAATATAAAGCGTATAAAAAGAAGAGGAAATGGTGGATGCCGCCCGTCCCACGCCATCTGCCTAGCTCGCTTCGTCAAAGCAGGACGAGTAACTAAATCAACAAAAAAATAAGGAAATTATATAAAAAATAACATGCATATATATGCATGTTATTTTTTGCAAAATAAGTTCCATACTCGATTATTTTATTTAAAGTAGATCGCATTGCACTGCTGCAATTTTAAATTGATTCGGTCCTTATAATCCAGAACAGCTATGTTTGTTTGTTGAATACCAAACCTCAATTGTAATGAAATTAGCCAGTATGTAGTCAGCGAATCAGCAATTTTATCTTCAGTGAGTAACAGCCTGACAGCCTTCTTCAGTTACGTCCAACAATACTTTCACATCGCATATTTCGAGAACTTAACATGCTGTAAGTACACGAACCAAGAGGACTGTACTGTATACATATCAATAATAGCAATAAAAATAAAGTTTTTACGAGTTTTTTCTTTTTTTTATTGCATTTTCACTTTTTTACGATTCGAAGGGTTTTTTCAATATATATTTTTTTCATCGGTTTGTGAGCTACCTTGACAGTTTCAGCCGGATAGCTAATCGGGAAGTGCTCGAAATTTGAATTGCAAGATTTCAGGACAAACAAAATACATAGATACAAATGAAGTTAAATAAAAGCTTTAAATAAAATATGTAGTATATGTAGCTTATGTTACCTTTAACTTCAGTAATGGCAGTCCTGAAAACATCCAATATCTTAGTTTCATTCCAGTCCTTTAATTCAAAGTTATATTTCCTTCGTAGTATATTCCTTAACTCAAATACCGTTTGTTTCTTATCGTCACATTTATAAAAATGTAAAAGATATACCAAACAGGTGACCAATGAAGTTTTCGCTGAAAGAAATAAATAAATATAGAAACACATTACACGCTTATAAGCGACCTGTAAGCATTAAAAACTGGTAACGTATATAACGAATATATTTCTAAAAAACTGATATCAAATTTCTAAGAGGCAACTGGTTTTTAGAATTATTGATAATTAGTGTTGTTAAATTTAAAATAGAAATCTATCATCCATCCAATGTGGATGGGGTTTTCAGCATTTGGCAGCTATGATTTTCGCTAATCATTTATAGGCGGGGTAATTGCGAATAGAGTGCCACTCGCCGCGATAAATTACAAATCCATACAAAGTTGGGACAAATACCAAACCACAGTCTATTAGAGCTGACGTATCTTTCGTATCAAAGTGATAACTTATTGGTTACAACAATTTTTGTAAAAAAAGAAGATATATTTGTTTGCTCAACTTACCAAGTCCCATGTGTCCCAAAGGCAAGATAAACATCCAAACCTCCAAACACTGCTTTATCAGAATAATTGATTTATATTGTAAACAATACATAGCGTCTACTATGAATAGCCTCAGCTGGCTCATTTTCTGATGGTAACGGCAAAGGAGTGCGTAGAAATGAGACATACTCTCTACGACATCGAAATCTGGTGTTTTATTTAGCGCAAACAAAACATACTCGATGTTCATTAGTATTTTCTTCACAATACCCTTATAGTTGAAAGAATTCTGCAATTCGTCAATAACATAAAGTAGCACTTGTTCTTTTTTCGTCATGTATGGAACCTGCTGCTGGCTTTGTACTTTTTTAAAAAGTTCAATCTTTCGTTGAGGATCTTTCAAGAATTTCAACAATCCAGCTAAGAAATGCTTTGTATTCCAACTCAGAATGTCCGCGACGAGCTTCTTCATAGCACCTAGACACTGTTCATGAGGTAGCTCAACAATATGTGAAATACTTGTGTCTAATTTGTTGAACATTTCATTTACTTTATTATCTAAAACAAAAAAAAATTATATTAGGGCATACGATTATTAATATGCTAGGTTTACTAAGATTTTCAAGACAAAAACTCACCTGGGACTTTTTTAGCAACTTTAATTCGTTGAATTCCATATTTTTCTATCATACGGCATAATACATTGTTTCTATTTATATTTGCAGGTACTTCCGTCTTATTGCTTTGCTTTTGAGTTCTTTTGTTTTGCTCGCAAGTTTCTTCATTCATAAACAAACCAAGGTCTGCATAGGAGACAGTGCTTTCATGGTTATTTTGATAAACAGATTCTGACACAGACGAGTTACATAAATCAATGTTGCTACTTTCAGAACTTTTTCGCATACTAATATTGGCTATTCTAGAGTTTTTCTTTTGAGACGATACACATGCTATATTGTCATCTTGTTGAGACTTGAGATCTTGGTCCATAATTTCCTCTGAACGATTGCACTCAGAATTCGTCACAGCACAGATGGGAGCAGCTTTAAATCCTTTGTTGTGCTGGACAGTTGAACTACGTAATATCCTTTGAGAAGGAGAGACTGGGCCATCACTTATTTCGTGTATTATTTGATTTCTCTTCTCTTCAATAGTATTATCACTTGGTTTGTCATCAGAATATTTTCTATTCGCCGCACGACGCTTCTTGGCTACTGTTCTATTCGCAACTTCTTCCGTGACAATTAATCTATCAATTTTCCCGTCTGCACTTTGGCAAGTGGATGTACTTCGCTTCTTCGTTTTGGGTGTTTCACATTCACCGCCTTCCTTAATACAGGTTCTACCATGATTGTCAATCTGTTTGTTACTGTTGCTGGTTTTCTTATGTGGACTTTGACAGTCAGAAACACTACTTCTTATCCGTTTAGTTTCATTTGTAGCATTATAAGGCAAGGACTCATTTGAATTCAAGTCACGTAGGAGATCATTGTTATTTATTGTGTTTAATGTTTCGGATTCTGATTCATCAAATGATTTCGAGCTACGTAGCAATCTTCGACACGTCACGGATTCAGATTTACCTACATTAGTATCTTTAACATGTTTATCGGAGCTTTGACGATCGCAAGTATTAGCTCTCTTTCTTTTAGTTCTCTTTATTTCATTATAAGGCGTAGATTCCTTTGAATCTGGAGTACGTTTTCTTTTAGACGCTACGGGTTCAGATTTATCAGCAAATATTCGCTTCGGCTGTTCCCTAGTATTTTGACAGTTTTCAGAGGCGCCCTTTTCAAATTCGACTAATAAATTTCTCTTTTTAGTTTTTAAATCAGTTAAAGTCTCTGTAGGTAAATGTGATTTTAAATTGTTTTCAGTATTATTGTCGTTTTTATCGTTATTTAGATTATTTTGGAGATCATTACGCATTTCAGTCAGATAATCTTCAACAAAAACTCTTGGTTCTTGATTAAAAGACTTATTCGATTTAAATGTAGCCATAACTTTGACGGCATTTTCATATACAGATTTATCATTCAGAGTGGCTGCTGTATCAGATTCTGTTATCTTTTTCTTGGGAACAGTAATTATTGGTGTAGGTTTAAATCGCATTTTTCTAGCTGATTTTTGTACCGCTTCTCTAATTTTACTTTTGGGCATCAATTGTAACCTACGTTTTTCTAACATCGTTAATTTTCTTTTACTTTTTTTTGTTATTTGCGTAGTAGGTTCTATGTTTGATGTCAATTGTTTGCAATTTCTTGTTTCTTTGCTTATACTGTGGTTCAAATCTTCAGACTTCATACTCTGCTGTGGAATATCATCATCAGAATCTTCATCATCAAAAACTAAATTATTCTTAAATTCTGTTGCGCTCTGCGTGCCGTATGTATTCAAATTTAGAACACTACCTTCTGTGTTGTTAATGGAATCATAAACATTATTATTAGAAAATATCTCTTGAGTATATTTCTGTGGAATATGACCATTTTGAATACTGTCAGATCGTTTATTTAGATGCTTATCATTTAGTGAAGCTGCAGACTCTGATTCGGGTACCTCATTCATGGGTACAATGATAATTGTTTTTTCTATGTTTATTTTACACATTCCATATTTTCCACTATTGTTGCTTTTTGTACTTGGCATGTGGTCAAAATGGTCTGATTTGCAGTCCTGTATTTGCAAAACAGATTCATAATCCGAAGCACTACCTTCATTGGTATGAGTTGTATTATTATTTGTTATATTTGTCTGCAATGCTGAAGCTGTATTCACAACACTAGCCTGTGTACTTAATTCAATGTTTGTATGATCCAAATAGTCTGATTTGCAGTCCTGTATTTGCAATACAGAGTCATCATCTGAAGCACTGTCTTCATTGGTATGAGTTGTATTATTATTTGTTATATTTGTCTGCAATGCTGAAGCTGTATTCACAACACTAGCCTGTGTACTTAATTCAATGTTTGTATGAACCAAATAGTCTGATTTGCAGTCCTGTATTTGCAATACAGAGTCATCATCCGAAGCACTGTCTTCATTGGTATGAGCTGTATTATTATTTGTTATATTGGTCTGCAATGCTGAAGCTGTATTCACAACACTAGCCTGTGTACTTAATTCAAGGTTTGTATGAAACAAATAGTCTGATTTGCAGTCCTGTATTTGCAATACAGAGTCATCATCTGAAGCACTGTCTTCATTGGTATGAGCTGTATTATTATTTGTTATATTACTCAGCAATGCTGACACTGTGTTCACAACACTAGCCTGTGTACTTAATTCAATGTTTGTATGAACCAAATTGTCTGATTTGCAGTCCTGTATTTGCAATACAGAGTCATCATCCGAAGCACTGCCTTCATTGGTATGAGCCTTATTATTATTTGTTATATTTTTCTGCAATGCTGAGGCTGTATTCACAACACTGGCCTGTGTACTTAATTCAATGTTTGTATGAACCAAATTGTCTGATTTGCAGTCCTGTATTTGCAATACAGAGTCATCATCCGAAGCACTGCCTTCATTGGTATGAGCCTTATTATTATTTGTTATATTTTTCTGCAATGCTGAAGCTGTATTCGCAACTCTAGTCTGTGTACTTAATTCAATGTTTTTACGAACGAAATTGTCTGATTTGCAGTCCTGTATTTGCAAAACAGAGTCATCATCTTCAGATGCTTCAGCACTGCCTTCATTGGTATGATCTGTATTATTATTTGACATATTTGTCTGCAATGCTGAAGCTGTATTCACAACACCAGCTTGTGTACTTAGTTCAAAATTTGTATCATGATAAGAGAAAGATTCTGATTTATTATCGTGTGAAGCATGACAATTGTTACTATAGTTTGAGTAAGTTATCAAATTACGTATCAGGGCCTGATTAGTTTCATCGTTGGAATAGATCCCAGGCATTCTTTCAAATATTTCAAGGGAGAAATCAAAATGATTCAAAAGTTGTTTGAATCCTTTTTTGAATCGGTTTAAAGACTTATCTAAATTCATTTTTTTAGATTTTTGTTGTGACTTTTGACTTATATCATTAGATATCAACTTAGGCGACCGCAGTCTTCTTCTAGGCGGGGTTGGTGGAATAGGTGTTATAAGCTGTGGCCTCACCTGCATTTTGTCCAATATCGTTTGTATTTCGCTATCGGTGGTAATATCATTGCTTAAATTGTTGCTGTTATTTAAATCTAGGCATTCCTTTTCATGCAGTGTGCTTCTGTTTAAATCCAATATGGTATTCGGCATCTTGTTGCGGTGACTTGCTACAGGCATAGACAACTTTTGGCTTGAAGCATTTTTTGCAGCTTCATCGTAATCGATCGCCGGGATCGTAGCATTGTTTTCATCCCTACCAGCTATTCTGTTGTCGTTGTTTAGAAATTCATCAAAATTAGATGTTTTATTATCTGGTAGATTAACCGGAGTTGTATGTGATTCTTTGTTAGAAATTTTAATGTTGTTCGTTGCTGGGATTTTGTTCTTATCTGGTTGGGTTGAAGTTAAACCCTTAACCGTGCTAGCTATTCTGTCGATGTTATTTATATTGGCAGATGTTTTATTATCTGGTAGCGTTACCGGAATTGCAGGTGATTCTTTGACAGAAATATTATTGTTGTTAGTTGCAGTTTTGTCGTTGTTATCTGCTTGAACTTTAATTATATCCTCATCCGGCCTAGCTATGCTATTGACTTTATTTCGAATTTCAGTAGTAGATATTATATCATGTGGTGGCTTTACATGTATTGTAGGTAATTCTTTGTTATAAATACTGACGTTGATTGTTTCTGCTTTTTCGTAGGGTCCTGGTTGAATTGCAGTTACATTCTCAACCGGTGTTCTGTTATTCTTGTGAACAATTTCGTTAGTATCCGATGTTGTATTATCTGGTAGGTTTAACGAAATTGTGAGCGATTTTTCGTTTGAAATTCTGATGTCGTTTGATGCAGTTTCCTTGTTGTCAACTGCGTTAACTGGCTCTTCTATTCCACCGACATTTAAGGTTGTTGATATTGTTTGATTGTGACATCCCATTTTTGTAATTTCAAGTTTTTTAGGACTTTTTCTGCAACTAGGTCTTGATCTACGAGTACTTCTATCATTTGATATGTCAGTAGTGTCAGTAGCAACATCTAGCCTTTCTAAAGATAATGGACTAGTACAAACATCTCTTTTTGGAATGAAAGGACTATATGTGTTGGTAGCAGAACTCTTGACAATATTGGATGTTTCATGAATTGGACTAGTGGCAATATCAGATTTTGGTACATTACACCTATTACATAAATTAGGGACAGTGCTAAGAGGACTATCGTTCATGTAATAATCTGGACTGTGGAAGCTCTTTTCGCCGTCAGAAAATGCCAGCGATGATCCTCTACCCGTATCAACACTACCTACAAATTCAAAATCTAAACTGTTGTTTCTGTTTAGCATTGAACTGTTTATAGGCGATTCTACGTCTTCAATAATCACTTCGTGTACTTTGAAGTTCGGATCTAAATTGACACTTGGAGGTTTTTGCATCTGTAAAAAATAAACATTATTATAATAAGTACATATTACGTAGTATCTGTATCTATTTGTATACGTTGATAATTTATTCTCAATTACTGGTGACAAATAACATTACGCTCGATCCCATAATGTATGGATATACTACAAATGTTTTGTGTCAAGGAAATGAAGGTTGAACTGAACATACAATATAAGTATAGTAATCGCAGCAAATCTTTGTTCGTGAAGTTAGGCTCTGTGAACGTTTGCGCAGGTACCGCTGTGAGGATAAAACAGCATAAAGTAAGAGCGAGATAGAATTTGCGAAAAATGTAAGCGAGTGAGCGAGGCAGTCATACAATGCTGTCTTCACATTTAACATTTGGTCTGCGCCTGAAAAATAGCAGTTTGCACAACAACTAGCAGACAACTTCCGAGACACAAACTTCCGCTGCGACTAATGTAATCAACTATTACCAGCTTGTTTAAATTAATAACAAAGATTGAATACCTTTCCGCTCTCATCCTCTTTTGGTTCCAAAATAAACGGTGACATAGGGGCAATATCAAACGTTTCATCATTACTATGTTCCGATTCATCAAGGTCACCGTTTTCGAGTTTCCTATGTGGCAAATATTTGTTTAAAAGTGTTTTTAACCACCTGTCTGGTTTTTCTGAAACATAATTATTGTTAATGAATATAAAAAGTTCTGGGCCACATAGATAAAAATACAACATATAACGATATAATCACTGACTTATGTGTCAACTCTAGAATGGTCAAAAACTAGCCAAGTGCAAGTCGGACCCGCGCACTCATGGTTCCGTACAAACATGTTATATTTTTGTGTACCTACAAATTTACGGTTTATGGATTTTCCCCTTTACTTGTGCTATAAGACATTGATTCTTCAATGGAAAGTACCCTATACGATTAGTTTCAAAATATGCTTCATAAACGGCCGTATCTTTTGATTTCGTTGCCTTAGAAGTTTGTTTTTTTTTTCATAGCTTCAAGGGATTGCAGACCTGAGTATTTGATATTAATATCAAATTGATACCACCCCGCGTTCCTGAGAAAACGGGTCTTGACAGACAGACAGACAGGCAGACGGACAACGAAGTGATCCTGTAACGGTTCTTTTCTCCTTTTGAGGTACAGAACACAAAAAATTGAAAAAAAAAACACATCCCAGTAGTTTGTTGGTGCTCTCTTCTCTAGCGGGCGTATTTCCGAAGCACCGGTAGAGTATTTCCTTTTCACTACTCAAAGCATACTTAGTTTCTCTATTTTTATTGATTTCATTTATTATATTCTATGTTTTTCTCCTTGTTCATGAGCTGTTAAGTTTAGACTTGTAAAAGTGATATTATTTAATTTATTTACAGTAAAATACTTGGACTTTGTTTAGTTCAGCGGGCGGGCAGAAAACATAAACTTTTGAAAGCTTTGTTCTCCTAAAGTTTAAAAGTTAAATAAATTATAGTTATATTGTTATGAAGATCCATCTGACAGCTATAAAATAAAAACATACCATCCCCCCCACCTCCCGCGATGGCGTCGTAAACCGTGGGAGAGAGTGAGTGAGTGCCGCTCTGTATAACTCGCAAATCCTAAACCCTAAAACCTCCTAGAAAATCATCGAATTCACGAAAAAACTAGCGGTAGTAGCCCGGCGGCCTCCCATTTGTTTTTTTCGTCAAAAATTGTAATAGCCCTCTTGTGGATTAAGTTCTAACATCAGTTTTATCATTTCTGCATGGAGAGTGACTTATTTACATTTGTTGTAATACTTCATTGCAGCACAAACCAAACAAAAACTAAGCTTGACCGCTCTTTGAGCAATAACTCTATGAGCAGTCAAACTTAGGTTTAGTATCTTAGTTTTGTCAACCTTAAAACCTTATTGTAATTCAAAATCTTTGAGTATGACAAAATGACAGCACTTTCTTTAACATAAGGTTTGAAAGACTAAACTAAAAATTAAACTAATCTATACTTATAATAAAACTGTAACGGGACCAATTCTGTACATTGAAGATATTTTGAAAAAAAATTTTGGACCTTACTCTAGATTCAATACTTCAATGCATTTCGTTTATAAGTGTAGATTAAGTATAATAAAACTGTAACAGGTCCAATTCTGTAAATTGCAGTTTTTTTTTATTGTTCTGTATATTCGAAACTGAAGCCAAAACTGTTTTTTTTTTTCATTTTTGTCTGTCTGTCTGTCTGTATCTTGGCTAGGCATCACGCCGAAACTACTGAATGAATTTAAATGAAACTTGGTATGATTTGAGTTCATACTACGAGGTAGGACATGCTACTTTTCATCCCGAAAAATGAAAGGGTTCCCGCAGGATTGGGGTTGAAAGTTATTTCAAAAAACACTTACCACTCTGAAACTAATGGACGGATTTTGATGCAATTTGGCATAGTCATAGTTTATATGATGGGTTAAAAATGGGGATACTTTTTATCCCGAAAAATTAAGAGTTCCTCGATAATGACCAAATAATGATAATGGGATAATGTCCCAAATTCTATAAATTAAACATATTTTGTAAATTTATTCAATACTAACGCCAAAACAAAAAAAAACCTGCAGGATTGGGGTGGAAAATTATTTAATAGAACACTTAGCACGCTGAAACTATTGGACGCGTTTTGATGCAACTTGGCACTGTCTTAAGTTATATGATAGGTTAAAATTGAGGACACGTTTTATCCCGAATAAGTAAAGGGTTTTTGCGGGATATGGGTCCAAAGTTATGTTAATATTTAAATAATAAAAAATACTTTTGGGTGGTTCTCTATATTCGATACTGAAGCCAAACTGTTTTACTTTTTAATTTTGTCTGTCTGTTTGTCCGTATCTTGACCGCGCATCGCACCCAAACTACTAAATGAATTCAAATGAAAAAAAATCTCTTGGGTGCTTAAAAAAGGTATTGAACAATTTTTTTTTTGTTAATCGTGTGTTCTTTCTGTTTGTCTGTATGTTGGTTTGTTCATGCATCACGTAAAAACCACTGGACTGATTGCAATGTGGTTTTCATTGTTAGATAACTTAGGGTTTGATTTAAACCTGGTGTAATTGGTATCTTAATCCGGTGAGTTAGAAGCCGAGCAATTGATAAAGTATTTTTGACGGCTGAAGAAATTTTCTTTAAATGTTGGTATATTGGTCCTGGAATAGCACATTATGGTACTTTGAACCTAAAGAAAACAAACACGCGTGCGAAGCCGCGGGTACAGCTAGTACTAAATAAAACGCTTCACTGGACCATACACAAAAATTTAAACTAAAGTTTAGACTAGTTACTGACAACAGAATTTGCACCAATATTATATTTAATTATAACTATCTAGCTATGGCTTCCACTTATACTAATTGCCCCGCGAAATCCACATCTTTCCGGAATGAAAAGTAATTTAATGTACCATACAGAACATTTGTACTATCTAGTCACATCCTTCTTCAGCAGTTGTTGCACTTGAGGAATAAACATCCAAGTATCTAAACATCCAAAATAAAAAACTTTTCATTAAATACAAGTAGGTAGCATGTAGTACTTACTCAATAATGGGAAGATATAAGTTAGCACTTTCACAAGTTTTTTTTCTGCCCAATACTTGTCTTTATTTGCTCGTGCAACTGCAAGGGCACTTTCTTTTTCACTCTTTTTTTTTGCCGTCTCTATATTTTTCACTTCTGATAGCAATCCCTGCAAAATGTGAGAATATTAGTATTTTATTAGTGTTATTATGTTTACTCAAAAATAATTATGTAGTCATTATTTCAACAATCTTCTCTGAGCTAAGTCGTCCTTGGCGCGCTACTCGAATAGGCGCCAGTAAAGCTGTATGCGGAATTTCATTGCTGGTGAGTTTTGCCACCAGCAATTTCCTTTGAAAATCTATTATTGTCGAGTTCTGACGTAGTACTTTTGATGTTTGAAAGCTGATGTGATCAAGATGCTTCTTAGCTATAATGGGGGGGAGGGGGTTATAAACACTTTTTATTTGAGCTTGTATTTAAATTACGTTGTTTGAGTAAAGCACTATACAAGCCATGGTCCGCAATGAATGCACTGCTGGCCGCGCTATGATGGTCTCGAGTTTTGCTTAGTTACACTCTCGGCCTTCAAGCTTGTCATAATTGTAGACTTTGCTGTCCGCGCTATAAAGGCCTCGGCCTTGGGCTGCAATGCTGATCGCGCTATAATGGCCTGGTACGACGTTACGCTGCGCTTTTGGCCATCATCATCGTTGCCAGCAACGCAGTCATTACAGACCGCGGCAGTAATATACTATTCAATTTTGTACACATAAAGAGTCATTGACAATGCAATATTTTGACACTTAAGACCTGCCCATGCAGTTAGGTTAGGAGTAGCAGAGTTATTCACTTAAAAAGAGGGTAGAGAGAAGTGGTTGCACCAACATAATTTGCTCTGTCTTTAGGATTTTGATAGCTAAATATGTGGTTGTTCATAGTTATATTTAGGATTATGATAGCTAAGTATCTAAAACTGCTGGACGGATTTTAATGGAGATATCAATGTTTGGTAGCTTACGTTTGAAATTATAATCTGAAGTACTTATTAATTGCTACGAGTGGACTGGTTTTATGGGAGAAGTAAAATATAGTAAATTGCATAGGCAACTAATATGACAAGGAAATTAGGACCACTATGCTTAAATATAGTAAATTGCATAGGCAACTATTATGACAAGGAAATTAGGACCACTATGCTTAAATATAGTAAATTGCATAGGCAACTATTATGACAAGGAAATTAGGACCACTATGCTTAAATATAGTAAATTGCATAGGCAACTATTATGACAAGGAAATTAGGACCACTATGCTTAAATATAGTAAATTGCATAGGCAACTATTATGACAAGGAAATTAGGACCACTATGCTTAAAAATAGTAAATTGCATAGGCAACTATTATGACAAGGAAATTAGGACCACTATGCTTAAATACAGTAAATTGCATAGGCAACTATTATGACAAGGAAATTAGGACCACTATGCTTAAATTGTAGTCCATGTGGACGAAGTCACGGGAAAACTTACAATAGGTACAAGTAGATTAACTTGATGCAATCCATACCAATATATAAAAGTGAAACGTTGTCTGTTTGTTTGTTTGTTTGGGGAGCTTTCACGCTATAACGGCTGGACGGATTTTGATGAAATTTGTAATTGAGATAGCTTATACCCTGGAATAAAACATAGGATTAATCCCGGAAAATCGCAAGTTTCCACGGGAAAACTGAAAAAATGTTGATTACTCGCTGTAAGAAACGGTTGCCATGGAAACTAAATAACAAGTATGTCAAAAACATCAAGAGCTTTGGTGCTATACCTAAATTTGCATTGGTTTTTAATATCCAAGAAGAACATAGGATGTTTTTTTCGCGATAAACAGTAGTGCGCGCGGACGATTACGCGGGCGGGAAAGCTAGTTAAACATATAGCCTAACATTACTATGACAGCATTCATGAATATACATTGTATATTTGAAAGACCACTGCAATGCAAGAATAAGTGCACACATACCAATGCCAATAAGTTCACTAGTACTAATACGCTCTTTATTACATTAATTGAACGATATGAACTGTCAATAGGGAACTTACTTGCACTTGGTCGCTATATCCTTGTATAACTCTGTCCTTTAGCTTCGCTTCATAGTCACTCTCTTCATATGACTGCAGTTTTTGCTTTAAAGTTTGAAACTCCTGAAACAAATAATAGGTAATTTGGGGATGAGAGAGCATTCAGATGAAACATTTTTAACCCCCGAACAATGAGACGGGTGTTATAAGTTTAGGGTGTGTGTGCGCGCGCGTGTGTGTGTTTGTGTGTGTCTGTGTGTGGCATCATAGCTCCGAAACAAATGGACCGATTTTGATGCGTTTTTTTCTGTTCGAAAGCTGATGTGATCTAGATGGATCTTAGATATATGAGGAGGGTGAGGGGGGAAGGCGGAGGTGAGAAAAGGGGCAGATGAGAAAAGGAGGGTGAAAATCGTAACTTCCAAACAAATGGACCGATTTAGCTGTCGTTTTTTATGTTTGAAAGCTGGGGTAAACGAGATGGTTTATAGCTATAAAGGAGTATGCGTAGGAGTATGCGAATCGTAGCTTTCGAACGAATGGACCGAATCGAATAAATGAACAAATTCCACGCAGGCGGCGTGGAATTGGCGTGGAGTTGACGTCTTAAAGTTAGAGAATTAGGCCCCTGTTGGGTTTCTAGCTTCACCACTCTATGCATTAAAGGGACACCTTTAAGTACTAGTTCCATGCCACTAAATTCAACATAAGTTTCAAAAACATTTTATTTGAGAACTACCCTGTTGTAAAACGAAACTGGCCTGATCGCGACACACTACACAACAAAGAGAGTTTTATTCACTGTTATTGATGAATAAAATGCCCTTTTAAAAGTGGTAGAGGTAAAAATTGAATTTTAATATTCATTTGTGCGTGAATAAATCCATCTTAGTCTTATTTCAGATTCAGTAAGAACTAAATACAAATAATGTCTACTTTAAACAGTGGAGTAGCGTGGGGGCGAGGGGAAAAAGGAGGCATGGTCCCGGGTGGCGTAGCGTGGGGGCGGGTGGTAAAGGGGGGCATGGACCGGGGTGGCGCAGATGCAGGGACGGCCGTTGAGCGCTCATTATTTCCATATCATACGGAATTTTGCTTTATTTTAGTGATAAAAATAGCACCCAGTTTCTAATCTCACGTTTTTAATGACAAAGTCATTATTTTTTATGCTATTGGCTCATAATTTTCGCGATTATTATAGTTAATTTTCATAATTTTCCTATGATTAGATGTTTCGTTTTCTACATTGACATAAATAACTCAATACTTTCGGGCTTGCTGAGCTGGCGCTTGTTAATCATATAGTTATAGTGCTTTTTTTATGAATTATTATTAATTTTAATGACAACATTGATAGAAAAAGATCAAAATTTTCGCGCTCAGTATTTTATATGATTTAGAACTTAAGAATTCATAATTCACATTGATAGAACTAGATCAAAATTTTCGCGCTTGCTTTTGCTTTTTGTTCCTGTCCTTATAATATTTTGTGATTTAAAATATATAAATTAATTTCTTCATTGCTAGAAATATCTCAAAATATTCGCGCTCGTTTCTATTTTTGTTGTTCATACGATTTGTCATTATTTCATTTTCTACATTAACAGTATTAGCTAAATATTTCACGATCGCTCTTCTTGCGTTTTTTTAATCATTTCGTTGAGTAAATAGGTTTGGAATTAACGATAATAGAGGGCGGCAAATTTTGGCGGCAGAAACTCACACTACGCCATTGATTATATAGGTAGCATTAAGTTTGTGCACAATAATGGAAAATAGCTTACATTTGAATATTCCAATGTTTGATTGAAATAAGTATTACGTTCATTGCAAATGGCTTTGTGGTCCTCATTTTTATCATAAAGTATTTTTTTTGTTTCTTCCAACTCTGTCCTTGTTTCTTGCAAATCTTTTTGTGTCTCTTCTAACAGTGCATGAGTGCCTTTGGCTTTACGGACGACCAGGCTGAAATAAAAAGAGAAAAAATAAAAAAACCTGCAATATGTCCAACAATAACACCATATGATAAATAGATAAATCATTTATTTGTCCCTCCAAAACAAACACGTAGTAAGTATAAAAATACAACAGACAAGCAGATAAAAAAAGGTTGGATAGATAATTATATGGTAAGTATAATAGGCCTAAACATGATTAATAATTTGTACACAAGTCATGTCACTTATTCACAAAATAACTTGGATACTACCCAATCACTAACGGGGGGTTAGTAATTGGGTAGTATAAAAAATGAAACGAGACGTTTTTCCACCGTCTCGTTAATTTTTGACGGTTTTTGTATGGCGTTAATGTCAAAAGCTGACGGACAGTAAGCGAAAACGGTTCGTTTAAGTTATAGGAACCGACCATAAAAGTACGTGTGTGTTGTAGTAAAACAAATGGGCTATGATCCGGTCATAGCTCAGCGAATAATATTACTCAAGGAGACACTGATTTTCAGCTTTGACGGCGGGTTGGTCTAGTGGCTGGTGACCCTAGAAACGAAATCAAACAGTTGGAGGTTCGAATCCTGCAAGGTGCAATGATTTGTGTGATGAGCAGAAATGTTTGCTTCCGAGTCATGGATATGATATTCGTATTTATGTATGTTTTCGTATTTATGACGAGCGAAGCGAGCGCAAATGAACAACAATCAGTGTTAGTATTACCTATGTGTAATCGAAATAAAAAATTGACTGGCTGTATAAAAAAATGATCATCATTATAGATACTTATAAATAGAACTTGACTCCTATCTAGGATTCCCTGTATCAAGATAGGTCAGATTAGTCAGTGTTTAGAATCAGGACCCTGGTACTTTAAAATCCACACATGGAATATGTGCTTGAGTTTTTGTTTTCAAAACACCGGTAGAGTCAGAAGGGTAGTTCCTTTACCTGTGCGAGATTCAACTTGTTAGCACATGAAAAGGTATTCCTTTTACGGTAGAAGCCGAGCAATTGATAAAATCTACATTACTAATTAACAAATTTTGATTAAATGTATTATGTTATACTTTACAGGTAGCTCAGGTCCTGGAATAACACACATGTTACTTTATACCCAGAGAAATGTATTATGTTATACTTTACAGGTAGCTCAGGTCCTGGAATAACACACATGTTACTTTATACCCAGAGAAATGACCAAGTGGACCAAGCCACAAACACAGCTAGATATACAAGTATAATATTTCAACATTTTAATTTTTCTCCATGTTGAGACATTAAGTTTTTGAATTGTAAAATTGCTATATCAAGTTGCCTATTTATATTTACAACTAGCTGCTTCCCAGGGCTTTGCCCGCGTGCAAATTTTGCAATTTTCCGTGCAATTTTTCTTTCCCTAGAAACCTGAATCGGACTATGAAGAACATTTAAAAAAATATGCATAGCTGTTCTCAGGTGATGCACTTACAGCATTTCGTTTTTATATATTTTTACATAAATATATATACAGAGTGAAATTTTCAAGTGGGCGTGGATGGCAAAATCAGAAACTATGAGGAATAGCGAAAAGTACTCAAAGGAGTCTCGGGCCCGATTTTGGTGAAAACTAAAACAACATTAATTGGATTTTTGTAAAATCAATATACCTAGCTAGGAATCAACAACACGTTGATTTTTGAAGAGAAAAACACACTTCATTATTACACCATTCCATAGCGTCGCTACTAAGGATCGAATTCTGGGAAGAAATGGCATACGGCAAACTTAAGGAAAGAGCTCATTTTTAACGAAAATACTTTTTTATTTTTCTTACTTTACCTACCTATTAAAACCTTAACTGATAAATAACGGAGAAACATACATAGATACCAATATTACATCCATGGCTCGGAGAAACAACCATTTCTGCTCATCACACAAATTATTGCACCTTGCGGGATTCGAACCCACAACCGTTCGAATTCATAGTAGGGTTTCTACCCACTAGACCAACCGGTCGTCATCATCAATCTCATTCTTACACACTAAACCACATCGTTGCTGAATCAGATGAAATGCTGCCGCCGGCTGTCAGAACCAACAAACAGTGTTGGTACCATAACTTTTGTTTTTCAATACTTACTTTGTGTTTTGTATTAGGTTCTTCATGCGAGCTAAACTGTGTTTTTTTGTAACAGGACATGGTGTCTGTAATAAAGAAAATGATTGAAATTAGGTTATTTATTCATAAGTGATAATATCTTGACTTTAATGTAAGAAGCATTAATTTACTAGCTGTGCCGCGGCTTCGCACGGAAGCAGATGGGAATTCCCAATTATGCCCCATTGATAGGGGGACGTTAATGAGGCCGTTGGGAATATATCAAATTTCCTTCAGCCATCATAAATATTTTTATCGATAGCTTGGCTTCTGCTTATCGGATTGAGATACCAAGTACCCCAGTTTTTAAATCAAACCCTAACTATCCAACAGTGAAAACCGCATTGCAATCAGTTTAAAAGATTTTAAGTCATGCACGAAAAAACATACAGACAAACAAACCAACAAACAGACACGAATTTTAAAAATGTTATATTCTTGTTCAGTAGCTAGGTAACCTAGACCATTTTTTTTTAATTATCTTCTTTTTACAGACTATTTCGTTCTTATTGCTTTATTATAAGTATAGATAACGCCTATAAAAAATCATGTAAATCTATATCTATACTTATAATAAAGAAATAACAACAAATAAGTCTGTACAAAGAAGATAATTTAAAAATAATAATATTTGGTACTTAAAACGCTACTAAAGCTAATAAACAATATAACATTTTTAAAATTCGTGTTTTTCTGTATGTTTGTTCGCTCATCACGTAAAAACTACTGGACCGATTTCGATGAGTTTTTCACTGTTGGATAGATTAGGGTTTGACTTAAAAAGTAGGTTGCTTGGTATCTCAATCCGATGAGAAGAAGCCGAGCAAAAAATAAAAACTTTTTGACGGCTGAAGGAATTTGGAACATTGGTGTTAAGTACAAATGTTAGTACATTGGTATTTTAGGTCTTGGAATGGTACATAGAGTACTTTTAACTTAGAGAAATGACCACGCGTGCGATGCCGCGGGTATAGCTAGTGATACTAAAATAAAATTCATTCATTCAGATTCAGTCGAGACCTGAGCAGTGCTACAGTCATTACAGCGGTGCCAGATTGACTACTGGTACATCAAAGTGTTGCTATGTCTGGGCTATAACGTAAGTGACAATTTTTTTGAAGCCACATTCTCATACGCAGTCTTGGCAACACACGCCATGTGAACGCGCGTGCATTGTCGTAAAAATGCAGCACACCTTTGGTAAATTTTCCTCTACGTTTTTCTTGATGCAGTGTGGCTGCGTAGGATGTGGCACTGATGGTTTCACCTTATTCAATAAGCAAAATTCTTTTGGACTCCTAAAAAACTGTAGCCATGATTTTTCCTGTTGATGGAACAACATTGAATTTCTTTGGGTGCTCTGATCCTTTTTTATACAACTGGACTCTTGGTTGCTCTCAGGGCATAATGGTGAACCAAAGTTTTATCTTCAGTAACTATTCAGTTGAAAACACACAATGGCTATTCACCACACACTAAAAAGTCCTTACAACATTCAACTTGCACTCTTTTCAAAAGCACGGTGTGCATTCATTGCACAAATCTTGCACTGACTTTTGAAAGATTGAGATGATAATGAAGAATAGAGTGTATGGTACCAATGAACAGTTGGTCATCGCTGCTAAGATCAGCGATCTTTGTGATCTTTACACAATCATCTTCAAGTACAATTTTCTCAATTTTTGCATGTATTTTTCCATGTAGACGGCAGCAGGCCTCCCTGAGCTGGGGTCATCTTTAATATTTCCCTTAAGATTAGTTAATCATATTGATACCGAGAACTTATTGATTGCCCCCTTGTATAAAAGCGATAGTAAACCGTAAGCTGTTAGTCTCAGCTATTATAGATTAATTGCAGTTGGTAAGCCAGGCCAGTATTCACACGACAATCAAACAAACACCAAAAACAATCTAGATTAAATTTGACAAGGAAACATTGTGCATAATGAGAAAGGACATTGGCAATTCTTTTTTTATACTTTTATTTGGAGAGAATACAACCAACCCTTGTGTTTCGCCTTTGTCAATTATGAAAAGGCTTTTGACAGTGTTGAACACAGGGCTGTTTCATTTGCTCTATCGTTGCGGCATTGACAAGTGTTATTGGATATCCTCCAGGAGCTATACAGCAGTTCCACAATGCGCACAAAATGTTCGACCTAATTCCGATTACGGGTGGCACATGGCAGCAAGACACTCTCTCATCATCAACCTATTTACCCCTGTCATGGAAGACATAATTAACACTTTAAGCTGGAACGAGAGAGGCATCACTGTAAACGGCCCCTACGTCGCAACTGCAGTTTGCTGACAACCTGATCTCCAACTTGTCGTTATGATGAATCTTCAATCACAAAGACCCATCAAGTAATCTTCAATAGCTGCCCCTTTAGGGATAGTCGACAAGTACATTTATCTTGGTCATTGTTTGTCTTTTAAACGGGGCTCCCAGCTGAAGGAGATCGCTAGGAGAGTCCAGCTCGGATGGGGTGCCTTTGGAAAACTGAAAGATGTTTTCCAATCTAAAGTCCCTCAAAACCTGAAGAGCAAGATGTTTAACCAATGTGTCCTGCCCATACTCACATACGGTGCCTAAATGTGGGCGCTCACCAACTGAGGGTCCTCCTGGGAAACGATTTCTTTTCTAATAATATTTGAACCTTTAAAAGAGGGGTCCTCCTGGGAAACGATTTCTTTTCTAATAATATTTGAACCTTAAAAGGGTGCATCTTAGCTAAACAAACCATAATCCTGTCTTCTCAAACAGTGGTCTTCCTTTGTTGCGCTTTTCTAGGTACAAAGATCAGATGTTTCAAACTGTTTGTAATGTGCAATGGCGTTAAATACCATCTTCACAGAACACTTGTAAGTTAACAGCTATTTTTCTTTAAGATCATTTTCATTTGAAATATAAATTCACTATAATTTTATAATAAAGATGAAATTCTAATTTCAAAAATCTAATTTAGAAGAAAGTCACACTTTGTTTCTAATTAATTGTCCAATTACCAGTACATACTTAAGTTATTAACACATTATTTTCAAACCTATATTTGTTGTTTTATTTTTAATTACTTGACTGAATGTTAATAATCGTTTTTAAATTAGAGTTACTATCGTAATATTTTAATGTGGTAAATCAATTAACAACTTTTTTTTTGCAACAGCAACATAAAAATCTATTTACACCCCTAAGTGACTCTATGTTTCTAATTATCTGCCCACCAATGTAAAATGAGTCGCAATGGAGCAATGGAGCTCACCAGATCTATGGATCCGCCTGGTAGATTACATATCAAACAACAAAATTCAACATTGTACCAAAGTTGAAGATGTAGGTACGGGAATTGCCAGGCTAAATTGGAAATGGGCAGGACATTTCGCATGAAGGGATGAAAATAAGTGAACCAAGGTAGTCACCGAATGGTTTCCAAGAGAATGGCCTCGAGGCAGACCACCCGCCCGATGGTCACATGACATTGTGATGTGCTCTGGAGGCCAATGGATGAGATTAATGGGAAATAGGTGGAAAAGGCTGGTAAGATAGATAGATTGACTTTTAACACTAGAAAAATTGCAAAAATCTAACTTATGGGCTAAAGCTAAGCCTCTACTATGTGCAAAGCTGGTGGGCGCAGCTAATGCTCTATACTATGTGCAAAACGCACAAAGGCCGCACTACCACTCTACATCCATGTCACGGCCTGCACAGTTTGCAAAAACACACAACTCATTGCTTCAAAACATTTTTTATATTTGCAAAAACTATGTATGTCGCGCCTTCCTGGGGAAGATGAGCATTCAGTACAGGTTTTCAGTGACTATATATCATTTATTAATGCCTAATCTTCAAAATAATTAAAAACGAAGCAGTACTTGGCACAACGGAATTACCGTTATATTACAATTTTAATTTAAAATGGGCCTACACTACAAAATCAAGTTGCCTAATTAACTCCTTCTGGCTGGTCATTAAGAACCTAAAAGAAGGACATTTAATAGGCCCAGGGTCCGGAGCGTAAAAGAGCTATTAACATTGGCCGTATAAGTGGAAAATAATCAAACATGGTCATAGCACACCAAACCACACTCGTAATATGTATATTTCTAAGATTTTTGTTTCTCGGGCAAGAATAAAGCTTTTCTTCGAATAATCGATATTAATTATAACCTAACTCGTGAACTTACTGGTGGGGCTGCTTGGTTTGCTGTCGTTGCTTGATCGAATAGATCTAAATCAAACTCAGTAAATAACTTTTGAAAAAATGGTTCCATCACTGGTGCACTGAGGGCTTAGAAACACAACAAAACTCTTGTTTCATCTATTTACATCCATTTATCTGGCGAAAAATGCAAGGCGAAGCCACCGGCGCGCTAAAACAAATTGAAATTCACCATGTTTTGTTTCCACAGATCACAAATCTCTCTCACTGTCACTGTCAAGTTAGTGACGCAAGAAATCTTATGCTGTGGTTTAAATTGCACCAATGTGCGCTATGTGTACTATCAGCGCGCACAAAGTCGGATTAAAATGCGCATTTATTCTCCACGTCGCGTCGGACACATGACATCAGGAGTGACGTCATTTTGGTGTGCACACAACGCTCACAAAAAAGAGGTAGAGCAGCGTATGCGGTAACTTCAAATTCAATTGACATATGTCATTCTGTGTTGATATATTGTTGGAACTCCCGCCAGACTGCCAGTACATATAATAATGATTATATTCTTTTAGCAGAAGCAAACGAATTAAACGGATGAGAGAAATGAGAAAACTAAAAACAAAACAACAGTAGGTAGAACAGCTGACTCAAATGACATAAGCATGCAATCGTCGGTTTAATTTGTTAGCGTGCATATGCTGACCAACAATATAAACCGATCGTTAGCAGTGTTTGCAGTCTCAGCACTGTGAGTGCAATTTAAACCACAATGTTAGATAACCGTAGACTCGAGTAACTGTACATTACTCCCAATGGGCCGTTCCTTTTTTAACAATTGGCGCAAATAACTTTTAAAAACGCTAAACATGATCACAATTGGCGTTCCCTTTGGCCATTTGTGGGCGAAATTAGCGTTCTGAACGTTTTCGATCACCGTTCTGCTACTGGCTGCTGCAGCCCGATTCCATAACTTGGCTTCAATCGAATTCTCAGTCTCGCAACCACTAATGCCTTGCGATAGGACATTTGTGGGCGAAATTTGTGGGCGAAATTAGCGATTTGCGAACAGTTTTTAATCATCGTTCGTTTTGCATGTTTAAATGACATGTTGATATAGGAAAATATACTTTAGTTCGTCAACGACACGGTCGTTTTTCATTCGTTTTGGAAAGGATCGGTAGTGCCAAAAATGCCAAAAGTGTTGAAAATGTTAAAAGATTACGGCTTGTTAAAAATGTACATTTTGAAACTGCCCACAAGCAACGCCATCTCATCATCACCAACGCATGGTTGCTAGCGCGATAATATCGATTTTAGCGTGTCTCGGAATGCACCCGTGATCGTGATTCGTGATCGTGACGTGAGACGTGACGTAATAGCAGCCTAACAGCGCAGAGAGCACCCGTCGTATTGGTTGAGCATGTGTTTGCAAACAAACAAGTGGCATAGAATTTGATTTGAGTTTATTTCCATTCCATTAATTATCAGATATTGAAGTTTTCATGGTGTCAAAACTTCTTGTTTTGATAATAGTCACAAATCTAAACGTACAAGTTGTAAATATAAAGAGGTCTTTTCGTAAATTGTGTTCTTCTGTGTTAGTGTCCTTCTTCTGCACCTGAACTTGGCAAGTTCAAGGTTGTACTGTGTCTACGAGTATAAAGATATTACAAGAAATACGGTAAGATCTATTGCTCTTGTCTAGTATATTGCTAAAGGTAAAGTATACTTTTATTTACCTAAAACATTTTGTAGTATAAAATTTAGGATTTAGCCAATTAAAACACTTTATATTTCATAAACTCCTAATGCGAAATACTGCCAAATAAAACAAAAGTCTAATTCTGATATGTCAAATGAATGAAACGTGCCAGAATTTCCGGATAAAGACTAGTGCAAAGAGTATACAAAATCATGTTTGTGAAGGCGATTGTCTTAGACAAATCGCACAAAATAACAACTGTAGGCCAAATAGCTAGTAGCCAAATAGGGACAACTTCGGAAGCTTGACCTACGATTTTAGGGGCGGGCAGGGGGGGAACAGGTAGGGGTGAGTGAGTACAACAACCCCCCCCCCCTGAGAGTGGGGGGCTAG
Organism: Alsophila aescularia; assembly: GCA_946251855.1. Taxonomy (NCBI): domain Eukaryota; kingdom Metazoa; phylum Arthropoda; class Insecta; order Lepidoptera; family Geometridae; genus Alsophila; species Alsophila aescularia. The sequence continues at coordinate 56,042,449 of OX276375.1, forward strand.
ATCTCACCCCCCTTTGAGACATGATTTGTTTTATATATATTATTTGTTTTTTTCCATAGCTTTTGACCTACAATTTTGGAGAGGGGGAGGGAGGGAACGGGTAGGGGTGAGGGAGTACAACCCCCTCTGAGAGTGGGCTGGCTAAATCTTGCCCCCCCCCCCTTTGAGATATGATTTTTTATATATTTTACTTGCAATTTTTTTTCATAGTTTTGCCCTTGTATTGAGCTGTTTTTTTTATTTTGTTTTCTGAAAAATATAAAGTAAAGATGTTATCTATGGCCCCAAAGACTAGGGTAGGTTAGATTAGAACATGACTACACATCGCCCAACTTAACAACGATTACGATTTTTAATAAACTGTTTGATGATTTTTAGTAAAATTAAAACTGAAATATCGCCGGGGTTACCAGGGGTAGCCCCACCCCCTACTCCCTACTCGTGCCCGTCAATTCTATATATTCACCCCCACAATGCATTAGAAAAAAATTCAGCACTCTCAAGGGGGGGTTATGAGAAGGTCTCCGAAGGTTACGGCATCGCGAAAATGTCCAAATACATGATACAAATTGTAAACAAGTGTAAGCAAGTAAAAAAAACATCTCAGAGAGTGGGGGAGATTGGTTGTACTCACTCCCCACTACACGTCCCCCCCCCCCTCCCCCTCTAAAATCGTGGGTCAAGCTTCCGAAGTCCTAACGTTAGGGGTTAGGTTAGTGTAACTGTAAAACAACAATTTTAAAGAATTGAATATTCCCAAAAAAAATGAAAACTGTTTTCAAAAATTTAAATATTAATAATATTTAAATTTTTGAAGACAGTTGGGTTGCAATTTTAATTGTTTTTTGTTTTCATTAATGTTTACAGTAACTTGCTCATTCAAGTAACTGAAATGACAAAAACAGTTACTTGAAAATTATGATTCCTACTAGAACTCACATATTGATTAGACCAGAGATGCCACTAGACCGCTATTATTCAACACTGACAATATTTGTTTTTTTATTATTATTATTTGTTGAATAGCGAATAATAAGCCAAGTAATCGTCTGACATACATGTTGAAAGAAAAAGTTACAAATTTAAAGAATCAAACTTTATTTATAATTTATTTAAACCATCCTTATTATTAAAAATTCAAAAAGATAGCAATAAATCAAACATGTATTTAAAAAGATCATGTAATCAATCATGTCACATTTTATTTAATGTTGATTTTTAATACTCATTCTCTAGAAGGGGCAGATTGTGGTTCAGTAAATATTTTTTCTGTATGATTGGGTTTTTTTATAATAAATCAAGCCTGTCTCGGAAATAGTCTTAGTAAATAAATAGAGCTTGCTGGAATTGTCTGGTATCACTTACAGAGCTGTCATAAAATGGTATGATTCATACTTAAAGTCCACCAAACTTTTCTCAGCACTTGGTGAGCTGATGTAGAGGGCAAATTGTTAGATTTCAGTAGGACCCAAACCCAAATCGTTTTAAAGACAGAATAATCGGTAGGTATGTTTTTATTACTTATTTTCATAATAGTATTGTTTCTGTTGAATAGCTATGGTGAATAATTCATCTATTCTCCATAGGGAATGCCGAATAATCGCTAACCGATTATTTGCCATAACCACTATTTGCGGCATCTCTAGATTAGACCTTTTTAGACATAGATTTTGGTAAAAAAAAACAGCATTATGTATTTATTAGTAAATATGTACTAGTGTTCCTTTTCGGAATTTAAAATGTAATATGAATAAAAAGAAAAAAATTATTGATGCATATTTCATTTGTTTAAATATTTAATGGAAGTACTTATTTATAACTAGCTGTGCCATCGGGTTTGCCCGCGTGGTAATTTTTCTGCAATTTAAGGATCCTATGATATTACAGAACCAAAAGTACCAACATCATCAAACTTCGTTCAGACGTCAAATGGTTGTTAATCGATTGCTCGAATTCTACTCATCAGATTGAGATATCAAGTACACCAGTTTGTAAGTCAAACTCTAAGCTATCCAACAGTGCAAACTGCATCACCATCGGTCCAGTAGTTTTTACGTGATGCGCAAACAAACATACAGATAGACACAATATTTTCAATTTTTATATTTTTGTTCAGTAGCTTATTTTAAGTATCCTAGACCTTTATTTTTTAAATTATCTTTTTTGGTACTTACTGCTTTGTTATATGTACAGATAGAAAACATTTAAGCGGTCATCACAACCACTGTTGATACTACATCTATCTATACCTACTTATAATAAAGGAATAAAAACGAATAAGCCTGTACAAAGGAAATAATTGAAATAAAAATGATCTAGGGTACTTAAAATAAGTTACTGAACAAGAATATAATTTTTTTAAATTTGTGTCTGTCTTTTTGTTTATCTGTTTGCGCATCACATAAAAGCTACTGGACCATTTGCGATGCGGTTTTCACTGATGGGTAGCTTAGGGGGGGGGGGGGGGGGTTATGACTTAAAAACTGGTGTAGTTGGTGTCTCAATCCGATCAGTAGAAGCCAAGCAATCTAGCTGTGCCTGGGCTTCGCACGCGTGGTCATTACTCTAGGTTAAAAGCACTCATGTGCTATTCTAGTACCTAAAATAAGCTACAGAACAAGTTTTTTTTTTAAATCCTGTCTGTTTTTTGTCTTCGCATCACATAAAAAGTACTGGACCGATTGCGATGCAGTTTTCACTATTGGACAGCTTAGGGTTTGACTTAAAAACTGGGGTCTTTGATATCTCAATGAGATGAGTGGAAGCCGATGAATCCATAAAAACATTTTTACGGCTGAAGAAATTTTGATCAAATGTTAGTATACTGGTATTTTAGGTCCTGAAATAGCAAATATAGTACTTTTAACCTATAGAAATACATATACATATTAGTGGACATAACAATATAGCTCATTGTTCAACCTGAAAGAAAAAGTTTGTCTATGAGTTAATGAAACACAACCTTATTTTGCTTTAATGGGTTTCAGATGGGCTACTTGCAGAGTGAGAAGGCTACCATGAATCAAAACAATTTGTATGACCGTGTGAAGAAGTTGCTTGTATCCTGTGAATGGAGCGACTGCAGTTTTTGTATAACTAACACAAAATTGAAGGCACATAAACTAATATTAGGAATGAGCAGTCCAGTGTTTGAAGCTATGTTTTATGGCCCATTGTCTAACACCAGTGATATTGTTATCACAGATATGCAACCCGACACATTCCAGTTGGTGCTGAATTATATTTATACGGATAAAGTTGAAATATCCTGCATGGAACAAGCATTTGAACTCATTTACGCGTCGAGAAAGTACATGCTAGAGAACCTAACAGAAATATGTTTGGCTTACATAGAGGCTAACATAACTATGGACAATGTCATTGATGTCCTGAACTATCCTGAGTACATGAACGATGAGCATCTCATACAATATTCCAAGAGGTTGGTATGTGAACATGCAACCTATTTATTGGAGGAAAAGAAAAACTTATTAACGTACCCATGTGTAAGAGCAATCCTTGAGAGTGACCAAATGAATATTGAGGAAAAACATCTTATAAAACACGTATTTGAGTGGTCGTCTTACTGCTGTGACCAGAATAATATACCTTCAACAATTGAAAATAGACGTAATATATTGGAAAGTAAGGGCTTGTTTCAGTTATTAAGATTTCTTTCATTGACTTTAGTTGATTTAGAAGAACTGTCAACTGATGCAAATAATTTGCTGCTGACGGACGAGTATGAGAATCTTAAGAAAATGATCCAGCTATTGCCTAACAAAGACGGTAAAGAAACAACTGGAACTATTGCCGTTGATGCGATTCCCAGAAATCCCTTAAAACTGCAGTGGCATCTCTGTTATCGCAGCCCAATTCGACCGATGGCTCCTTTAGTCATAAACTGCAATAATTATGTGATCGAATCTCGCCTTAAATCAAGCAAGTCAGTATTTATCAAGGCCCTATGTGTACCCACTAGAATGGCTCCTGCGATCCACTTCCGAGACAAAACTCCCAAAGTATATTCCGAGCAGTTGTCAGTCTCAATATGTAGTGAAGCGGATGACAGCATTGTTAAATATACCAATTTTATGAACACAGTGCAGCATGACTCTATCGTGGACATAGAATTACCTGAACCCTGTTTTCTGAAGAGGGACCATTGGTACAAAATAAGCTTTATATGGCCTCAGAGCTACTCGGCATATTCCTATATTGTTGCGTATAGAGAAAAGAAATACACTGGACATAAAGTAACATTTGAATTTGATGACTTGAATTCTGGAAATAGTGGCACATTTCTTGGAGCGCTCAAGTTTCGCTTGTAAAGAAAAAAAAAACAATTACATTAAGCCTTCCAATGATTTACTCCGTAAATGCACAAAAGCTACTAGCTATGCTTGAGTACATAATACCAATCCCATAAAATGACTATTTCTATACAATCATGCTCCACTGTATTTATAAAATGGTTATGACTCAGTGTCAATCTGGAAATCCCTGCAAGCATCTCCACTCTAGCACAGAATAAATAATAGTTGACACTAGTGGGTATTTCAACTAATTCTAAAAAGTATTAAGTACACAGAGCTGTACTTTGTTTGAATTGGAACTTTATCTACTAGATAAATTTATCCTTATATTATAAATGCGGAGATATTATTTTGTTGCCACTCAGCTCTGTTATGGCTCTACAGATTTGCAATAAATTTTGTATATAAATACGGGTCAGGCCTTTTTTTTGCCACTTTGCTAACATCGATTCTTTTATGTTACGGTACCTACTATAAAAGTAACGTAATTTATAGTAAAACTGAGATTATAACGAAAGTTTATGTAGAAATTTATTTATAACAAAAAATGATGAATTTGTAAGGATACTTGTTTGTTTTTTTAAGCATCTGCACGTTTTTTTAATGGCTCTAGTTACAGCTACTTTGTAAACTGTTTTAGTAACAGTTTCTTCGTACGAGATTGTCCATCTCCTACGAAATATTGCAAAAAGTGGCAAAATCTACGGCCTGACCCAAATACTAATAATACATAGGATCTGATACTTTTCATCCCGTAATTTCCACGCAAACAAAGCCGCGGTGCGCAGCTAATAATAAATATAATTAAATGATAAACCTTAATTATATTTGTACATGTAATAATTTTCCACAGACTAATTATGACATAAGCGTCCAAAATTCGTGACCCATTTAAATACTCTCTGACTTTAATTCCTGCCTGGTTTTACATATAAACTATTTCAATTCCGTTTGAAACTGACGTGTATTGTAATATATTTCTGTATACATTTTAAGATAAAAGCTATAACAATGTCAATAACCTGTGTATCTAGTTGTAGAACAAGATTGGCTGCAAACCCGTCGTGCGGCATCAATGTCGACTGATGTCGAGGAGAGGGCATTACCCCCGCCCCCAACCATACCTACTTAATAATGATGCCAAATGTATTATAACCCATGCTTTGATTATTTTAAATAATCAGAGAACCTACATATTATGTTAAAATATTTAATAACCATGTAAAAAACAAGTAGATCTAAGTATTATATGCCTACAAGAGGTGATATATTGTGCACGTTAATTATTGCACACTAATCTGTAATATACTATAACTAGTAATAGGTAGATATATTTAATTAATACGCTATAAATATGTATAGTGGATTCCAATGTAGTAGGATTGCTTTAACTGTTACCTTTACGTAAAAACGAGTGGTTTCGTGAAAACTTGATATCGAATAAAGGCAGTCATTAAGCGATCTTACGGAAAAAAACGTATTTACACGAAAACGCGAAATGTCTCGAGTTTTCGTGATATGAAGACTTTTATTGCGCGCTCACTCCACCGCTTGCTTGCTTTTTTTTTATAGATTTCGTCAATATAAACTAATATAAACACGAGACTCAGTTCGGATTTATGAGAAAATACGTTTTATCTGCCGTTATTTTTTACAAACTCGTTCTATCTCGTGTAACGGTTTGCGTGAGATACCTAGTACGAGTTTTTACAAAATCCCTAGTATTTACGCGAAGATAACGTTTACGCAATCTTATTATTAAATAATTAAGTATACCATATTCGTGGTAAACAAGATTTGTGCTAAATAAAATTTACGAACCTCCTAGAAGTTATAGATTCCTTCATTAGGATACATACAGGGTGCGTTATTTAGTTGAGATCTCTATGTCAGCTATGACAATCTTTAGTGATACGAAGATTTGTTAATAGAAATCAATCTCGAGGTTTCCAAAAGCAGAACTGCATTTAAGGATTTTTGGAAAATCGAATTATTAAAGAACCTAAAATCGATTAAATGTAAAAGAAAGTTTACGCGATCTGAGAGTCTGCTGCTTATATTGAACAATTTTATTTTAGGGTTCCTTATTCAAACAAGGAACCCTTATAGTTTCACCATGTCCGCCCGTCCGTCCGTCTGTATGTCACAGCCATTTTAATCAGAAACTATTAAGACTACAAAGTATAAATTTGACACAAGTAGGTAAAGATATTTATAACCGCTACATAGGCGTATTAAAAATATGTGTTTATTTTCTCACGTTCCTCGAAAGAGAATAAAAAATATAAATTGTACCCGATCGAGTGGGGTCTTGTTGAATTACATTCTATTGGAGTATAAATGAATCTACTTAAAATGCTCAAAAATTTATTTGTTCTTTTATTGCAAAAGATGCACGCGATTAATAATGAAAAAATAATATTGCTAAGGCGTAGTGTCCTTTACTCTAAAAAGGTGCTAAATGCTAACATTATAATTAATACAATGGTGTTGCCAATACCATGTAATTATCACCTATTTGTTTATTTATTTCTTTATGTATTTATTATTATTACTGTTGTTTTTATTATTCTTTATGTCGTATATTAGTCTTGAAGATCCTTTCAAATTCATATTAAATAAATAATATTGCTTTTTACCCTTACCACTTTTCCAAACTTTTATTGGTTTGATTTGAACAGTTTCACTTTATAGAAGGTCTCTATATTATAAAATACACCAATAATATGTTCAGGTTTTTGTGTATGTTATGTTGTCAGCATCCTTTTCTATACATAAAAGGCTAATTTTGTCTATGGGATAGGAACATCCGGAAAAAAACTATGATATGTTCTTGCTATATATACCCTTGCACATAAGTTCATAATATAATGACAGTGATAAAACACCTATATAGTAAAAATGGACAGTACGTTGCATTATGATAAAAAAAGAAAATAAAAACCTACTACAAAACTCAGAAGAAAGGGGGCAATTTAGAATCAATTTGTTCATTTTTGCCATTCATTTATCTCTCACCCCTTACTTATTCTTTCATTGTTAATTTTTAAATATTCCATCGCCGTATCTACTCCTTTTCTTATTATTTTTTTTTATTTTGCTTAGCGCTTACACTTACGTTAACGCTAAAATAATGTCAACCAACGCATGAAATTACAATTGACAGCTAGCACCATTGTAATTAAACCCATGGTACGAGTTGACACAAGTGGCATCTTTGAAATACGCTCTGAAATATGTTATCAAAGCTATTGACTTAGCCCCTTTGAAGGGATATTGACCTACGTTCTTAGCCCCTTTGTAAAGAAAAATACTTTTATGGAATTTATGATAGTTAGCACCTTTGTAATTTCCAACCCTCAGTTATAATAAGTATTCTTTGGTTCCGAAATATTTGACTCTGTGACCTTTTTGCTTGAATAGCATGTCTACCACTCATATAGTACAAAACTAAAATACCTATAGGAAAAAACTAGGGCAGGTACTAGCGCATAATACGAATTTACTAACAAAATTATCATAGATATCTAGGGGCGCGTTCACTTACTACGTCCGAGGTCGCACGGATCACCCACGCGATCACTCGAAATCGTTCACGGCGTCGTCGGGCGTTCGCCTGGGTCATCCTAAAAATAGTAGGGGAGGGGAGGAATCACAGATTAAGGGAGGAATAGTATGAAACTGACAGTTGTCAGTTCTATGTGGACGTCCAAAGTCGTTCACTAACGCCGGATGATCGAGCGATAATCGCACGGATGATTCGAGCGTAGTAAGGGAACGCTGCCTAGAGTTTACTAGTTTACGAGCTATGGCCGACCAAGATAGCGCATTTAATGCCCGCTTCAACTCTGAACAAATTCCATAGTGAGAGACATCATCCAACCGTACAAACAACTTTGTTGGCGTATAACGGAATACTACTGGAGCGATTGCAATGTGGGTTTCACAATTGGGTAACTTAAGTTCCTGGTCTCAAGTCAATGGGTGTCCGCCACAAACGCGGTCGGTATCTGTTTTTTCGAAATTTGTAGAAGAAAATCTAAATGACGATTTTCATGAAGTTGTAGCAACTTTAGAAGTATATTCATATAATTTTTTGTTCTATTTATACTATGACTAAAATTATAAACTAAAAAAAACACACTAATATTAATAATTAATATTAAAGGCGAAAGTTTGTATGTATTTAAGTATGTGTATATATTTATTACTCCTACACGCTCAAACGACTGAACGGTTTTGAATGAAATTCGGTACCAGGATAGCTTATACCCTGGATTAACACAGGCTACTTTACATCATCATCATCTTCTTCTATGGTAAAACCGCGGGGCGCAGCTAGTATATAATATTATAATAATATTATAAATAGGAAAGATTTGTTTTTTGTATGTTTGATTGTGAGTAATGGATAAACTCAAAAAATATTTAAACTATTTAAAAAAATTCACTGGTGTCGATTCTGTTGTTCACTCACTAAAACTAAATTTAGTGTAGAGATTTGTAAAATCTATTTCATCATTTTAAGTAAACTAAAAAACTTGCAGAGAAAGGATGTGTTGCATTGTGCACGGCTGAGAGCGGGGAACGGGTGGGGGGGGTTTAGGAGGGAGGGGGATAAGGGCGATTAGGGGAGGGTGGAGTAGGACAAAAAAAAGTGAAGGAAGGTTAGGGTAATTTATTACCCCATCCTATCCCATATTTTCCAACCTAAAAAGTGAGGGGAGGATGGGGACCCTCCCCTCACATTTTCGAAACTTATCCTCCTTTCCCGTCACTTTTTATTAACTTCCCCCACCCTCCCCTCACTCTCCCTACCCTCCCCTCCCTTCCGCCACACTCCTCTCACTTCCCCCTACCTTCTCCGACTTTCTCCACGAACCGCTCACTTTTTTTCATCTTCCCCACCCTCCCCTCACTTTTCCCTTAATCCCCCCCCCTCACTTTACCCCTAATCCCGGGTGTCTCTTTCCCCACCTCCGGCCGTGCACAATACAACACCCGCTCTCCCAAGTCCCTTAGTTCCGTCGCAGAATTTAAATTTAGTCGGAAAGCTAAATTTAGGCTAGTTTAGTGAGTTTGTAACAAAATACAAACAGTTTTAGTTTGACAGGACTAAACTTAAATTTAGCGTAGTTTAGTCTAGTTGGGAACAACAGAATCGACACCATTGTTAGACAAAATTCCTGATGAACACACGGTACTTTTTCTTTTTTAGTGGGATGGCGGGAAAACTACAGGCGGAGCAGATTGATAATAATATAAGCACGAAATAAAGTCTGTACAAAGAAGATAATTTAAAAAAATAATGGTTTAAGGTACTTAAACGCCTACTCGTGTCTGTCTGTTTGTTTCTCTGTATGTTTGTTCGCTCATCACGTAAAAACTACAGGACCGATTGCGGTGTGGTTTTCACTGTTACTTTGTATCTCAATCCGATCAATAGAAGCCGAGCAAATGATAAAAAACATTTTGACGGCTGTAGGAATTTTGATCAAATGTTGGTATATTATATTTTAGGTCTTGGAATAGCACCAAGTACCTAAGTAGGAGAACTTTTATTAACCTAGAGAAATGAGCACGCATGCGAAGCCGCGGGCACAGCTAGTATTTGAATATAACTGTTAGAGCGCTTAATAATCCATACTACATAAGTAACTTTAATATTTAACTTATACTATTAGGGTAGTTAAGACAATATGCATTAAGTATTCTGAATTATATGATAAATATTTAAATTATTTTGTTATGTTTTATAACATGAAGTAGGTTAATGTTAGTTATTCTACGCCTCAAAGCCACTTGGATCTTCAGCGCATCTTTATAAAAATCAATTGCCATGCTAATCTCGAAAAAGGCTTGATCGTTTTTATACGCTTTATAATTAGCTTCACTTGTATGTTTGTAACCGACTCCTTTGGACGCTATTTTGACCAACGGTCAGATTTCATTCAAATTTTGCACACCTGTCAAAGACCGATGACAATGCAATAATTCGAAAAAAAAACAAAAAAGTAGAAAATAAATAATAGTTAAAAAAAACTAAAAAACACGCTTTATATAGAAGACCAAACTAAAAAATAGAAAATAAATTTTAATAGTGTAAATAAGAAAAAAATGTTTTATTTAAAAAAAAGCGTGGGGTGCTTCTCATATCTGTCAATGAAATATTTATAACTATTGACCCATGCACCCCACGTTTTTTTTAAATAAAACATTTTTTTCTTATTTACACTATTAAAATTTATTTTCTATTTTTTAGTTTGGTTTTCTATATAAAGCGTGTTTTTTAGTTTTTTTATTTTTTGTTTTGTTTTTAAATAATTGAACACGCGGGTGAAGCCGCGGGGCGCAGCTAGATATGATGCCTACTAACGCATAAATCGGAATACCTACCGATTGATTTCTTCGTAATAGCAAAAAAGCACTTAGAAAAAATAGTAAGCAGGGGAACCTACATATTCTATTACTAGCTGTGCCCGCTGTTTTGCCGGTGTGGTAATTTCTCTGGGTGAAAAGTAACCCATGTGTTACTCCAGGACCAAAAGTACCTATAAAGTACATAATATACGAGATATTCCTTACGGCCCCATCGATGGGGCAGATCAGAATTTAAATTACCACCTGCCCCATTGTAAAACAAACATGATCGCGGCTTACGGGTGGCCCAAGGGCCACCCTGCCGCACTTTAACCTACTGTCATAGTATAGTACAGTATCCCCCGTGATGTGGACACAAAGGGGACAACGGTACAGAAATTTAATCCAAGATTAAAAAAACACGAAGTCAAAAGTGGCCTACCTAAGTAAAACAAACATGATCGTGGCTTACGGGTGGTTCAAGGGCCACCCTGCCGCACCTTAACCTTTGTCACAGTATAGTATTCCCCGTGACGTGGACACAGGGGACAACGGTACGGAAATTTAATGACGTCCTGTTGTTTACGGGGACAACGGGACTAGCCTTTATTCACACAAATGTGGCAGGTGGGAATTATAATTCCTATCTGCCCCATTGATGGGGACGTTAATGGGGCCGTTGGGAATATACCTAATATACATTCCATCTAACTTCGTTCAGACATCAAATGGTTTTTTATCGCTTGCTCGAATTCTACTCATTGGATTGAGAAAGGTACCAAATACACCAGTTTTTAAGTCAAAGCTATCTAACAGTGAAAACTGCATCGCAATCGGTCCAGTAGTTTTTAAGTGATGCGCGAACAAAAATAAGAATAAAAAAATAAAAAACTCCTTATTTTAAGTAGGTACCCTAGTGTTGTGAATTGAGAAGATACTTGGCTATAGTTCTAGCGAGGGTGTTCACGCGTGGGAATGCTCAAGTACAAACGATGAAGTCCATAATACCATTTATTATATTCTCACTAGTTACATAGGTAGTTAACCAACAAATAACAAATATATGAGTGCAATACACCGATCGGGAGGCGACTGCAGTGCTGTGTTCACTTACACGCTCGAATCATCCGTGCGATTATCGCTCGATCATCCGGAGATCGTGAACGACTTTGGACGTCCACATACAACTGACAACTGTCAAGTGTCAGTTTCATACTATTCCTCCCCTCCACTACTATTTTTCGGATGACCCAGGCGAACGCCCGGACGACGCCGTGAACGATTTCGAGTATACGCGCGGGTGATCCGTGCGTCCTCGAACGTTTATGTGAACGGGCCCAAGGGCAAGCAAGGAGCGACGCGGACTACGCACGCGAAATTTGCTTATCTGGCATTCCTGAGCCCGCAAACTAGACCATTTTTTTTTTCATTTTACTGACTTTTTGGTACTTACTGCTTTATTATAAGTACTAGCTGTACCCGCGGCTTTGCCCGCGTGGTCATTTTTTTTAAAAGAAGCCCATATATTCCAGGACTTAAAGTACAAATTTCTTCAAAATTCGTTCAGCCGTCAAATAGTTTTTATCGAATGCTCGGCATCTAATCATCGGATTAGGATACCAAGTACCCCAGTTTTTAAGTCAAATCCTAAGCTATCCAACAGCGAAACCGCATCGCAATCGGTCTAGTAGTTGTTACGTGTTGCGCGAACAAACAGAAAGACACGATTTAAAAAATGCTTTATTCTTGTTCAGTAGCTTATTTTAAGTACTCTAGACCATTTTTTTAAACTATCTTTTTGCAGACGTTCTTATCGCTTTATTATAAGTACCTATAGATAGATAATGTTGTAGGATATGTATGTATGGTACGTATCTATCACATACTAACAGAGCCCTGCCTGTACGTAGGTACAATACAATAACAATTTATTGACACACAGTTAAACAAATTACAAAATAGAAATAACATAAACAATAGGTACAATGGGCGGTCTTATCGCTCATAGCGATCTCTTCAATAAGGGTCGGTAGTGTGGCAATATTAAATTTATATACAAATTTAATGTAAATAATAAGAAATAAATAAAATATAAAATAAACTACATAGTAATAGTTACTTAAATACTATGTTAAAATATATAGCTATAAGTAATTATAAACATATATCCTGGATTAGCACATAGGTCATCATCATCCACGCGGGGGTGAAACCGCGGGGCGCAGCTAGTAGTAAAACATTTTAGAACTACTGGGGTCTTCTCTCATAGGGTTGTTAGGTAAATGTCAATGAACTCGGAACTATTAGTACTTGTACTATTATTTATTCTGTGGCTATAGGAGAAAATAAGGCACTGCGTTCTGTTTGTTTTAAACATAATAAAATATATTCAAACGATATACTAAATCGAATAACAGAAATTTACAAAAATAACATGTAAATCGTTTTTTATATTGACAGATACAAACTGACTTCAGAAAGTAGGGTATGCTCAAAACTATTTAGGGGGTCCTTCGAATTTTTTCGTTAGCAATATAACCCTCTCAGCTTCTCGTATGCCACTGAGCCGGGCCCCGTGGACTGTGGCAAAGTAGCCGGGGACTGTAGCTTCCCCAGCAAACAGCAAAATAGGCGGTATCGGGTCGCAGGGACCTGGCACAGGAGTTCCTAATTCACATTGGTCACTTACAGTTGAACAACAGCTCATGTAAGAATAGGATCCACAAAAATGCGGATCTAATGCCCATCGAGAGCGCAGCATCATTTGCGGGTAAGGCAAACAAGGATTCCCGGTAAAACGGCGCAGCAACTGAGTCAAACCCTCGGCGACGTCGTTATCGGCCATTGATTCCATAACCGCAGCTTCCTGACCAGAGATCCATGCGCATAACACGTGCTTACTACCCGGCATTTCATCTATTGAGCACACGCCTCTAGACCAATCGTTTCTGTTTTGTAATTCTTCTGCTGACCATGCTAATTTCAAATTTCCTTCGTGGCATACCCAGAACGGTTCGGCATATTCGAGAAACACTTTATCGCTGAGGCCATAACCCAAATTGCAAATTGCTTCTAATTTGCATGCTGGAAGAGGTGGAGCGAAGAGTTTATCAGCCTGACATTTTAAGCAACCAAGAGACATGGTTAGAATTACGTAGTCAGCATTTATTTCTTCGCCGTCGCAACATTTAACCAGCGTCCGACCGGCACCTGTCTGACCATACCCCCATCGTATAACGTTGACTGGTTTACTGTATCGGATACAGTTATCAGGCAGCCCGCGTAGTAGGGGCGCCAACACCCCCACGTATCCCAACGGAACACGCACACTTCCACCAGGTAGTTCAATGTAACTGCCGTACTGGTCCGCACTAACCAAAGACAAGTCATCGCCGCACCTATTTCGTAGAATATTAGTCATTCCGAACATTACCCGGGCAGCGTCATATCTTTGATCTTCTGGAAAATTATGTAGCTCTTGTTGTATTCGAAGACCCATAAAATTTAATAAAGTTCCGTGCATTCTTTCTCCTCCAAGTCGAAACAAGTTAGCAGCTTGTTGTTCGATTTGTCTGAATGTATGATATGCCGTTATTGTTACTGGTAAATCAACTGCCCGCCCTTCGCTTGTGCAAAACAGGCCTTTAGATGCATCTAAACGAGAAAGAGGTGTTTGAAGGAGCCTGTCTTGAGATGCCAATGTGTATACTGTGTTCGGCAAACATGCGCCAAATATCCATTCGGCACCCATTTCTATGACGGCATCTCCAAGCCAGCACGAATGAATCCGCCCACCTGGTCTGTGAATACATTTTACATTTCACTAGGTATTATAAACTTATGATAATCAATGTATGTTAAGTAAATGAAAGTTTAAAGACATACCTTTCTTTTGCCTCCAAGATGACAAAATTGCGTATGCCGCACTGTGTCAGCCGGTGTGCGGCCGACAGGCCCGCGATTCCTGCTCCCACTATGATGACCCGTGGCTCTTGGATCCTGGGGTTGATGCTACACGAGTCGAGAATGCACTGTTCTTGGCCGGCTGCGCTGATGGCGCTACTGAGGCAACGTATAAATGTTTTTGTGTAGGGGTTTCCTGGCCATATCAGTTTTACTCGTGATAGTTTCATTTTGGTAACATTAGTTTGGTGCCAATAAAGTTCATAAAATTACATGGCACTCAAAAATTTAGAAAGGTAAGCCGTTTGTATATTGTCAGAAAGACGTTTTCATTATAGACCAGCATAGAGAACACAGAATTTATCCAATCATCATTGAGTACATTCTTCAAAGAAGAATTTAATGTCGTCACAAAAAGTATGTATCGCCTGCCGGTGCAGGCCCGTCTGTCTGTAAGCTCAGCACCAACGTAGTATTTCAGGTCTTGGAATAGCACATCTTAGAGTACTTTTAACCTAGAGAAATTACCACGCGTGCAAAGCCGCGTGGTATCATAAAAATCGGTAGTGAACTATATATGTACCTACTATGCCTGTAGGTAAGCATTACTTATTCAAAATTATTTTAATCGCAGATTGAAAGGTTTTCGATGAAAAGTTCCTGTAGTAC
Organism: Alsophila aescularia; assembly: GCA_946251855.1. Classification (NCBI taxonomy): domain Eukaryota; kingdom Metazoa; phylum Arthropoda; class Insecta; order Lepidoptera; family Geometridae; genus Alsophila; species Alsophila aescularia. The sequence continues at coordinate 56,057,697 of OX276375.1, forward strand.
TATTATTTATTCTGTGCCTGAAGTTACTGCCTAATCTAAAATGACTTACCCCCAGAGTGATTTAGATACCAACTTCTAATTTCTTTACTTTGTTACCTATTCTTCCTCAAAATAAATAATAGTATGTCTGTTCTTAATCACGGGATATCTTACAGGTAAAGATTTAAATAAAATTAACACGATATAAAATCATTACAATTTATTTTCTGACACAGTTAAGATAGTCTACGTGAATAATTAAATAAGTTATAGGTACAGGTACACATTTTTTTAGATCACATTAACATTTTCTCAAAACTAATGTCACAAATGTTGGTTTTAGATTATTATATAAACGACATTTAGAGAAGAAATACGTCAAGAATCACAATGGGCATAGTAATTTTAATTACCTACCCTCCAAATAAATACTTTGATATACCTAGGTAAATATTATTCGAATATTTTATTGGCAAGAGCAAGAACATCAACATTTCGACTAAAAATATTTATCTAACACTTATGACGTATACATAAATATTATTATTTATTTTACAAAATAAGTACACATTTTAACGAACGATATTGCAGCTACTATAAATAACTTCGTGTTCTTAATTTTCCGATGCACTTTTAAGTACTTCGTCAGCTGCCAACTTACATTCTTCCCACGACAGTTGAATGTCGCTGTCTTCGGTAAAACGAGAGCATATAGCCAATCTCAGGAAGTATGTATCATCTATCTTAGAAGGAACTAAATGGATTTTACCGCGGCCATTGATGCGCCTTAGAAGTTCCTCGTTGATTTCATTGGATCCTTTCAGTCTAAAGCAAACGAGCCCCATAGTAACTTCTTCGAATATTTCAAACCTTTCATCATCAATGCACAGTTTCTCAAAAAGATGTGCTAGAGCGATGTGCTTTCTGATATGCTTTTGGAGGTTTTCAACTCCGTACAGCCTCAGAACGAACCAGAGCTTGAGAGCTCTGAACCGTCTTCCTAATGGGATTTGCCAGTGGCGGTAATCCGGGGCGGAACCTTGCTGGTCGTGTTTCAAATAAAGAGGGTCGACATTGAAGGCGTCAATGATCCACCTCGGCTCCTTCAGCCACATCGCTGAGCAATCGAAGTTGACCAACATCCATTTGTGAGGATTGAAGTTGAAGGAGTCTGCCTTTTCGATGCCTTTCATGTAATGGCGGTATTCAGGGCAGATGAAAGCGGAGCCAGCGTAGGCTGCGTCCACGTGTACCCACACGTTGCGCTCGTTGCACACGTCGCCGATTTCATCCAATGCATCGAACGTGCACGATGAAGTGGTACCCAGTGTGTTTACAACCTGCAAACGTGATAGGACAAAAAATCAATATGGATTCTAATTTAGTTAAAGTTTGTGATGTGTCTTTAAGGTATTATATTTTATCCATAGCACAAATCGATCTTTGCGATTATATCACAAAACAAGTAGTAAGTAAGTAACCGTTTTGTAATGTTTAAAACACAATTTAGACTCGGGCGTTACTTTGCGGAAATTCATATTTAAAATGAACGAAGAAAATCTATTTAGCGTGCTTCCGCCAAACTGCAAGTCAAACTAATGATAATTCTCACGGTCCAGCACTCGAAGAGTCAACATCTCCCATAGGATGCCTCGTGAAGAGGCGAAACACGTGTCGTATTGCTGTCAGAAAGTCAGATAGTGGTATAATAATATGGAAATTTGGATTGAAGTATATGTTTATTGTTGGGTTTCATTTATTGGTTAGGAAGTAAACATCTCCTGGGTTGTTTATGTATTATATGTTTCTATGATTTTAGCATTAACGCTTAGTGGGAACATCTATACTTTTATTAAAACTGTAACAGGTCCAATTCTGTACATTGAAGATATTTAGTACATTTTTTTGGAGGCTGTTCTGTATTCCATACTGAAGCCAAAACAGTATTTTTGAATGAATTTAAATGAAACTTGGTATGATTTGAGTTCATTTTTCGAGGTAGGACATAGGATACTTTTCATCCCTAAAAATTATACGGTTCTGGCAGGATAGTGCTTCAAAGTTATTTTTAAAAAACACTAACTACTGGACGGATTTTGATGCTAAGGTCATAGTTATATGATGGGTGAAAATGGAGGAAACTTTTAATCCCGAAAAAATAAAGGGTTCCCGCAGGATAGAGGTTGAAAGTTATTTAAATGAACACGTATCACGCTGAAACTGCAGGATGGATTTAGATGTAACTTGTCAGTCATAGTTTATATGATGGGTGAAAATTGAGGATACTTTTTATCCCGGAAAAATAAAGGGTTCCTGGTTAGGGGTCCAAATTCTGTACATTGAAGATATTTAGAAAATCTTTTTTGGAGGCTCTATATGCTTACTGAAGCCGAAACTTTTTATTGGTATTTTTTCTGTTATCTGTCTGTCTGTCTGTCTGTATCTTGGACGCACATCACGCTTAAACTACTGAATGAATTTAAATGTAACTTGGCATGATTTGAGTTCATACTACGAGGTAGGACATTGGATACTTTCATCCCGGTAAATTAAAGGGTTCCCGCAGGATATTTTATTTGTTGGTTCATTCATGTTTCACGGTTTATAGTTATTCCGTAGTTCATCTCTAGGATACTCAAGGAATATTTCTCCAATTTTCAAATACTATATATCCTACCTACTATAGGTCCTACCTTGCTACGCTTGCGCTCGCGCAGTATGCGCGTGGTAGCTTTTTCGCGCACGAGCAAGGTTTGACTTAAAAACTGGTGTACTTGGTTCAATCCGATGAGTAGAAGCAGAGCAATCGATGAAAACTTTTAGAAGACTGAAGGAATTTTGATCAAATGTTGGTATATTGGTATGTTAGGTCTTGAAAAAGTACATAGAGTTCAAAAGAAGGGTAAAAAACCTAGAGAAATGGCCACGCGTGCGAAGCCGCGGTTACAGTTAGTATCCAATAAGTTTCTGAACGAAAAATTTCAATCACGGACGGGAATGATGCGGGCTCGAACTCCGTCCGTTTTGGTTTAGAAAATTATTTGATATACATTTTATTTTATTATTTTGCAATTTATGAATGAAATTTGGATAGGTATGTTTTTTATTGTTGGGTTTCATTTATTGGTTAGGAAGTCAACACCTCCTGGGTTGTTTATATATTTTATTTTTATTATTATTTTTCCATTTATCATTAGTTTGAATTACAGTTTGGCTAGCTTGCTTCCAAGCTAAATAGTTTTTCTTCGTTAGTTTAAAAGTTTCTTGATGTCCCCTCGATCATCCTCGATTTAGGTGATAAATTTTATCTTCACATTATGGAATATGCGCGTAGGTAAAAAGAGACATGTGAACTAAACATTTGAGCACAGTTTCTAGCTGCAATAGTACTCGAGCCTCCTTCACAGAGCTGAATGTCTGGGCTTTTTCACGATATTTAACCGATTTTTCCAAGCAAAGCACTCATTAAATCCAGCCATAAAAAAAAACGCATTGTTATCGGTATATCCATTTGGGAGCTACGATGAAAGACATCAAGGGATTTGTCCACGGGTAAATTATAAAAATATGAAGCTTCTCGTTTTAGTTGCCTTCTAGTAGTGTAGTTATCTTAATAAATACTTTTTCCAAAAACTTACGAAAAACGGAATAAGCCCCTTGCTAATGTCCTCATCCATGGCCTCACGCAATATGTCCCCTCGCAGACGTCTCTGGGCGTCAGGCCTTAGAGACCGCAACTTCACGCCACCCAACAGGCCGGCGCGCTCCACTGACGAGTGAGCTTGTTCTGCAAAATACACAACGTATATACATCTTTAAAACCTTGGTATATTACAGCTACGAGAACAGTGTTTATTTTTTAAATGTACGTGTCGCACTTAGATTAGTAGTGAGGGACAGGAGGGTTTGCCAATAATCCCCACGCTGCATGCGCGTTGCCGGTGACGTTGGTGCCCGTTCGTTACGGGCCTGTATCATCATTTTACTACGCTTGTTTCGAAATGGTTATACCGCCAATCTATCGGTCGTTAGAGCTACAGAATAAATAAAAGTACTCTGCCAGAACCTTATTATTGTTCGTTAATCATGACCACTTCGTCGACTATATGTATAACCTATATTGCTAACTCCATTTTGTACAACTTGAGGAAAACGTGAAAAAAGTGATTTAATAACCCTCCGAGAAGTCGGGTAAAAATAAAATAAACTCAACAGCAAGAAATGTAAGATCCCGTTGGTAACTATGTTACTAGAATCGCATTTATAGTTATAAGTATGTTTTCGAATCGCGAAAGTTTAAATTTAGAATAGTTGGTAACTATGTTAACAACATAAGTCGTTATCTCATCCATTATCAATAAATGTATTTTATTGATAATGGTAGCTTTTAAAACAAAAAATGGGAGTTATATTTTTTTTCTTAGAAGTATATTCGTTTAACTTTCAAATATGTATACTAGTGTTTTCCCCCATTTAATTCCAGGATATTTGTGAAAATTATGAAAATAAAATAATGTCTGTCTGCCTGTTTGGATGTTTGGTCACGCATCACGTACAAAGTACAGGACGGATTGAAATGCGGTTTTCAATGTATCTCAATCCGATAGGAAGAAACAATCGATATAAACTATTTGACTACCGGATTTTGATGAAATGTTAGTAGTACTCGTATGTTGTGCTTGACCTATAAAGCTTTAAATCCAGAAAAATGACCACGCGGTCAAAACCTTAGGATTATGATAATGAGCTTTAGATTTTTCAACCAAAATTCTGGGTTCACAGCAATTGGTTATTCTGAGGAGGCGTGACGGTAACCACCAGGAATCATCTAAATTTTAATAGCTTTAGGTATTAAATCGATTTTTTAATTGATCTAAATAAGTTTAATGTTTGATTAGCTTTGATTGATGTATATTTAGCAACTACGTGCGAATACAAGTAGGTATATGTATAGAAATATACTTACTGTTGCAGTAGCCAACAAGCTTTCCAAGGATGTCGTAGTCGGTCCACTCCGGGTGTTGTTCCTTGACGCGGACCATGGCTCGCGACTTGGCCCCGAGCAATGCCACGAGCGTGGCCTCGCTGGCGGTGCCCTGGATGACGCCGCCCGCCTCACCGCCAGAGCGCGCCAGGAACTCTTCGGGAAGGCCCAGCATCTGGCCCAGCCAGTCGAGCATCACCACTTCTAGTTCAGTGCACGCCGGACTTGCAATCTGAAAAAAACAGATTGGATCTATTACAAGTATAGGAACTAACTTATTTATATTATTCTTCATTATTTAGAGATAGAGACAGGGTGGGGCATGAAGGGTAAGTAGCTATCTACCTTTTCAATGTAGTTAGGAGCTATTGTCGTAGTACTATTACTTATTCTGTGCTTTTGTTCTTAGGAAACATGAGGTCTATTTAAAAAAACAGCAGTATATTTGGATTTTAGAACAAAATTCCTAGGTGTAGTCACAATGTCCCATTATTTTGTGCCATCCTGTGTTCGCGTGATCTTAAGCGCTACACCTGCCATAACAATAAGATAGATCTTGGTAATGCAAAATCTTGTATAACCATGCATTCCACATGTCACTCTTAAACAATTGTTTGTTAATCAAATTAAGCCCAGTAATTTCGCTAGAAACAGTGTTCTTCAAATCGGAACACATTGCTATGTTTCCAAGCAGTAGCTTGGCGGGTAAATGTTTGGCAAAGGTACTTCCCAAGGGGACACATGGTCAAGCGAGGCCTACCTCTATTACTTATCTATGTCACTACTGAAATGTATCATAAGCTATACTGATCTTAGATTATCATTGAGACCGCTAGACTCACACTTCATCTGCGGTCATATTAATTAGCTGTTTTCTAATAAGGTTGTGTGTGTATATTCTGTAGGCCTCTATTATAAAGGTTGTACATGACCTACTCGTGGTTACCTTGTCATTTGATTGCACGCAAACATTTCCTACTAACTACAAGGCAATGACATTATATATCGAATATCATTGTTTGTAGTGTATGGGCATTTGTTGACTTTGCGAATAGGCACTACACCGCACGTCTAGCCTCAGAATAAGTACTACATCTAGCTATGTACTCTAAGTAGCTTAACACATAGCTAGGCAAAACGTGTACCTATTTAATGTTGTGTGTGTCTCACAAAAGCAGATAAATAAGAAAAACACCTGTATGCGAATGTGGTTTGTGACTGGTTTTCCTTGTTCGAGTTTCGTGTTGATCGTAACATTGACACTGGCACCGGTTCACAGAATAATCAAATCAATTACCTACTGTTTACGTCAGTAGGCCGATCGTTGGAATATCCAAAATATGGGTTCTTAGAGAAAATAACCACCAACTATACGTTTTGGTAGTTATTATGACATTATTTGCTTACCTAATCGTCATACCCATCATTATTTATAAATAGTTGTGTTGCATTATGGACAAGATAATAAATATTAATATATGACTAGGTAACTAAGTAGGTAATACCTACCTACATTTTCAGATTAGCTTACATTTCCAGAAGGTATAGGTACTTTACATACCCATCATCATCAGCCTTTACTTGTCCACTGCTGGACGCAGGCCTCCCCTAATGCTCGCCACTGAGCTTGTTCTTCAGCTCTCTTTACCAATTTTCTGCCAGCCGCTTTTCGCAGGTCGTCTCCACCTACATTTTCAGTTTATTAACCCCCGAAATGGGTGTTATAAGTTTAGAGGGTGTGTATGTATGTATGTATCACTGTATCCGTGTGTCCGTCTGTGCTATCGTAACTCCCAAACGAATGGACGATTTGGATGCGGTAATTTCTGTTTGAAAGCTGATGTGATCAAGATGGTTCTTACCTATAACAGGGGTAAAGGGGGTGAGGATCGTAGCTCCCATACGAATGGACCGATTTTGATGCGTTTTTTATGTTTGAAACATAGAAGAAGTTTGAAAGCTGATGTGATCTAGATTTTTCTTAGCTACCGGAAGGGGTTACAGTTTATCTTTCATTTTCCTCCGGTAGTTTACTGACCCAAGTAAATCCGATGCAGGCGATGGCGCCGCTCAGCATGTCCGCCACGATGGCCGGGTAAGAGTTGGCCGTGGGGAAGTAGGCGTGGAAGCGCGGCGAGTGCCAATGCGTGACGCCCGACATCACCACGCGCTCGATGTCCGCCATCACCGCCGTCCACGGCTCGGCCTCCTGCGGCGCCTGCTCCGGCACCAGCGGCCGGAGGTAGCCGGGCTTCACTGATGGCACTACTTGTCTGTGGAGTTACATACAGAAACGTTACATATGTTGGCTAGTTGACCGAGCGAGCGCGAAGCGTCTCTGTTTCATTTTCTTCTTTTACAATAAGGTAACTAGATGACGCTTAGTGCACCGCTAGATTGTTTGGAAAAAAGTTTGTACTCGCGAAGTCTACAGCTCACAGAGCCACCAGTAGAACCTACCTACTAAGAAGTCGCAGGACTAGTTTAGAAACAAGAGTGAATAGGTATCTACTAGGCAAGCGTGCTACACCTTCGACCACATCATCGCTTTCCATCAGATGAGATCGTGGTCAAACGATTGACTAGTCCGTAATAAAAAAAAAAAAAAAAAACTTAATTAGGTATGTTATTTAAAAAAAAAACACTCCTCTTGCTCAAAACGTCCGTTATGGTAGCGTAAATTTTATTTATTAGCATAATATAGCATAATATGCTATTTTATCCCCGCTCTGGAAACTAGTACTACCTTGTACTAATATTTATTCTGTGGTACTACCTACTAATATATTCATCATCATCATCATCATCATGTCAGCCTTTAGAAGTCCACTGCTGAACATAGGCCTCCCCCAAAGAGCGCCATGACGAGCGATCCTGTGCCACCTCCATCCACCGACTTCCTGCGATGGCTACAATGTCGTCGGTCCATCGTGTGGGGGGTCTCCCCACACTTCGCTTGCTTGTTCGTGGTCGCCATTCGAGAACCTTTATTCCCCAGCGGAATAAAGGTATATATTATATTCCTACAAAAAATAATACTTATTTAAGTATTATTTTTATGTTCGGTTGTTCATAAAAAAAAACCTTTTATTATTGAAAATGGAACTTAAAGCGTCGTCCTCTTTGGTAGAATGCGTGCATTGTGTTGTGGCTACAGAAGAAATTAAAAAAAGGCATTGGCGCGAAATGATTCGAATTTTCCTTTATTTACAAGTTGAGTTGGTGGCCGTAATTCATTTTACAACAGTGAAAATGTCATCATCTAATAGTGAGAATGGAGACCATTTGCAAATGGAAGACAAAAGAAAATAGGTACATAATTTTCAATCTGTTGCCGTCATTGAGGTATTATTACGTTGCCGTAAAAGTCACAAAGCATTTATTTAAATACCTACTTACGAAAAGTTTATGAATGATTATGAGGACAGAAAAACGAGTGGATTCGCTTACTGAAGGACTTTTTTTACGTATTTTGATGAACTTTCCAAAAAATATCAAAGTTCAACCCTTTGGAGCACATATTTAATGTTATGAACAACTATATGGTACAGACAAGGCATAATGTCAATATAAAGAAATATGTAAATTTGAAGACTGTTCTCAAGAAATTATCCACCGTATAACAGGCCATGAAATCCAAAGTTTTCACGAAGAAAGGTATCGAGAATTTCTTAAATAAGGCACCAAATGAAAATAATTAAATAAACTACCTAGGTATAATTTTAGGATTATTTGATTTTCTCGCGATCGTAGTGAAAAGTAGAGTGTAATACACGGCGCTAAAAACCCATTATAACTCGGTTTCTATTGACCTTATAATGGGCCATTTTAGCCCCTTGTGTAACAATCTACTATTATAAAGACGAGTCACAAGCATCACAGTCGGTACAATAGGTATCTCATGCATGCAAAGTGATCGTCTATTCAAACAGTATTTACTTGTGCTTACTCATAGAACTTTGAACTAATATTATAAAGAGGAAAAATTTGATTATTTTTAAAGGATAAACTCAAAAAAAAATTATCGGATTTTAAATATTTTTCACGTATAGAAAGCTACTATCAGGGAGTACAGTGAGTAGCATGCGCAGTATTTTATTTTTCAATAAATTACAGATTCTTACCAAAATTGCATTATTGTAACACAAGGTATCAAAAATACAGAACGGAATGACATGTTGCCATGGAAAGGAAACGAAACAATAACAGGTCTGTAAAGTACGTGAGTAATAATTTATTGGGTCAAAACACATCACGATCGTTGCTGCCAAAGATTTTTGCGAAGCCGGGGCAAGTCACTAGTCATAGAATAAAGGCCTAGGCCGGGGCAAGTCACTAGTCATACAATAAATGCCTAGACCTACCTTATGATGTTTTCCATTATATATGTTGAAGGTTCACTAATTTCATAATAGGTACATATAAAACGATAGCTAACACCACCACCAGGTAACACCTATACAGCTACGTAAGAAGAACACGGCTGTTTTGTCGTGTAACCTTCGCAAGGTGATAAAAAAAATACAATAGTTCCTTTCTCCTTCAATTGATTACTGAGCCCTCGTAATTATTTTATCTCGCGTCTGTGCTCGCTCTCGTACAGAAAATTAGGTCAACGAGGACGAGCGTAGGTACCTAACTATCTATATGCCATCCGCATTATACGGGAACCTATATTTCATTTAAATATGCTGGCCAGCTAGATCATCCAGAAGCGACATCCTAACTTCCTATTTTTACAACCTAGATATACCCGTTAAACTAGCTATTGCACATGACTGAGTTACCTGGGTTACTCATTGTTTTATCCGTACCACTATGATGCTTCACACTACCAGTACCTAGTGAAAAATCACCCATGACATTACCACAGAATAAATAAATATTACTCCCAGTACTATAGGAAATGTTGTTATGTTGTTCTCCTCTACTGAAGTATGACATTAAGATTTTGTGTCCTTGAATTTCCTCATGAAAGCGTCTGGTGTTTTTTGTTTTGGTGTATTGTATGGCAGTATATTGTCAAGCAGTATTAGCAGTTATCAGTACCTAAGTACCTATTACCTACCCAGCGAAATTACTAGGAATTTTAATTAAATGATTTAAACAAATGATGCCATCGACAATTCTTGACATTTTAAGTTTTGTATGATAACTAAAACTCGCAAATGTTATTTAAAAAAAAGAAACGCTGGCTAATAGCTCAATCTTACTTTAAAGTTACTTAATTAAAGTGCTTTAAGTACTTGTATTTGAAACTAGCTGCGCCCCTCGTGGATGATAATGATTAACAAAAGTATCCCATGTAGGGTATAAGCTATCTCCAAATTTCTCCAAAATCCGTTGATCCGTTTCAGCGCGAAGAAGTGACACAATGATATGATACAAGTCCTACATTTCAATTAAAAAACATTGTTCCATAAAAACATTTTCCATAAAAGTTCAAACTGAGTTTTTTTTTGTGATCCTTACCCGTACAATTAAGAAAAAAAACTGTCTGGCCATTGGTTGCAATGCCAACCAATGCACGGCAATTGGTTTTATATATTTATATAACCACCTGAGCATAACACGTGCCAAAGCAACGTAGCTACTACTGAAACCTGGTTATAACCGCTTTTTAACACTCAAGTGAAGGATAGGTATATAGATGAAACGCTAGTATGAAAAGTCGGAACTACGCACAAATGCCACAGAATCTCAGTAACGCCAATAAACCCACCTGTCTCGTATATTCTCCAAGTATTCGGCGATGTAGTCCGTCATCGCCTTAGCGAAGTCCTTGAAGTCGCCGGCATCCATGCTCTCTGAAAAACATGAAGCGAACAATGTTCATATATAAAATTTACTAAGTATTTAATTAAACACGGACTAAGTTAAAAGAAAAATAAAAAAAGAAGTGATTTTTAACACACAAGTGAAGTTAAAAAAAAGCATAATTTGCAAAATATCAGAGGGAAATGTAAGAAAAGAGATAGATCAACAAAAAAAAAACATCTAAAGTAGAGCTGCTCTATTGATTGATTATAGCTAGATTGACATATAAGTTACACCACGCACATTGTGTCTTAACCAGTTTATCCTGCAGTTTATACCTATAGTAAATGGTTTACTATAGGTTTAGGTAACTAAAGAAATTAAAAATGATAGTTTCGTTATGCTACAGGAGCAATATATACCTTACTTACAGCCAAAAAGCATTTTACAAACAGGAAAAAAGCTACTTATAATTTCATTCAAACAGAAGAAAAACACACCACAAACATATATTTTTTTACTAATTAAATACAAACCGAATTTTAATTTTGTAGCCTCGACTGACATCTTGAGTGATGAAAAGAGAAGAAAGCATTTTGTTAGTAAGGTTAGTATATAATTAGCGAAACTTTAGGTGCTATGGGTAACTACAATTAATTGCAATGTCAAGAAACGTCTATTTTCGGAAAAAAAATACTGGTCCGTCTCTACCACACTGCTACCTACTACTTTATGTACTACCTTCATAAAGGCACAAGTCCACACTAGATTTTCATGGGTAGCAGAAAATTAGCTCCCAACTGCTTTATACAATGTCGGTCTAATGCCTTGTCCCGTAGTTTAGTCTATCTACGTTTAAACACTAACAAATCTCTTACTAGGGTTGGAAGTCCTGACGGAAGAGGGTCATCACAAGACTTGACGAGTTTCAGCCTCCGGAGCAGGCCATTAGGTTTCGTGGAGGAGTTGGTAGACCACATATACATAGTGAAACACATTATACAGAAGTCCGAAGAGTATAATCTGCCCCTGTATCTTGCTTTTGTGGTCTATGAAAAAACTTTTGATTTCCGTCCTGGGCTGTTTTGGAGACCTGGGCTGTCACTGCAGCGATGCCAAGTGGACTGGCGGTTTAGCGAAGTGCTGAGATGTCTTTGTCGTCGCGACTATGAGTGTTCAAGTACAGAACCAACAGTCTACACATATCCAATTGCGCAGGGAGTGAGACAGGGGGATTTTATATCCTCCAAACTGTTAACGAACACCTTGGAAGATAAGACAAGTATTACACCCATTATAGTGCTATGTGCATATGACCTGTATAAAAATGTTAAAAAAAAGAATTTTTCAATATCTAGGTCAGAATCCATATTCGCTCTCAATGAGTCAATGTCATGTGTCTTGTCTTGTGCTATGTTTATCGATGTGGGTTCAATGTCAATCGGGTGCTGCCGGGGCAACGTGCTGACTGCTGGTCCAGTGGACAACAGAATGTTAGTTTAGGAGGGAGGGTGAACATTATTACGATATCATGAAATAAATTGTCAATAACATTCATTCAGGTTTAAAATAAGACCTAAAAATAGATAGATATCTATATAAAATCTTAATGATGTATGTTTTTCTATAAAGTTTTTAAAGTCATATATGTTGCAGGGAAATGATTAAAACTGGGATTTGATTCACGGTAGATGTTAAAATAATGATTCGCTCTAAACAAATCTAGTGATTTGTCAAATCCCTAAACTGACTTAGTGAAGACAAAAAAGATATCTTTAAAAATGCCTGCTTGTCACAGTCATAAAAAGAGGGAGCGCTGGGGGTGCGCTCAGAAAACATCCACACTTTACATGTATGGGGTGGTTGGTACCCCTAACTACAGGGCGTGTTATGACTTACGGGGTTGACGGAAAGACGCCTAGAAGGGCGGAATAGACACTCTTCTATGGGTTCCTTGTTGAACTGCGGAACCCTAAAATGTACAATAGGTACATACAATAAGCTCTAAACTCCATAGTGAAAATCAGGGAACATTTAGAGTTTGATAGTAGCTCTCTGTCTATAAGTGTAGGGTAGGGAAGGAGGGAGACATGTATTCGTGGTCCTTGTTCAATGCCGAGAGAGCGGCGCCGGCGCTTGCGCAAGCGTCCGCGCACACCGAGCAAGTGGTGCGAGGTTACTGTCGGACCTCGTAGCGCCTGCTGCTGCCACCATGTGCAATTGTGCACAAAGAGTTTACGACCAAAAAACAAACATAACATTGAAATGTTTAAGGTGTATCTATCTACATGATTGTTTATCTAATTGATACAATAGTGAAATTTAATTGACACACTTAACGGGATATTCGAACCTTTGCCCATTTCTTTGTTCTGGGTACCTATCTACTAAAAAAAAAACTCATTGACGACTGTCTAATATAGATTTCTGCAAAGTAACAAAGTAGTTGGTGACTTGGTGATCCTACTATTATACACCGTGACATTAAATTCGCTTTTTTTTATGTATGTACTTAGTTCATGCAACAGAATGTATCACTAAATACAAAAAGTAAATAACTAATAGAAAATGAAACTAGGCATTATTAAATTAGTCAAAATTCAAAATTGTTATCCCTGTGACGACATCGCGAGAGCGGGGCGGCGGATATGGGTAGGTACTTGGTGGTACTTGTCATCGCGCGCCTGGCGAAGCATCCGCGCCGTGTCCATGTAGCGTGTTTAGTGAAATAGTAATTTCAGCGTAAGGCTAATTATTTTTTGGTCACTTAGTTATATATATATATTTTTAATTGAGTGCTACAGAGCTACTCTAAATAATGGACTGAACACATACATTTAAGATAAACACTAAATTCAATGTCACGGTGTATAGTTAAATCCGCTACGAAAAATGCTGCACTTTTATAATTCTTATTTTACAATAATTTACACAGTGTGCCGAGCCGGTCCCATCTTTATTTCTGCTGTCACACACAGCCTTCGAGAAGTCAACCAACTCCGCAGAGTTGGTTGACTCGAAAGCCCTCAACTCAATGCAAAAAATAAATAAACAACGTTGTAGGTAATTAAATAACGTTGTATATCTGCGATTGCAATATTTACAATGGATATAATTATTGCAATTGCTCTAGGTACCTATTAGACAATCTACTGAAATTTGCATTTGTAAAGTTATTTGCATTTGCATTGATACAAAACGAATCTAGAACAGCGAAACAAGAGAAACACAAATCATGATCGATAGCTGCATACTTTTAATAAGCCTTTGCTTATTAACATAAAGATAAAAAAAAGGCTCTACTTTAAAAGTTATTTTCAACGATACCTTAGATAAGAAAGAAATCCAAGAGAAAGAAAAGAATCTTCCTTAAATATATTTTTACATTTAAGTACTTACTTGTATATAATTTTGAATATGTCCTGTTTTACATTTTGGTTTACGAACTACATAAATACCTACTTAATTATGTGTAATTTTCGGTGACAGAAGGACGGACGGACGGACGAAAACCGACCGCCAACAATAAGGTTCCGTTTGGATCCAGGGTAGTCCTGGGCCGGGAACGCTTACAATAAACTGCTGAACGAGATATTTTAAAGTGTTATCGGTCTGTCCGCTTTTATGCGTTTATTTGTTACTATAATAAAGCTAAGATATTTTCTGTGATATTTTTTTTCTTCTTCTATTTTTTACATCACTTGTAACTATTCTGTTTTCACTATTTTGTTTAAACCGCGACCAAAGTCGCGGGCATCGGCTAGGCTGATAATATATACTTATAACAAAGCAGTAAATACCAAATAGATAATTAAACATATTTTTGTCTAGGTTACTTAACTGAACAAGGATATAACATTTTTATAAATCTTATTTTTCTCTTTGTAAAGTTCGCGCATCACGTAAAAACTACCGCACCGATTGCGGTTTTCACTGTTGATAGCTTAGGGTTTGACTTAATAATGGTGTACTTGGTATCTCAACCCAATGAGTAGAAGTCGAGTACCTAATCTATAAAACCTATTTGACGGCTGAACGAAATTTTGGTAGTTTGTACTTTTGGTCCTGGAATAACATGTTAGTAACTTTAATCTAGAGAAATGACCACGCCGGCGATGCCGCGGCCACAGCTAGTTATAATAGTATGGCACAATTACTTAATAGTGCCGAAAGCCACCGCGTAGCGTGCCGATAAAGTCGTAAGTCATACTTAATTCATTTGAATTCCCGTGAACAAAGCAAAAGCAGGCCGAACAATAAGGTACAGTAAACTACATAACGATGAAATAATTTGATCCCACGAATCTATGAACCTCGGTCTCGTAACAATCGTAACAGCAACGAAGTTAGGGTCAAGGTGGTCGAAGTTTGCACGCTATTACAAAAAATAACCAGCCAAGAGCGTGCCGGGCCATACATGTTACAGGGTTCTGTCTGTCTTCATTTTCGATCCACTCGAAAATAATTTGGGAACTTAGCCTATAAGTACTTAACGAATCTTTAGTCTTTACTCTACCTGTTTGTTTGTCGTATGCGGTAGTGCTGGCCTGTGGTGTCAGGCCTCCCGAGGGCCTCTGACATGGCTTAACGACTGCTATTAACCAATAACAGCCGGGACCGACAGATGAACTTGCCCTCCGAAGCACGGAGCGATGGAAAACCGCACATAACTTAGAAAAGTCATTGCTGAGGACCGAACCCGTATCGTTGGATTCTAAGTTGCACTTTGAACCGTTAGACTACCATCGCTGAACATATCGATTACTTTGCATATAGTTTCATTATGAAACTTGGAATCACTTGTGTTCAGTATGGATCTATGGCATACAGCTGTGGAGACCTATAGAGCAAGATATTATCAATACAACGATTCTAGAATAAAGTACTGAGGGAAACTGCACTTAATGAAAGTTGATTTAGTATGGACAGTCTTCTAGAAAAGAAAGAAATTGCCGATCAGTATATCTACAGACATGGCAGGAGGAGTGGTTTCCTGCCACTACTGGGACAAATTGCAAACATATATGAAACATATAAAATATATATATATATATATATATATATACAGCGTGGATTTTTCAAGTGGGCGTGGTTGGCTAAATCAGAAACTATGAGGAATAGCGAAAAGTACTCAAAGGAGTCTCGGGCCCGATTTTGATGAAAACTAAAACTGCATCTTTGAATTTTTGAGTAAAACTAGATTCCTCGGCAGGAATCGAACACGTTGATTTTGGAAAAAAAAATAAGCACACGCTGTATTATTACACCATTCGATAGTGTCGCTAATATGGATTGAATTCTGGGAAAAAATGACATACGGCAAACTTAAGGAAAATGTTGTATTTTAATAAACTGATTCATATTTTAAAGTACTGTTTTAATTCATACCTGCATTATCTGTACCTTGTCCGAAATGATGCTCAATATTTTTCTCAACACAGACCCGCAGCGCGGTCATCTTCACAACATTATGTTCTAATTTCAAATTTTTATTAGGCATGTCTTCGCGGTTAAAGGCCACAGTAAAAAAAATATATGTAAACAATTGAAATTAGAACGTAGAGTAAATTGGCGCTAATAATTTAGATTTTGTTCCACGTTTCGTTGATTGAAATTCATTCTGTATATTGATATTCGTATTTATGTATGCTAAAATACCAATATACCGACATTATATCAAAATTTCTTAAATAGATTTGTATCGATTGTTCGGCTTCTACTCATCGGATTGAAATACCAAGTACACCAGTTTTAAAGTCAAACCCTAAGCTATCCAACAGTGAAAACCGCATTGCAATGGGTCCAATGGTTTTTACGTGATGCGTGGACAAAAATACAGACAGACAGATGTTTTAAATAAATTAGGAACTCTTTATTTTTTCGGGATTAAAAGTATCCATAATTTTAACCCATCATATAAACTATGACTGTGCCACGTTGCATCCAAATCCGTCCTGTCGTTTCAGCATGGTACGTGCTCTTTTAAATAACTTTCCACCCCTATCCTGCGGGAATCCTTAAATTATTCGTGATGAAAAGTATCCTATGTCCTACCTCGTAGTATGAACGCAAATCTTACCAAGTTTCATTTGAATTCATTCAGTAGTTTCGGCGTGATGCGAGGCCAAGATGCAGACAGACAGACAGACAAAAATGAAAAAAATAACAGTTTTGGCTTCAGTTTCGAATATAGAGAACAATAAAAAAAAATGTCTGCAATTTACAGAATTGGACCTGTTACAGTTTTATTATACTTAATCTACACTTATAAACGAAATGCAAAATACGTCTGACTGTCATGTCATATGTCTGACTTTCGTCCACCAAATATGAAACTACTTTTTTACAAATAGGTATTCAAATAAAATTAATCGTATAATTAAAAATTCATTGGTAATGTGGAACATTGATTGGATACTTATTGCAAGTAAAGTAGGTATCAGATTATATCGTGATCAAGGTTAGTTTTGAAGTATTGAATAGGCCTGACGTGGACGTATTAGCCTAGTTAATTAAATACTAGTTTTCCCGCCCGCGACTTCGTACGCGCGGACTACAGTCCGAACCAAAGCCGAAAAAAAGCATCCATCAAAAGCCGTTCAGCCGTTATCGCGTGAAAGCTCCCCAAACAGACAACGTTTCACTTTTATTGGTATGGAAAAGATGTTGCGTTTTATATATTGTTTGAGTGCGATCAGATTGAGTCCGGAAAACCGGAAGTCACGTCCGGACCAATGTCCCACACTAATTTTAAAGAGAAATCTGCTTTGGCACTAGTTTAATAAAAACTTTTATAAGCCCCGATCTAGGAACAAATTCACATGATTAGAACAAAGGACAGGTTTTCTTTTTATAAATTAACCTAGTGGGCAATGTCATGGACAACCGTAAGTGGAAGGTCCTTCTATAATAATAATATATATTGCGTACTATATTTTATTTAAAGGCCAATTTTGCAACTAATTATACATGAATAGCTTACTTTTTTACATCCTACGGAAATGATAATAAATTATATAAGCATCAATTAAAAATACAGTACGTACCTAATTGAAGGCAAACCGGCGATTCAGGTATAATAAACATAAAAATTGATAAAAAAAAAACAAATGTTTTAGGAAATAAACGAATACAAACAGTTATTTCGTTACTTATCATTTCTTTCTCTGCAATATCAAAGGTAATATACCAGGTAAATATTTAAACTGATGTGTTATGAAATGCGGGATTTCCCAACGAGATGCGTTTTAATTACCTACACAAGTGACTACCTCAGGACACGAGGCAAAAGCGTTCAAACTGCGTTCCGGTATTTTCCATAAACCAGAGTGTGCCTACCTGCGTCATTTCGGAATAATTTATTTCGTATAATATATAAATGAATAGGCCCAAATGAGTTTACTTTAAGTATTGTGCCTTTGGTAGAGATGTTTCGGCAATTAACATAACGACGGCAATCTTCGTGTGACGCCTGCAACTTAGTATTTTTTTGCGTGGAAAATGTATACGTAAGTATAATCTCAAGTCAACATAAGAAACGGGATATTAAAGTTTACCAAGTAGTTAGAGTTGTTTAGAGTTTCGGATATTTCAGCACTGTTACAAGCGCAAATAATCACGGAATATCCCGTTTCCGCTATTGACTTTGGTGTTAGCATGTGGTGATCATCATCATCATCATCATGTCAGCCTTTAGAAGTCCACTGCTGAACATAGGCCTCCCCCAAAGAGCGCCATGACGAGCGATCTTGTGCCACCTCCATCCACCGACTTCCTGCGATAGATGATGATGCGATTTGGTGATAGTTATCACTTATTCAGAGACCTTGTCAGAAACTTATAATTACCTATGTGTTGTCGTATTGATTTCCTCTCCATACAAAGGTTGTCTGGAAGATAATCGCTTTTAGCGCTAAGACCGCCCATTGTACAATAATATTTCATAAGTTTTAGTTCATTTTATGTGTACAATAAAATCTATCTAACAATCTATCTCAAGTTGAGCTCAATCATTAACACACTACACTTCTACTAAGTATACGGCCCAAATGTAACGAGAAATTCTACAACTAAATAGGTTAATATTTATCATAAGAATCCTGATAGATCCATTAAAAGTTGAACTAGATCCATGTAATTATGTACCTAGTTCATTATTATTAGACACCGAACACGAATATAAATTTGACTTGCAGTGTAGGTGTTATTTTGTTCTACTATATATTTTTTATTCGACTATTTAATTTTACTATGGTGAGGAGGACATAGTTATTTTATACCATGGTGTCATGTTGTATTTAGCTTGATGTGAAAAACAGAATAATTAACGATTACCAAAAACTTAGTAAGTGCGAGTTTGAAATCATTTCTCAAACCGCACTGCATGGGCCAGCGTGGAGTATTGCGGTACGGCCCATCTCCTTTCTCTCTTTGCAAAAAACGTTGGTCCCTACTGTGGGATCTGGGGACGTAAGACTAATGATGATAGCACATACCTAAAGTAAATTAAGTCAACAAAATAATTATAATAATAAAAATCCGCTGTTTTTTATCCAACTTTAAGTCACATAACACGAAAGATGTAAGTAGATCAAAATGCGTTTTAGTATAACTAAACACTTTCACAGCACTTTTTTCTTAAATAACGTTTTACTTATTAACATTTAACTCAAGGAAACACTACTGACTATTATACCACTGAACAATGTGACAATCTAAGATAAGATACGGGTAATACAATATTACGATAGGTAACACACACATCCTCCGACAGCAGTGACAGTTCGAGATCAAGACGATACCACAGATATTTTATTTATCATAAAAGATACAAGTAAACAAGGCTAGTAAATTAAATTATTTATGTTATGTACTATTGTCCGATAACGTTATCAAAATGTCCCATCAAATTATCGGCCTATTACTTGAAATCAAATGTTTACTTAATGTGTATTTACGATTGTATTCATAATTGTAGAGATTATCATAATGTTTATCTAAGATTGTATACATAATTATAACAAGTAACAATTGTAGGTATACTTAATAGTGCTCATAAGGATGAATCAAGGCACGCCAAAATAAATTGTAATTAATTTGTAATTAACATTAAAAAAAAATGAAAATAAATCTGTAAATTTGGTCATACCAACATTTTTATATATTTTTCTCAAATCAAAGGGCGTTTTTGTTTGGTTCCAGCTGCGTTAAGTTTTGTATACTTACACAAATCTTTAACGCACACTTTTTTCAATGCACACTTGTACCATAATGTGCATTCCGCAATCCCCACTTTATAAAACCAACATATCAAGGAATAATTCGTTACAATTGCAATTTCTTGAAAACATCCATTTTTGCAGGCAGCATTCGTTCATTTATTTATTTATTTCAAAAACATGACAGCAAGGGCGTCGCCAATGGGGGGGGGGGGGGGGGCAGGTAGGCACAGCTGACACTCCCCCCCCCCTACTCACCCCCTAAAGATTTAAAAAAACTGGTTGGGTGGTTTGGTTTCTTTGCCAAATGCAAATACACCAAAATCATACAAATAAACTCATTGAACAATTATTTTCCATTTGATTTATTCCATTCCAAGTACGCCATCCGCGCTGCTACAGTCTATCTATTGTTAAACCCTTGTAAGTTCAAACCTACGGGCCGTAAAACTTGTGAGTTTCACGGGTTAACGGTGCGTTAACCTGCAGTTATCCGGGTTGAACCGGGCTCGCATGCTCTATTTACATCTCTACCTGCTAAATGCTTACGATTATAATGTTTTTAGCTACTGTCCCCCCCCCCGTCGTCGTCCCGTCCCCCCCCTCCGGGCCATAGGCTGACAACACCCTTGAGCATGTGTGCAGTTTTTTGCTAATATGATTGCTCGATGAAGATCACACTTAAAACAAGCATTATTTTAATAGCAAATGTGTACAGTTAAAAACATGCTGGATTTAAGCATTCTAAAAATATTGATTTCAAGAGGTCTCATACGCAAGAGCTCGCCTGGGGAAGTACCACACCATTGTATAACAGTGCACAGACATATATATTGGTACAGCAGTATTAAAGAGATTGGTGGGAAGTGTTTATCGTTTCCGTACCACAATTTATCTGAGTTCTGAACAAAGGTAGAGCCATGGTAGGGCCCGCATGCCCATGCATTATTTATTTCACTGTGATTCATAATTCATTCGCACTCATGGCCAGTTTTATTTCAACTTTAGTTACATTACTGATGGACAAAATGTCTATACTTACAGTAAAAATCTATCTAGAAATAATGAATAAAAAGTCTGTACATTGAAGATGTGCTAGATAGGGAGATACAAAATTAAGTTTTTAAGCAATATGTATTTTTTTAAATTTTTATATAACGTAAAAACTTATTTACCTATTTCAATTATATTTTACTGGTGAATAGCCCAAGTCTAACTAAGGTTGCATCTGCATACGGTTAGAATAAACCAAAATAATATAGGTCCATTTTAGTGAAATTTATCACTGAATTTATTACCTCGTCCATTAAGTAACTAAAAAGCAACGAAATGTCAATAAGTATAAAAATGTGCCACTAAAAGTCGCAGGCTTCAGTTAGTAACAAAATAAATATTGACATCCTACTTGCAAAATAATATTAGCTGCCTGTTGCCTGTAAGAAATTGCTAATAGCGATAAGGCCGCCTATTGTACTACATTAGATTTTATGTTTATTTACTACTATTTTGTTTTTATTGTGATGTGTTCAATAAAGAGTTATTATATTGTATTTTATTGTGATATTACTACGTTAAGAAAACTACATTACATGTCAAGACGTTAATGCGCTTTTTTACCCGACATCGGCGAAGCATGGAAAGAGTAATGTGTTTAACAGTCTATGTATGTATGTATGTATGTATGTATATAATATGTGGATGTTCCACCTTAGCGTCGCGTCTCGCCCCTATTGGCACAGAATACCTAATATTACTATTGCTCCGATTTTACTAAGCAAGCTGTCAATCGATTCATCTTGTCCTCAGATACAGATAGTGTCATAGGCTATTTTTTTATCCGACTACGGCGAAGCAAAATAAGGGTTAAGTGTTCAAACTAAAAACTTGGTCTGATTTTGACAACCGAGGTATCAATCAATTCGTCTTCATCACAAGAGTGTCATAGGCTTTTTTTACCCAACCGAATATCTGGTTTAATTTTGAACTTATGTCTTGTTATCTCATTCTGTACGTGAGAAAGGATCTGAAGGTTGAACCTGTGGCGATCGTTGCTTAGATTCGATCCTAAGATCTAGAGTTACCTTCGATTCAGGAGTCGACAAGATTATAATCGTATATATAGATCAGTGCGAATGACATGATCTAGGTCAACTGATTAGAGAAAGCTACGAGTTATTTCAAGGTTAAACAATGTTAGTCAATAAATAATCTAACAATCAGTTTTAGTGACTTACCTGTTGACCTACAATGTTACTAATGAACACTACACAACTCAAACCAACTTAATATTCACAATAGGTATCTAAGAGGGCGAGATAGAGCCAGTGTATGGTGTTAGTAATTATAATATGTAAGTGTTTCATTTTATTATAAAACTAGCTGCAGCTTCACCCGCCCCTTAGAGATAGAAAAAATAAACTTCTTTTGCACCCCTTGGGTACTCAAGGAATATGTCCACCAATTTAAAATCTCTATGTCCACTGGCCTAAGCTTTACGTTGTCTGTCAGTCAGTCAGTAAGTACTGTTTTATAGATATAAAATAATTAAATCCGCGAACGTTTTTAGTACATATGTACACACAATGTAAATCAAAGAAATGGAAGTAAACTTTCAACGACTCTACTTATTACTGTAGATAGAGTAGAGCTTACTATTGTATTGTACTTAGTTTTAAAAATGTATTTAAAGTTTCAACTTTTTACGATCAAGGTCAAGGTCTTAAAACTGGTATTCTTAATATTGTGTAAGTTATTATAGTGAACAGAATATACGCCGAAACACATAAATACGAAAAATATATAAAAAAATGAGCATTATTTTAAGTGGTTTTACTGACAGATTGTGTAGGTACCTACTTGCAGCAGAAAACACATTTATTATTTGTTGACCTTTTAGAAAATTACGAGATTAATGAAAATGTATCTATGTTCAAGTTAGTAAAGTAAGCTACTTATAATAATACTAATAAGTAGTTTAAAACAGAACGAAATTGTGGACATATGTCAGCGTTAGTTGTTTCAAAAATCATACGTCTCGTCCTTGATACAAAATATCTACAAACTCTTTCAATTACCTACTTACATTAAAATAATCGAAAAAGTTAATCGGTGTCAACAGGCTCCCAATCAAACTTCGCGCAAATGCAAATGACAAAAGCTCAACATACCTTGTCACTTATTCAATTTGAAATAAAAACCGAAGCGTGGAGTTATGAATACAAAACGCACTTCTGTTAATTGTTCTACTTGCAGTTTGCGTTTTCGGTTCGCGAGCTTGAAATTGGCAAACGCGGTCCGTCCCGAGACTGACTGAGAGTGACTACGCCTGCCACCGCCCGCCTCGCCAGCTTTATATACCGCCGTGGTATATTGCTAGCGATTCATTCGACACTTCACTGTATGTATGAGTCCATTTGGAAGATTAGCCGCGGCGCATGAGCCGTCTATTCGAATACTAATAGGAATCTGTAAAGTGCACTTTGTGATACCCTTTTCCCGGAGCGTTTTCCTCTGAATGATCGCCGACCTTTAGGATTTTTACAATGGAATAACTTTCTAGGAAGAAAGATCTATTGCTAGATATTGGTATTATATTTGAGTCTACTTATCTAATAGAGCACTTAGTTAATGACCTAATTTTGCGGTGGTCCACTGAGAAAAAAAATTTATTGGGTATAACAAACTAACTTTAACGCCGCACAACCGCGTAAGATTCGTTGTTGGTGCAACAAGTGTTTATTGACAATTTCGTAGCATTTTTGGCAACTTTTAAATTTGTTGCTATTACAATATGTATTCAAATGAAATGCTAGTATTTAGCAACATTACTTTGTCCCATTAGCAATGTTTTGGTCTGATCTCCTGCTCTAAAGTTGTTACCCTGAAAATTTTGCATTGTTATGCCAGCAATATGTTTTGTCGCAACGGCTACTTTTTTTGCTGTTCTATCATAACTTTGTTTTGTTAGTAACTTTTATTTTGCTATTAAAAGAAGCCTACATCGTTTTTAAAAACTATATTTTGTTATTCTAACATTCTTATACAACTTTATTTTCCTATTCTAACGTTCCTACTTTGTTTTGCTATTTTGCTATTCTAAAATACTCGTACCTACTTTGTAGGCTGATAAACACATCACCTACGCTCAGTCGGGGAAAAAAAGGAAAGGATCAAGGGAAAACTAGATTCTATATAGGTACATTGTTTTTTGTTTGTCATATGAGGTAGTTCGTCAGGTCGCCCAAGGGCCTCTGACTTGTATTAATCAATAACAATCGGGACCGGCAATGGAAAACCGCACATAACTTAGGAAAGTTATTTGCGCGGAGCCCAGAACCGTATCCCGGTGTATAACCCGGTATCATTGAATTCTTAGTTGCACTAATGAACCTTTAGGCTACCATAGCTTTTGTAAATATTGTAAAAAAAAAAAAAAAATATAGAACTATACGTACTTATTTAGTACTAGCTGTGTGCATTTTTCTTGGATATACGGATCCTATGTGTTGCTCCTGTAAACTATGCTACTTAGAAGTACAGAATGACTTTTTAGAATTACAGAATGTATCTGCTTTAATGTTCCTGGTTATTCTAATA
This sequence comes from Alsophila aescularia, assembly GCA_946251855.1. Taxonomy (NCBI): domain Eukaryota; kingdom Metazoa; phylum Arthropoda; class Insecta; order Lepidoptera; family Geometridae; genus Alsophila; species Alsophila aescularia. The sequence continues at coordinate 56,082,231 of OX276375.1, forward strand.
AGTACAATCCAGCTACTTCATAAAGATAAAGGGATAATTTTCGATGTAGTATGTATGTAAGTATGTATGTATATAAAAATAGGCAATAAAAAAAAGAAGAAATTTGAGTCAGTGATTTGAAATGTGAGTAGTAATATCTACTACCTTGTACAACTTGTCAAATTGCAATTTTAGCAAAGATCTTGAATTACGCTTACTGACGTATATTTTATCCAACAGGAATCCCAGAAAGTGACATCTCAAAATGTCATATAAGTTATATGAGCTATATGTTTTATAGCTTTCTGGGTCTATACTTATAATAAAACTGTATCATGTCAAATTCTGTACATTGAAGATATATAAAAAAAATATGGCTTATCTGTCCGGGTACAGCTAGTTTGAATTAAAAATCTAACATAAGTTTTATTTCTTTTTTTTTGCCGCTCTGTACATACTTGTACATTTAAAAATATTCGATACTATTTTCCAATTGGAATATATTGGAAAACAATACCAATTATTTATAAAAGTATTTCCGATCTACTGAATTTTAAAAATTGTAAGGGGGTGAAACGGGTGGCAAAGTTAGCAGGCTGGCAAAGGAGTGGGGCGCAGTCCTTAATTCTAAGTAAGTAACATCAAATTTAAGGTCGCTCAGCGAGCTATGGATAGAACTATGCTTGGAGTTTCTCTGAAGGACAAGATTCGTAATGAAGATATCACATGGAGGACCGAAGTGACCGACATAGCTCTAAGCTTGCTCTAAGGATAACCAAGCTAAATTGTCAGTGGGCTGGTCACATTTTCCGAAGAACCGACAACCGTTGGGATAGAAGAGTTCTCGAGTGGAGACCACGTTTAGGCAAACGTAGTGTAGACGCCCTGTGGCTAGGTGGAGTGACGACTTGCGAAAAGCGGCTGGAAGAGAATGGATGAGGGGAGCTGAAGACCGAGCTCAGTGGCGTGCAGTTGGAGAGGCCTACGTCCAGCAGTGGACAGATATAGGAAGATGATGATCATAAAATTGGAGAACACTTGCGGCGGAGCGCATTTGCAGTGGTGAGGCTGTAGAAGTCAATTATAAACTAACAGAATATACCCTTCCCAAAAACATATAAAAAAATTGTAGAACAGGGACTAAAATAATTTGTATTATTCTTAGATATGAAGTTACGGCAAATTTTGTAGTGGTAGGCCTCTTACGCAAGAGTCCACCTGGGGAAGTACCACACCTTTGTCAGATATTCAACCGCCAAGCAGTAGTGTGTAAACATTTCTGTGTTTCGGTTTGAAGGGCAATGTTTCCAGCGAAATTACTGGGCAATGAGACTTAACAACCAATGTATTAGGGTGAAGAGCGCAGTGCAGTGACGCGCAAGACTTTGCAACCAAAGTTCTGGGTGGCACTGCAACTGTTATGGACAGGCGTGACGTTTACCATCAGGTGAGCGACCTGCCCGTCTCGTCATTCAAGGAAATAAATAATATTTATAGACAAAACTTTTGAATTTAAAAAATAACAAAGTCAAACAAAGCATTTAAAAAATAACAAAGTCTACAATGTTTTTTGCAAGGACTTCCAAATAGACGATTCCAATCCAATCGCATTTTCAAAATGTAGCAATCGAGGCCGCCAAAATAAATTTTGCCGCAGGCGACATGACACCTAGGACTGCATAATCTGAGGTATCAAAATAGAAAGTCGTTTTTGATAAATGCGAGATATAGGTACCGTCCCAAAATATGAAACCAACGAAAATGGGAAGGATAGGACCCTAAGAAATATATACCTACTCTCAATTATTATAATGTTCTCCGCAATTTGTGATAGTTTAAAGATATATTGTATATACAACATACATAGTTAGAATTTTTACTTTATTTTTTCCAGTTTGATTGTTTGATTAATGTGGGACCTCTCATTGTCACTTTATACATTTAAACATTTCACTTTATACATTATATTTATAATTTAATGTTTAATTATAATTTCTGACAATTGAAAAATTATAAAGAATTAACAAGGGGAAAAAATACAATCCCGCAGAGTTTCTTGGTGCTCTCTTCTCTAACGGGCGTATTTCCGAAGCACCGGTAGAGTCAGGAGGGTATTTTCTTTTCCAATGTGAAATTTAACTCTATTGGCACATTTTCAAACTCAATACATACTTAGTTTACCTAAATTTTATTGACTTGAGCTATTTATAATATTTTATATACGAGTATGTTCAGGAGATGTTAATTTTGACTTGTAAAAGTGCTATTATTTTGCATATTTACAAGAAAATACTTTGACTTTGACATGTTGACGACGACCGGTTAGTGGAGTGGCCAGTGACCCTGACTCATGACTGCGAAGTCAACCAACGGTCGCAAGTTCGAATCCCGCAAGGTGCAATCTTATGTGTGTTGAGCAGAAATGTTTGTTTCCGAGTTATGTTTATCCGTTGTCTAGTAGGTACCCATAATAGTTTGGGGCTAGGTAATTGGTCCGAATTGTTCCGAATACCTATTTAAATTTATATTTATTCATCTCCTTAGTTTTAAAGCTACACCATATTTTTGTATGATTATTTTTATGCAGGTCGTCAAGCATACCTTGGCCAAAACAAAATGCCTCACTCAAGTATATTTTTTTGGCTTCCAATCCTATCTAACAGTGAATGTAGGGCTCTATTTTAATCAAAACCCAGTCCAGTGCAAGTCCTAACTGCACAAGTGTTCGTATTTACCTGTGCTCATCATCGTCATCATCATCATTTACAGACACTACTCAACCCACTGCTGGTCAAAGGCCTCCTTTCGCTTTTGCCACGCCTTTGGATCGCTTTGTGCTAAAACAAATATGACACGACCTCATAGACAACCTTATTACTCCGTACTCTAGACAGGCTTTTAACGAACGTCGCAATGAGAGCATTCGATTATCGCCATTTTGGCGCAGATTGCAGTAGTTTGGCAGTAGGGAGGGTCCCACTATATATGTACTGTGACGGAACTATCGTAGCACTCGTATTGTAGCACTATTATTTATTCTGTGACTAACGTTAAGAGATGAGACACTGTCAATATTAGCAAAGAGTATATAAATACTACGAAAGAAAATTTAGTTCCATGAACCCTCGGTGTCGGCGGTTTGAAGCAGAACAAACGAAAGTACGGCAAATCAAATCCAAACAGATCAGTGTACGACCTCCATTTGAAGGAATTTGTATGAAGCCGCTGTTCAGTATTATATGTTTGTCAGTAATGTTGGTGACTTGCTGCGCTCCCCATCTTTTCCCGCGTGCTAACGTTCACCCCCAAAAGGAAGGAATTTAAAAAATACCCTTCCTTAGTCCACCAGCTTAGGCTGTGCCTTGTCTGTCCGTCTATAGGTAAGTCACGGTACTGTTTTTTTTTGTATAGGTGCTAAACTTTTTAATCTCATGGTGCGTAAATTGTTCTTCATTATTGTCATTTTATAAGATACAGTACTTTTGGGAAAACCCGCGGAGTCCAAACGCGGTGATAATTATTACATGACTGCCCAAAAAAGGAGTGTAATGATTTCAGGGTTCACGTATGTTTGTATGTATGTAATATATATGTAAGTATGTATGTATGTATGTATGTGAGTTACTTTATTAAATTCTACCAAAACTTAATGCCTGAACAGATTTGGATGTATTGGGTATCGTTAGAATCCTTCCATCATCCCGAGTAAAAGAGGATGCTGTTTTTTATTTTTGAAAAAATAATCTATATATAAATATATATAAAAGAAAGTCGTGTTAGTTACACTATTTATAACTCAAGAACGGCTGAACTGATTTGGCTGAAATTTGATATGGAGGTAGCTTATATCCTGGATTAACACATAGGCTACTTTTGATCAAGAAATAGGTAAAAAAAAACGTTTTCTTAAGGACTTGAAAAAAAAAAAGGAAAAATGAAGCAAAATATTTCTAAGTACCAGGAGAGCAGAAACACTTAAGAAGTTGGAGATACAAAATTGACAAATCTATATATATAAAAGAAAGTCGTGTTAGTTACACTATTTATAACTCAAGAACGGCTGAACTGATTTGGCTGAAAATTGGTGGGGAGGTAGCTTAGAACCAGGATAAGGACATAGGATACTTTTTATCACGTTCTCGTGGGATCTGACATTTAACGTGGTATATATTATATATAAATCCGTATTGTATCCGTATTTGTATGTTTATCCGTTACCTAGTGCCCATAGCACAGGGTATCCTAGTTTGGGGCTAGATAATTGGTGTGGAAATGTCCCGAATATATTATTATTTAGGGTTAAACATTATGTTTCTCAGGATTTTTTATACCTGGTTTAATAGAGTAACACGGGTGGGTACCAAGTGCTACTCTAGTTCTGGTTGGAGAGGTGTTGAGTCAACATTGTCCATGTCAAGTTGCAAAAACTTACGGACAATGCGACATGTATTCAGTACAGCAGCTTTTTGTAATTGAATAAACGAGAATTTGTTCAGTCCTAGTGTATTCAAACTCCAAAACAAATGGTTGGGTATAACTCCTGTCGTAGATATCACTATAGGTATTATGGTTACTGTATTCATTTTCCATAATCGTTTTATCTCTTGTTGTAGTTCTGTGTATTTCCTAATTTTTTCGGTTACAGTATTTTGAAGGTTGTTTGTGTTAGGGACTGCAATATCTATTATATCAACGTGTTTATTAATTTTATCTATAATCGTTATGTCTGGTCTGTTGTTGTAAATAGTATGATCTGTGAGAATGGTGCGGTCGTAATAAATTTTGTGAGTAGTGTTCTCTAAAACTGTTGCAGGAGTGTATTTATAATAGGGTATAGGAGAGGACCTTGAGAGATTATGTTTGATGCAAATTTTTTGGTGAATTATGTTTACTAACTGGTTATGTCTATGTGTGTAATCATTTTGTGTGAGTGTGACACATGCTCCTGTTATATGTTGTATTGTTTCGGGTTTACTACGACATTTTCTACAAAGATCATTATTTACTGTTCTATCCTTCATTATGAATTTTCTGTAGTTTTTGGTAGCTATAACTTGATCTTGAATAGCCATCAGAAAGCCTTCAGTCTCTGGAAACAGTCCACTAGAGTCAAGCCATTTATTGGATGCTGTTTTATCAATTCCTGATTGTTTTAAATCGTTTGGATGTCGTCCATGAAGCTCCTTATTGTGCCAGCTATTGAGTTTTTCCTGATTATATTTGTCTATTTCTATTGCTTCGATATTTTCAGAATTGAGGTTTAACGGTGTCAAAGTTTTATCTATAGCAACTATAGCTCTATGAATTGAACTGAAGACTTTCTTATAGTTAAAAAAGTGCCTAAGTTTCTGTATTTGTTTGTTATGTAACAGTGATATGTCAATCAAACCCCTTCCACCTTCTTTACGTGGGATAGTAACACGTTCTTTTGCAGATTTTGGATGATGGTATCTATGTTTAGTCAGGGTGGTCCGAGTTTTAGTTTCTAACATTTTTAGTTCAGATTTAGTCCATTTGATTATGCCAAACGAGTAAGTTAAAACTGGAATTGCGTATGTGTTAATAGATTTAAACAGATTTTTACTTATTAATTGTGTTCTACAAAGTGAGTTTAGACGGTTAAAATATTCATTTTTTAGTTTTTGTTTAACAGTAGCATGTTCTAGAGTTTTGGCTTGATTGTATCCTAAATATTTATAAAAATCCTGTTCAGTCATTGCTATTATTTGTTGTTGTTCATCAATATTATGATTACCTTCGACTATTTTCCCTTTCTTTATGTTTAATTTGCGGCATTTGTCAAGACCGAAATCCATTTTAATATCTTTAGAAAAATTTGTTGTAATATTTAATAGTTCAGTCATGTCTGTATTATTACTTGAGTATAATTTAAGATCATCCATGTAAATTAAATGAGTTATTTGGGCTATTTTTTGCCTACCATTTTTAATATCAAAACCGAGATTGCTGTTTATAAGTTGTTGTGATAATGGATTTAAGGCCAAACAGAACCATAATGGACTCAGAGAATCACCCTGAAAAATACCTTTTTTAATAGAAATTTCGAGTGTAGTTATTTCAGATAATTCTGAGCGTAGGTTTAATGTAGTTCTCCAAAATTGCATCGTATTTCTTAAGAATTTAATAATATTCGGGTTAATTTTGTAAACATCTAATACGTGTAATAACCAGCTATGTGGTATGCTATCGAAGGCTTTTTGGTAGTCTATATATGTTACAAAAAGATCTTTTTTATTTTTATTAACGTAATTAAGCACTGCTGAGTCTATTATTAATTGTTCCTTACATCCCATATGATGACGTCTACACCCTTTCTGCTCCTCTGCTAAAATACTGTTTGATTCTATATGTTTATTTATTCTATTTGATATGCATGAAGTTATAATTTTGTAAAGTGTTGGGAGACACGTTATCGGTCTGTATTGACTTGGATCATGGGTTCTTATGGCCTTTCCATTGCCACTTCATCTTGCAAACTCTGAGAGCTATGTCGGTAACCTGGGTTCTTCTACGGATTTCCTCGTTTCGGATTCTATCACGTACTCAAACACCGAACATGGCTCTCTCCATTACAAGCTACGCGACTTTGAGCTAAAAAAAAAAGGAAAAAGAAAAAACCTAAAAAGTGACAATGCAATAAAAAACAAACTAAGAAGATCTTTTTTATTTTATTTTATTACATAGTGCGTACTAGGCAATCGTTTGACTACGATCTCACCTGATAGAAAACGATGATTTCGTCGAAGTTGCAGCACGCTTGCCTAGTTCCTATTCAATCTTGACTTGAACACACCCGGGTTATAATTTACCGGAAACACTGACGAGGGCAGGGCATTCCACTCCTTTGCAGTTCTTATAATAAATGAGGTAGCTTAACGCTTCGTTCTTGTGCGAGATATTTCAACCATAAAAGGGTGGCACTTAGTTGATCGCGTAGTCGAACGGTGATGGAAAGGGTGGAAGGTGATGGAGTGGTGAAGTGACATTCTAAAGTAAACACAAAAATATTTTTTTTTATCATCCTTATTCATAGTTATATATTTAAACGGGACTTAATCGCGCTGAAAACTTAATTTTTATGTACCACGACGTTTCGATCAAGTTGCACTGATCGTGGTCACGAGAAGACTCCCGTTAAGTCCCGTTTAAATTTATAACTATGTGTTCGAATCGCGAAAGTTTAAAAGATACTTATTCATGGTAAGTATGACCTGAATCGACATCAAGGATTAGCTCCAGATAAAGGAACTCTTCAACGGTTAATAGCACAGACGCGAAATTATGAGTACGCATTTTATTATGATAGCCGGTTATAAGTTTTACTATGACAAGTTTGCTGCAGTCAGGGTTGGGTCTTGACTAGAAAACTCCTCAACGGTTAACATCACAGACATTTTAAGTTTCACCATGACCTTTTTAGAGCATTTAAATAAAAGCTTGTTTTCAGAAATTATCTTCAATGGGTTATGTTTTCAATACCTAGGTAAGTACCTATTACTCTCAATATTAAATCGTTTTTTACACATTTTGTTTGCGCCACATATTAGTTGTTATCTCTCTTCCTTTTACTATATTTCGACCCTTGTCCAGTTTGAACGATTGTGCAATTGACCCTTGCCTACCGTGAACCTCGTCTCTTGTGGGCCTTGTGGCTGCCTCTGCGCCGAAACCACGAAATTCTAGATGTCCCTCCTTGGCACTCCTTCGATGTGCAAATACAATAAACCACAACACAACGTTGCGATAATAAACAAATACAGCTGGTTCACTCAAGAGTACTGCTGCGGGAAGAAGCTGAAGAAAGAACCGAGGATTTCAGCGCCAAGTCCAGGTTAGTCGTCAATTTTCCCATAGTATTACCTACGAGAGACAAAACAAGAGACTCACACGAGCAGATATTGACTTTCGCACGTTCACCAACCGATTGACACGAACACAGCAATCTAGTAAATGATAAAGTTTTTGTAGATAATTACATTAAAAGCTTATTATTTTATATAGCACGTCAAGCAGTTTATGACATTACCTTATGAATAAGCTCAACCATATTAATAATTATGGCTCGGCTTGGCACCGCCTTCAAAAAACTCTTTCTTATCTTATGTTGTATTTATGCATTATTATTACGTTGGTAATTTCGAAAAAGTGATACTGTTCTGGCTCAATTGAAATTATTTTATCATTTTTAGTGGTTGTTTACAAAATAACATTTTTATTCAAAAGTCGTTTTTTTTTTGGAAAAATATTTTATACCCGTTAGCGTGGAAAGAGTTTTTAAAATTCGAACCTTTCTATGCAATAATTTTCTATACCGCCAATACGCTGAAAATGAATTAATACTTATTTATATTATATTTATATTATATTACTAGCTTTCCCGACCATGACTTCGTCCGCGCCGACTAATGTTTATCGCGAAAAAAGCATCTTATGTTCTTCTAGGTTATTAAAAACCAATGCAAACCAATGCACCAATGCTCTGGAAGTTTTTAAACAGACTTGTTATTTCGTTTCCAAGGCAACCGTTCCTTACAGCGAGTAATCAACATTTTCCAGTTTTCCCGTGAAAATTTTCAATTTTCCGGGATAAAAAGTATGTTACGTTTTATTCTAGGGTATCCATTCCAAATTTCATCAATAAAACTTTCCACACAAACAAACAGACAACGTTTCACTTTTATATATTGGTATGGATTATTCGATTCGATTCGACTCTACTCGACTCTGTTTGTCTCTATTCGACTCTATTCAGCACTTTTCGACTTTTTTCGACTCCACTCGACTCTACTCGACCCTATTCGTCTCTTTTCGACTCTATATTCAACTCTACTCGGCTCTTAGACTCTGTTCGCCTCTATTCGACTCTTTTCGATTCTACTCGACTATATTAGACTCTAATCAGCTCTATTCGACTCTAATCGACTATTCGACTCTATTCGACTGAACTCTACTCTATTCGTCTCGTTTCGACTCTATTCTACTCTATTTAACTCTACTCAACTCTATTCGACTCTATTCGACTCTTCGATTCTATTCTATTCGACTCTTCGATTCTATTATATTCGACTCTTCGATTCTATTCTATTCGACTCTTCGATTCTTTTCTATTCGACTCTTCGATTCTATTCGATTCTATTCTATTCGACTCTATTCTATAATGTTAACATATCTGCCAGGCATCCCGCGACGGTATTTTTTATTATTATTATAAAGAATAATTGTATATATTAATTAAGCTGTTTTTCTTGCATTTAGCTTTTTCCTCGCTGTAATGAGGTGAAAAGTTGTGTGTTTCGCACGGCTGCAAAGTTATTCTGCATCTCGTACTTTTGAAACCCTCGCTACGCTCAGGATTCTATATCAATCCTAGAATCCTTCGCTTGCTCTGGTTTCAATACAAGTACTATCGCCCTAAAAACACTTTGCAGCCTTGCATTACAAATAACTATTTACTCCATACTTATTCATATATAAAGTTTCAATTTGAAATCAAACCACAGAATAAATAATACCAAACATCTAATTTTTTTATGCCTCGAATCCATTGAATAAATAATAGTAAAGTCTATTGCAGACTGTGTTCGGGCACCGAGAATATTCTGTGCCTGGTTACTTATATGGTTTGTAACGGAACACTAAAAAACTACTCCTAACTTCACTGACAATCAGTGTCACAAAATTTTGCAAAGGGAGGAGAGCCTATGAATACACACTGCGGCTGGCACAAAGACTCACTCTTAAAGAGAATTGGCCATAATACGCCACCGCGCTAGCCCAGCGCTGTTGGAACTTAGATGTCATTGAACTTTCATGTTCTTTGACATCTAAGTTCCAACAGGTGAAGGAAACCAAGGTGGCATCGAAATCTTACAAAACATAAATTGTAAAGTAGGTAGGGTACTCTAGTCGTAAAAAATACCTAGGTATCTAGATGCAAGTGTTGGGAGGTGACGGAGGGAGGGGGCTACCCTACCACCCCTGGTCGGGTATTGGGAATTGAATCAATTCAGTTAAACCCCCTGCCTCCACTTGAGAGTATCCATCCTATCTGATGAAGTGAAGTGTTTTATTCAATGCTAAAGGAAAAATAATAGGGAATCACAGTTGATTGCTCGAGGAATATGTTACTAACTAAAAATTACTACCTATTATGCACATTGTTTTGATGACTACCTACATAATTAAACAAGTTAGATACAGTTACATACATAGGTATCCTAGTTTGGGGCTAGGTAACTGGTGTGGACTTGTCCCGAATATATTATTATATTATTATTACTAGCTGTACCCGCGGCTTCGCAAGCGTGTTCTTTTCTTTAGGTTCAAAGTAGGTACCATAATGTGCTATTCCAGGACCAATATATCAACATTTGAACAAAATTTCTTCAGCCGTCAAAAATACTTTATCAATTGCTCGGCTTCTAACTCGCCGGATTGAGATACCAATTACACCAGATTTAAATAAAACACTAAGCTATCTAACAATGAAAACCGCATCGCAATCGGTTCAGTACTTTTTACGTGATGCGTGAACAAACAAGCATACAGACTAACAGAAAGAAAGAAAAGATTAACAAAAAAATATGTTCAATACCTTTTTTAAGCACCCAAGAGCATTTTTTTCATTTGAATTCATTTAGTAGTTTGGGTGCGTTGCGCGGTCAAGATACGGACAAACAGACAGACAAAATTAAAAAATAAAATAATAATTAATAATAATAATTAGTTTGGTTTCAGTATCGAATATAGAGAACCATCCAAAAAATATTTTTATGACTTAATTATTAACATAACTTTGAACCCATATCCCGCAGAGAGCCTTTACTTTTTCGGGATAAAACGTGTTCTCAATTTTAACCCATCATATACCTTAAGACAGTGCCAAGTTGCATCAAAACCCGTCCATTACTTTCAGCGTGGTACGTGTTCTTTTAAATAAGTTTCAACCCCTAAATAACAACCCATCAATTTTTCGATATGTAAAGTAGGACATAGGATACCTCGTAGTACGAACTCAAATCATACCAAGTTTCTTTTGAATTTATCCAGTAGTTCCTATCCTCCTTTCACCTATATTATAAACTATGACGGTGCCAAGTTGCATCAACATCCGTCCAATAGTTTCAGAGTGATAAGTGTTTTTTTTAAATAATTTTTAACCCTAATCCTGCGGGTACCGTTTCATTTTTCGGGATGAAAAGTAGCCTATGTCCTAACTCGTAGTATGAACTCAAATCATACCAAGTTTCATTTAAATTCATTCAGTAGTTTGGGCGTGATGCCTAGCCAAGATACAGACAGACAGACAGACAGACAAAAATGAAAAAAAAAACAGTTTTTGCTTCAGTATCGAATCTAGAGAAAGGTCCAAAAAAAAATTTGTAAATATCTTCAATGTACAGAATTGGACCCGTTACAGTTTTATTATAAGTATAGATAGATATAGATTAGATAGTGATACTGTCTACATCAAAAACAACAACATAACAGCACCGAAGCATAGAATAATTATACCGAAGTTTGAGTAGGTACTTATGCACCTAAGCGTTATTACTAGTGCAGTTACCCACTAAAGAATAAAATGTAAATAAATAATATCCTTACAATTAAAAATTAAATAAACAAAGAACAAACGAAATAATTAAAGAACAGCGCTTACTCGAACTTTTGTCTATTGTCGCACATTTCTTACGGAATCCTAAACCTAAACAAACAATTAAAATAAAAAAAACAATTGAACCAGAACAGTGTAACTATATTCAAAATAAAATATGTAATACCAATACATAAATACAACAAGAGTTAAGAAACAGCTACCTATATACATGTAGGTCGGTGCCAAAACGAGCCATAATTTTAAATCGACTTCTACAAAGAGGAGGTTCTCAAGTAGTCCGTTTTGTTCTGTCTTATATCTTTACGACTAAAGTAATACATACCTATCTACGCACTCTCATTTAAAACCAAATATGCAGAAGGGACAAAACATAAGATTTGGAGGCTGTTCTGTATTCGTATTGAAGCCAAAACTGTTTTTTTTTCTTCTTTTCTTTTGTCTGTCTGTCTGTCTGTAACTTGGACTCGCACCACACAGAAACTACTGAATGAATTCAAATGAAACTTGGCATGATTTGAGTTCATACTACGAGGTAGGACATAGGATACTTTTCATCCCAAAAAATTAAAGGCTTCCCGCAGGATAGGGGTTGAAATTTATTTCAACGAATACTCATCACGCTGAAGCTACTGGGCGGATTTTGATGCAACTTGGCACAGTCATAGTTTATATGATGTGTGAAAATTGAAGATACTTTTCATGCTCAAAATATAAAGAGTTCCTGCAGGATAGGGGTCCAAATTCTATACATTGAAGATATTTTGTATTTTTTTTGGAGGCTGTTATATATTCAATACTGAAGCCAAAACTGTATTTTTATTATTTTTTGTCGTTCTGTCTGTCTGTTTGTATCCTGGCCGCGCATCACACTGAAACTACGGAATAAATTCAAATAAAACTTAGCATGATTTGAGTTCATACTATGAAGTAGGACATTGGATACTTTTCATCCCGATAAATTATAGGATTCCCGCAGGATAGGGTTTGAAATTTATTTAAAAGAACATGTATCACGCTGAAACTACTGCACGGATTTTGATGCAACTTGATAAGTGAAAATTAAAGATACTTTTTATATATCAAAAAAATAAAGGGTTCCTGCGGGATATTGGTCCAAATTCTATAAATGGAAGATATTTAGTAAATTTAGTTTTGGAATATTTTTTGTTATTCGTAGTCAAGCCAAAACTTCTATTTTCATTTTTGTCTTGTGTCTGCCTGTCTGTTTGTCTGTCTGTCTGTCTGTATCTTCGACGCGCATCATGCCGAAACTACTGAATGAATTCATATGAAACTTGGCATGATTTGAGTTCATACATTGGATACTTTTCATACCGGTAAATTAAAAGGTCCTCGCAGGATAGGGGTATTTTATTTGGAGTTGGTATTCATGTTTTATGGTTTATAGTTACTTCCGTAGTTCTAATCAAGGAATATTTCCAAATATATTCCAAATTTCAAATACCTAGGTCCACTGGTTTAGGCTGATCGTTGTCAGTCAGTCAGTCAGTCAGTCAGTAGGTAGGTATGTCACGGTAGTACCGTGACGGTACTGTTTTATATGCATGGTTAAAATAATGTAATAAAACACATATTTTTATTATGCTGCCCAAAAGTGAAGGGTATCTATACTGATAATAAAGCAGTAACTACAAAAAAAAAAACTGTAAAAGGAAGATATTTAAAAAAAAGATCTAAGGTACTAAAAATAAGCTACTGATAAAGAATAAAATATTTTTAAAATTCGTGTCATTCTGTTAGTCTGCTCACGCATCACGTAAAAACTACTGGACCGATTGCGATGCGGTTGCGATTTTACTGTTGAATAGCTTAGGGTTTGACTTAAAAACTGGTGTACTTATTATCTCAATCCGATGAGTAGAAGCCGAGCAATCAATAAAAACTATTTGACGGCTGAAGAAATTTTGTTTAATTGTTGGTATATTGGTATTTTAGGTCAGGAATAGTAATAGAGTTCTTTTAACCTAGAGAAATGGCCACGCATGCGAAGCCGCGGGTACAGTACTTACAGTACTTACTTACAGTACTTACGTACAGTACAGTACTTACTCAGACTACAGAGTTAACGATTCAATTTCCTAAAGCTGAGGACAGCATCATAGGACAGAAGTCGCAGTCCGGAAATGATTTATCGGTTTCCTGACCGAACCAAAGCCGCGCCATCAAAAGCTTTAGACGTGTAATTACCCTCGTGACGCAGGCCCTCTCTCGGCTTTGAAGCTCGCAAGTGCTGCTTGGCGCGGGGTTGCCAGCTCGGGGTTCTTACCCTAAACTTGTTGTAATGGGAAAAACTTATTCGGGGAGTCCCTGAATGCAAATAGCGAGCAACCAATCGTTGTGGCGTTCTTTGGGGAGGCTTATGTTCTGCTGTAGGCGCCTTCTGTCTGAGATAATAATGAAGATGAGGGAAAAAAAACTGAAAACATAACTTGTCGATATTTCAACCATCGTGGGCTTTGATAGAGATGGGCACCGTGGTACAGGATCATCCAGCTAGACTCTGTTGTGCAATAACACAGTCTAGTTGCCCATGTCGTAACCGTATAATAGAATTGTTATCTTCTTGATGTGGTCGATAATTTCATGAAATAGTCCTAAGTATTTCATGAAATGGCCACCTAAAACTGACCATATTGTTGAAACACGAATCTTTAATGATATTTCAATCCACGTTTGGCCATATCATTAAACATCATGAATGTGGGGTTTTCATGCTACCTACCAAAGGTGTTAAAACAGATAGGTTTTCAAGGCTAAAAAAAAAACGAAGATGAAGGCGAGAGCTCGCTACGCTTCGCCTTCTAATCTATCACGGGCATGTCGGGCTTCCGCCCTCGCCTTCTATTTACGATATGATCACTAATGTTTGACCATATCATGAAGTAGCCGTGCTTTTAGTGCGTTTATCTGTTCACATCGTCAAACGCTGATTATTCATTCATCTGGACAAACCATTTCATTGGTAACCGATAATTTCATGCAATAGAACTTTTTAATGATGTGGCCAACCATTTCATGAAATGATCAATTCTATGATATCGCCACGACATCCAGGGTGCGCTTGCGCCGGACGTTTTTAGAGTCATAGGGATTGATTTAAAGTAGGTGGTTATTTACCTGAGGCATAGCGGAACTGTGGCATACGGGGACTAATCCGATCTATGCCGTAAAGTAAGTACAAAACGCATGTTTTCTTTTTGGGTTTTACCAATTTGAGTATTTTGATTCATTTTTTGATTGGTGCAACTAGGTATTGCTGTTATTATAGGATGAAATACCTTAGAACGGTTAGTGTAATATGTTAACTGACTAATAATTACTGATTAAACGAACTTACCTGTAAGTGAAGTTCTATCATAATTATAGGAGCGCCTAGTCCGAAGAGATTGACATATAAACACATGTAGTATCGCCACCCGGTCCCACCATTTTATGCACAAGTTGAGAGTAAAAAGTTGAAGAAAACCTCCTTGCTCCATTAAAACCTTCCCGTATTTTCCTATTTCTAGTTATGTCATTTTGTTTAGAGCTGGAAAACCTGCTGTCATTGATAATATTACCGCTAGTCTATAGACTGGGAATATGAAATATAGGGAGGGTGGGCTATCAATCTCTTCGGACTAGGCGCTCCTATAATTATGATAGAACTTCACTTACAGGTAAGTTCGTTTAATCAGTAATTATATTTTGCGCCTAGTCCTCTGGATTGATATATAAACACATGTAGACCTTAAGAGATAACGGTAATATCATCAATGCAGAAGTTTGTACCTTCACAGTACATTTTACTCACTAATTAATTTGTGATAACGTTAATGAACAATTAACCTTAGAACCCTGTCTACTTATATAACATATTGTGACCAATAACCGATATTCCTGAGATTGTGTCACCATTATCGTTTTAATTCTTAAATTTACTTCTTTATTTTTATTTTTTATTTAAATCCCGCTCTCATCCAGATTGCTTATAATTAAGCAATTAAATGTTTGCATAACTACCAGTTTGCGAGGCTTATTAATACATATAAAATAGATCTTCAGACTTCCATTAAAAAACTATGTACAATACAACAATGTAAGAGCTTTTCAGCTGAGCGTATTTACGAAAAATAATAATATTAATAAAATATCTAACTATAACACACGCTTATCCATGTGTGAAATATTATATCTACCATAATACATATCTGAGATTTCATCGTGATACGGTAAGGCAATATACCAACATTATCAATTTTATAGACAAACTTAAACAATGATCGGAAATTATCATAATATAATTACTTATAATCATCAGCAGAGCTAAAAATATCAAACAGCTTCATTCAAAAGTGTAGCTAAAAATACTCCTAATTAGAAATTATCTTTGAAATTATCCAAAACAAAGTTAATATCCCATGTGCTACTGTAAGCTTCGAACGAAATAATTTAAAAATTACTGTTACGTATTATCGGCAACCTGAAGGCATTGAATTAAGATCCTTTAATTGTTCCTTCTATTCCATGGTCCTTTATTAGGAGCTATTATCAAACTAAAGAGTTCAAAAAATAAAAAAACTGTCGATATTGAATTCTTACTACTTGACAGTCTTCTAATAAAAGTTCCACCATCTCACAGTATATACAGTATGAAGATTATAATATCAAGATGCGATCCGGAATATCTTCTCTTTGACAATAATACGAATACATTGCTAAATAAAAGAAGAAAAAAGTTGGGTCACAGTACGCGAAACAGGAGTCTTCAATCAGTATTGTAAGAAAACAAAGGTGGAATGGCTTAAATAACTGAATAAAATAACATCTTATTAGTGTAATCGAATCAACGCAAAACGACGTTGTTTATTTCGTTTTAGCCATTGCAACGGCTAAAACGGCCGGGTCACTATACGATATGATGACTAGGCATCGAGTAACCGTTGAGTTTCAACGTATATATCTAAAATACCGAAAGGTAATATATGGTCAATTGTCTCCAAGCGACAATTATGTGTCAAACAGACCCATATTTAAATCGCCACACTGACGAAACGTCACCTCACGACGAATGTCGGTGCGAATGTCTACGCGCGTGCATACGGGTATGATACATACGGTGCATCACTAAACATTTCAGTGGTTTTGATCTCAGTTGAACCCATCATTCCTTATTTGACGTCAGGTCAGGAGGAAATGACTTACGGGTAATAACCATCCCGATTATATTTCTTGTGTGTCTATCAGCCGTTATTAATGAAATAAAAACATTAAAATTCTGATCTAATTCGTGATCTCTGTCTGGCGGTAAGATGAATTTTACTCTATAAATATTCCCAAAAAAATAATTATACACATATAATATACAGTTTTCCATATTTTTTTGTTTTTTTTTTATTTTTCATTATCTACTGATAATATAACAAATTGAAGGAACCTGATCGATTTAAATTTACCGTTATAAAGTCGCTCGCTTAAAATTTACTGTTATAAAACCGGTTTCGCAGTACTTAGTGTTACACAAAAGCTACCAGCTGCGACGTAATATTGTTTAAATGAACAAAAAACCAGGCACCATAATATGGTATAAATAAATCAGGCCTGCAGGTCATACTAAATTAGCAATTAGGTGACATCAAAATAAATAAAAAATAAGATCAAAATTGAGACTGAGTTGTTGAAGCTATTTTATAGATTCCGTATCTCTTCCTGGTACATTAACAGATATAAGCAATTATATTAAAGTGGAAGTAGATAATATAATGAAGAGGTTAAGAGGTAGAAGTTTAGGTTTGCCCTAAACGCGCTCTAATGTTCCCGTAAAAAAATACTCAAAAGATGTTTTACTTGTTTAAGCACTCAGTCAGCGCAAGGCAATCTAACGTCACGGTACAATATCTTCGTGAAACCGTTCGGCAATTGCCGCAATGACGTCATACGCCATCCGCAAGAAATCTCTCGCGGCACAGAGTACGAGCTCCCAGGAGATCTTCAATTCAGGCAACGGACTGCAGCGTGATCGAATTTGAAACGTCATCTTGTATGATTTGGTCTATAATAGATGTCATGGGATATAGGTATGATCTTGGAATTTTAATAAACCGAGGCACGAGGCGAACGCGAGGTGGACACTGTCGGCAACTGATGGTCACGGACGAGATGGTTATTATTATATTTAATTAAAAGGAGCCAAATTTTACTGCAGATACTTTTCAGCCCTAGAAAATTAAGTGAAATAAGTTGCTTATCATACATGTTCACAATGCATTACTCGTATACTCCGATATAGCACCCACTTGTATAGGTTATTAAAGACTTCTTAGAATTGTCATAATAAATCATAGCTCATCAGCTGAGTTAGAAAGTTTTTACATCAAACTACGATGTTCAGATAATAAAGCTGCAAACTGGATCTTAGACCCATAAATGCAAAATAAAAACAGAATAACGACATAGACAGAATACTTAGCTGTGTCTTTGACTCCGCACCGGAGAGTTTGCAAGAGAAACCTCGTGCGCGCTGCTACTCGCTGGTGGCTCCAGAATGCACCATCCAACTACACACCTGGGGCGAAGCTCGAAGGTTTTGGTACACTCGTTGTCAATAATAACCCCATTTGTTTAAATCGGTGTCCGGCCGCCCGATCTGTCTACTGTTTTAGCAGACTTCAGTATAAAGTCTAAAGACTTCGGAGTAAGCTCCTATATATATTGGAGTTAATGTTAGAACTGTTTTAGATGATGCATCAAATAGTTTTCTAGTTTGCAACATAATTATCATTTTCTTAAGACAATTTATCTTTCAATTTAACAGCATGTTAATGAGATCTCCAAGCTATTGCGCTGGACTCTTATTATAAATCACGTATCATTATAATATAAGTAATATTCCTTTACATCCAAAAGATTAACTGGAAAACCTTTTAGTGATAAGTCTGTCCATTGTATAGTTATAAGATTCTTTCTCAGATCTGAATCTATTCTTGTATACTGGACCCTGGCTCCAGGTATCTTCAAGTATAATATTTGAACGTATTCCCTTCTATAGGCATTTTCTAAGGCTATGTACTGTACAAGCGGTTTACAAGAACTTTGCGTGGCCTGGATGCTGGAAAGATCAACTTTGCAGCTTATCGGATAATATACATCTTAAAATAAGAGAACTGCTGGATCTAGATCTGTTAAAAAACACAAGGACTTTGGTGAGGCTCCTTGACTTTATCCTCGGTTATCTCGGTAATCTTGTTTGAACTCAGTGCCACGTAAATACTTCATGTGTTATTCTAAATGACTAAACAGTCAAACATGGAATAAAATCGTCATTATTTACAAATATTATCATGATGACAATTCAATGTAATACAACATATTTCGGTAAATCGTTTACCAGTGTCACGTAAGTACTTCATAATATGTTTTTTTCTATGACTTAAGTCAAACATGTAATTTACCTAAATAGGTAAAAGTAAACGATTGTAACTACAGAGCAAAAACCGCTTGTGATATTTCTATGGCAAGATTAATTTCCCAATAAAAAAAGAACGCAAGCCAAGATAATAATATCAGATTAGGTCTTCTTCCCGGAGTGGAAGTAACGCCAATCTTTCATCGATGCAGCGAACAAGTCCCAGGCTGGTCAGTCCGGACAGGTCAGATTGCATTCTCATCGTAGCGTAAATACGCTTTTTCAAGATATAAAAACATCAAAAAACTGGAATTTCATCCAATGAAAAATACCTGGCTATAATGTATTACAGAAGGAAATAGTCATCATATCTACAGGCGCACACCGCGTGCTATTTTGATATCCCAATATATATATTTTGGAACGTTTATTTTACACATTTAGACATATTTCTCTTGTCTATTTAACTTCGTAGAAACACCCTAAAAACAATAAAAAATAATAAAATATTTTTATTTTGTGTGCAAATGTGAGCACAGATTATGCGAATGACATAACTAGAAATAGGAAAATACGGGAAGGTTTTAATGGAGCAAGGAGGTTTTCTTCAACATTTTACCCTCAACTTGTGTATAAAATGGCGGGACCGGGTGGCGATACTACATGTGTTTATATATCAATCTAGAGGACTAGGCGCGAAATATAATATATGTTAACTGACTGTTTATTGGCAGACCTAATGAAATAAAAAAAAAAGGTTATTTGTGGGACAACACTATAGCAATACTGGGGGGTCAGCCGGCAGGGTGAGAGCACAGTAGGTACTGTGATGAGGGTGGAGGGTTGTGGAGGCTAGGTGGCGGCAAGGGGGTTGTGCGCGCCGTCTCCAAGGATACCGCACAGAGGGGTATGACGATTGCAACAAGTGGAGTTGGGATTTAACTTAACCTTTTCTTTGTGATAATGACGTGGAAAGCTTTTATGTATTGTACTGTAGAGCTTTCGCTTAGATTTATCTATGTTCACACTTGCTGTTGGTTCTTATGAGTGATGGTAGCCTAACAGTTCAGTAGTGAAACTTAGAATCCAACGATACTGGGTTCGGTCCTAGGCTCCACACCAATTACTTTTCTAAGTTATGCGTGGTTTTCTATCTTTCAGTGCTTCGGAGGACTCGTTAAGCAGTCGGTCCCGGCTGCTTTTGATTAATAGCAGTCGTTAAGCCATGTCGGAGACCCTCGGATGGCTTGTCAAACTCTAACACCAGAGGCCAGCTCTACCTCACACGACAAACAGTTGATAATTGACCGAGCGAGTGCGAAGCGCGAGCGAAGCGTCTCTGTTTCTGCTATATGAAAGGTAGTAACTTTAAATTAGTCTCATAAAAATTTGGTGAAGATCTGATGAGGATCTTCGGCGTGACGAGCAGAATAGCTCCTTAAAATGCAGTAAATTTGTCACTTTTAGGTTTCTACCAGTGGAATCAGCCCTTTACGTACTAGGTAGGGATTGATGGAGCACCTTGATTATTGATGTTAGTTGTACAATAAGGTAACTTGATGCAAGGGCGGATCCAGCCTTCGAGTCAGGGGGGGTCACACTGAACGGGTTCCAAAATTATACAATACTAGCTATTCCTCGCAGTATCAATCGTGTAGACTATGCCACTCGGGAATAGTTTAGCTTTGAATAAATTTTCAAAAATTAAAGGTAAAAATTGATTACTACTAGCCTGTAGTAGTAATCAATTTTTACCTTTAATTTTGAGCCACTAGCACAGAATAAATAATAGTACAAGCCACTAGGTATATTTTTATTGTGGTAGGTAGTTATGTGAAAAAAATAATCGATCGTTTATGATCGATCAGCTATGATTGCGAAACATGCTATATAACCAAGGAAGTGCGAGCAAAGCGAGCGCAAACATTTTGAGCTACTCATAAATGTATTAGTGTAGATATATATAAAAAATGAACGTTTATGATCACATGGATTGTGTACAATACATATAATATTGTTAAGAAAGCGCGAGCGTAGCGAGCGCGAAAATTTTGAGCTATTTCCGTTATATTATACGAATGAGGAAACAGAATATACCATTTAACAAACGCAAGTGTAGCGTGCGCGAAAATGTTCGGTAATGACAGAGTTAGACATTAATGAAATTCTTCAGCTTGCGAAAATAGGTAATATAACAAAGGCGCGAGCAAAGCTAGCGCAAAAATATTTGAACCATTTGTGGTCGTGCATATGACAATAGGTGAAAATTATTATGGATCCACTGAGCAGATATATATATGAGAACGCAGCCAATAATAACAAGGTACGAACGTAGTTAGCGCGATAATTTTAAGTTATTTCTTGAAATGTTTGTTAAAACTGAAGGAAAACAAGATGCACTTTATCCTTCATTCAACAGGCAATAACAGAACAAGGGTGTGAGAGCGCGAAAGTTTGGAGTTATTTCTAGTAAGTTTGTGTTTCATCAAAACATGATATTGTTATAAAGGCACGAGCGAAGCGAGCTCGGAAATTTTCAGATATTTCAATTAGTGGAACAAATAAACATGATTACAAAACATAGGAAAATAACAAATGGAACTAAAAAACCTTTGGTTGAAATATGCCCAGGGGCGGGTCATGGCCCCCATGACCTCCTCCCCCTGGATCCGCGCTTGACTAGGTGGTGCTACTGTGCACCGCTAGATTGTTTGCAAAAAATTTTGTACGCGCGAGGTCTACAGCTCACAGAGCCACTAGTTTAACCACTGTCAAATAGCTCGTATATCCTCAGAAATCGTCTAACGAAACTTGAAGGGGAGGAAGACTGATTTGACAGTACAGCCATATTGGATGCCATTGTCATCAGAGTGGGATTGAAAATCATACGTAGGTAAGCTGAATAAACTCTGCTTATATTATTTCTTCTAGTGGCAATATCCATTGTAGTACCTAGTATATAATATTCTTGGAGTCACCAGTAAACATAATTCAACCTCCTTGGTTGTAGTCAACTTTTTCTTTTTGGGTTGGAGTCTTCGATCACAGAAAAAATAAGGATTCAATAAGTTCGCTCGATTCGTCCCCCCGAAACTCCGCGCATCGCCCGTTCTGAGTCGCAGACGCGGCTTAACCTGTCGGCTATCGGTAGCCCGTACGGGATATTTGAGGTTATATTTTCGTATAGAAACGTGCGTGTCTTTTTAAGCAGTGAACAGTATGAAAATGAAAATATGCCCAAAAAGATTCTTACAACTAAGATGCTCCCGTTACTGTTGATAAATCAAACATCAGGACACTAGCCTATTATCAATTTATCCAAAAGTAATACCTATGTAATTATAATTTAGATTATACAGGCCTTATACAATAACATTAGCCGTTTACATTCTTACCTTGCCCCAGCTTAGCTCGCTTTACTTAACTACCCGCTTGATGCAGAACCAGTTGTTGCATATCGCCCGGAAAGTAGATTCTGGACCCCCGATTGTTGCATATTTTTGTACCAAATTTGCAAATGTATTTTCGTGTGTTTTATTTAATATTTAATACATAATCTAGCCTCTTTGTTGTATTATAATTATAAAAGGATAGTCTGGCGACCCACTGAAAGTTATTTGATAGCCATATTAATAGATTTAATGACATACTTAGGTATATATTATATTTTGTTCAAGAGTTTTGTTTCCCGCTTTTGCCGTTTTATGATGTCTTTCTTTTTGAACATTCACGTTCGGATGGAATTCATGTTTATGAGTACGTACTATGTGGTAACGTTAAAATATATTTTTTTCAATAAAAAAAACTTTATTTTTTTGGAAAGCTTATTGATAGTACAATACAATTATTTAAAAAAAAACAAATTATCGATTTAAATTCAGAAAGAACCTTTTTTTCTTAGACTACTCCCATATTTTTTGTTAGGTATTTTTTGTTAGGTTTTTTTTTTGTTTTAAACCTTAAAACATTTTTTTATAAATAAATTACTGCCTTAATAATAACAAAAACACTCAAATCAATGTGCTTGGTCTGTAGCCATTTCAAAAATGCCATTCACTAAACAAACCTTTCCTTTAGACCTTCTGAAGTGCTCATACATGTCGTTTGTAAAAGTTACCAGCACACGCACGCATGGAAATATTTCCCGCCAAAAGTTGATTGTCCTGCATTGAGAAAAATAAGGTAACAAATAATGGCAAGTCCTGGATTTAATCGATAAAACATAAAACGCCGCTATTCATAGTTTTGATATACTACATACATAGCCGGGCAGCTTGCGGTGCGCACACATAACTAATCACCTACGCGCGCCAAATATATGTAGGTACTACTTAGGTATTCTTTGGGTACTACCAAAATTCTAGAATCTATGACACGCGCCGTCTCACGCCTGTGTGCGTAAACATTCGAGAATTATGCTCGAAGGCGTAAACTCGTAAATGTTTGCGTGGAGCGAACAGGCAAGCGATATGGGTTAATGCGTGCGGAACAATGATGGCACGATATCGCTTGCGATCTTTTGATGACGAACGGTTTTGTGCCTCGCAGCCCCGTATTTATATTCTCTTTGCCTCGCTGTACGCAAACTACAAATACGTGATCGCATTTGAATAAGTTTATGTGCGGTATCCTTATAATTTCTGATCAAAAAATAAACAATTTTCATGATTGGCAACTTTGATTGGCAAACAATTGCTTTGGCTGAAGATTTACCAAAGATAGTTTGGTAAACTTAGACAAATAATCCAAATAGGTAAATCTTCATCTAGTTTATTATAATGGAACTACTTCAAAATATGATAAATAATTTTCTAAACTATTCTGTTGGAACTATTTAAAATGAACCAAATAGTTTTACTTCTCCATAGATAATTTTGAACTCTTTGATAGGCCGTACTACTCTTTTGTTTTTTACTTCTAGTGGTCACTTTGTATTTTATTCATCCAAATAAATTTACACAATTATAATCTTATTTATTTTGGAGTTATTGGTGTATTCCATACATTAAACGTACTGCGTAACTTTTGGTTACGGGCCCAGTGCCCAAAACCTCCAAAATTTTACCTATAATTGTGTTTTGTCTGTGTACAATCGAAGTCAAAAATGGAAGGAGATTCTTGTACAAGTCCTCGTGTTCTTTCAAATCCAAGTAACAGTGTACCTATTACTATTGCTACTCCATCTTTTCGTAAATTTGAAGGAACTACACAACTTGGGCAAAATATAAAGGAAATACATTTTTTTTAAAATAAAGTGCCTGATTAAAGGATTATTCAATCAACATATATCATATTTTCATTTTCAATGGAAATTATGCTTATAGACTGTGGCTTATGGGATTGCGTACAAAAGCAACCCTTATATAAGATAATAGTTTTCAAGAAGTTCTACGCCGCGATGACAGGGCTCGCCCTAAAATAGGGTTGTGCTGTCATGAAAGAGTATTCTCCAAGATAATGGGTTCTAAAACTGCCTTTGAAGCATGGAATAATTTAAAAAGGCATACGCCGATGGTGGTCTTGTCAGAAAGCTTACATTAATGAAAAAGTTACTGACTACTCGTTACACTGACAACATGGAAAGTTGTCAATGTAGTTGTTGTTGATTATGTCAACCTATCAACAACTAAAGCAAATTAATCAGAAAATAGATTATAATTTTCTTGGAATCATACTACTTTGTGGTCTACCTGAAAAATTCAAGCCTCTTGTTATGGCATTGGAACATTCCGGCTCAGACCTTACTTCTGATAATGTGGTAACTGCACTACTGAAGGAAGATAACCACGACATAGTCAGCAGCAGCAGCACCTCTGAAGTTTCTGCTTTAGTGTCGTCGAATAAAAGTTTTCGTAGAAACTCTAACAACATATTTTGCAATTATTGTCGTAAGTCAGGTCACACTTTAACTAACTGCAGGATTCTTAAAGCTAAAACCAATAAGGAAAAGGCTGATATCTGTGAGGTGACACTGATGGTCAACCCTCAACCTGTAAGTATTAAAACAAAGTCTGTAGTAGATATTTTGGGGAATTGTAAACCTGATTGCAACTCTTCTATTTGTAAACCAAATGTTGATAATTCGCTTCTTGTTAAGAGTAATGACTGGTATATCGATTCTGGTGCTACAAGTCATATGACAAATAGACGTGATTGGCTAGAAAATACTAAACCTATGAAAAAACAAGTAAGAGTAGCTAATAATGAAATAATTCTTTCGGATGCCATTGGTAATATAAATCTAAATACTTCTTCAACTAGTTCTAAAATTACCAATGTTCTACATGTTCCAGACCTGTCAACGAACCTGCTCTCAGTGAACTCGTTGGTAAAGGAAAATTATTATTATATTAATTAAAATTATTCCTCCAGACGGTGAGAATAATACAATGTTTCCTACATTGTATTATTCTCACCGTCTGGAGGAATAATTTTGGATACTCAAACTTGGAAGGTTTTTGGAAAAGTTTTAAGTACAGCCTCAAATGTCAACGGTATGTACAAACTTGATTTACCTATTGGCAATGCGAATTTAATAGAAGCAACAGATAACACCGCGAATTTATGGCATAAACGCGTAGGTCATCTTAACTTCAGATCTATGGAATTACTCCGCCTACACTTAGCTCTTGGTGTGAATTATTCAAAACCTGTCTGTTCAATTAAAGATAATTGTACTGCTTGCGTTGAAGGCAAACTGTCGAAGCAACCTTTTAAATCATCAGATTCAAGGGCAACATATATTTTAGAATTAATTCACAGTGACGTTTGCGGACCTATGAGTACCCGCTCATTTGGGGGTGCTTTATATTTCGTAACCTTTACGGATGATTTTTCTAGAAAAACTTTTACCTACCTAATAGAACAAAAATCTGACGTAGTCAAAAACCTTTGCCAATTTAAGAAGTTAGTAGGGACTCAAACTGATAAAAAAATAAAGGCTTTACGTTCTGATAATGCCGGGGAATATATAAATACTAAATTAAAAGAGAGATTTTAAAACAAGCGGGGATACTACATCAGACAACTGTACCGTATAACCCCGAACAAAATGGTATAGCTGAAAGAGTTAATAGAACTCTTGTAGAATAGGCAAGATCTATGCTTTCAGAATCCGGTCTACCTCAGATTTACTGGGGTGAAGCTATCAATAAGGCAACATATTTAAAAAATCGCTCACCGACTAAAGCCTTAACCGCTCGATTGATTCTATGCGCTACAGTCACATTTTTTTGTTTTCATTGATCATCGCAACTAACGCTACAGTCACATTTTTGTTTTCATCGATCATCGGACCACTCGAAAGCGACGTAAATTTTGCCACTCGATTTTGAACATTATTGACCTCAATAATCATTCAAATCTAAGCGTGTTTATATAATTATTTTGCTTCGAAACCCACAACATAAACACTTGAAATATGTGCCGTACCTATTTAGCTCCATAAATCACCAGCTTGTTTATCTAAGCGCTCAATGAAGTGGTCATAAAAACTGTTTGTTTACGCAAAGTCGGCGCGGCCAGATGTGTCGCGTAGACCTTCTTTTTTGTGGGTTGACAATCAGATACCTGTGATCTCGGCACGTACCCAATAAATCCCCAGTTTGAGGTTAGATGTGTCGCGTCGGCCATTTTTTTTTGGGTTATCAGTTTGGTCCTGCGGTCTTCAGCGCGTGGACAACCGAGCGGCTAAGAGGCAAGACACCGGAGGAAGCGTGGACAAAAAGAAAAGTAAATCTGTCTCATCTGCGTGTTTTTGGATGCCTCTGCATCCAAAAACACGCACACATACACCTATGCACACATACCAAAAATTCTTCGAAAAAAAATCGATTTTAAGGCTAAACTATGCATATTGTTGGTTACTGTACCGAAACGAAAGGCTACAGAGTAATAGATCCAGAAAATCTAAAATACATCAATGTCAATTGAATGTGGTATTATGGAGAATGAGGTCGGAACTCAAAAGTCTGAACCTATTACAATTCAAGAACATTTTGAAGACGTATCATCAGAAGGGAAAGTTAACGTGACTCCATCAGAACCTGTCAATCAGGATAATGAAATCATTATACCACATGAACCAGATATTCAGGAAAGTGAAATAAGTATGCCAGAACCCGTTATACAGGAAAATAAAATCACTTTACCTCAAACTGAAATTCAGGAAAATGAAGAAGAGTTTCAGGACTCTATTGAAAAGATTATAGAAGATCCTTCTGGCATTCAAGTACAGTCTCAAGATCAAATTGAGAGGAGATACCCTTTAAGGAATAGAACTCCTAGAAAATGGCCAGATGATATAATTCTATACAAAGCCATAGAAGATGATACTCCTGCAACTTATAAGGAAGCTGTTTCTTCTAAAGATAAAGATAAATGGCTTGAAGCTACAAAATGAATACGATTCACTTGTTAATCATGAAACTTGGACACTTGTGGATAAACCCAATAGTAGAAAAATAATTCATAACAAGTGGGTATTCGAGATAAAAAAAGATGCACACGGAGAAATCGTACGGTACAAGGCAAGATTAGTAGCGAAAGGATTCACACAAACTTACGGCATAGATTATGATGAAACTTTTGCTCCTGTTACACGTCTGTCAACTGTCAGAATACTATTAGCTTTCGCAGCTCACTGGAATATTACCATGGATCAAATGGATGTGCATGCTTCTAACATTGTAATCGTCGAATAAAAGTTTGGAAACAACCTTCCTTAATGGCGATATTAATTAAGAAATATTCATGGCACAACCTGAAGGTTTTACCAAAGAATGCAATAAGGGGAAGGTATGCCAGTTAAAGAAAGCACTTTATGGTCTTAAACAAGCGCCGAGACAGTGGAATCTGAAACTTAACAGTGCAGTGATGCAACTAAATATGAAGAGATCGGAACATGACCACTGCCTATATTATAAAGTAGACGGAACTTGCATTTTTATTGTCGCAATCTTTGTTGATGATATATGCATTCTCAGCAATAATGCTGGAATGAAGGAAAAGTTTAAAATAAACTTCAGCCAATTCTTCAAAGTCAAGGATTTGGAAACTTTAAAACACTTCTTAGGCATGAGGATAGCAAAAGAAGATAATGGCATAACCGTTGATCAAGAAGAGTATATTAGAAAAATTCTCATTATTTTTTCTTTGTATAACGCAAAGCCTGCTAGTACTCCTGGTGATCCAAGCCTAAAATTAGTAAATCCTACTATTGAAGAGAAAGAAGAAGCCGAATATTTGACTTACCAAAGGTTAATTGGTTCTTTAATGTACCTTTCAGTTGGAACTAGACCAGACATTACACATGCTGTTAGTGTACTGAGTCAGTTTAATAATAACTTTGGAACAGTGCACTAATTATGTCTCGCAGCAGGCGAGGGCGCAAAAAGAAACCGAAATATGATAAAGTATTTATTTCAAAGTTACAATTTAACTAAAGTTAACTTAAATAAGTCACAATCAGTCGATGTTAGAACAGAAAGTGTCGCGAATCATTCTTATAATAATCGTCCCGATGTCAGTTACTTCTAATTCCGTGAACTGCAGACGCAATGTCAGCGATCTGCAGTTCCAGTGTTGGAATGGCCGTGTGAGTCATCATTGTGTCGTCTTCGTTTAGGAGCTAATACATAACACACTGGAATGCAGCAAAAAGTGTTCTAAGATATTTAAAAGGAACAATACACTACAAACTCAGTTTTCAGAAAACAAGTACACTTAAACTGAGTGGATATGCTGACGCTGACTACGGTGCCTGTCTAAACGATCGGAGATCCTATACAGGCTACGTGTTCTACCTAAATGGACCCGTTTCCTGGGAGTCTCGAAAGCAGCGGACAGTAGCTTTATCAACAACCGAAGCTGAATATATGGCTCTCAGCGATGCTCCAAAAGAGTCTATATATTTAAAAAAACTTACTAAAAGAAGTATTTAGTTTACCAATGGTGTTTGTATCTACAGTGATAATCAGAGCGCTCAAATGCTTACTAAAACAACGTTCACCATTCACGTACAAAACACATTGATATGAGACATCACTTTTTAAGAGAGCTTGTGGATAGTGGTACAATTTGTATTAATTATGTTCCCACAAATGAAATGAAGGCAGATATCTTTACCAAGTTTTTACCAAAGCAAAGACATCTGTGTTTAATAAAAGATTTATGTTTAGTTTAACATTATATTGGCCTATTGTCTATCTAGATGTAGGGGAAGTCTTGGAACTATTTAAAATGAACCAAACAGTTTTACTTCTCTATAGATACTTTTGAACTCTTTGATAGGCCGTACTACTCTTTTGTTTTTTACTTCTAGTTGTCACTTTGTATTTTATTCATCCAAATAAATTTACACAATTATAATCTTATTTATTTTGGAGTTATTGGTGTATTCCATACGTTAAACGTACTGCGTAACTTTTTATTCAAGGTTTATATATTCCTCAGCAGATGGCGCTGTTTTTTTATTCACTGTAGGTAATAGTCGGCGTAGTGTAAAGAATGAAATGTTAAAAAAAAACGGAAACTCCATAGATATTATAGACTGAAAAAGTGACACATCAACCTTTGCCTGCTTTTGACGTTTTCTTCCTCCCGCACCGTTCTCTTCTTCAGTCTTCACCCCCTCTTACATCTTTTCTCGCGTCGAAAGTTTAGGTTCAAAGTCTGGATAGAAAATTATTTTAATTAGTAAAATCCCATAAATTAGTTTTATTTACAGTAAAGTTACAAACATGGCCAACAATAGAATATTACACGCTCTCAAGATCTTGAGAAACCGTAAAGATCTGCTCATAAGTGGTAAGATCTACTTTGAAAGTTATTAATCGGTCTACCGACAAACTTTATCATTACAAATAAGTGGAATGTTGCTTGAAGTTAATAGTATTTTCAGGAGTACAAAGCAGAACCTACGCTGCCGCGGCGGGAAGCCAGGTCCATACAAACTGTAAAATCGTCAATGGCGTGTATGTTATTACTTTGGACTCACCAAATGTTAAGGTCAGTGCAAAATTAGAACCAGCACTTCATAAAACTACCTACAGCATTTAAAAATATACAAAAAAGTTCTTAATTAATCTAATTTATCAAAATGTCGGCAATCTTTCACACCTATAAGAGATTGAAGTGTTGCATGAGCATACCAACATTCATAGTACATACAAATAAATAATATATAAAATGTATATAAAAGCTTGAATCCCCGAGAGGCAACCCCATTTAGGTCTTAGTATGTTTACCATCCTCGATCACATAATATTCACATAACAACAGCTAAGTAGTCAGTCAAAACCAAACCTTCAATAACAAATAACTTTGTTCACAGGTTAACTCTCTTAACACGGAGGTTATGGAGGAAGTCAGTAGAATAGTAAGTGAAGTGGATTCAAACCCAGCAATTGAAGCAGCAGTCATCATATCTGGAAAGCCAGGATGTTTTATAGCTGGTGCTGACA
The DNA here is from genome assembly GCA_946251855.1 of Alsophila aescularia. Taxonomy (NCBI): domain Eukaryota; kingdom Metazoa; phylum Arthropoda; class Insecta; order Lepidoptera; family Geometridae; genus Alsophila; species Alsophila aescularia. The sequence goes on from OX276375.1 coordinate 56,112,715, forward strand.
TTACAATGTTAGAAGCATGCAAAAACAAAGAGGAGTTAGTTGCACTATCAAAAAGAGGTATGCAATTTTCATTAAAGATTTTCAGATAAAACTTAGAACTTCCAAATTGGAATATGTAATGTAGGACTCCAGTCAAATATCTATTTTTGAAGAGTTGGATCCTCCGTAGAATACTCTCCGTTGGTGATAACGGGCTCTGAAATTCCTTATGGCTTTAACACAACTGTCAAACCGGTCTGTTACAGCGAAACCTCGGATAAACTATCTCCACTTGTTTTAGAATTTCTTGAATATTTTTGGTAAATTGTTTGTAACACTGAACTAGTTATTGTGTAGTATAGAATCAACAGCAGCCATGTATACCTATACCTCGTATATGGCCGCTTGTGATTATATTCTACAAATTTGTTAGTTTTTTCCACTCACATTATCAAAGCTACTGCAGTAGATTTCTCTTGCACCTGCACTTCACTCACAGCCACTGTACTTGCAATAGGATAAAATTGTTTTATTTTAATTATCATATATCAATATTTAAAGTTAAACTGTCTATTTTCAGAGAAAATACAATGATTTTTACAAAAAAAAACACTTCTAAATACTAACTTGAAAATTAACAGTTGATCTACAAAAACACCGCACTCACAAAATGACAAATTTGAGATGGCTTAGATGACCTTACTTAATGTTTCAATTTAATGAGTGAACTAATTGGGATTCTGTTACAAACAATGTTGACCCCTACCCATCAGTACTAAAATTTAAAATTCTATATTCTACACACTAGGACAGCTATGCCTGATCTGATCAAACTCAGTAAAAGAGGCGCTGCAATCGGGGCAGCTCTGAACATTCGCCTTCAACAGGCATTTCCTGAATACAAACATGCGCATTTAAAGTAACTGCGGCAGCTCCGGGTTTGCACTTTTTAAAGGTTAAAATAATATTCATTCATTCTTAGTCTGTGGTTTATTTGTGTAATAAAACACAAACAAATGATTCTGAGTCTAGCGGGGAATTTACACAATACCCATTTTGTGCTTGTTCGCATTACTGGAGATTGTGAAACAATTATTACAAACTCGTGTTATTTTGATTTATTTATTGTTCAATACATCATTGAAAGCTTACAGATATAACCAAAGGACTATCTTAACTCCTCGGCTATCCATAGCCCGTAGGTTCCAAATGCATCTATTTTTGCTATTTTTGCAATAATTATGTAACAATAATTTAAAAAAAAAGTGTTGGGTTCATTTACCTTCCTCAAATACAGATTTTGTGTATTTTTGTATTGTATATTTTGTGTTTTGTATGTGTTGTATGGGTTTAATTATTCTATTTTTTTTAAATAGCCCAACAACTTTAAAAATTAAGTGTATCCACAGGTTAAATTATGAGTTGAATATAAATTTAGGTACAGGAAAACAATATTAATTATGATCATAAAAGATGAATATATTATTTATTATTATTTATTTATTAATGATGATGTAGGAACTCTTGTGTTGTATTTAGAAGGATAGTATCATATTATGAAGTGCCATACCTAATAAACTTTCATAATAACTTATTGCTGTCAAAACAACAATGTTAATTTGTCTGCAGGTCATCAAATATTTCAAAGAATAGAGTCATCAAGGAAACCATATGTTGCTGCAATTCAAGGCAGTTGCCTCGGCGGAGGCCTTGAGACAGCACTGGCTTGCCGCTATCGTATTGCTGTTAAAGACTCAAAGACTGGATTCGGGCTGCCCGAAGTAATGCTAGGCCTTCTGCCTGGAGGCGGTGGCACTCAAAGGTATTATTAAAAAAGTGTACAAAACAAAGCAGTGAGATTTTCTATCAGTCTTTAAAATACCTTTACTATTTATTTCAGAATGCCAGTACTGACTTCTATACCAACAACTTTAGATCTGGCTCTAACAGGAAAAACCGTCAAAGCAGATAAAGCTAAAAAACTGGGGATTGTTGACTTATTAGTGGCCCCTCTTGGGCCTGGTAAGCATCTTTCATATTTATTGGTTTATTAGTGACCCGCCCTGGGTTCGCACAGGGAAGTAAATGATTATCTAAATATAACATCAAAGAATAATAAAAGTGACGCCGACGTGCGCGCTGTACCAAAGAAGTAACTATTGTACTCATAGCCTTACTTAAGGCAGGTTTTCAGTGAATTTTATGTCCCTCTCATCCATGATCAAGTAGACTGGGAGAGTTGATACGTCTCGGGAGTAAAATTTAAGGTTTTATATATTTGTAGGAAAACTAAAGCTTTGAATTAAAAAGTTTCTAGCCATTTTCTCAATCATAATAAGCTCTTTCTCTTGGTATATCTTTAATATCATTTAGTGACGGGGTCTCTTTCCAATCAATGTTCTAAGCATAAAGTAGTGTTACCTTTGATTTGATTTTCTATCAAGTGAATTCATACTAATCATGTTTTTGTGTTTACAAAGTACGAGATAATATGTAAAATTTTGTTGTGATACCAATTTCATTGGTCTGGGTTAATTATAAAACAAGATACAGATGTTCAAAAATGATCGAAAATTGCCAAAAGTGCTAGAACCGGGCCTTAATTTTGTTGCGTCATGGCGTTTGATGAGAAAAATCGTCAGAGATGGGTTAATTTATAAATCGCTCACGAATTATACTTTAAAACGCTTCACGGGAATCAACCCACGCCGTGGCCATGCTCCAGAACAAAATCGGTTAAATGATTACCTTTTATTTTCATTGCGTTTTACATTGTGCCTTACTTGACCTACCTCACAAATTACTGAACGGCCGATATTTAGTTTTAAAAAGTAGTTTAGTTTATTTGTTACTGAGCTAGCCATTGAGATTTATGAAGACCAATACAAAATGTCTCCAAACTTGGCAGCAACATCAATCTATTCTTATTTCATGCAATGATGCAACAGGTGACTATAACGTCTATAACACCCAAACTGGACTTGACTTTAAAACTTCACTGCTGGTGCATAGGGTTTCGAAAAAGTATGATAAGTATCACCAAATCCTGGGCAACATTTTAAACAATTATTTTAAGAGTACCAAAACTCCAAGGTAATAAAAAAAGTGCTATATTTCCTATGTATAAACGAGTTTATAGATTTTATATCAATCTTTTTCAATGAAACAATCATTTCTTATGGATCATTTTCTCTTTTTTCCACGCGATTCTGTCGGTGCGATTGTCGTTCCGGCGACGTTACAGCGTGCGCTTATATTAGCGTTATTTCAATAGGATTTCGTTCCCGCTGATCTGCTAACTTCATGGTCTTCTTGTCTCCAGGTTTGGTGGGCCCGGAAGAGAACACTGCCCAGTATTTAGAAACCACAGCCATACAAATCGCCAAGGCCATAGCTGCCGGAACTATCAAAGTTGACAGGACGAAGACTGCGCTCGTTGCAAAAATAACTGCATCAGTTATGCAATGGGACTTTATCAAAAACATTATTTTCAAAAAGGCGAGGGAACAGGTTATGAAGGCTTCTGGGGGTCTCTATCCAGCTCCTTTGAAGGTCTGTATTCATTTATACTTATAATAAAGCAGTAAGTAACAAAAAAGTGTACAAAGAAGAAAATAAAAAATAAAAGAAGAATATATATAAAAAAAAAGGTTGTCTGGAAGAGATCGCTTTTTAGCGATAAGACCGCCCATTGTCCCATTTATTTTGTATAAATGTTTTAGTTATTATTGTATTTTTTGTTCTATGTGGTGTACAATAAAGAGTTATCTATCTATCTATCTATCTATCTATCTATATATTTTTTTAATTATATGTCTGTTTGTCAGCGCATCACCTAAAAAGCACTGGACCGATTGAAATGCAGTTTTCATTTATGGGTAGCTTAGGTTTTGATCTTATGAAATCTTTTTATTGAGGTGTTTAAAGACTATGTTTATTATTATTTAAAAATAAATATAATAACAAATATAGTTTTATTATTTTATTGGTTTACTCATGTGTAATTACGAATTTTGTCGCTTATTCGTGTTTTTCGGATATAATGGATAATATGAATGGGAAATCGTTCGATAATTTGTACCGACCCAAGTTATACACCAAGAGAAATAGAATAAGAGAGAAGGGCCATTGGGCTAAGCTGCTGTGGTAAGGGCTGTAAACACCTATATAGAATTTAAATGAATGCTAAAGAAACAGTATCTAATATAACACTCAAGGACCTATAGAGAAATTATATTTTCAATGCATAATCGAGGGATTGAGAGAGGTTGGTGAGATTGCTTTGAGAGAGGTCTCAAACCATTCCTTTATGCGTTTTTTTAAACAACTGAGTTATTAAACGAGGCGGTCGTTAACCTGAAAGTAAGCACTAGAGGTTCCCTTAACAATAGCAGTGTCACAGAAATCACAAAAAAAGTTCAAAGTACTTTGTGAGATGCCTCACAACATACCATGAGATCATGACATCATGTCACGTTGTTTTATGCAACATAATTATCTAGTTAGTTTTTGTTTCCTTTATTTTTCCCAGTTTGATTATTTGATGAGTGTGGGACATCTCATTGTCACTTTTATCTTTTATATTTGTAGTTTACATGTTTTGTTATAATTGTGACATTTGAAACAAAAAAAAAGAATGAATAAATATGGGATTTTTCCCATATTTGTACAATATCCCATATTGTCACATTGTTGTTGTTTGTTATTATTGTTGTTTGTGTATTTTTATACATCCCTGTAGAGTTTCTTGGTGCTCTCTCCTCTAACGGGCGTATTTCCGAAGCACCGGTAGAGCCAGAAGGGTATTTCCTTTTCCAGTGTGAGATTTAACTCTGTTGGCACATGAAAGGGTAATTTCCTTTTCAAACTCAAAGAATACTTAGGTTACCTAAATTTTTATTGATTTGATATTTTATGTATTTCTCCTTGTTCATGAGATGTTAATTTTGACTTGTAAAAGTGCTATTATTTATGCCTATTTACAATAAAATACTTTGACTTTGATTTTCACGGGACTACTACACTCATCATCCGTTAGTTGTTGTATGCAAGAATATGTTTGATTTGTTTTAGATTCTCGATGTGGTGAGGACGGGCGTAGACAAGGGCCCTAAAGCAGGCTATGAGGCCGAGGCGGACGCTTTCGGCGAGCTGGCCATGACTCCCCAAAGCAAAGGCCTCATTGGCCTGTTCAGAGGTCAGACTGAATGCAAGAAGAACAGATTCGGCAAGTCTCAAGTCCCTGTGAAAACGGTATGAGAGTTTTTCATGTCACGTAAAATTTTGGTTTAATGTACAGGGACACTACAGAACACGAGAAAGTTTATTTGTTGTGTAGGTACCTGTAATCTACTGTGGGGCTAGCACGAACTTCTAGCGAGACAGTATTCGTATCGTACATGTTGTGTGACGAAATTAATGTTAGCCAATTTATATTTGATTTGTACAACGCCTCCTATCGTAAGTAAAAATAACAAAATTTACGTTGGCTCACGTTAGTGCCCGACTATCGTATTGTGACCAAAGATCTTGCATTACGCTTATAATGTCAATTCGATGATTGTCAAATAGTCGCAAAGTGCTTTCAATCGTATCGTAAGTGTTTTGTGACAAAGAGTATACAAATACTTTTGTGCTACCAACCAAAGCGTATTCAAATACTACCTACAAACTATCGTCAACCTCCGTAAACTCTATACTCTTACTATTAGCTACTGTTATGTAGCGATAGTGGCCTAACGGTTATATAGTGCAATTTAGAATCCAACGACACCGGGTTCAAAACCTAGGCTCCGCACCAATGACTTTTCTAAGTTATGTGCGGTTTTCCATCGCTCCGTGCTTCGGAGGACACGTTAAGCTGTCGGTCCCGGCTGTTATTGATTAATAGCAGTCGTTAAGCCATGTCAGAGGCCTTCGGGCGGCTTGACAAACTCTGACATCAGAGGCCAGCACTACCTCATACGACAAACAAACAAACTGTTATGTAGGTACTGTTTTCTACTTGGTGTGCTATAAACTGTACATCGATGTAGGAAACAAATAAATATCAACTTAATAACTACTATTATTCAAAATACGATCACGCGACTTCGCGTAGTCGCGTGATATGTAGTCGATTAGTTGTGTGCTGCCTATAGGCTCAAACTAATAGTGTGGTCTAAATTGCACTTACAGTGCTGAGACTGCAAACACTGCTAACAATCGGTCAGCATAAGCATGCTAACAAATTAAACCGACGATTGCATGCTTAAGTCATTTGAGTCAGCTGTTCTGTGAATCTACCTATACTGTTGTTTTGTTTTTCTCATTTCTTTCTTAGTTCTTTTGAATTCTTTTGCTTCTGCTAAAATAATATAATTATTATTATATGTACTGGCGGTCTGGTGGGAATTCCAACAACATATCAACACAGAATGACATATGTCAATTGAGTTTGACGTTACCGCATATGCTGCTCTACCTCTTTTTTGTGAGCGTTGTTTGCACACCAAAATGACGTCACTCCTGACGTCATATTGTGTCCGATGTGGAGAGTAAATGCGTCCGATGTAATCTTAATCCGACTTTTTGCGCGCTGACAGTACACATAGCGCATATTAGTGCAATTTAAACCACATGGTAAAGATAGCGGCTTTTTACTTTTTATGATGATTAAGTTTAGTTACTTATTTGCCAATTAAAGAAGCCGTCTCCACTATAAGCGGGCCATGCGCGGAGTTTTGGTGGAACACGAATCGGGCGAACTTAGTGAATCCTAAGACTTTAAAGGGTTGCTGTAGTGTATTGTACACGTTGAAATACTTTGTAGTTTTGACTAGTCAGAGTAGTCAGACAGTAATGTGTGATTAATTCCAATGATTGATTTGCAATGAAAATTTTTACCACAAACTTACGTACTCTATTTATTTAAACATTTAATATGTTATTTTCTGTAGCAGCTAGTATCTAGCATATCTGGCTGGATTTCTATTTGTTTTTTTTTACTTATTACCATATAAGCATGTGTAACTTGGCCATAAAACAACACGCAGGATGGTTTGCGAGGCGCCCGTGTCCCCAAGCACTGGTGAAGTGGCGAATCGCGAAAATACTATATCGATGGAATCGCGAGTCTCGGTTACCCGGCATGCAACTCTTTCCCGCGACGCAATAAACGCAAGGCGCGCCTTCTTGTTTTATGTAGAATTGTTCTGTAACTATGTGTAACTAGGCCCTAATCATAAGTTAATCGTATACCCGTACGCACATACATTGGTAATCTATATTTTTATTAAAGCAAAAAGATCGAAAAAGTCTGTTCAAAGAAGATAATTAAAAAAAATTGGTTCATGTTACTTAAAATTAGCTACTGAACAATAATATAACGTTTTTTAAAATCGTGTCTGTATGTTTGTTGGCGCCTCACCTAAAAACAACTGGGCCGATTGCGATGCGGGTTTCACTGTTGGATACCTTGGGGTTTGACTTATAAACTGGGGACTTGGTATCTCAATCCGATTATTAGATGCCGAGCAATCGACAAAAACTATTTGCCGAAGGAATTTCGATCAAATGTTGTTATATTGGTAGTTTAAGAATAGCACAAGAATACTTTTAACTAGAGAAATGACCACGCGTGCGAAGCCGCGGGCACAGCTAGTAATTCATATAGTAACATTTGTGGGGGTGGAGTAGTATTGTACAATATATTACAACATTGTTTCTTAAGTGCGTGAACTACCCTGACAGACATTATGAAACACTTAAACTCAGTACGTTCTATACATAATTGGCAGACCAAAGCGACGTTTCCGAATTAAGATGGATTAAATAGCGGTTGAATTTATGTTCAAATTTACTTAAGTAAGCTAAATCCGTCAAAGGGGATGTTTGCTTGCTTGTCGTATAAGGTAATGCTGGCTTCTGGTTCCAGGGTTTGCAAGGCCGCCCGCGCCCTCTAGAGGAGACCGCCTCTGACATAGCTCGGAGGCCCTCGGGCTCTACCGCTATGAATATAACAGCCGGCCATAATACTCTGGCTTTCCTAAGTTATGTGCGGATAAACATCACTTAGGAAAGCCAGAGTATTATGCCTGATTGGAAAGCCTGATATTGGTACAGAGCCGAGGATCGAACCCGGTATCGTTGGATCCTAACGTGCACTAGAATATCGCTCGGGTACCATCGCTCTAAGAGGTTCTTGAGATACATGGATCCAAAAGGAGGTTTAAAAGTGAGACAATGAAGTCAAGTGCTGCGTCATATGGTAGGATATTATTCATATTAAAACTACGCCCTGCGCCCCGCGGTTTTACCCGCATAGATTATGATGATGCTGATGAACAGTGTTAATCCAGGATATAAGCTACCCTGGTACCAAATTGTATCCAAATCCGTTCAGCCGTTTGAGCGTGAAGGTCTAACAGACCTACTCGCAAACACTTCTAAAGATAAAAGATAGACGGCGCTAATCGGTTTTTATGCATTTTATGACGTTTTGTATGGACTGTCAGTTCTAATGCATGGAGTTATGCATCGCGCATACGAAGTTTTCCGCTCGATAAGAGGGTATACATTTTTTAAACTTTAAGCGCTGGTTGGGCTGTTTACGGCAGTGGCAACATTTCTCTGATTTATAATATTAGTGTGACTTACATATTATTTCTGTTAATTTATTTCCTTTCCATTTGCAGATCGGAGTGCTGGGGGCGGGTCTGATGGGCGCGGGCATCGTGCAGGTGTCCATCGACAAGGGCTACCACGTGGTGCTGAAGGACGCCACAAACGCCGGCCTGTACCGGGGCGTGGGGCAGATACAGAACGGACTCAGCAATGCTGTGAAGCGGAAGAGGCTCTCTGCGTAAGCCATATGCATTTACTAAGATACTATAAGCCTACTTCCTACGACCAAGCCTATGAAACCCGTGCCGAAGAGAAATCGTAATCGATTTGTCTTCGCCGGTAATCTTGAAGTAATCGTCATTCGTCAAAACTGGTCGAATATGGCCGAATCCAAGGTAATCTTCGCGGAGGTGGTTGTTTGCTCGAAGTACCAAAACATATTTATAGATATATACCATTGGCCTTCTTTTACAACTCTGCTGGACTGGTTGGAACAAAGAGATTGAATTACGCTTACTTTGTAACTTATTTATATAGTGACAGATAATATGTACCATAGAGAAAACGCTATTGTACGTAGGAAATGTCTATCAACATAATTGTGCTCCGAGAGTTATTGGCAACCACATATCAATAAGAGATCTTGGCAATAAGGAAGTTGATCACAAAAACACAAATTTTGCTTTGTGCGTCCTCTTGCCCCTCCCCATCTGTCTTTTGACAATAAATCATACATTAATACATCATCGAGCTGACTACGAGTATATAAGCTAAAAAAAGGAAATAATAAAAAAAAACATACATTCGAACATATAAAAGTCGTTTAAAAAATGATACCAAAATGAGATCTCTGGAGCATAAAGTTAAGAGTTATAAAAGCAAGACGATATAACCTGTAGACCTTTACGTTACGGTTAACTTTTCTGCCCTGCAGGGCAATTATATTGGGTTAGGTGGCAGGGCCCCTGGTACCCGTATGTTTCGATTGAATTAAAAAAATAGGATATAAACTCTTTCCTATCAATCTTCGTGGGCCGTTCAAAGTATTAGACATTTCCTTCGCCATTGGTTCAAATAGATATATTAAGTAGGTAGATGACCTCTTTGGTATACAGTTGTCTTTACGATGATTATTTCGCATGTTTATTTTATAGTCTGTGCGAAAAAACTGAAACTTTGTACGAGAGAGAAAGATACTTCCGATTCCAAACCAACGTAAGCTTCCTTTTCTCACATTTTCTTTTTAACCGACTTCAAGAGAAGGTTCTCAATTGGACCAATATGTTTTTTTGTATGTTTGTTACGCGATATCTCCGGTAATTGTGGATCGATTTAAAAAAAACTTTTTAATGGGTAGGGTATGCCCATTTAAATTTCATGAAAATATACCACCTCTAAGGGTGGAAAATTAGGGGGACTTAATTTTATTAACTTTCTCCCACTTTATGACGCGATATCTCAGTCAAATGTGGATCAATTTGAAGTTTTTTGTTATAAATAGGATTGCTTTAGGTATGGTCCCTTATACATTGTAACGATATTATCTGGTTTATAGTAAATTTCTCTGTGCTGACGGATTCTGATGAAAGATGTGATGAATTGGTTTTTAGACCAAACTCGCCAACCACCGAGATAGTTGGTCCGGTGTCTAACGCCGATAGGGTATTCGCTTAAATCAATGAAAAGTAATTTTGAGAATAAAGGGAATAAAAAAATAAAACGGGGTGAGTCACACCAAGAGTGGGGTGAGTCGGGATTCTTACCCCATCCGGTCGCTTTAAACGTGAGGACGCTATATCTTTCTTCGGAATCACCCAAAACTTAAAGTACTCGTTACTATTTTGTAATTAATAAAATTACCTGGATAAACTTAGACCGGAACGAGCTTCAAGAACTATTGGATCAAGACCGTTCGGTAATGTACTAGCTAGTGGGTACAATAGTGGAAGATAAAACATACAACTCAAATTCGCCAATACAATCTTTATTATCCTTGGTTTAACTTTGCCTACTTACTTAAAATCTAAAGAACCGTGCCGTAGGTACGTCGGACGGCCATTCAAGCTAGCATATAGTAGTGGAAGACAAAACATGCAATTTAAATTCACCAATACAATATTTACAATTTTTTGTTTAACTTTGCCTGTTTACTTAAAGTCTAAAGAACCCATGCCTGCAGATCCAACTCAGCAGCTAAGAAGTACTAAGATCTAAGATTACCCTGTTATAACTAGTGTCGATATAGAACTGACGAAATTAAGTATTTACCCTAACAAAACAAGTGATGAGTTGCCGGCCGGCAGTGCAGTCTACTTATTTACCTTTTTCTATAAGATTGAGCCGTTATGTTAGTGAAGGTAATTCTCCATCCGACGTTTCAGCAATGTCCGATTCTCGTGAGAGGTAGCCAGGCTAGACCCCTCAGGCGTTGCAAGTGTCCAGCAGGTCGGTGAGGAACCAAAGTTGAACACTCCGGTTAATGAAATATATGCATAAACATGCCAATACTATACCGCATTCCAAGAACGTGGCAGGAATCGTTGGATATAAAGTCGTCGTGGCGTATCGCGACACGTATCTTGTCGTCGTGGCGTACCCTAACACGGCGCCTTTCTAGTTAAATCCGGGGGGAAGAAGCCTCCGTCGTGTGGTATCTCAATCCGGGGGGAAAAACCCGCTGTGGATGAATAAACACAACGTTTCTTTAGAATTCGAGACTTCGCTCTCAGTTTGCTAAAATGGCGTCTCGAAAAATGGATAAAAGTGATTTCACAATCGCAATCATTAGTGCCGACAATGCAAATACCGAAAAATGCTCTCACCTTTTTTTACGGGTTTTATAAAACGCAGGGAAAAGACTTGTCAGTCCTGCTACCGGGCTCTGCAGCACGAAAAAAAAACACGCCTTTCGACTCCATTGCCTCGGTTTCTTTTCTTTTCTAGTTTGCTCCTAAGTTAGCAAAATCTATCCGAATAACATTTTGTTTCACCAAGAAACCGATCAGCGCTTACACATGGGCTTTGGAAATTATTATTTGGCTTTATTTTTATTTTTTAAGATTTCTCACCATTGAAACCGAATTTGTTTATTTACTGTTTTTTTAACTATTTTTGACAGCTAAACAACTGTCAAGAGACGTCTAAGAATTGTTATAAACTATAGCCCTTAAAACTTTCCGTACTAGAAACGAAGCGTTCACTTCCAGACGAAAGGTACGGAATGCGGTCTCCATGCTTCGGTACTGTTATACTATCATAAAACTATATACTGTCACTATTAAATTATGATATTGTATGGGTTTGCTTTGGAAAAAATCTACGTTCTTAAATTTGACATTCGTTGTATTTAATTGGTTTGTTTAATTTTATTTTCTATTTGCTGACATTACGGGACCGTGCCGAACAGAACGCGCCCTTTTGCTTTGATTGCTAATCGATGCAAAGATAAGTAGAACCTACGGTAGAGGTCACTACTTGTCTCCGTGTTTATCAATTGTACTTTATTAATTATTTATTTATTATCTGATTCCCAGTTATTCCTTGTTCCTTTTGTATATATCTCAATCAATTGACCTAATGAGTGTTCTCTTCGATGTGTTCCGTAATGCATGAACGTGTTATATTTATCGAAGTGTTTATAACATGAGTACTGTTTTCTGGAACTTTTCCTGGAACTCTGATTTACAGGATTATATCATGTAAGTAAACAACGTACGATAATCTATTCTATGTACCCGATCGTCTGCTTTCGTTGGTATTTACCAAATACGAACGATAGTATTGTTTCAATCAACTATGTGCGACTTCAATGTCGTCATCTGATACATCCTAACAATAAACAACAACAGAATGGCGTGTCTGTTTAGAGATTTGACCTGTAGTCACAGCTATGCTAAGCTTTTATTTAAAGAAAGGGTTTTATTGTTCATCTGTTTTCGAATTATTATTTTTTATTATGAAAGTAAGTAGCTCACGCTACAACATATATAATTTGGTGAAGATCTGATGAAGAACTTCGGAGATACAAAGGAACTCCTCAATGGATAACAGCAAGTCACTTGCGATTGATGTAATCTCATTTTCATGTATTGTTCACGCCACTCAAAATAGGGAAATAAAATAAACTTAAAAAAAAATGTAAAAACCGAATTCTAAAAGAATAAAATAATCTTATGCGGGAAACAGTTAAGGAAGTCGGTGCCCAATTTTATTAAATCTAACCAAATCAACGGCACAGACTTCCTTAACTGTTTCCCACATAAGATTTTATTCATTTTGAAGTCGGTTTTTACTTTTTTATAAGTTTATTTTATTAAATTAAGTTTTCGGTGAGACCTCTTCTGTATATGAGAGATATCATTCCAGTGTGTATCAATTACATATAACTTCCTTGCTTGGCAACTAATTACTGACTTCGCAACTCAACTACCAAAGGTCACTTTGGGCTGCGTTTATCCAGTCTGTGGCGACTGGCGGCTTAACACTGTCCCGAGTTGAGTCGCAACATCACAAACTAAGAAGATGATACGGGTATCGCAACATTGTATGGATCCGCTACTAGAACTAGGGGCTGGCGCACATGAACGAGTTGCGGCGCGGCACCGCAACGTTTGTACCGATTTGTACAGGGGCGCCGCGTTGCCGATTATGGCGGAGACACACCAGTCGGGTTGTCATTGAATACAAATTTTATGTCCTACCAACTTCGCCCTGCGGCTTCGCTCGCGTAGTTATTTTTTCAAGGTTGTTGAGCATCTACGTACAAAATTTAATTAAATTCGGTCCAGCCGTTCTGGCTTGAAAGCGCCCAAACACAGACGACGTTTCACTTTTTAACCCCCGAACAAAGAGACGGGTGTTATAAGTTTAGGGTGTGTGTCACTGTGTGTCTGTGTGTGTGGCATCGTATCTCCCAAACGAATGGACCGATAAAGATGCGGTTTTTTATGTTTCAATGCTGAGGTAATCTCTTTGCTATAAGGGGACCGATTTTGATGCGGTTTTTTATGTTTGAGAACTGATGTGATTGTGATGGTTCTTAGCTATATGGGTTGTTGAGAGAAGGGGGGGGGGGGGAGAGTTGAGTATCGTAGCTTCCAAACGAATAGACCGATTTAGCTGCGGTTTTTAATGTTTGAAAGCTGAGGTAATCAAGATGGTTCTTAGCTATAATGAAGGGGGGCGGGGTGAGGATCGTAGCTCCTAAACGAACGGACTGACTTTGATGCGAATTTTTATGTTCGAAAGCTGATGTGTTCGAGATGCTTCTTAGCTACGAGTATACTGGGGGGTAGACGGTTATTATACATTTTTAATTTTGTGCTTGTAGTTATTACAAGTAGAGATAAATGGTGTCAAAATTATGATCTGCCAACCAGCCCAGCGTACTTGTATTATGATCTGCCAACCAGCCCAGCGTACTTGTATTATGGAGGTTGATTCGCCGCAGCCAAGTTAAAAGTTAACGCAACAACTCTTCCTCCATTAGCCTACAAAAGGACAAGTTCATGTCGAACCTGCTGCCTACCCTGGAGTACTCCAAGATGGCGACCGCAGACTGCGTGATCGAGGCCGTGTTCGAGGACATCAGCGTGAAGCACAAGGTCATCAAGGAGCTGGAGGCCGTGGTTCCGAAGCACTGCATCATCGCGACCAACACCAGCGCCATACCGATCACTAAGATTGCGGCCGGCAGCAGCCGTCCCGATAAAGTTATTGGTAGGTCACTGCATACGTATCTGCAGGTTTTTAACCCCTGAACTCGCAAAACTATGTGAAGTGAGTGAGTGTGTGTGTCTGTCTGTGACATCGTAGCATACGAATGGGCCGATTTTGAGGCGTTTTTTTTAGTTTGAAAGCTGATGTGATCTAGATAGTTCTTAGCTATAATAGGGGAGGAGGGATGAGGATCGCAGCTCCCAAACGATGGACCTATTTTGAGGCGGTTATTTTCTGTTTAAAAGTAGATGAGATCGAGATGGTTTTTAACTACAATGGGGGCTCGGAGGTTATATAAGTATTTAATATGTGCTTGTTTACAATGTCTTTATTATGGTCATAGTCTTATAAGAAGCTATTTTATTGATTACATAGCCTTAGGCCATTATTTTCATGCCATCACTCCAGTAATGCACTACTTTGTACCCGTGGAGGCCGCGGCCGTGGACACTATAGTTCAATTTTGATAAAGGGATGGTTACCGTAGGGTATTATATATTTTTCTATCTATCAATGGTATGATTTACAGTATGGCGGCAATAAGCTACATATACTTTCTACGTTCATTTTTAATATGGATTTCCGCAAAGTAACGCCGGTGTCTATCAACTATAATAAATCAACCATTAAGAACAGACACGTAATTTTCCGACACCATCAAATAAAGAAAGTAATCCTATTAGCCACACATTCCAATAGTCCAGTATTTGCGATGCGAACCCGTGGACATGATGCAGCTGCTGGATACTGAATAAAATAATTAAAAACACTAAACTTACTTTAAGTCCATAAAATAAAGCGATCCTACGCTTGGAAAATGTGATTCTTAGCTCAATTTGCACAATCTCTAAAACTTCCTGTTAAAAAAACAAGCCATTTGCAAACTTTATGATTCTATTGGTCTCAATATCCTACTAAATAATCTGACCAGGAATGCACTACTTTTCGCCTATGGGCAAGATGCAGCCACAGTGTACCAATCAATCATTATACAAACACATTGCCTTCAACTCCACAAAATAAAGCAATACTATACTTGGGAAATGTGATTCGTAGTCCATTATTTAAATAATCTGTCCAGGAATGCACTACTTCTCGCCCGTGGACAAGATGCAGCTGCTGGAGATCATCCGCCACCCGGGCACCAGCGACGACACAGCGGCCGCCGCCGTCGCCGTGGGGCTCCGGCAGGGCAAGGTGGTGGTCACGGTGGGGGACGGGCCCGGGTTCTACACCACGCGCATTCTCTCTACTATGTTGAGCGAAGCTGTCAGGTTGGTAACTCATTCCAGGGTTCGCCAATATTCAGGGTCAAGACAGGTGGTTTACCATAATAATAATATAACAGTGTCCTCATTCTAATGTCATCCAGGTTCATTATTATATGTGTCTGACTGTAGCTTGTTATGCTTTAAAATGAATGAACTATTCGTAATGTTTGTCGCAGGCTGCTCCAAGAAGGCGTCGACCCCAAAGACCTCGACAAGATGACGAAGCAGTTCGGGTTCCCGGTGGGCGCTGCCACGCTGGCCGACGAGGTCGGCATCGACGTCGGAGCGCACATCGCCGTCGATTTGTCCAAGGTAACTATAGCATACCACAGGTTACTTTAGCGGAAAAAACCTGTTGAGATTTAGGGTCGATTGACCCCTGTTGAGGGAACTATTGGTGAATGGAGAATGAAAGAGTGGAATGTATTATATAGGTGTGGTATAATAAACAAAACATGTACAAATAGTTAATTTACGAGAACAATACGAAGGGGAGGCGGCGCCGGAGCCCTATATATGTGAGTGCCAGCGTTGTGTGGCGGCTGGTTGTCCCCTCTCGTCCCCGCACTGGCGGAGTAGCTGAGCTGATGCGTAGACACTTCATATCTTTTTAATAACGTCGATTTTTGTCACTATCTTTTTTCAACTAAAAAATAAAACATTTCATGAGATATCTTCAACATTAACCTCAAGTTTGTAAGACCAGACCTGTCTAACTATGACAAAAAAGAATAGCAGCGCCGTTGCTCCTAAAGCGACTCATTACTAAGTCGCATCAAAAAGCACTGAAATATCAGCTTTATTAGTGTTACGTACTTTATATTTTACAATGTTGAGTCGTAATGATGAGCGACGACATTTAATCGACGCTATTTTTATGATCTTTGATTTCTTAGATTTGTTTCCATCCCGAATAGCAGAATAACGATAAAAACTCTTTTTTCTAATAAATTTTAATACATTTTGTATGGATCGGCTTTTTTGATGATATCTCGGGAACGGGTTCACTGATTTCGATGAAATGAGGGGGCTTTGTGAAGGGAGTCGAGGGTTTTTGGTAGGTGTTTTAGAGGGGATGGGGAGGAAAGACGAAATTTGTACGCATGCTATGCCGCGAGTGCAGCTAGTTTGATATAAAATACGGTCGCAATAGTGTGTGTGTGTGTGTTAGTGGTTCAAAGTTAGTGTTTGCTTGTAGGCCTTCGGAGACCGCATCAGTGGCGGCAACCTGGGCATCATGCAGGACCTGGTGCAGGCCGGGTTCATGGGCAGGAAGTCCGGGAAGGGCTTCTACGTATACGAGAAGGGCTCCAAGAGCAGGGATGTCAACCAGGAAGCTATCAAGATCCTGAAGGAGAAGTACTCCCTGGAGCCGCGCGGTGCCAACACTGTGGAGGACAAGCAGTTGAGAATGGTGTCAAGGTAAGGAACTTTTATGACACATTAGTTCAGTTGGTAATGGCCCTGCCTGCTAAGCTAAGAGTACCAGGTTCGAATCCTGGCTGGAGCAATAATATGTGTTAAATGTTTGTTCTCGAGTCTTGGATGTTTGTGATGTGTGTCCATGCCAACCGTGACATAAGAAATCCTAGTTCGGGGGTGTGAGTGTGTGTGTGGGGGTGTGAGAAAATTATACTAGTGGCTCTGAGCTGTACTCGAAGACCTCGCGAGCACAATCTTTCTTGCCTACGATCTAGCGGTGCACAGTAGCGCCATCTAGTTACCTTATTGTGAAACTAATATTAATAACCAAGGTGCTCCATCAATCCCTACCTAGTAAGTGGCATCATAGTCATGGCTTATTCCACTGGGAGAAACCTAAAAGTGAGGAATTTACTGCATTTTGAGGAGCGATTCTGCTCTACACCGAAGATCCTCATCAGATCTTCACAATTTTTTTATGTGACCCTCTTTAAGTTACTACACCACGTTTTGTGCAGATCGGTTGAGAAATGCGACTTGTAGAGGAGAACAGCCGGACATCCGGGAACACGAAATATTTTTTTGCCCAAGCTGAAACAATTCATTTCATTTCAATATAGGTAAAACACAGCTGTGGCGGTCTCGGCTTATAATAAGACCCCTTCCAATCCTCCCGTGGATGGTCGTAAGAGGCGACTAAGGGAATACACACCGGTAGATGGGCAGCAGCTCCTAGTATATATTTGTAACACTGCGCAGCACTGCACTGCACTGCATATGATAGACACACCGCAAAGACGGCCCCAGTCCCCGGCGGCTCCGTTATTCCTGGCACCTGTAGCAGCCGCGGTAACGTCAGCTAAGAATCCCTGGCAGAGACCCAGCTACCAACCCCCACGATCTCTGGACCTGGCAACATACAACGCACGCACCTTGAGGACCGATGAGAAGTTTATAGAGCTAGAAGAAGTAGGAAGTAAGTTGCGCTGGGGTATTATAGGGTTATCAGAAGTCCGAAGAGAGGTAGAGGATACTATGACCCTCAATTCCGGCAACTTACTTTATTCCCGGTAAGGCGACCAGCAGTCTCAACACGGTATCGGGTTTATCGTGCACAAGTCCCTCGTCAACAACATTGTAAATATCGAAAACGAGCAGGGTGGCACACCTTATACTCAGAATTACCGAATGGTATTCGTTGAAGGTCATACCGGTATCCCCCCCCACACTCGCCCGGACGATAAAGTGGAGGCTATGTACGACGACATTTCTATTGCATTACATGCCCCGAAAACACACTTCACAGTGGTGATGGGGGACTTCAACGCACGGCTGGGCACGAGGAATGGCGATTAACTGAGAGTAGGGCAGTTTGGATTTGGACAGCGGAGCCAAGGGGGTCAGCGATTGGCCGATTTCATGGAGAAGGAGGGACTCTTTATGATGAACTCCTTTTTCAAGAAGCGCCCGTTCAGGAAATGGAAGTGGCTGCGCCCCGGCGGTCATAAGCACGAGATAGATTTCATTTTGATGACCATTAGGCATATATTCAATTATGTCTCTGTGATCAACAGGGTTAAGACCGGCAGTGATCACCGCATGGTAAGAGGCTCATTGAATATTAACGTAAAGCTGGAGAGGTCTCGTTTGATAAAATCTTCTCTTCGCCCAAGTCCTGCCGAAATCCAAAACCCCGAGAGTTTTCAGTTGGAACTTCAAAATCGCTTCCAAATCTTTACCGAATGCGATACAGTGGACGAACTAAACAACGGGCTGGTGGAAATTGTTCATGCGGTCGGGTCGGAGTTCAAAAATAGAACACAGAAACTATCTTAGCATACACTCTAATTTATAGCAGAACGAGTCGATATGAGGCTGCTGTCTTCAGTGGATATGTCGAGTTACAGCTTGCTTAATAAACAGATCTCCAAATCGATGCGACACGATTTGCGTTCTTATAATACTAATTGTATTAAGAACGCAATAGAGAACAAGAACAACGTGGAACGTGGTTTTGGAGAACAAGGGCTCCAAAGTGTTCGCAAGAGATCTGTCTATTGGGCAAAGCCTTTTGACGAAGCTGAAGTCCGACAGTGGCAGCATCGTTTCGTCGAAGCCAGAGATTTTGAGTGAGTTCGAGAAGTTCTAAGGGTAATTATAAATCTCATCGCGTAGTCCAACTAGCACGACTAGCGATGCAAGAGCCCGTTTGACCCGACATTATACCGAAGTTATCCCGGACGTCAGCCTATACGAGATCAGAATGGCTCTCAAACAGCTTAAGAACAAGAAGGCACCAGGGGTGGACGGAATAATGACAGAGCTACTGAAAGCGGGTGGAACACCGGTACTTACAAGTCCTTCAGAAGCTGTTTAACTCCGTACCGAGGGTACTACGCCAGAATACCCAGAATGCTGAACAATTATAGGCCCATTTCGCTGCTGAGCCACGTCTATAAGCTGTTTTCAAGAGTAGTTACAAACCGTCTCGCTCGTAGGTTTGACGACTTTCAGCCTCCCGAACAAGCTGGATTTCGGAAAGGCTTTAGCACCGTAGACCACATCCATACGCTCCGGCAGATTATACAGAAGACCGCAGAGTATAATCGGCCACTATGTCTAGCGTTTGTGGACTACGAGAAAGCCTTTGATTCAGTCGACACCGGGGCATTACAGCGGTGCCAGATTGACTACCGGTACATCGAAGTGTTGAAGTGTTTGCACAGCAAGACGACCATGACTAGGGCATCCATTTCGTAATTACGTAATTACGCAAAGATTTTAAACTTCTGACAAGTCCAACTGAAGGGATGAAATCCGTAATTACGTTAGTATAGGATTCTCTTATTTAGTAAAATATAATATGTATGATATAAATACATTATTGATGCATTAAAACACAAATTAGGACTTATTGGCAAGTTGGCAACATTATTCTAAACAGATGACATGACAACCCAGCCGATTTAAGTAACAATGTAATAAGAGTATAATAATTTATTTTGCAGATTTGTGAATGAGGCTGTATTGTCTTTAGAAGAGAAGATTCTGCACAGCCCTCTGGAAGGAGACGTCGGAGCCGTGTTCGGGCTCGGCTTCCCGCCGTTCACCGGTGGACCCTTCAGGTAAATATGGTTTAGTCTGATCCCCGTAATCTAGGTGCCCTTGAGCCGGTCGCCATTATATAAACTTTAGCGTGCGCCTTCTGCGTGACGCATTGCGGCGGAGCGCTCTAGCGCCCGCCCGGTGAAGCTCCCTAGCACCCGCCCGGTGAAGCTCTCTAGCACCCGCCCGGTGAAGCGGCAAAGGTCGGTACCCTACATAAAAAATGAATAAAAAAAGAAAAAAAAACCGCCCTTTTTTTTATTAAGTGTATATTGTTATTATTTTTTTTGTTTCATTTTCACTTTTTACGGTGGATGGAAAGAATGTGGAACCAACTGTCGCCATAGCTCAAATCGGCATTATTTGCCTGGACAGATTTGGATGTATGGGGTTTTTGTTTGAATCCTTACATCTTCCCGAGTAACATAGGCTATAAAAATATATTGAAAAGTTCGTTTTTTGGCAGGGCAGTATTGTTTTTTCTCTTACATTGATGTTATACTTGATTTAAACATGTTTTACTGATAAAATATGGATACTAAATTCTGCATATAAAAGTTATATTGGTGTTACTAAACATAATGACATCACACAACTTTCCTCGCAAATGTTATATCATCATCATATGCCCAAATCTAAGTTTAGGGTGTGTAGAAATTTTAGTTTTTTTAAATTTTAAAATTGTGCTTGTTCATTAGGGTCGGGGGTTATATAAATTTTAAATTTGAGCTAGTACATTAGGGTCAGAGGTTATATACATTTTAAAATTGTTCTTGTTTATTAACAGATGGGTGGACCAGTTTGGTGCTGATAACCTGGTCAAGAAAATGGAGGAGTACCAAGGCCTATACGGAGCGCCTTTCAAACCCGCTCAAACTCTCATTGACATGGCTAAGGACCCCAGCAAAAAGTTCCACAAGAACTAAATGTTTACACAACGCCTTATCGATTTTTGAAGTCTGTTAGTATCTCTTTGTTGCCGCTCAACTCGATCTGTGGCAACTCAACTCCTTTAGAGTTATCATACTAGTTTCTAAGTGTAAGTGAATCACATACTTACTTGTTTATAGTCCTAGTAATATAGAATGTAAGTGAAAAGATGATTATACGTGTTTCAGAGATTGGTTTACTAAATTATTACCTTTGTGATTGTATGAATATTGTAATCAGTGCTATGTAACTTTGTGAATACATATTTATTTTATAACAGATGTTTTCTTATACCTTGCTCTTAGAAGGGTGTTTGTTAATATTGTACTATAGTTGGGACCATATAAACCATATTCAATTGTACAATATTCGAGAGGGTATTGCAGTGGAACAGTTTGGTTAGTACTAATCAAAATAGTCAATATGGTAGAAAAAACAATTTAATCCAAAATAGAGTTCTCAAATAAGGGAAGTACATACAAGTACAGTAGTCGCAACGAATATTTGTGGTTGTGAAGTGAGGCTCTGTGAACGATTGAGCAGGTACTGCTGCGAGGATAAAATAGCATAAAGTAAGAGCGAGATAGATGATGCGAAAAACGTAAGCGAGTGAGCGAGGCAGTTATACAATGCTGTCTTCACCTTCAACATTGGCAGATAAATCAAAGAAGGATTCTATGATTTATCTATGACATTGCGATTGCGCATGGAAAATAGCAGCTTGCGCAACGACTTGCAAAAAAACTTCCGAGCCACAAAGTAGGCACAACGAATTTGCCTCGGATTTTAATTTTTGTCTGAGATCACAGAACTCTCCTAGATCGAGATCACTATAGAAATATCTGAGTGAGACCCAGTTCACCAAAGAATAATCATTTTATTAGTAAACTAGCTGCGCCCCGCGGCTTCACCTGCGTGAGGGATGATGATGAAAAGAATCTTATTTGAAAGTGTAGTATGATGATGATGTTTAAAAGTATCCTGTGTGTTATTCCAGGGTATAAGCTATCTCCATTCCAAATTTCATCAAAATCCGTTATGCCGTTTGAGAATGTGAACTATGATGATGATGATGATGGTGGTGGTGAAAGTATCCTATGTGTAATTCCAGGGTATAAGCTATCTCAATTCCAAATTTTATCAAAATACGTTCAGCTGTTTGAGAGTGAAGTATGATGATGATGATGGTGGTGATGAAAATTTTATATAACCCCCGACTCCCTCACCTCCCTATTATATCTCGATCACATCAGCTTTCAAACCGAAAAAACGCATCAAAATCACCCCCATTTTTTGTTGTTGTTGTTGTTGAATTTCAAAGTGCACATATTACAACTTGACTACCACAGCTCTTCTGCAGTGACATAAATCTACTATATAATTGCACATTTAAAACTTGTTTTAGTTGAAGATGACCAAATCCAGCAACCAGCAATAATTCACCAATGCACCTGACTACAATCCACTGCAGAACATGGGCCTCCCCGATGATAGGGGCGATTTACCATAATCACCACGTTTGGAGGCAGCGCGGTGACCGCAGTACATGTTGATACTTACAGAAAAATGCTGCTGCCCATTTTTCTGAATTCCCTATGCACTCACAGCACCGACGGGGTTAGAATGAGTGCACCTATTATGACGCTGCCCACATGGCAATTATTTTGTAAATTGTGACATAAATATGATTCTATGTTTCTACAAAGTATCTACTATTAAAATTAAAAATCAAATGATGTTTTATTTCTTTATTGTAATTTCAAACAATCAATGCACAAAGAGATTGCAGATAGGTAAGTAACTGACTCTTGGTCTTCCACACACAGGGACTCAACCTAGCGTACGAGCGGTAGCTTCCGGTAAGTCCAGTTTTAACACAGCTTCTAGCTGAATTCCCGGATATAGCTCGACCACCCGGCCTTCCCAGAGAAATAAAACATGACACATTGCATTACATAAAAACTACAGAGGGACCTCCCGTATCCTGTCGTCCCAGAGGTCTGGCGCCGCAGAAACTCGTTTCGGCCCAGAAAGAATTTGAGGAGATGGTACGATGTGGGACAGCTCGGCCGTCTAAAAGCGCATGGTCATCACCATTGCATATGGCAGAAAAAAAAGATAACGCCTGGCGTCCTTGCGGCGACTACCGCTCCCTGAACGCCAGGACCGTACCAGACCGTTACCCGGTTCGCCACATAAATGATTTCGCTCACAATCTTGCTGGCGCCAAGGTATTTAGTACTTTAGATCTTGTTAAGGCATACCATCAAATTCCTGTACACGAGGAGGATATTGCTAAAACAGCCATCGTTACTCCATTTGGTCTCTTTGAATTCCCGTACATGGCCTTTGGGCTGAGAAACGCTGGACAAACTTTCCAGCGTTTCATAGATGAGGTCACACGGGGCCTCGAATTTTGTTTCCCATACGTTGATGACATTCTCGTTTTCTCAAAAGACGAGAATACCCACCTGCATCATTTGCGCATTCTTTTCAAACGACTGCAGGACTATGGTTTAGTAAAAAACCCTTCTAAGTGTGTCTTAGGAGTTAGCGAAGTAGTTTTCTTGGGATATCATGTCAGCGGCGACGGTACTCGCCCCCCACAGGATCGCATCAAAGCTTTGCTGGATTTCCCACCACCTAAAACAGTACAAGGCATGCGCCGATTTCTTGGCATGCTTAACTACTACCGTAGATTTGTTCCTCGAGCTGCACAGTTTCAAGCTCCCTTAATTGATCCATTGGTATCAACTAACAGTAAGGGTGCAAAACCATTCCCATGGACACCCGAGCTGGTCCAGCAATTTGAGGCTTGTAAGAAAAGTCTTTCCAATGTAACACTGCTACAACACCCAATCAGTGACGCCAAGTTGGGCCTATTTACTGATGCGTCCGGCGTTCACATCGGATCCTGTTTGCAACAGATGGTTAATAATCAGTGGTTTCCCCTGTATTTTTTCAGCAAGAAGCTAACTCCACAACAAACACAGTGGCCAGCTTATTATAGAGAATTGCTAGCGGTGTACGAAAGTGTTCAACATTTTCGTTATATCCTAGAGGTACAGCACGCCACCATGTTTACAGATCATAAGCCTCTTTTGTATGCGTTCTTACAGCGTCGGGAAAAACTTCCACCCCCGCAACTAAATCAGCTGTCGTTCATCAGTCAATTTACTACCGACATCCAGTACATAAAAGGGGAAGATAACGTCATTGTTTACGCTATATCACGTATAGATATCGATGCAATATCCATGGAGCAAGATTATAAAGTCCTTGAAAAGGCACAGATCAGGAACTGAGCATTTTACTTAAAGGTGGATCTAGTCTGTCCCTGACTAAGATGAGCATACCAGGGATTAGTCCCTGGTATGCTCATCTTAGTCACTAACACTTGCGACATTTCTACGGGTAAGCCGCGTCCTTATTTGACCCCTTCCTTTCGCCGTGCTGCTTTTAACAAATTGCACAATCTAAGTCATCCTGGTGCACGAGCTACAACGCGTCTCGTTGTAGATCGTTTTGTTTGGCCTATAGTGAGAAAGGATTGCCGAGCCTGGTCTCGATCTTGTGAAGCGTGTCAGCGCAGCAAGGTTTCAAGACACAACTCAGCTCCCCTAGGTAAATTTGATTTACCATCTGGTCGTTTTTTGCATGTCCATATAGACATCATTGGTCCTCTGCCTGTTTGTAATGAATATGGTTATTGTTTGACGGCGATAGACAGAGTGTCTAGATGGCCTGAGGTGTGGCCCATGCGCTCTATTACAGCGGAGGAAGTAGCTGAAACTTTCACCAGAGAATGGATTCCTCGCTTTGGTCTGCCGCTATAACAACAGACCAGGGCGCTCAATTTGAGTCGGACCTGTTTCAGCGATTGTTGTTTCAATTTGCCAACAAGCGTATTAGAACCACTTCATACCACCCCTGTGCTAACGGGATGATTGAGAGGGTTCATCGCCAGCTTAAGGCAGCTTTGATGTGCCACAATGAATCTTGGGTAAGATCACTTCCGATGGTTCTCCTAAGAATGCGATCGGCATTTAAAGAGGATCTGGAAGCCACGGTCGCAGAACTGCTCTACGGTGAGCCTCTTAGACTCCCTGGAGAGTTACTAGTACCTTCTCCCGCATCGGAAAAAAATCCAAGACCCTGCTGATTTCGTCGTGCAACTGCGACACAAAATGACAACTTTACGGCCTCTACCAGCAACTCGACATGGGGATAAATCCTTCTTTATATTTAAAAATCTAGCAACCGCGTCGCACGTTTTTCTAAGAGACGATACCATACGAAGAGCACTGCAACCACCTTATACTGGCCCATATAAAGTACTTGAGCGTTCGCGTGATGGTAAAACTTTTACTCTTGACGTCAAAGGCAACAGGATGGTTGTGAGCATCGATAGGCTCAAACCAGCTTTCATTGATCATTTAGATCACCAATCGAACCAAGCTGAGCAATTGCCTGTTTCACCTCCATGTCCAGCTGCTCAAGGTTACTTGTTACCAGAACCTTCGAAAAAGCAAAAGCCGGCCCAGCAGAACTCGCCAGTAAAACAGCCATATACCACACGCTCTGGCAGACGCGTCAGGTTTAAGAATTTTGACTAGTTAAGTTCTTAGTGTTTTAAATTCAGTATAACAAGTGTAAAGATATAGTTATTATGACTTGTTAGGTTTTTTTTATAGTAACTAAAAGTTTAGTTTTTACTGTATGACTTGTAAATTTTTATAGATAATAATTTAGTATATATTCAGTGTAAACTTAATAAGTTGGCCTGGGTTTTTGCTCTCCGTAGGGGGGTGGTGTGGCGACATTACTAGCATGCCAACGGGCGCGCTAATGTCCCATCACTAAAATAGTAGTTTAGTCATTAGTGTCATTACGGCTTTTGGTTCTGGTCGTGTATCAAAGATTATTGTAAATAAATTAATATGAACGTAGTTTGTGATACGGAATAAACGGCTTTTCTCCGTGAATATTAAAGTTTGATTTTTACGAGCCTGCGTTCAACTCGGGGAGTTAAAGCTCCCGCAAGTTTACATAAGTATGTACTTTATCGTTAAGCACACGGCGCACGACTCATCGAGCGCCGCGCGCTTGACACTCTACTGAATGAACCCCAATATTACGGCCCCGAAGTTTAGGTATAATATTTGTACTTGTTGCGGAGTGCGACCGCCCTGCGGCCCGATTACAGAACTTGGCTTCAATCAGATTGTCACTTTTTTCATAGCAAAATCGACTCTATCGCAAAGCATTATTGAATTTGACGGCTTGAAACCGTCATGATCAACATTACGTAATCGCACTGCAGATGTAGGTAATATAGGTACTATATAACACTATGGGTCGTTCGTTTTGAAGCAAATGGCGAAAATAACTGTTAAAAACGATAAATATGATCTCATTTGGGGTTCGCCTTGGACATTTGTGGGCGAAATTAGCGTTCTGAACGTTTTCCATCACCGTTCGTTTTGCAAGTTTCGATGTCATGTTGAGATAGGAAAATCGTCTTTATTTTCCTAAGGATAGGGTCGTTTTTCATTCAGTTTGGGAAGGATCGGTAAGGTCAAAAGTTTCAAAAATTACAAAAGTGTGAAAGAAAACGGCTTGTTAAAAATGTACATTTCGAAACAGCCCACAAGTCTCACAACGCCATCTCATGAAATCTCATCATCTCGAACGCAGGGTTTGTTAGTCAACGAACGGTCAGAACAGAAAGAATCAAAGAACCAACAAACAATTATTTGAAGTGTCAATGAAAATAAGGTTGGTGCTCCCAAAGACTGGTGCCTCGTGATTATTACGGTGATTGGCGCTCTAAATACATCTTAATTCCTGCTATCAAATCAAAGCATAGCTAGCTAATGTGTTACCGCACAAGTAATTTATAATAAGTTCTACCCCATAGCAGCTACCTATCATGTACATAATTTAATAATATTATTCTTTTCAGAATCACGTTCCTGACAAATAAAATAAGAGGATACTCAATGCATTTATTTCCTGAAGGAAATTCAAAATACTTATTTGCAATAAAATTAATTAAATATGTTGATAAAGGTGGAAAGTATCAGCAATAAAGCTTTGAAGAGAATAGTTGAGCACTGCGTTTACCTATTGTTAGTATTGTTTCTCATACCAGCATTTTTTTACTTTGAACTCTTTGTTGTTCTGCCTGCTGTTGTGCAAGAATGGACAGTGCCATATTTTATACATTTATTTATTGGACACTTTATTTTACTTAACATTGTTGGTAATATGATATATGGCATGTTTACAAATACTAGTATTAAAGGTAGAGTCTTAGATAGCCATGGAAAGTCAGATTGGACTTATTGCACAGTCTGTGAATGCTACCGCCCACCTCGTGCATGGCACTGCCCCACCTGTGATATTTGCATATTAAAACGAGACCACCATTGTACATTCTTTGCTTGTTGTGTAGGATATTTCAATCACAGATATTTCATGCTATTTACTTTATATGTATTTGTTGGAATGGTATACGCATTTTACTACAATGTGCAGTTTTTATCCCAATTTATAACATGGAATCATGGGCTAGTTTTAATTAAATTTATTTTTCCTCTTGCTAGTTTTGTGATTGACGCTGGCGCTGAGACACTTTATGTGTTCTTAGTTGTTATAAATCTGATTGTAGGATTATTTACAGGCTTTTTGTTTTTTTATCACTTCAATAATGTTTTAAAAGGCACAATAGTGTATGAGAAAAACAGTAACAATAAAGATTATGTGCATGACAAAGGCTGGAAGCAAAACTTAATAGAAGTGTTTGGTGAGCGTTGGTACTTAACTTGGATTTTGCCTTTTATCCACAGTCCTTTGCCAGGTAATGGAATGGAGTGGAGTTTTGACTATAAGCAGGAATGATATACATATAAATAATGCAGAATAATGTGCCTTCTAATCTTTCGCAATATGTACATTAATGTGGAGATGTGATATTAAATAATGTTACTTAAACTCGTTTATCCCGTGATACTACTGCTTGCCACTACCTGTAGTGCTACAAGAGTATTCTCTCCTGTGACAACTGGTAGTGCAATGTGGTAAAAATAGCTAGGTAATAATTTGTGAAATGTTTGTACTTACCAAATATTATTATACTCATTATACATGTACACTATTGAAATCTTTTTGTAAAACTCCTTGTATTGTCTTAAACAATGCTGTAGGTATTACATGTTAGGCATATTGTAATATAAACACATTTCCACTTGATAATGTGAAAAAGTACCCATGCATTTAGACAGGGTTGTTTGGGTTGAACATGAGGGTTGAATTTCAAATTGTTAAAGATTTAAGCTGTTGTATTTATAGTGAACAGCCCTCTATGTATATTAACCTGTTGCATACTGAGAAGAATATCAATCAGCTCTTATATTGTTATTCTGTTTTTATTATAAAAATGCACGGTACTGGACAGATTACATACTATGATCATACCAACTTATGTACTAGGAAGTAAGTTCGATAAAAATAATTATATTAATAACAGACTTTTGTCATTAATGTTGTGTAATGTGGAGGAAATTAGTAATTTGTTGCAAAAATATTTTGTACTGTAAGTGCAACAAAGGTAATAAGGCACAAATGTATGTTTTAAATGTTATATTTTATAGTTTAAAATAAAAATGTATGTCTGATAATAATATAATTTCTATTTACAATATAATTAATCAGATTGTCATTTTAACTGTCTATGGAATGTTAGTATTTGGCAGTATTTGCGCTAAGTATTTGCTGCGTATCCTTTCGGACTGTTCTAGTGCATGATCTCGATGTGGGCTCTGATCTTGTGCAGATTCTGTGAGGTTCCTCGAATCTACCTCTTCTTGGTCAGTGTAATCCTCATTGTCCAGTAGGTTAGCAGTTTCGTCTTGTTGTATCATACTCTTGTGCCTGAAATTAGAAGACAATTAGTATTTTTATTAAATGTATTTACTAGAAAACTTCATTATAAGTAATGTTGTTTGCTTGCTTGTCGAATAAGGCAGTGCTGGCCTCTGGTGTCAGAGTTTGTCAGTCCGCCCTAGAGCCTCTGACATAAGTAATGTTCATTTATGTTTTTCCAAACTTTATATAATAATTTAGTTAGTATCAAGATTTAGCATTTGCCATACTTACAGTTTCATAGAATCCCTCAAACTTGGCGACAAATTGAGCACCCCATTATTGGCTGAATCCATAACGTATATCAGTATAGCCGCAACAAGTGATACTAAAAACAAATAAATACATTAGAATAATATTCACAAATCTGGCTAAAATATTATCCGTAAAAAAAACTGAACTTACTGAACAGGCAAGCCAAGAAAAACATTTCCAGCATCAAATATCCGAATTTGTCAACAATCACTCCAGCTAGTATAAGAACTGTTGCCAATCCCAAATTCTGCACAGCTTGGCAACTGAAATAAGATTTAACTTAATGTTAACAAGAAATCACAAGCATAGATAGTCAAAGTTGACAAGTGTTAGATAACTCTTTATTGCATGTGGTACTTGCACCTAAAATATAGTGAAATGCAACAGGCGGTCTTATCGCTAAAAAGCGATCACTTCCAGATGATGGAGGGCAAAACAAAATAGTGTAGTGTTTGCTATGGTCCATTCAAAACAGGAAGGCACTTAGAACCGGACACATTTGTTAATATCGCTATCAAAATAAATAACTAGCTTAAAAGTTAAAAAAACACGCCTGCCCTGCCAAAAAAGAGCTTTTGCCAATAAATTATATACTGATGGAATGTGCTTGTCAAGACCTTCAATTTGATACCCATATTGTAAATTTCGAGGATTTTTCTTTTTTTAGAGTTTGAAAATGGTGCCATACTGCCAATATATTGAATGTTTTCAGAAAAAAATATAGGCTATGTTACTCGGAAGATTGTAAGGATTCTAACGATACTCCATAGGTCTAAATCTGTTCAGGCATTTAAAAGTTATGGTGGAATAAATAAACTCGCATACAAACATACATTAATGCTAAAACCATAACACTCTTTTTTTGGGTAGTCGTGTAAAAATGAAGTCGTCTGTGTATCTTTAACATGTTGGAGGAGTAGTATTCGAGTGCAGGGCACATCTAATAGTCCTATGAAATAGAGACAAGTATGCATTCAGCTTAGCCAACTTCATTAGTCATAAATAAAACAGATTTGTTCCAACGATTGGTGATAAACAGTCATTTTATACATTCCTACCATAGACAACTGCATATTACTCCGTACTCTAGACAGGCTTTTGACGAACGTCGGAATGAGAGCATTTGATTATTGTCATTTTGGCGCTGATAGCAGTAGTTTGGCAGTAGTGAGCGTCCACGGAACTAACATACTTCTACTATTATTTATTCTGTGACTTACACTGTGACTGTGTTAGGAGATGAGACAATGTAAATTTTAGTTCCATGGACGCTCGGTGGCGGCTCTTTGAATCGGCACAAACGAAAGTACGGCAAAGCAAATCCATATAGATCAGTGATTCCTACTAATAACAACACTGATATATTCTTATCGGGAACTAGTGAACGAGGTAAATAGTAGGAATGAAGAGGAAATATCTGAACCAAGCGAAATTGATAGGAATTTGAAAATTATATCTAGGTACCAAGTAAACTTGGTATGCGGGCTCTATTCCGCTATTAGGCCCGATGTCGGGCCTTTTTGCGTTATGGGTGGTGCTGCTTGTCATCCTAGGTGATTTTACCCAATCACAATCATCATCAAAATCGGGGGTTCGTATTCCTCACTTTCTTCCTCCAAATCTCAACCGAATGAAATAAAAATTACTCCACCTATGCAATGAATTTATTCTGTCTGTATGTCTTGTTTTCAATAATTATTTTTACTATCGAACAGCGCACGTCTGAAGACGATATAAAGGTAAAGGAATAGTATATTTATCAAAAACATACAGACATAGTGATTGTATGATTGATCTTATGAAAAAATACCCGGTAGGAAACATGGAAATTATGTTTGTGTGGAAAATTTGATTCAGATAGTTATACCCTCCTAAGTAAAGAAAAAAATACTTACATTCCATAAGCAGTACCAAGTTGGTTTTCTGGGACAATCAGAGCCACCAGTGGCCACAAGCCGCTAGCCAGTAGAGAGTAAGATATTCCTAATGAGATCTGAAATAGTAATATAGAATTTAAATGACCAACAAACAAATACAATTATTTACAAAAAAAACTGTTAATAGGTATAATGTATAAGGAAACCCATGCTTTTGTAGTTCTGGTTTATGTATTTTCCTTGATGTGTGATAAAAAGTTGCTGTATATAGGTACCTACCAAAAAATATGAATATAATATGTTGTTATCGGCATTTTTGGTGTTTGTTTCTACACCAAATATTAACGACTAGCTGTGCCCGCGGCTTTGTACGCGTTGACATTTATCTAGGTACTGTAAGTGCTATTCCAGGACCTAAATACCAATATACCAATATTTGAACAAAATAACTTCAGCCGTTAAAAATATTTTTATCAATTGTTCGGCTTCTACTCATCGGATTGAGATACCAAATACCTCAGATATTAAAACGAACCCTAAGCTATCCAACAGTGGAAACTGCATCGCAAAAGTCTAGTAGTTTTTACGTGAAGCGCGAACTAACATAGAGACAAACAGACAAAAACGATATAAAAAGAAAGTTGTTCAGTAGCTTATTTTAAGTACACTAGACCATACTTTTAAATTATCTTCTTGGTACAGACTTTTTCGTTCCTATCACTTTATTAAAAGTATAGATATCGCAAAATTCTAACATGGCTTGATTATGAGGAAAGTACTGTAATAAACTCACCACGCCAATATAAGGATTGTAAAAAGTGAACGCCAGCATGAAGTGAGCCCCGATAGTCGTAATGATGCTTATAATGACCCACATAACGTTCCTTCCGGTTTTGTCAATTAGGATTCCAAAGAAGGGGCTCAGAGCTGCAGACAGTAAGTACACCATAGAGTTTACGTTGTTGGCATCTTGCGGGCTGAAGTCAAATTTGCGCTCGTAGAACAATCTGAAATAAAATTATTTTTTCTTATTTTATTTTTAAGCTTTAACTTCATCTATGTATGTATATATGAATTTTGTCTGTCCTGGAATCTTGCAATTCGAATTTCGAGCACTTCCCAATTACCTATCCGGCTGAAACTTTCAGGGTAGCTCACAAACCGATGCACACAAAAAAACTTAAAACGTTAACAGTGAAAAATACAAAAGGATAAGAAGAAAAAAAAATATAAATAGGAAAAGAAAGACTTAAAAAATAAAATGCAACAATAAAAAGAACTAAAGTTTTTTTTTTTTTTTTTTTTAATTATACTTATTATGATTTATTTACATACCCACGAAATCGAAATAATGAAGTTCAAATACTTAGATTATATGCACCAGCAGAGATAAAAGTATCTATGTGAAACCTTGGCAACTAAACATTACATAAAATTGACTGCAATACTTGCTTCATAGTGTTTGGGTCAACAAGACATACGTTCAAAAACTAAAACCCGGCTACGGAGGGGTCAGAACAAACCTATGACTTGCGATGAAGACGAATCGATTGATTCGTCGCTTATCAAAATCGGACCAAGTTTTTAGTTTGAACACATAACCCTTGTCGGGTAAAAAAAGCATAGATCACTTTTGCGATGAAGACGAATCGATTGATACCTTGCTTGACAAAATCGAACCAATAGGGGCGAAGCTATGGTGGAACGTCCACATACATACATAGACTGTTACACTCATTACCCTCCCCTTGCTTCGCCGTAGTCGGGTAAAAATGACCCTGCCCTGGGTACAAATCAGCCCATTCCCAGAAAGTCAAATTCCTATAATGTCCTTTTAGGCTTCAATCACTGTGAGAGCGGGGCGGAGAGAGGAATCCGCCCGCGGATATAGTAATCATATAGTTTCCTTTCTGTACGAACATTGTTACTCGTAGATTGGAGGGCACACGGAAAACGCGGCGGGACGAGGAGACCGCCCATCGTCCACTAAACCGCCCCCGCTACCCGCCCCACGCCCATAGTGTTTGAGCCCTTACTGCAGGGGATAGATGCATGGTTTCATTAACGAAGGGACTTTTTAAATCTAATCGGCTCAAATTTGGTGAGCAAGAAAGCATGGGAAAGTCTACAAAAGACGCAAATTAATTGTGTCAGGCTAAGAATACTTACTTTCCTAAAGCTATAAACGGGAATATGGCTAAATAATAAGCCACGCAGATTACGGAGACCAGCCAGAAGACCGACTTGAAATGCCGTATGTCCGACAAGTGGAACGGCTCGTCGTTCGCGTGTTCCTCCTGGCGGGCCAAGATTTTCTCGGCTCTGTGATCCATCCAGCCGAGAATCAATCCGCAAATTAGAGATCCAAGACATGTCAGCGACGCTGAAAAAGAAAATCAAATTATATGCAGTTTAGAATACAATTAACTCCTAACGTCTTTTTTAGTTACCTACACTACCAACTATGCGGAATTGTTATGGGTAATTGACTAAAGTAATTGTAATTGACTCGCGGCTTCACCCGCCTGTTCATTTTTAGTTACCTACACTACCAACTATGCGGAATTGTTATGGGTAATTGACAAAAGTAATTGTAATTGACTC
This sequence comes from Alsophila aescularia, assembly GCA_946251855.1. Taxonomy (NCBI): domain Eukaryota; kingdom Metazoa; phylum Arthropoda; class Insecta; order Lepidoptera; family Geometridae; genus Alsophila; species Alsophila aescularia. The sequence goes on from OX276375.1 coordinate 56,146,406, forward strand.
GCGGCTTCACCCGCTTGTTCATTTTTAGTTACCTACACTACCAACTATGCGGAATTGTTATGGGTAATTGACAAAAGTAATTGTAATTGACTCGCGGCTTCACCCGCCTGTTCATTTTTAGTTACCTAGACTACCAACTATGCGGAATTGTTATGGGTAATTGACAAAAGTAATTGTAATTGACTCGCGGCTTCACCCGCCTGTTCATTTTTAGTTACCTAGACTACCAACTATGCGGAATTGTTATGGGTAATTGACAAAAGTAATTGTAATTGACTCGCGGCTTCACCCGCCTGTTCATTTTTAGTTACATACACTACCAACTATGCGGAATTGTTATAGGTAATTGACAAAAGTAATTGTAATTGACTCGCGGCTTCACCCGCTTGTTCATTTTTAGTTACCTACACTACCAACTATGCGGAATTGTTATGGGTAATTGACAAAAGTAATTGTAATTGACTCGCGGCTTCACCCGCCTGTTCATTTTTAGTTACCTACACTACCAACTATGCGGAATTGTTATGGGTAATTGACAAAAGTAATTGTAATTGACTCGCGGCTTCACCCGCCTGTTCATTTTTCTATGTTAAAGTATTTTTATAAGGTTTCAGTACAATTTACCTAACCAAAACCACTGGCCTTCAAAACTAAGTACCACAGTTTTAAAATTTATTGTTTTTACTAAATTGCTTGGCCCCTACTCATCGGATTGGATACCAAGTGCACCAGTTTTTAAGTCAAAACCTAAGCCATCTAACAGTGAAAATCGCATTGCAATCGGAAACTTAGTAGTTACCATACTTTTAAAATTAATAGAAATAGTTTTTTTGTTAAATTGCTTGGCTCCTACTCATCTGATTGAGATACCAATAACACTAACTTTTATTTAAAAACCTACGCTATTCAACAGTAAAAATCGCATCGGAATCGTTTCAGTAGTTTTAACTTGGTGCGTGAACAGACAGTAATTAAAAATGTGATACTAAGTTTTGTATAGGTCTGTGTATAATATATACCACCTAAAAATGTGTTCAGCCGTCACATCGTTTTTCACGAATGCTCGGCTTCTCCTCTTAGCATTTTGATGCAAAATACATTAGAATAAGTCAATTCATAAGTTATCTAACAGAGAAACCCGCATTTCAATCAGTACATGAGAAAACAAAAAAATAATCATATTTAATTTGTGCATGGTTATATTTACGTTATATACATTTTTAATTTGTGCATGTAGTATGCATTGATGTTGTTTTGCTGAACAAAAAGGCCATTATTGAATTTGAATACTAACCAAAGAACAGTGTGACGCCCAGTCTCTCATGGCCACCATAGTATATGGCCACCCATCTGTATATAGGTTCCATCACCCAGAAGTTGACCGTGCTGCCAAATCTGGAGAAAGATAGCTGCAGCCCAAACACCATGTTGAGCTCCTTGCCTTTGAACCACAGCACGACGTAGTTGTTCACCGCCACTTGTAAAGATTCACCTCCAATTCTGTAATAAAACACGACAAAGTTCAAAAACTAAAACCTGACTACGGTCGGGTAAAAATTAGCCTATGACACTCTTGCGATGAAGACGAATCGATTGATTTCAAAATCGAACCAAGTTTTAAGTTTGCACACATATCCCTTCCTTTGCTTTGCCGTAGTCAGATAAAAAAATATACTTATATGACATTCTATAAATGAACACAAATCGATTGACACCTCGCTTGTCAAAATCAGACCAAGTTTTTAGTTTGAACACATAACCTTACTTTGCCTTGCCGTAGTCGGCTAAAAAAATATAGCCTATGACACTATACCTGAAGACGAAACGATTGACACCTCGCTTGTCAAAATCGAACCAATAGGGGCGACGCTATGGTGGGACATCCACATAACCACATACATAGATAGATACATACATAGTTAAACTCATTACCCTTCCCTTGCTTTGCTGTAGTCGGGTAACAAAGAGAAAAATAAATGGGAAAGTTCTTGCCTCCTACAAAATGTATTGAACGTACAACACTATTGTGATGCCTCATTAAAAATCAAGCCATAAGACTATTAAGTCATTTAACGCTAAGTAGAGTACGAGTAAACTAAGAATGTAATAACATGAGTAAAAGATCCACCATCAGGTCCATCTGGAGCTACTTCTGGTTATCTGGTTACTTCTAATCTATACTATAATAATATTATAATGGGGTAAAGTTTATGAGGTTGTAGGGAGTAATCTCTGGATCTACTGAACCGATTTTGAAAATTATTTTACGAATAGAAAGCCACGTTATTTGTGAGTGTCATAGGGTATACATAAAATGACCACACGTGCGAAGCCGCGGGCATCAGCTATCAAACAATATTTATGATTCCTTAATTTTGGAATCGTTTTGTATATATTAGTTTCGAAAACATCTTCCGATATGTAAAGCCGGTTATCGCTGAAAAACAAGGAAGGTGAAGGTGAAGGTTCATCGAAGGTGCTAAAAACCGAAAACAAAACTAAACTGAGGCATAAAAAGTAAGAATGATTGCTAACTAACTTTAAATCTTTATGGATCCTAAATGGTCATTCGAAATGAAAACTTATAAGAAAAACTTAAAGATGATTTTCAAATACAGTAGGCGCAGTGAAAGTATGTGTCTCGGAAGTTGTCTACTAGTCGTTGCGCAAACTACTATTTTTCAGGCGCAATCCGAATGTTGAAGGTGAAGACAGCATTGTATAACTGCCTCGCTCACTCGCTTACGTTTTTCGCATATTCTATCTCGCTTTTACTTTATGCTATTTTATCCCCACAGCAGTACCAGCGCAATCGTCACAGAGCCTTACTTCACAAACATATAAATTGGTTGCGACTACTTATACCTATTCAATGATACCCCACTTAACATAGTTCGTAGACATTTTTTTCTTTTTCACTTTTTGTCGTCTGGTTGTCGCTATATTGAATTTTGATTACTGTCATGACTTTAGTGACCTCGTAAGATTGAGTCGATTGACGTAAGAATCATCAAAATCGGCCCACGCGTTTGGCATGGGCACTTACATATATAGGCTGATAAACACATTACCCTCCGCTCAGTCGGATAAATAGGTATTAAGCAAGCACAAATTAAAAAAATATATATAACCCCCGACCCCCCATTAAAGCTAAGAACCATCTCGAGCACATCAGCTTTAAATCAGAAAAAAAAAGCATCAAAATAGGTCCATTCGTTTGGGACCTTCGATTCTCACCCAAATATTATAGCTAAGACCCATTTCGTTTACCCCTGCTTTCAAACATAAAAAACCGCAGCTAAATCGGTGCATTCGTTTGGAAGCTACGATTCTCACCCACATTTTCTCACCTACCCCCCCCTCTCCATCTCCCATATATCTAACTAAGAACCATCTCACCACGCAGCTTTCAAACACAAAAAAAAACGCGTCAAAATCGGTCTATTCGTTTGAGAGCTGATGCCACAGCAGTCACGCGCGCGCACACACACACACGCACACACACACACACACACACACACACACACACACACACACACACACAGTGAAAAACACCCTAAACTTATAACACCCGTCTCTTTATTCAGGGGTTAATAAAAAGGGGCATAGACAGGCGCTTTCCGTTGATAATGAGCAATAGGTACATACCCAAACACAAATCTGCCAAGTATCATCAGCCAGAATGCATTGATATAAACACCGAAAGCAAATATTACCGCTCCAATTAATACAATTGTCATGTATATTATAGTTCCGAGCCTCACTCCGAAATATCTGTAATAAAAAATAACAATGTTAGATGTAGTTGGTACCTTTAGAAATTTAGATCTATACTTACTACCAAAAAGCGTGTACAAAGAAGATAATAAAATAAATGTGTAGTAATGGAGGGTAACCCGAACTTCTATGATCTTTGCCCGAACATACTCTCTATTTATGATAGGGTACCAAAACAACACCATTTCACTAAACACTAAGATGCAACTACATGAGGACCCAAGTGATAGGTGGAACACTCACGAAGTTAGAATCTACACAGATGTTTCCAAAATGGAAGCAGGCACGGGAGCGAGTACGTACTCGGAAGATTTGAATATTCATATAACAACAGCAGTGTTCCCACAACCAAGGGCGTATTTTAAGATTTGCCGGCCCGGGCCTATTATTATTATTATTTAATACTTTATGCACAAAAACAGTGTACAGAGGAGGACTTAATGCTAAGACAGCATTTTCTGCCAGTCATCCTGGTTGTGCAAGAAAGATGTGTATAGGCGTGCACTCGAGATATGGACAGTAAAATGAAAATAAAGAGCATGAGCATTGCAGCCCTTTAATTTATAGAAAAAATACCGGACTAGTGCGATTTGAATGCGCTTGGAGAGAGTTTCGTGCGATGAATATTTATCTCACAATATTTGTACTATTATTTATTCTGTGACAATATTGAGAGATTTACCCTAGGTATTATTTTAAGCCCATACACATCTTATTATTTAAAATTTTACTCTTAGTAGTTACACGTGTTTGGTCACGGAAATCAGTCCAGTAGATTCGGAGTAAATTGGCTGTGACAGACGGACATACATACAGACGAGTGATACTATATAAGGGTTCCGTGTTTTTTTCATTCGGACGTAAGGCACCCTAAAAAATGAAACTCTTTTAAAAATGAAAAAAGCCCAAACTACTGAACCGATTACGATGCAGTTCACTGTTGGATTACTGGTTGGACGTTGGTTGGCTTAGGGTTTGACTTAAAAACTGGGGTACTTGGTATCTCAATCCGAGGAGTTGAAGACGCGCAATCGATAAAAATATTTTTGACGGCTGAAGGAATTTTGATCAAATGTTGGTATATTGGTATTTTAGGCCCTGGAATAGCACATAGAGTTTAACCTAGAAATATGACCACACGAGCGAAGCCGCGGGCATCAGCTAGTTTATCATAAAGCGCGGGCATAGCGATCGCGAAAATATTAAAGTAAGATTTGTATTAGTGTTAGAGTAAACATTTAACATGATTTCGAATCATATGAATATACTTAATGACTGCATAAACCTAAATAAACGCGAGCGAAGCGATTGCATTTTTTTAGTAAATTTCGGACTAGTCAAGTCAAAAAGCAATAAAATTAAAGATAGGTTACAAATTACGATCATGAAAGGCGCCAAAAGATGAGTGCAAGAGGCGGCTAGAGGCAGCTTCCACTGCCCCCTTGCAGCCTGCCACCCCGGGCCATGGCCCTTTTGGCCCAAGGTTAAAGACGCCTCTGCCCACAACTCTATTTTCCAAGCGGAATGTGTGGTTATAATCCGGGCAGCAACAGCGATACTGCGCATGAAGGTAACTGACTATAAAATCAGAATTCTCTCCGACAGCGCCGCAGTCTTAAAAGCATTTCAAAGGTATGAACATTCCTCGGGGCTAACTATCCAATGTCACCATCTTCTGGAGGAGGTCAGTAAAAACGGATAAAGGGACACAGCGGATCCAGAGGGAACGCTGCAGCTGATGAACTGGCAAGGAGAGGTTCGGGCATGCGCCCTGTAGGACCGGAACCAATGATTTCATTGCCTTTCAGTCAAATTCGAGCCAGAGCCCGTCAAAGAACAAACAAATTACACCAAGAACTATGGGCAAGTATAAACGATTGTAGATAGTCAAGTGGTGGGAATTATCATTGGTCATTGTCCTCTTAACAAACACCTTCACAGAATAAGTATCACAGACAGCCCCTTGTGCAGAGGATGCATGGAGACAGAATAAACGGCCACGCATGTTCTCCTCGAGTGCATGCATAAGCGTGGCGCCATAAAGGGAACAGTTCCTGGGAACATCTTCAATGCTGTGCCAGAATTCGTGAGCTGCTGGCCTTCCTGAGATTGAACTAGCTGTCGCCGCCAGTATCACGCAAAATAAGATGATGATCGGCCTAACAAAGCAAAAAATAATTTAAAAAAAAAAACGGAAAAGATGCCCGAACACCAAGTACCAAGTATCGCCTAAGATACTTTTTGGGCTGGCTATAGAACGCGCGCGTGCCGCGCCAGCGGCCGGCGAGCGCCGAAGTTAACTTACGACAACAACTTAACAACTTACGGTTTTTGTAACGACAGTTTCAAATAAAGAGCCTAAATCGGCTGTTTGTCTGCGACCAAACAGATGTAAAAGATGTTTTTTTTTTTTTTTTACGGACTAGGCAATCGTTTGACCACGATCTCACCTGATGGAAAGCGATGATGTGGTCGAAGGTGGTGGTGGTGGTGGCGATGGTGTGGTGTGATGTGATGAAGATGTTTTAATAAAATTAAAACTGAAATATCTCATAAACTAAGAGTCGCCGCGCGGGGGTAACGGGAGGTAGCCCTCCCTCCCCCTCCCACCCAAAACCTGGCCCCCGATTATATTTTTCCCTACTTTTCTCCCAGAAAAATATCTACGCGGGCAAAGCCGGGACAGCTAGTTCACAATAATTATATTGTACTGCTGTAAAGAAGTTTCTTGTTGAAAAAGGCCTGTTTCAATAAAGTGGCTGATAATAATAACCGACTGGAGAAGAAAAATTGTAAGTTTGATTCAATGTTTTAGTATGTCTTTATCAGATTCATCATTATTGTACTAAGTAGACAGGCAAAACCAGGTCACATGCTTAATTTATGTAACTAAATAGAGTCCAAACAGGCAGGGTCACAGATATCTCTGTAAATAAATAATGTGTAATTAGATACATGCATTAGCTCCACAGATGACAATGTGTGTGTAATTTATCTAAGTAGGTATTATTTAGTTAACTGGGAGTTCATGAGTCATAGGAAACTGATTCCATGTTATTGTTATTACCATGTTCTGTATGGATGTAACTCATTTGCATCACAATACTCGCAATAATTTGTAACATGTTTGAAGATTTTGGCATAGTTGTCCATACAATTTTGGCATACTTAGTTGTCCATACAACTTTTTTTTAAACTAGCGTTTACTACCCTTGTTTGGGTACTTGTATATGGATAGAAGATAGCTAAGTATCTCTACGTCTAATTATAACTATAAGATACTTTACAGCATTACTAACTGCGCCCGCATGGACATTTTCTTGGGATAAAAGTACCTACAGGGTACGTAGTATCTAGTACCTACGGAACGATGATTATCATAACAGCCAAAGAATTTCATTGTAAATAGGCAAAATAATAGCACTCTTACAAGTCAAAATTAACATCTCATGAACAAAGAGAAATACATAAAATATTATAAAAAGATCAAATCAATAAAATTTAGGTAAATTAAGTATGCTTTGTGTTTGAAAAGGAAATTTCTCTTTCATGTGCCAACAGAGTTAAATCTCACACTGGAAAAGGAAAAACCCTTCTGACTCTACCGGTGCATCGAAAATACGCCCATTAGAGAAGAGAGCATTAAGAAACTCTAAATATTTTCTGTCATTTTTTCATCTTTATATATTTTACAAATATCACAAATTATAAAAAAATGAGATATTTATAATGAAATTATCATGATAAATATAGGTTGATAATTATCTTTCCTAAATATAATTGAAAATATTTAATTCGCAATTCTTCAAATTGTCGTATGAAACGACTGTGTGTAAAGGAACGCTCGCGCTATTTTCTTCTATAGCTAAAGGGCCCTCTTCACTATCCCTGACTATAGACGATTACAGGCGAGCATGATCGTGTGGAGGGCTTACCCGCTTGTAGTCGCCGATGATCGTCTATAACTATAATCGCCATAGTGATCGCGGCTATCGGTGACTTGTCGGTTTTTCGGGCACGCATCAAAGGGAATTCGCGTGTAGTTGTGTGTGCGTGCCCACACGATCGCCGATCATTTATTCACCGGAGGACAGCGAAGCCGTGCGTACGTCTCGCGTCGTCGCGGCTTTATTTTGATTTTAATCCTTTATTTATTGCGAGTGCAACACAATGGCTACTGGGTGATTAAATGAAGAAAAAATATCAGAACCACCCAGAAATATGGAATCCCAAAACTATCTATAATAATAATATGTTATAAAGAGAAAAGATTTATTTTTTTGTATGTTTTTTTTGTGTGTAATGGATTAACTCATAAAATATTTAAATTATTATAAAAACTCTTTCACATAAAGAAAGTTACATTATCGGCAAATAACAAACGTTTTTTTTTTTTATTTTATTATTCTAGCTTTCGCTCACGACTTCTTCCTCGCGGACTACAGTTTATCGCGAAACATAATCCTATATTCTTCTAGGATATAGTAAGTATAGCACTAACGCTGTTGATGCTTTTTGACAGACTTGTTCGCAACCGTTCCTTACAGCGAGTAATCGTAATTTTCGAGTTTCTCCGAGGAAACTTACAATTTTCCAGGATAAAAAGTATCCTATGTTGGTCTCTATGTTTACAGTACCTAATTACATTTTTTCCAAGATAAAAAGTATCCTATGTTGGTCTCTATGTTTTACAGTACCTAATTACAAATAATTTTTATCAAAATCTGTACATTTGTTTTGGCGTTAAAACTCTCAAAACAAACAGACAGCGTTTCGCTTTTATATATTATATTGGAGTGGATGTCCCAACGAAAATTGCAATGAAGTAACACAAGGTATCAAAAATTTGCCTGTCTGTAAAAGCACAGAATAAATAATAGTACTACGTATAAGTCATTATTTGGCGTGCGCTGCTTAAACTATTGATGATACATAAAATAATGTACTACATCATAAGTCATCAAATTAGTCAATCAAAACACGGGTATGATCGTGTAAATATAAAGAGAAACCCTTAGCTACCCGTGCGAAGCCGAGGCGAGTCATTAGTCCACTATAGGTCTCAACAAGGTTTACCTAGTAAATTATGTAGGTAAATACATTTTTACTTTGATATATTACGATTAGGTAAGGGAGGCCTTTGCCCAACAGGTGACTGTTTTTTTTATGATGAATGCACATCCACCATTTTCTCTTCTTCCATTTTTTAATAATTTTTCATTCAACTAAATTATCAAAATGATTGTATACTGAAGTTAAATGAATGGTAGCAGCAGATATAAACACGTCCATCTTGAAGGATTGCCGATCAACAAATGATCACAGACGATCGTGTCGATGCTTGCTTGCTTGCTTTAAAAAAAAATCAATTATTTCTTTATTTTGTATTAAATAGCTCAAGGTCTCACTAAGAAATCAACTTCAACTACATTGTTTTGGCCAAATATGAATGAACGATTGGACATGAAGAGGAGCCATAAGGTTACCCCGCATCGTGTTTCATTGTGATTTCTTGCATTTGTGATTTCTTAGTGAGACCTTGAGCTATTTAATACAAAATAAAGAAATAATTGATTGTTTTTTTTACATCATCATCATCAGCTCGTATTCGTCCACGGACGTAGGCCTCTCCCTGTGAACGCCACTGAGCCCGACCTTCGGCTCTCCTTATCCAGTCGCTACCAGCCGCCTTTCGCAAGTCGTCACTCCAACTGGCCGACGGGCGCCCTCCACTACGTTTGCCTAAACGCGGTCTCCACTATAGAACTTGTTTACCCCAACGGTTGTCGGTTTTTTGAGTTATATGACCGGCCCATTGCCATTTTAGCTTGCTAATTCTTTGAGCTTTCTCTTACATTGTGCCACGAAATAGGGGGGGATCTTATTTGGTCAAACTTTGACTGCATTAAAACCAAAACACTGGATTTTGGGCTCAATGCAAAGTGTCAAAAACTAAAAATATTATAAAAATACAGACACGGGACGCAGCTGGTATTCATAAAAATATTAAAGTTTTATTATTTACTTCCTTATTTAACTTTAATAGTTCAATTGCATCATTATTTACATTAACTTGAATAATCAGAGAATGAAAAATGTTGTAAGAAGCTTATAAGACAATTGCTACTGTTTAGTTATAAGAATTATATATATTTGAAATGGTCTCTTAAAGACCTTCATTTTGATATCTCACTCGATAGGTTTTGGTGATTTTTTGTTCTGTCGGAAATACAATATGACGCTATACGCCGCCATATTAGTTTTCTTGATACTTCATGTATTCTAATATCTTATAGCACTCTCGTGATCAAGACGAATCCAATGATACCTAATTTATCAAAATCCATCAAGCCGTTTAGGTCGCGCAAACAAATGAACATGCAAACAAACAAACATACATACAACCCATACACATAAATAAACCTCCTCAGTCAGGTAAAAAGAAATGCAGAAGATTTTAGATCGATTGAGGAGGATGAGGATGATATTCCACTCATTATTTTGCCTGTAGTTGGTTAAATTTATTCTATTTTTGTTTAAATAGAATAAATTTAACCATCTAAGTTTTTATACTTCAAAATTATGATCAAAAATAAATAAAAGATTACCTTGATTGTTAAATATTTCTTCTAACGTAAATTATGATAGGCATATAGTCAAACATCAGTACCTACACAAGGATAGCTGGGTGAATAAGCTGAAATCTAAAAAAAACATAGTTGATTTGCTAAACAAACAGTTTAGTTCCGCAGCGCAGCGGTGCGGAGCCCCTAAGGCGAGGACTGAGTTGGTCAGGGAATCTCTGAACAGGGCGTACAAACCATGTGACCGATCACTCAGGTTGTGCCATTTCACCCCTAGAGAAATACACAAGATCATAACATGTCGTGTAGCTAACAAACCCACTAAAGACATGTACGAGATTTATATTGAGATAATGAGTTTAATAGCGGTTTTGATGGCTGAAACTCTTTCTGTTTTGTACAACAAATGTTTAAGAGATGGAATTTATCCAAAAACTTTGAAAGAAGTCCGGATATGTCCCCTCTACAAAGGTAAAGGAAAGAAAGAGGATCCTAATTCTTACCGACCTATTGCTATAATCCCAGCAGTAGCAAAAATTTATGAAAATGGTCTTACTACGCGGATTTCAAACTTTTTAGAAACAACACATGCGTTATCAGATCGCCAATTTGCGTACCGGGAGGGGCGTTCAACAACGATGCTGGCGAGATAAGTGGCACGGCGAATCTTAAACGCCAGAGAACAAAAACATGAGATTGCTGTGCTTTTCTGTGACCTCTCAAAGACTTTTGATGTCGCCGACCACAGCACACTAGCAATGAAACTTAGCCACTATGGAGTATCAGGGTCAGATCTCAATCTTGTAACTAGTTTCATGAGTGATAGAATACAATATGTTATTGGAGACAGAGGAAAGATAATATCTGATGGTATGAAGAGTGAAATTGGCGTACCCCAAGGATCCTCTTTATCGAATTTAGCGTTCTCTCTCCTACTAAACAACCTGCCAAAAGCCATAACAGAAGGAGAAGTGTTAATGTACGCTGATGATGTCGCAGCCATTGTAACGGCTTTATCACTAGACGACCTTGAGCAGCGCTTGAACACTGTAGCCTCCGAACTTATATTGTGGTTCAAGCATAACAGCCTGAAACTCAATCTGTCAAAAACTCAGTTTATGATTTTTGATCTTTCAGGTCGTTTGAGGCGTTGTTTAGTAGTTAATCTTGACGGAGAAGCTATAGAACAGGTTCAATCAGCACTATTCCTTGGTTTCCATCTGGATCCGGCACTGACCTGGGAAACACATATTGACCACTTGTGCGGAAAACTTGGTGGAGCCTGCTTTGCCCTTGGTAGAGTTGCTTCAACTCTGCCAAGGGAGGCAGTTCGTTCTTGCTACTTTGCAAGCGTGCAGTCACTCCTGCAGTACGGGCTTGAGCTTTGGGGACGCGCTGCAGATTGGGAGCGCGTCTTCCGCTTGCAGAAACAAGCAGTGAGAGTGATGCCACGTATCGCGCAGGACGAGTCAGCGAGACCTTTTTTTATCGAGCTAGGCCTTATGACCTTGCCCAGTCTCCTGATACTCCAAGTGGCAATATACACGCGTGAGAACATAGAAACTTTCAAGAAACGTGGAGAAATGCATCAGTACAACACTCGTAACGCAAATAAACTTTCTGGCGTTCCACGCAGATTGGCGAAGTCTGCTAAAACGCTTCACGTGATGGGACCTGATGTTTACAATAGGCTACTAAAAGTGATTGTGGATGCTCCCAGCTATAAGACGTTTAAAACTAAGTTAAAGATTTGGCTCATTAAGCATGCTTTTTATTCTTATCAAGAATTTATTGACTTTAAATAACTGATATTTAAAGAATACATTATGTACTTACGTAAATATTATTATTGCATTTTTTTATATTATTATTAATATAAATTGCTAATTATTATTATTATTATTTTCTGACTTGTAATGTATATTATTAATAAATTATGACTATGACTATGGATCTCCTCAAAATGACGATGTCATTCTTCTCACAAGTCAAAGTATGTAGTTTTTTTTTTATTTTCGTTTTTTTATCTTGCGGAATTTAGTTGGTACACTTACTGGTTTTCAATTGGCGACACAAAAATAATATAGCGGACTTTGACTTGTGAGAACAATAACACAGAGAACAATGATGACGCATTTTGAGGAGATCCACCCAGCTAAGTTTATATCTGTTTGTTAAATATCAAAGGACATAATAATCTTGATAATTTCATACCCTGCTTTATAGTACAAAATACTAAACATCAAAATTTCTTCAGCCATCAAAAAGATTTTAAATAATTGATCGGCATCAACTAATCGGATTGAGATATGGTGTATTTCAGTACACCAGGTTTGAAGTCAAAATCTAAGCTATCCAACAGTGAAAACAGCAATTCAATTGGTCCAGCAGTTTTTACATGATGATCAAACAAACACCCAGGAGACAGACAAGATTTTCAAAACATTACATTCTTGTGAGGCCTTAGTCTCAATTGGGGTGTTGTTTGTGTAGTACATATTAGTAGTGGTGTACTTCTTTAGTCTGCATATGTCTATGTTGTTGATGCACATGAAGTACAATGGCGGGAATCAAACTGTGTAGTGTTTAGGCCTCTAGTTGTATCTAGTCCTGGTTTTTGATATTAAAGCATACCATATCTTCCCACCTTTAAATACATCTATGGCTTACACCCATCAATTGGATTACAAAGGCAAAAAGTTTGCCGACGTACTGGTGGTAAAAAATAAGCTGAAAATAATTTAAACATACCTGTCTATCAAATATCCTCCAATAAAGCACAATATTACATTTGGCCAAGAGTAAATGGAATATAAAAGAGCGAACTGAGATGTGTTCAAATGTGAGTCATCCTTAAAGTTGTCAGCTAAAGCTCCCGGAGTATCGTAACAGAAATAGGAACCTGAAAACAGTTATTAAATGTAAAAGGGGCCTTTAAACGCCCCCTTCAACAACAAACAGCATCAATAAAAAAACATTGATTACTCACCAAAACAAAGGAAACACATTAATAATAATGCTAAGAATCGATGTATTTTATTCGCAGGGTGACACCATGAAGTTGGGGCCACCGAAGTGGCCCTGCTGCTCCCGCTGCTCGACTCAGGATTCTCCATAATACTGCACATAGAAAAGGAACTTTTAACCCTGCCTCATAAAGAAACAAACAGTGGATAACACATCTGATATAAACATAAACACCTACCCAAGTGGTAATTCCATTACTTAGTAAAATGATATCAGATAAACTGGATGCAAAATTACGATGTTTGTTTAATAACTATACGTACTTACCTTATTTATATACAGAATAGATGAGATTTTGTTGGGAAATCGAGCGTAGACTATCTCTCTGTGTGAGATAAGTACGAGTTGCACATTATACTTATCCACATGCTAAGGACCCATCGTCCAAATTTTACTAAATATTCAAATAAAGACGTGAAAGTAGGACATTATCCTTCAATTGCTTAGAAAAAAATGTACGAATCAAATGTAAATTATAAATAAATCGATATGTTACGACAATAGAACGATTTACGAACTTTTCGAATGAATGAATGATGACAATGACAAAGACAATAAAACAGTGTGACCAGATTCAAATGTAAAATACTGCTAGCCTGAATGACAAAAACTGCTAAAAAATGCTAGACATTTTTCATATAATGCTAAATTACTGCTTTCAGAGATATTGCTTAAACATTAGAAAATTTGAAAAATTTCCAATTTGTACGATTAGAATGTCATTTTTATTAGGGTTCCGTACCCAAAGAGTGTCAACGGTCAACTATAATATTTTTAAGCCTACGCTGTCTGTCTGTTTGTCCGTCCTACCTTTTAACGACTGTATCTTTTGAACCGATACTGTATCTTTGGAGAAAATTGTAACCGAATGGTATCATGTTGCTCTTTACAATCTGACGCATTATGGCCCATTCTCTCTCTCAAGGCCCGTGTCCCAGCAGCGGAAACTGATAACGATGATCTTTTGAACTGTAATAGATATTAAAATGTTTATAGAATATGACTGTAATGTTATGGCGGATTAATTAAGAAATAATAATAATAATAAAAAAGGGGATCCCTATACAACAAAAGTACTTATTACGTATTTTGTCATAGCACTAAGCGGTGATAAGTACAAGCGTAAAAGTCAAACTTGGCATGATTACACACTCTAAAGTAAAACTATAATAAGAAAAATAAAAGTGGTGTGGTAAGGAATCCTCAGTGCGCGGCCCAACTCGCACTTGGCCAGTTCATTTCTATTTACAACACAATTCACTCATCACTATCACTGTCCTTAGCAAATTCTTTATATAATGATGAGTTAAAAGATAATGTTAACATATTTTTGTCGGCTCGAAATTCACACACCCATTTTCTCATATATTTCCTTTTTGCCTTTTTGGCATGCAAAATTACAGAATCGTCATGTTTATTTTTGAACCGATTTCTAAGCTGGATTTTTATATTGTTAATAAGTGAAATGATTCGTTCACAATAAGTGTGTGGCATTAGTAAAATCATAATAGCCCCCGCAAAATTCATAATGTTGGGTTTACCAACACCATTACCATTACCATTTAAATAAAATAAAATTCATCGTTTCAATTTGTCTTCAGAAATTTTCGGTATCTGTTGGTTTGGCATCAGCAGCCCGATTCCATAACTTGGCTTCAATCGAATTCTCAGTATCGAAACCACTAATGCCTTGCAATAGAGTCGAATTTGCTATGAAAAAAGTGATAATCCGATTGTAGCCAAGTTATGGAATTGGCCCACTGAGCTGCTTCCAGAAGCCAATAAACTCAAATATAAATGCTTGAGCGTACTGTGTTCACTTTTGGGGCATTTTGAAACGCGTTCAATAAATTCTGCCAGATTATTGCTATTATTGGATGTATCATTGGATTCTGCTAAATAATGCTAGATTTCAATAAAATGCTAAAAAACCTGCTAGGAGCTAAAATGAGAGTTAAATCCTGCTGAAATCTCAGGAACCTGCTAAATATGGTCATACTGCAATAAAATTAAATTGAAGTACAATAAAAATAGGCCGTTCGTATTGAAGCTGATGATAAAAAATAACAGTAAAAAAAACTGAAATGTTTTGGATCACTGTTCGTTTTGCATGTTAAGGTGACATGACAGTTAAATTTGCCATTGGAAAATCGACTTTATTTTGTAGAATATTGGGTCGATTTTCATTCGGTTTCGGAAGGAATGTTAGTGGCAAAAGTTGCAAAAATGGGAAGTTTTGAAAATGCTCAAAGCAAACGTTTTGTTAAAAATGTACAATTTGAAACTGCTCAAACGCCTAGTTAAATATTTTGGGTGGGTGCTCAAACGCCATCTCGAACAATGGGAAAGATGCCAAATATGTCAATTGTCCAAAAATGACAGTGAGAATGACAATGATATTAAATTGAAATATAAAATAAGTTTTTCAGCGGAGAAACGAAATGGAGACGTTTGTTGCTTTGAATTATTTTCTCATACTTGCGTTTCTTCGGCTACGTTCGGATTTGCTTGAGAGCATTTTGGGCAGTTTATAAAATGTATATTTAAGAAGCCGTTCGGTTTGAACAAATTCAACACTTTGGCAATTTTTCACAAACGATCTTATTTCCTTCTCTATAAATTTCCAATCCACATTTCCGATGTCATTTTAACGGTCAATATCATTTTCATAGGTAGAGGAAGTATGTACAAAACGGCATACTGTTTTCTTTTGCTTTCACTTTTTATTTTTTAATCTAGAACCGTAAAATTCTACAATCACAAACGTTAATCATTTATTTATAGAATATACATGCAAAATCAACAATTAAATCAGGTAAATAAATTATAATCAGCCTTAATCAAATACCAATAAAAAAAACCTTAATAATAGAAATATATGTAGTCAGGGGGCAAAATGGAATACCTACACCTTATTTAAACGCACAATGTACAGCTACATAAACTTTCTTTTTTTTTGGGCAAATCAGCACATTCAGCATGAGCCCAAAGAGAACAATGCATGTAGCGTAGCCATAGCCACCCTTCTCCTTCTATAAATTTTTAAATGTTTTAAATTTTCCTATTCAACAAACTATTTTCTTTGTACAGAATTTTTGTTACCTAATTGCATTATTATATAACTACATATATAAAGATGCGTCGCAAAGCCTCTTTCAATGTTGTTTTTTCACCCAATATTTTTTATGTCGGAAACCTTTACGAAAGTATCAACTACAAATGAACAAAGTTTTGCAGTGATGCGCGCAGGCATAGAAGTTGAACAAACAAACAAACATTACTTTTTATATCGTAGATGTACAAAGGCGAGATTAACACTAAAAATAAAGATTTATTTATTTTTAGGGTTAAGCTTGTCCACCAAACTCTTGAGGAAAGAGAATGTTCAAATGTTTCTGTTCAGCTGGAATGGGCAGCATTTGGTACACTCGTCTGGTCTTCTCGTCGTCCACACCACAATCCCTAAAGACGAAAATCTTCAATGCTTGCGTCCTACTGGTTACGACCTACCGAAACGTGGATACTCACAGTAAGGCTAGTCCCTCAGCGAACTATGGAGAGCAATGCTCTGAGTTTCTTTGAATAGTTCAAAGAATTAGCAAGCTGAAGTGGCAATGGGCCGATCACATAACTCGAAGTACAAGACAATTGTAGCGGAGGATCAACGCATTCGATTTGAAGTGCATTTATAGGACTTGATTTCATAGATAAATATTTAAACGGGACTTAATCGCGCTGAAAACTTAATAGTAATAGCTTAGCTTGATTTCATAGCTTCAGTAACTATTCTCAGAGCCTTGGCATGGATAGCAGCCAACTTCTTAATTCCGGAAAGGATACAAGGCTCCATGAAGAACGAGCCATAATCTATGACGCTTCTTACTAGAGCGTTGTAAACAAGCCTTAAAGTAGAAGGATGGGCTCCCCTCCAGACTCCCGAGAGACATTGTAAAATAATATGAAGCCGCTCACATTTTGTTGCAACATAATAGCAATGCGGGACGTATGTAAGTTTGGAGTCCAAAACTAATCCTAAAAATTTGACCTCATTTGGAACAGGTATTGGTTCTCCGTTAAACAATATATTAACTGGAGGAGGTTGGCGTTATTGTCTTGAAAAGACAACAACATTACTTTTAGTAATACGGCTAGAAAGCTCAAGCGGGGCGACCGCGGATACGCATCGTATTGGTAAATATATTGAATTTGACATTTCTAGTAAGGGAAATATGACAAAAATGGGGCGCGATTACCATTACAATTTGTATCCGCGGTCAGGCAGCAGGCCATTTTTATCTAACCAGGATTAAACTATTTAATGTAACTGTCATGTTTGAACAAGAGTTATCAATGGAATGGTTTGAACAATATAGGAGATCATCTGCATACTAGAGAACGTTTATATGGCTATTGATGTTTTTTTCCAAATCATATGTGTAAATGTTATACAATAATGGACAAATAACAGCGCCTTGTGGCAAACCTTTGCAGACCTGTCTGATGTCGTCAGAGTTATCTAATTTAACTGATCTGATATAAAGCATTTTAAGTACAAAGTTACAAAGCATTGGACGAACATGGAGTAAATGCATTTTCTCCTCTAAGACTGGTAAAAGAACGCTATTATATTATGCTATTATATTATTATCTAGGAAGGTTGCTACAACGGTTTCATTATTTGTGAAGGCCAAACGAATGTCCGTTACAAAAATGCTCAAGCTATCTAAAGCGCGTCTGGCCTGACGAAAACCATGCTGAGAGTCAGCAAGCAAACCACGACTTTCAAAAAACCACTCGTAGGCGGTTTTTTACCAGGTGCTCAGCTACTTTTGCAATAACTGAAGAAAGTGCTATAGGACGGTATGATGATACAGATGATGATGGTTGATTCGGTTTAATTATTGGTATGACTATTTGGGACTTCCAAGATTGAGGTACTTTGCCTGAAATCACAACAGAGTTAATTATGTTGAGGTAAACCCGTAGAGTGAGTGTTGTCACTTAAATGGCTTAAAAACGAATATGGGATACCATCTTCTCCCGGTGCAGGTTAGACAGAACCCCATTTAAGGAAACACAGAGTTCAAATCTGGTTTTGGATTAAGCTGTGGCGGGATACTAATGATTGCAGTGAATGAGCAACAAATGGTGGTGCAATTTTGTATACGAAAGATTTTTACATTGTAGAGGGTAAGGGACATTGATTCGAGATACTCATGCCAAATTTGAATCAGATATTAATCCAAACTGAGGAAGGTTGTGAATTTGGTGAAATGGAGTGGCAAAAACTCCTCCATTCAGCAGACTTTTTATCTTTCAAAAAACTCTTTGTCTTATTTATTACTAGTTTTCCCGCCCGCGACTTCGTCCGCGCGGACTACTGTTTATCGCAAAAAAAAGCATCCTATGTTCTTCTAGGATATTTAAAACCAATGCAAAAGTAGGTAGGTATACTTAGTACCACTCTTGATGTTTTTTGACATACGTACTTGTTATTTCGTTTCCATGGCAACCGTCCCTTACAGCAAGTAATCAAATTTTTCGAGTTTTTTTTTCAGTTTTCTCGTGGAAACTTACAATTTTCCGGGATAATAAATATCCTATGTTTTATTCCAGGGTACAAGCTATCTCCATTCCAAGTTTCATCAAAATCTGTCCAGCCGTTATCGCGTGAAAGCTCCCCAAACAAACAAACAAACAGACAACGTTTCACTTTTATATATTGGTATGGATATCAATGATACAATTCTTGATTGCTGTTATATGGTACAAAACATGTATTTTTTTATAGTCTCACATATTAACTATTTCTGGCATGCAATATTACATGTTTTAACAAAATCAAATTAGTATTATTTTATTTATGATCCTAGTAAGTATTTTGATAATTTAATAAGCATGCAATAATGTTAACAAATCAATTCCAAATTATAATGTCAACATACCAAATTCAAATTAAAAATGACAAAATAATCATATTATAAATTAGAGGTATATCATTACAAATCATAAATATCACACTATGCTATAAATAAGCCTCTTTGTAACACCCACGAATGTAGCTTGTTCCAAACTTTCAAAATGTGTATTTACACTAAAATTGAGTGTTAGTAGGAACAGAAAGAAATAAAATGCAAACTAGTTCGAGCAAATCAAATACTGATTGATTGACAATAAACTTTCTGAATATATATATATATATATATATATATATATATATATATATGATGGGGACGTTAAGTAAATGAGGCCATTGGGAATTTTCAAGTCAATGAGGCAGTTGGGAATATGTATGCAAAAAGGTAAAAGAAAAACAAAATAAAAAAAATATATAAAAAATATGTGAAAAGTTTGTCAAAAGTACGTCAAAAGTATGTCAAAAGTATTTCAAAAGTATGCCGAAAGTATGTAAAAAGAATTACAAACCTATATCAATGTATGTCTAAAGTATGTCAAAAGTACTTCAAAAGTATGTCGAAAATATGTAAAAAGTATTTCAAAAATATGCCAAAAGTATGTGAAAAGAATTAAAAAAGTATGTGTAAGCAAATGTATTATGTCAAAATTATTTCAAAGGTATTTCAAAATTATGTGAAAAGTATGTCAAAAGTATGCCGAAAGTATGTGAAAATAATTACAAAAGTATGTCTAATGTATGTTAAAGGTATGTCAAATGTATGTCAAAAATATGTTAAATGTATGTCAAAAGTATTTCAAAAGTAACATCCCTATCAATGGGGCCGATGGGAATTTAAATTCCCACCTGCCCCATTACCCACGCCATTGGATAATGGGGCAGGATTAAAAACGACGATTGGGACAAATTCAAATCTTGCGTGGAATGTAAACTTTCTGACCTAGCTATTCTGATGCCCTAGTTAACACAATTTTAGCAGAAGCGATATATTCCCAACTGCCCCATTAACGTCCCCATCAATGGGGCCGATGGGAATTTAAATTCCCACCTGCCCCATTATCCACGCCAACGCAAATGTTATAATTGTGTTAGCTAGGGCATCAGAATAGCTAGGTCAGAAAGTTTACATTCCACGCAAGATTTGAATTTGTCCCAAACGTCGTTTTTAATTCTGTACTTACTAAAGGCGAGGTATCTGAATTGTAGTTGTGGCTTTTTCTGGAGAAGAGATTTTCATAGGGAAGTGGTCACTTCCATAGGTAGATGAAGAAGTGTACCAGGATAACTGAGATGCTAAATTTGGGGTACAAATAGTTAAATCTATAGCACTAATACCTTCATTAGGCTTTGTACGTCGGGTTGGGGATCCGGTATTCAATAAACATAATTAGTGTGATCATTTATTTGTAATAGATCCACTCCATGACAATCGGTACTAGAAATACCCCATGATTGGTGATGGGCATTAAAATCTGCTAATATAATAAATGATTTCGGAAGTTTCGAAAGAAGGATTAAATATAATTACAGAAGGTCGTGGAATATATATGGAAACATAACAGATACCATTCATTGAAGCGGCAATAAAATAATACTCAAGACTATGTTGGGGAAGAGAAATAGGATTAGAAGAAAGATTCTTTTTAATGAGTATGGCAACACCGCCATATCCGTCTTGCCTGTCCTCTCTGAGACATGAATAGACAGGTTCTAGCCATGTCTCAGAGACGGTAAAGACGGTTTAATATTATTTAAAATGTATATAATTTCACTTTTCTTACTTATTATGCTTCGTCAGTTCCACCGAACTACCTTGGCTTGATCCATACTGGACCGATAAATTTTGAACAGCAGCAATAATTGTGGCAACGTTGGACGGTTCAATAAATTTGGAAAGAAGATTTATTAGTGCTATGATAAGATCGGCAACTGGCTGTTGCCCGATGTCAGATGAAACATTCTCAGCAATTGGAAGGGGATGGAGCATCATACTCCTTTATGAGTTCATTATGAGCATCACGATCATAACCCATAGAATACTTAGGAGGAGACCAGGCTTTTATAATAACTGTTTTTTTTGTATGATACTGTGGAACTAGGACCAGTGATTGTAAACTGACAGGAATAGAGTATTTCTGTATAGGTTTAACATTTTCTGTAATGTCTGCAAAAGATTTGGAAACTAAAGGGTATAATTTGGAAGCCTCAAAGTAGGACATACAACTTTCAGCCATAGTTAACTTAATCTGTTTTTGGCGGGCCAACTCTGGGAATATCTTGCTATTTCCCTAGGACCTACACAAACAACATTTAACACATACTTCTTCAACATTGCATGTATCACCAGAATGATCTTGACCGCATTTGAAACAACACGGCTTAGATCTGCATTGACTCTTAGTATGACCGAATCGGCAGCAATTATAGCATTGTATTCTTATAGTTGAGACGCCTGACTCTAAGAATCTTACCACAACCAATAGGCACATTGAGATGTTGTCAGCAACTTCATCTGGCTCATTTGGCACACCACGAACCAAACCTATAAGAGTTATTAAACGATATGGGATAAATGCTTTAAGGTTGTCAGAGGATAGGCTGCTGTGTGTGAGGAAGAGTTTGCACTTACATAATTTGTGAAGGATATGGTTATTCTATTCTGTCCAATTCGCTTTAGGCTACCGTTTACTATGTTGTCAATATAATATTTCTTAAATAAAAAACTGAAAGCTATTGGGAGGAGTATTGTTCCATCATTGGGGGCAGATTGTAGTCTTTGTACGTGCACAACGTAAGGTGCACTATCCAAAGGTACATATAAAGTTCTAGCAACCGGGTTAGGACGAGGGGGATCTGCACTATTATTATTATTATCGCAACATTAGCAGCTAATTTTAAATAAATAAAATAAATCAATATATTCGGGACATTTCCACACCAATTATCTAGGCCCAAACTAGGATACCCTGTGCTATGGGCACTAGGTAACGGATAAACATACATAGATAAGAATATTACATCCATGACTCGGAAACAAACATTTCTGCTCATCACACAAATGATTGCACCTTGCAGGATTCGAACCCGCGACCGTTCGATTTCGTACCTAGGATCTCTAGCCACGTGACCAACCGGTCGTCAACCGGTGGTCGGTTTTGCCATTGATTTCTTGACAATGGTTTCACTTTCTTTGCAATGACAATCGGTAGGTTTTAGATCAGCATTATGCTTCCTCCTGCGTTTATTACAATTCTTACAGACTTTGTTAAGACAGCTAAGCTTAATTGCACGGGCATTGATAGAACAATCCGTTCCCATACCAGATTAATTCGATGCAATGGTTACATTGCATCCAACAGGAGGCACTGTCCCTCCTGGGTTAACACATTAATCGTCGGTGAAAAATTTAAAAACGACTTACCAGTAAATAATGTACAAAAATAAACAAAATATATATATATATATATATATATATATATATATATATATACACTATAGAACTAAACAAACTACTAATTACTATCAACTGATCAGATAGACACGAAAAACATATATATAGTTTTAATAATGTACAAAACGAAAAGACGACCTCTTCAAAAGAGGGTTGCCCGCACTTTTCTTTTTGTAATTTTGCCATTGATATTTCGATTTTCCGATCTGGCAGCTCTGGGTAGGCAGTGCTGACTCAAAGATTTTGAATTATTATTTTTCTTTTGGTGCTGAATTTTGGTGACGGAGTTTGTTAAGTCTGCATTACATAAATCAATACGACTAGTTGCAATCAGATTTTCACACTAGGACAAAGCAATATCAATTCTTATGTGCTGTATAAGCTGTATTTATGTGCATATAATAGGGCTGATGAGGCATCTGACATGGCTTATCGACTGCTATTAATTGATAACAGCCAGGACCAGCTTACCACAGTCTAACGTGCCCTCTGAAGCACGGAGCGATGGAAAACCGCACTCTACTATGAAAAGTAATTGGTGCGGAGTTGAGGACCGAACCGGTATCGTTGACAAACAGAATATAACTCTGTCTACGGAATATTATAATCACTACGTATCGTTGAATTCTAACTTGCACAATTATATTGCTAGGTTTACCATTGCTCAATGGAACTATAAAATTCTAATAATGAAATGAACCAAGAAATGACTTCGAATGGATATAGGTACCTACTAATTAAAAAACTACTGGAGCTATATTTTTGGTTCGTTTTTCATTAAAACACCCTGCTAAAATCTACACTATAAAATTAAAACCAAAAATGTATGTAAAAATAAACGACTTGAATTCTTTTAAAACTGAGAAGAAATAAATAATTCAATTTTGTTGAGGTCTGTGCTACACCGAAACCAACTAAAGTAAGTAGGCACTGGAAAAGACCTATTTTTTTTTCTTTTATATTTTATACTAAGTATATGAAGTCAGTTTTTTTAAAATTATTTTTACTTATTAGTTTCGTTAAGAGCCCTAAGAAAAATAAATAAAATGAAATCGACATCAAATCGTATAAATGCTATTAGAAAGTATATTTTTTTGAGGTCTGTGCTACTCCTAAACCGACTAAAGTAAGTATGTAGGCACTTACTTGGCACGGACCAAAAAAAAAACAAGTATTTCTTTCGTTTTAAGTTATAAACGATTTGAACGGCTGAACGGATTTGGATAAAATTTGGTGTAGGCTACTTTTTATGCCGAATTATGTAGTATTCCTGAGGGACGCGGGTAAAACCGCGAGGCGCAGTAGTATTGATATAAATTAAATGTTTCTTTTATACTTAAATATTTTACTTTACTGTAATCGTTGCAATTGCAACATTAGACTATTGTACTCGTATATATATAAACATAAGAACAAATAAGAATCTAAAATTGAAAATGTTGTAAGAAGCTTAAAAGACAATTGCTACTGTTTAGATAGATAGTATAAGAATTATATATTTTTGAAATGGTCTTTTAAAGACCTTCATTTTGATACCCGATAGGTTTGATAATTTTTTGTTCCATCGGAAATACAATATGACAGCTGTAAGCCGCCATATTAGTTTTCTTGCCATTTCATTATCCTATAGCACTCTCGTGATCAATACAAATGTAATGATACCTCATTTATCAAAATCCATCAAGCCGTTTGGGCTATAGGACGCGCCTAAGAAACGTACAACCCAAACACATAACCCTCCGTGCAGTCGGGTAAAAAAAGGATTCGTAAGGGGTGTGAGTAGTCTATGGATCCTTGATTTTAATCTCATTGCATAATACTTAGATGGTTAAACACTGTCTATCGTAGTAGTAGTAGTCACTTGAGATCTCGTAACGTATGATCGTAGGGTAGACTCGGAATTGTACCTCAATAATGTGGCAAAGCGCAAGGCCAAGTTGATGCTTGATAGGTAGGTTTTACATTTGCTTATGCATTCTGGCATGAAGGTTGTTTTTTTTTACTCATCATAATAAAAACATTAAGTACTATTTGACTGAAAAAACACAATGGAATAAAAGTAGGCTTTACGCTTATGCAAAACGATTAAGCGTAGTGTTGTGGCGACGGTGTGGCGGCGGGCGGCTCGCGCGGCATTAGGTACGCAGTGCGCAAGGCGGGCGGGAGCGGAGGGCGGGCGGGCGGCGGCGTGCTCCGGGCGCGCAGTGCTCCTCGCGCATCACCACCGCGGTGTTCACTCGGCGCCGCGCCACGGCGCGACATGCCCAGCTGATGTTTATTTATACCGCGAGCTCGGTGGAGGGTGCGCGCGGGAGGCCCTCCCCTCCGCGCCACCACGGTTTCGCGTGATGCAGCCGAGCGAGCCAGCCGACGCCGCGCACGCCGCTAGCGGAAACCCCCCGCAGCGTGGGCTCAACGGTGGCCGTTTCGACTTTGACGATGGTGGTACATATTGTGGTGGCTGGGAGGACGGCAAGGCCCACGGCCACGGAGTGTGCACGGGACCCAAAGCGCAGGGAGCGTACGCGGGCTCCTGGCACTTTGGCTTCGAGGTGTCCGGCGTCTACACCTGGCCCAGGTGAGATAGAGACTTCGCCCGGGCCTCGCACATGCCCGAGCGCAAATCCGCGTCCGAAGCCGCTCCAAAAATAGGCTGCTATTAATAATTGAGTTCGGTGTTTCGCTAGAAAACGCGTGTAACGGCGGTGAAAGTGCCTCATGGCCCAATCTCAGCGAAAATATTCGTATCGATCCGCGGCACTGATAACAGCACGTGATAACAGTATCACATTCTAGCCTTGATGTCAATTGACTTGTCATTGCTTCAGACATATCCATTAGTGCCATCAAGGATTCAATAACATGGTGTACCTAGCTGATGCGGATATCATAACATGTACCTAGTTTTTTTCTTTTATTGGATGCCAATTGAACGCAATTCACAACCACAACTGCTAATCTAAACTACATCTATCTATAGTAGGATAGTATAGGTAGTAGAATAGAATCTATACCATGAAATAACTAGTATAGTATCTCTACAACTCTAGTATGCTATATGCATCGTATTATAGATATTCTCCGTTCTTTCTTACTAACATGCAGACGTGTACCTAGGTACTACAGGTTCTAAGGTACTGTTTGCTTACCTACTTTAATATTGCGTTCTTATCATGCTTGCTCTCTGAAAACATATTTTGATATATTATTAGTGTAACTTACATCTATCAAAGCTAAATCTCGTATATTGCATTGTAATCTTGCTGCCGTTGCACTTCGACATGTCATTGTGTTGACATATGCTAAAATCAACACAAATTCAGCGTATTCATGAAGCGCTGAACCTGAAAGCCATGTCATATTCGCACCTGTCATCTCCTGTAATTCCCATCATGAGGCCTTATACGTCCATTGCTGAATATGGGCCACTCCTATAAAATGTTTATTTTGTCATTATCACCACTCTTCAGGCAGCTTTGAGCTCGCAGTAGTTGGTGACTATACACAGAAAAATGCGCTGCCCATTTCCTGAACTCCCTGGTTCTCACAGCAACCGCGGGTAGATAAGGGGTGAACTTATTATTACGCCTACCCCATAGCCGGACCCTTTGGCTGTCCATTTGCATTTTCCATACTTTCTACTCATCTATATAAGACTAATACGGGTATATTCTCGCACAAATACCATTTTTAATAACCTCGTCGTTTCTACTCATCATATAAAGAACACAATTATTAAAAAGATGCTCAGCTGTTCCACAATAGTTAATTAACTGGCATTTAACTGAGTCTTTCATTAATTTACTATCTTGGCAGGTGTCCTGGTTTATTTTTCAGCATCTACTTTGTAACTTGTTGCTTTTTAAA
Organism: Alsophila aescularia; assembly: GCA_946251855.1. Taxonomy (NCBI): domain Eukaryota; kingdom Metazoa; phylum Arthropoda; class Insecta; order Lepidoptera; family Geometridae; genus Alsophila; species Alsophila aescularia. The sequence goes on from OX276375.1 coordinate 56,173,029, forward strand.
AATATGTTAGTACTGGGTTTTTCCCGCGACATCGTCTGCGTGGACTAAAATTTAAGTCCAGTGAGTTAGCTTGTCAAAATCAGTAGCTTATATGGTATTTTTTTGCTATAAAAAACCCTAAAGAAATACCGTGAAATATAAATGTTTGGCAAACATTTTTGTACTACAATTCTGCAATTGTCTCTTAAATATATTAAATAAGTATATACCTACCCAAGTACATTTTTAAAAATTTCAAACTTTTGTTACGAAACAAACTCAAATCAAAACCCGTCCATGCGTTTTCGAATTTATCGCTGTCGGTTGAGAAAAGAATAGGAAACGAAATTTCTAAAAAATATACATTTATTTTTGGTTTAAATGACCTATTTTATCAGCTATTTAGTTACTTTCATAAAACTATTTTAATGTAATAAGTAAGTTCCATGATAAAATAATTATTAAGACACAAATCTATCTATCTATATACTTATAATAAAACTGTAACAGGTCCAATTCTGTACATTGAAGATATTTAGTAAAATTTTTTGGGGGGCTGTTCTATATTTGATACTGAAGCCAAAACTATATTTTTTAAAATTTTTGTCTGTCTATCTGTGTGTCTGTATCTTGGCTAGGCATCACGCCGAAACTACTGAATGAATTCAAATGAAACTTGGCATAATTTGAGCTCATACTACGAGGTAGGACATAGGATACTTTTTATCCCGAAAAGTTAAAGGGTTCCCGCAGGAAAGGGGTTGAAAGATTTTTATAAGAACACGTATCACGCTGAAACTACTGGACGGATTTTGATGCAACTTGGCACAGTTATAGTTTATATGATGATTGAAAATTAAGGATACTTTTTATCCCGAAAATATAAAGAGTTTATAATTAATAAAAATAATTCCTGTGGGATAGGGGTCCAACTTCTGTAAATTAAAGAAAATTAGTAATTTTATTTGGAGTCTGTTTTATATTAGGTACTGAAGCCAAAACTGTTTTATTTTTCTTTTTTTGTGTCGGTCTGTCTGTCTGTCTGTCTGTATCTTGGTATGATTTGAGTTCATACTTCGAGGTAGGAAGGACATTGGATACTTTTCATCCCAAAAAATTTAAGGGTTCCCGCAAGATAGGAAAAGGAAAGGAAAAGTATTTAAAAGAACACGTATCACGCTAAAACTAAGGGACGGATTTTGATGCAAGTTGGCACAGTCATAGTTTATATGATGGGTGAAAAATAAAGATACTTTTTATCCCGAAAATATAAAGGGTTCCTGCTGGATAGGGATCCAAATTCTGACAATTGACGTAATTATGTCTTTTTTGGAGTCTGTTTTATATTCAATACTGAAGCCAAAACTGTTTTTTTTTTCATTTTTGGCTCTCTGTCTGTGTGTCCTTCTGTCTGTCTGTATCTTGGCAGCGCATCATGCCGAAACTACACAATGAATTCAAATGAAACTTGGTACGATTTGACTTCATACTTTGAGGTAGGACATTAGATACTTTTAATCCCGAAAAATTAAAGGGTTCCCGCAGGATATGGGTTGTAAGTTATTTAAAAGAAAACGTATCACGCTGAAACTACTGGACGGATTTTGATGCAACTTGGCAGTCATAGTTTATATGATGGGTGAATATTAAGGATACATTTTAATCCGAAAAAAAATTGGGGTTCCTTCGGGATATGGGTTCAAATTCTGTACATAGAAGACATTTGTTTTTTTTTATGTTTCGCATTATTCTATATTGAAAACAAAACTGTTATTTTTTAATTTTTGTCTCTCTGTCTGTCTGTATCTTGGCCGCGCATCACGCCGCTGGAACTACTGAATGAATTTAAATGAAACTTGATATGATTTGAGTTGATACTACGAGGTAGGACATAGAAAAAAAATACATAGGAAATAGTAAAAATTAAAGTGGTTCCGCAGGATAGGGGTAGAAAGTTATTTGAAAGAACACGTATCACGCTGTAAATACTGGACGGATTTTGATGCAACTTGGCACTGTCATCTATCTATACTTATAATAAAGCAATAGGTACGAAAATGACTGTACAAAGAAGTCAAATTAAAAGAATGGTCTAGGGTACCCTAAAATAAGCTACAGAACATTTATTTTATTTTTATTCGCGTCTTTCTGTCTGTTTGTCTGTATTTGTATGCATCACGTAAAAACTACTGGACCGATTGCTATGTAGTTTTAAATGTAGGATAGCTTAGGGTTTGACTTAAAAACTGGTGTAATTGGTATTTGGCGATTCGAAGCCGAGCAATTGATAAAAATATTTTTGACGCGTGAAGAAATTTTGATCAAATGTTATGGGACTTTTAATCTAAAGAAATGACCACGCGTGCGAAGCAGCGGGTACAGCTAGTAAGAAATAATTATTTGAAAAAGGCTTAAAGGAACATACAGAATTGCGGAGCACCTGGATCCCACACTAGGCCACAGAATAAATAATAGTACAAGACTAGGCTCGAAACCCGGTACCTAGCTCCTGTAGCCAAGACTCTCGTCGAAAAACATCATTCCTTATGCTAGCAACAAGCTACATAATAGGAACATAGATATATAATTTTTACAGTTGAGTATTTACATTTTGTGTGTGTGTGTGTTTAATATAAATTTAATTGCAATGGTGTTAGTAATATCTAGGTATCATGATAATTTAACTTAATTAAGTCCTTGCTTAGCTATACCAGGATTACCTTAACGTCAACCAAAACTACGAGTAATGATATTAGTATGAGTATTTTATTATTATTATTCAAATAGGTTTATAAGTACACAAGTGCAACAATGCACGCTATAGGTACATTCGTGGATTATATATAGTTCCCGACAGTTAGATAGGCACACAATGTACATACACTTCCAAAGTACCTACCTATTAAACTATTAAGGGCTGGTTCCTATATCTTAACACGAACTGTTTTCGCTTACTGTCCGTAAGCTTTTGACATAACCGCCATACAAAAAACGTCAAAAACTAACGAGACGTTGGAAAAACGACTCGTTTCATTCTTATAGGAATGGGGCTTAGTAGGTAATACCTGCGTAATTAATACCAAAACCAACGACATACACCTACACAGAAAATATAATAGTGGAAGTACAGTGATTATGTTTCTAGATCACTAGAATGATCTTGGTCTAGGTTTTAAGTTTAGGTAGGTATACTATATCTATGACTTTGATGTTATTTTTATCGCTACAAACCTTCACACTAATGTTATAAATGCGGAAGTTTGTGTGGGTGTGTGTGGGTGTGTGTGTGTGTGTGTGTGTGTGCGTGCGTGCGTGCGTGCGTGCGTGTGTGTGTGTGTGTGTGTGTGTGTGTGTGTGTGTGTGTGTGTGTGTGAATAGAGATAGATAATGCTGTTGAGCATTAAGTCGTTACTTGTACACTATTTTTGTGCAGAACAATTAAATAAATAAATAAATAAATAACCTCTCCATTTATTTTTCCTACCGTGTTTTAGCGGTTTCATTCACTACATCACTACTACAACATAATAAAAAAAATGGCAATCACGTCTGTCTGTCTGTTCGGGCTTGTCACTATACTGAACCGATTTTGTACCAATTTTCACCAAAGTGAAGGTGAATTTCTAAGGAAGGTTTTAATATACAATTTTGTTTTGTTTTCTGTAAATTAGGCAATCTATCTAGCTAATGTTTTTACCCGACTACGGCGAAGCAAGCGAAGGGTAATGAGTTTAACCACAGAGTTTAACAGTCTATGTAAGCAAGTATGTATGTATGTATGTACCTATGTTTAAATGTACGGTATGTGGATGTTCCACTATAGTGTCGCTCCTATAGGTCCGATTTTGACAAGCGAGGTGTCAATCGATTCGTCTTCAGGGGCCCGACCACATAACTTAGCTTCAATCGGATTGTCAGTATCGATATCACTAATGCCTTGCGATACAGTCGAAATTGCTATGAAAAAAGTGATAATCCGATTGTAACCAAGTTCTGTAATCGGGCCGCTGGGGCCCGACCACAGAACGTGGCTTCAATCAAATTGTCACTTTTTTCATAGCAATTTCGAATCTATCGCAAGGCACTAATGATTTTGACGGCTTGAAACCGATATGATCAACATTACGTAATCGCACTGCAGGTACCTACAGGATATTTTTTTTACTCGACTACGGCGAAGCAAAGGAAGAGCTATGTGTTCAAACTGAAAACTTAGTCCAATCTTGACAAGCGAGGTTTTAATCAATTTGTCTTTATGCATAGAGTGTCATAGGCTTTTTTTTTACTCGACTACGGCGAAGCAAAGGAAGGGTTATGTGTTCAAACAAAAAACTTAGTCCGATTTTGACAAGCGAGGTATCAGTCGATTCGTCTTCATCGTAAGAGTGTTAAAGGCTATTTTTTTACGTAACCGTAGTCGGGTTTTAGTTGTTTAACTGATGTCTTGTTTCAAGTCAGAAAAATAAATAATAGTGGTGCATAACGAGAGCCTCAAAAGGCGCAAATATAGTACCCTCGACAGCGGATATATATTTGAACCTTTTGGGGTAGAGACACTAGCCGTGGGGACCAGGAGCTCATCAAATATACAAAGATCTATCGGGGCGTCTGGTCGAAGCAACGTGACCAAAATGCTGGCCTTTACTTTGCCCAAAGACTAAGCATTGCCAAACAACGTGACAATGCTGCCAGCATGTTGGGAACGTTGCCCACTGGTAGCGGATTGTTAGACTAGTTTTATAGTTTTAGTATTACTCTGTTTTAGGTTAGCATAGTAATTGTTTTTTAATTCCTTTTTGATTGAATACAATTTTCCAGTTGCATAACGAGGGTTATTTAAACATGACTCATTTTATAACAGTATCACTCGAGTGTTTAGATACCTAGTTATGTGCCGTTATATAGACTCCTGATGAAGCGAGGGGTTCAAGCCGCCTAAGACGAAGACATGCTTTATCCTCGAGGTGAATACTCTACTTTTCCTACTTTCTGCGAGCAATAAGAAAAACATTCCTGATCAACTCGTCGTCATTACATAATCTATACTTATAATAAAGCAATAAGAACGAAAAAGTCTGTCCAATGAAGATAATTTAAAAAAATATGGTCTAGGGTAGGTACTTAAAATAAGCTACTGAACAAGAATATAACATTTTAAAAATTCGTGCCTGTATGTTTGTTTGTCTGTATGTTTGTTCGTGCATCACGTAAAAAGTACTGGACCGATTGCGATGTGGTTTTCACTGATGGATAGCTTAGGGTTTGACTTAAAAACTGGGGTACCTGGTATCTCAGTCCAACGAGTAGAAGCCGAGCAATCGATAAAAACTTTTTGACGGCTGAAGGAATTTTGATCAAATGTTGGTTGGTATATTGGTATTTTAGGTCTTAGAATAGTACATAGAGTACTTTTAACTTAGAGATATGAGCACGCGTGTGAAGCTACGGGGATCAGCTAGTAAGTAATAATATTATAGTTAAATGTAGGTGACAGTTCATTAGTAGGATCACGATGATATACTTATCCTTATGTTCAAACCGGTAGGAGCATAAGGACATATTATTCCTCGTCCTCCTACTAGTAGGAGTACCCAGAAGGAGCATGCGGAAACGCTCATAAAAACCTAGACCTGAGCATTAAATAAATGCACTTGGCTGCTTGGCTTTCGAGTTGATGCTAAGTGTTGGAAATAAACTAAAAGGACGGAATCCTTTTGTAGTCCTCCTCTGATTAAAATCGTTATAGGCTGTTTCGTATTTATCTTTTCATTTTTCCTAGTCTAATCACTATCGCTCGACGACTTGAAAATAATAAAATACGGAATTGTTAAAATAACACCAGACACCGTCTTTTGTTTCACATTCTTTACAATAGCGGCATTTTATTTATTTATTTAAAAGCTTTTATTTATCTTCACTTTTATATATATATATATGTATCTAAGTATTTCGGTCTGTCCTGGAATCTTGCAATTCTTAAATATTTAAAAAATGACAAGTATAGTTTTAATTTTTTTATTAAAACGAGAAAAGAAAAAAAAAATTGCAATAAAAATATTATTTTTTTATTCAATTTTTAAATTATACTTATTTTTGTGTTCTACCCTATGGTGGCCAGTTCGATTTTCGAATAAAATTTCTTTAGAAATTTAGCCTTTATAAGTATGAGAGTTTTCATTCGAATTTTAAGGTTCCAAATCACATTATATCGCTTGGGAGTTTCATATCATTATATCCCATGGGATATAATAACTTTCTTTATGTTGAGATTGCGTGGTATGTAAGTAATTGGATATTTGATTTTGAAAACTAACGCGAGTGATATTCATATTAAATATAAATAAAAGGACTAAAAAAAAAACTCACGAAAAAGAAGATCGGAAATACTCCGACCAGTTTCAGACTATTTTGAAGTCCTTCATCTGGGAGTGTTATACCGACAAGCCGCGACGAGCGCTACGAACGTCAGCACGCAACTGACGACGCGTGCGTGGCGCGGGCGGCCCAGTAGGCGGCGATTGCGGCGCTCGACTATGTTCGGCCTGCACAGTCACTTCGTTGTCTGTCGAGGAGTTATCACTGTCACTCACTTCCGTTAACTTTGATTGTTGGCACACTACGCTCGTTGTGTCCGGCTCATGACCCCACATTGTGGACCCAGTGTCAGTCGCATCAAGAACTGGTCTCCACGCCGAAGGAATAATCCACCCACGATCCCGGTTAAAGTTGGAATGGTGACTAATTTCGATAGCCTCCCGTACCTTTCGAGGAACAAAAAACTTCTCCCTCGCTAGAACAGAAACCCTATCAAAACGCAAATAATGGCGTCCGGGAAGTGGGCGTGTTCCGCGACCGCTGAACGATCGGTATCCATATTCTTGACGCTTCTGATGTGTTCAACTATTCTGGTTGAAATATTCCTACGTGTCTCGCCAATGTAGCTTTCACCGCAATCGCAAGGAATCCTGTACACACCTGGTCCACTCAACAACCACACCTGTAACACTCCCAGATGTAGGACTTCAAAATAGTCTGTAACTGCTCGGAGTATTTCCGATCTTCTTTTTCGTCAGTTTTTAGCCGTTTTATTTATATTTAATTGGATATTGTCGAGCAGGTGGTATGAAATACTTGTTTGTGAAACGGTTGCATACGGTGGGGTATTAAAACACAAGAGTGAGTTTAAAAAACGAGCCATAGGCGAGTTTTTTTTATAGTATCACTCGAGTGTTTAAAAACTTAGTTATGTGCCATTTCATACACTACCCAGCCAGCAAAGTAGTGATAAAAAAATATGTGCTAACACTAAAGAGTGTTAAAAAGCTGATATAAAAGTAACGCGGTGACTGCTTGTCACAGCATTGTTGTATATTGATGATTTGTAACATAGTTTAGCTGTATAAGCTTATACAGTCAAATTGTGATAATAAATGATGACATCAACGTTTACTCGACCGCCTTGTACAACATTTATAACACAGCTGTAAAGCGGTTCTCACAACAGCGCTTTAGAGCAAATATGTTCTACAACATGTTTTGAAGGTACATTTATACAGCAAAATTGATCTATTTTGGCTTCCAAGTCACTGTACTAGCGCTGGTGATATATCTGGCGCACATGGATCTAATCCGTGATATTAAAGAACACACCGAAGCTGGAATGCATCTAATTTATCGTAAATCAGTGTTTCATTAACGCTTGCGCCATAAACATAATAAGAAATCTACAATAACACTAAGAAGTTGCAAATATACTTTTGCAAGATCCATATATCACCAGTTACATATAAACATTTTATGCTCATTTATAACCCTAAAAAGGCGCATAACAGCTACAAATGATGCTATTTAGGAAAGATAATGCTGTTTAAAAGAACTTTGAATACCTACTTATCACACTAAATCATACTTTCATAAAAAAAACATTCAAAGTCTATATATTCCACCAGTTTCATTTCACTAAAATAAAATGAAGACAAAAATAATTTAAAAGCAGAAAGGTAGCATGATACGCTACTAGGGTTTTACCTCTGATTTCTTGAGGAACCCTAAAATTATGTCATGGTGGCAAGAAGCCGTAAATCAGAGATATATCAGTAACTTAAACACGTATCTATTGGCCATATTGTGGTGACTTCAAAATAATGTAATAATTTAAATTATGATTATTTAATCATGTATAAAAAAAATGAGGGGGGCATGAAAAAATCACTTATAATGCAGTAGTATTTCAACAATAAAATTTCAAGCACAACTAAAATATACGTCATAATTACGCACATCTCAGTTTGATACAGTGAGATAAAAATATTAACGCTATTTAATTGATAGATTCAGGCGTTACTTTGCGGAAATCCATATTTAAAATGAACAAAATAAAAATATGTAGCTTACTTCCGCCAAAACTGTAAGTCAGACAAATGATAAATGGTAAAATTAACACAAGTAAAACCCCACGCTAAACAAAACCCTACCCCAGGTGATGTTGACTCGTCGAATGCTGGACTGAGAGACATTCAACGAGCAATAACACTAAGAAGTCAACGAGTCAACATCACCCGAAGATGCCTCGTGCAGAGGCGAAACACGTGTCGTATTGATGTCAGACGTTTGGTATTTGGATCGAGGTATATGTTTTTTATTGTGTTTTTATATTATATGTATATGAATATATAAGTGTTTCGATACTTGTATTTGGGTAGGGTTTGTTTAGCTTGGGGTTTTTTTATTGTGTATATATATTTATATATATTATTTGTATATAAGTGTTTTTTCTGGCCTCCAGGCCTTAGCTTTTCTTTTATTTATATTTTTCATTAGTTCAATCTGGGGTAGGGTTTTGTTTAGCGTGGGGGTTTACTTGTGTTAATTTTACCATTTATCATTTGTCTGACTTACAGTTTTGGCGGAAGTAAGCTACATATTTTTATTTTGTTCATTTTAAACGCTATTTATTTACTAATGTTAGGTTATTCCTTTAAAAAATATTAAATAAGTAATAAACCTATTGTAAAACCTGCAAAATCACAATACGCATGAGGTATACCTGATCAATGAGGAAATGTTATAAAACAGAATCCTTATCACCAAATATCAACAAATAGCATTATATCAGCAGCGCTGTAGCTATTATATCATCATTAAGTGATATATGTGATCAGGATATCATTGATATAGCACCAAACAGATTCAAATAACACTGTAATATCACGGATATGTATCAATAAAGTGATAGGATGTGCTAATATACACACAATATATCATCAAATAGCTGTAAAACTGGGGCCACTTTCCAGTGATAGACACGTATCTATTATGGATATACGACTCCTCGTATCACTGATATACAGCTATATCTGATTACTTTTTGCTGGCTGGGTACTTTATCTACACTCGTGCAATAGGACTTACTTTTAATGAAAAATGTATTTGTCGTATCAATAATTCTCGGTTTTGCTGGTAAAAGCTAGTTCGTCATGATCGGAGCTGTTTCCGTGATGTGTCAGGTGTAGTAAAACTCTCATCACTAACAGTGCTGTCGAATTTTTAATCAGAATAAAACTTGCTATAAACAAAAACACATTAATTTAATTAAATTGGTTAGCTACTAATGTAAAGTAAATTATGGCACCAAAATCCAGTCTCCAGCGATTTCGTGCGCATACGAACGAGCACACGCCGCCATAGATAATAAATGGCGAAAACCCTAGTCGTATGGAGCCCAACCGGTGCTTTTATGGTAAAAAATACATAGTTCAAAAACAGTGTTATAATGTTTTTATTTTCTTATTAGAGACAAGCTGTGCGTAAAGTATGTTATTATGCCACCATTTATGAGTTTGATTTTACGATATGAGTGTAGATAAAAGCTTTAAACGCCATTCATATTCGAATGATTTTCCTATACGTCTTTACGAACTGTCGCATGTCGATTTGCATGAATATGTACATTGATTGAGACATAGCTAGTCGCACTGCGTCCGTCACGCTAACATAGCCTCTCTACTATTAGGTACTTACTACATTACGTCAAAAATCGTTCAGCCATCAATATTTTTTTTGTATTGCTCGGCTTCTATCTATCGGATTGAGACCGAATTGAGACCTTCAAGTATACCAGATTTTAAGTCAAAATCTAAGATAACCAACAATAATAACTGCGCATTTTAAAGGTCCAGTAGATCACGTGATGTGCGAACAAATGGAGAGACAGACAGACACCATTTTATTATGTTAATTTTAAATTTTACTTTTGGACACATATTTTACATTATTTTATTTTGAAATGCATGCATACAAAGATTTTTATATGCATGCATTTTTGTATGCAGTTTATTTAACGGGCTTCGAACAGCCCAAATGTCAAATAACATCTGTATATTTATAGTAGGTGCCGATCGAAAGAGTCAATCAATAGGATTACTTCTTGCAAAGCAACACCTAACTCCTTAATTATAAAGAAGGCTAGTATGTATATAAATACTCTCGAAGATCATATCTTAACACTTTCCACCATACATACCAGAAGATTTGGAATCATTATGAGACATTACAAGTAAGTATGTCTATCTGTCTAATATTCGTTCTATTTTCATTTATTATGTCCTATTGTGTTGTTTGTTTGGTTGTCGTTTGAGGTAGTGCTGGCCTCTGGTGTCAGAGTTTGTCAAGCCGCCCGAGGGCCTCTGACATGGCTTAACGACTGCTATTAATCAATAACAGCCGGGACCGAAAACTTAACGTGCCCTCCGAAGCACGGAACAATAGAAAACCGCCCATAACTCAGAAAAGTCATTGGTGCGTTGCCAAAAGCCTAGGTTTTGAACCCGGTATCGTTGTATTCTAAATTGCACTATAGAACCGTTAGGCCACCATCGCATGCTATTGTGTTATTGGCTATTGTCTATTATGCTATTATATTGTGTTATTGTCTATTATGTTGTGGAGCTCAATACGCATGTATACGTAGGACTAAAAATGTAATGAGGTGTAATGTAATTTTTGATTCATTTTGGATTAAATTATTAGAGTTTAACTTGAGCGCAGGTATAGATAAGTAAAACAACAATATTGCAAAAAAGAAGTTTGCTACTAAGTTTGCAGTAAAAGTAATAAAAAATAGTTGTAAGAAAATACTAGTGTTTTTCAACGAACATCTAAAAAAGGGTGGGTTAAATAGGCACATGCCCATAAATCGTCGCACGAACGTGACAATATTATATCGGCCTAAAAAAACGGTTTTTTGGCAACAGTTGTGGCCAGCTGCGCGCGAGAACTAAACAGGTATTATGAGCGTGACACCTATATACAAAACAAAATAAAATAATATCAATATTTCTTCATAATTGATATCTTACCTGGGAACAAATTGAGTCGGCATAATTATCTGTCTCAGGATCAAAATCTCTGTATTAGGTACTATAGCTAGGATGAGTCGTGATAAAATACTACAAAACTTTCAATATAGGAGCAATAACAATTAAGTTTAAATACCTTGACAAACAACAAATAGCTAGGTCCATCTGTTATCAATTTATGTTTCAGTAGGTAATAAGATAAGCCTAATAAGCAAAAAATGTTAACGCAATAAATTATGTCAAAACTTCGATAAACAGGCGACAACCGTTCATAGTTGTGCCCTGTTACTGTAATAACACAGAATAAATAATAGTACAAGTACCATACAAAAGTACGAAGCATCCGACGATTGATTGGTACTCTAATCACATGAAATCCGTGTTTATGAATGTCGTAATTAGTCGGCATCTATATCAAAATACGTCTATATACGGCAAGGAAGTTATATGTACTTAATTGTACGTAAGTACATATAACTTCCTTGATCTACGGTAAGTTCGGCTGACACTTTTTACTGAACATTACAGTAAAAACTGACAATTTTCATGCTACTTAGCTACATAACACGTAGTATTTATATACTCTTTGTACATAACCTCAATTTTTATTGTTCAGTCAAACGGCCATCATTAAAAGACCGTGTAGGTATAAGTAGACAGCTTAATAAGGTAGAGCGGTAGCATACAGAGCGAAACTGAAAGTCTTGGCCCGCTGCCGCACGCCCCGTACGCTTTTGCACCTGAATACGCGCTCTTTGACATTACCCCACTTCACTCGGCCTCGGTGGTTTCTTTAGTGCCGACGAGGTACTGAGCGGAGAAAGAGTGAAGGTCGAGTGTACAAATGAAGTGGAAAGGGCGACAAAGAGCGTCTCTTAGAGGGTATAGTACCCACTTATAAAATAATACCTACTGATTTATGTAGATTTTACAGAACATCAATTTCGACTGTCTTTAACTAGTTAAATTTATTATATTTTTGCAAAAGTATTGACTTTGGAAGTGGTTTTGATGAAAATCATCCACGAGAACCCGATGAATCGTTGAATATTTTCTAAAATATATTAACTACACTACCAAGGCCATATTTAAAACAATTAGTTTAGTTTTGTTGTAGTTCGATATGAGCCCTACCCAGTACATATATGTGCAGTTCATTTCCACAAAAACTTATATTATATATTGCATGTTACCCATCGTTTAGAAAGCCTTCAGAAGCTATTACTTTTCAAACAATCCCTGGCGCTCGCCGATTCTAGACTTGCGTAATTTAAAATGCTTCCACTCGATGATGTTATATTAAAAAGAGGCTTCCACTCAAGGACAGGCAGAGTATTGCCGATTTCTTGTTATTGCAATATTTATCCTGTGTTATTGCGTAAAATAATCAACGGAATAATTCCTGATAGTCCTAAGTTGCTTGAAAAATTTGAGCTTTTCATTCCACAATCTTATAGCCGTCTCCTCAATAAAAAAACGTCCCTCTTGTCGCACATAATATTAAGGTCATTGGTCATTATTCTCATAGTACCTATCGCATGTGATATCCTTATAACAAAACAAAAACAGTGCATCTTTAGCTTCTATTAAATTTAGTTCTTAAAAAATATCAACATCATCAAAATATTATTTATGAATTTAATGGTATAATTTATTTTCATGTAGGTAGCCTACATGAAAATAAATTTATTGCTATATGAAAAAGTCATCGAGAGTCTTCGAGAAAGTCATTCATTTTCATGTGTTCTTATTAGGGTATCTTATCAGGTTCGAAAAGAACCTGTAATCTCTTTGGGTTCTGAGGGTTGCAAAAATCACCAGGTCCAAAAAAAATTAAAAGCGATTCTTTCGATTTAAAAAAAAACGATTATGATTGATCTGTGAAAGCGTCGATCGTAGGTGTAAACGGAGGTGTGACGGCGTAGGTGTGCTAAAGGAGCTGGGATGAAGATGTATTTAAACAAACAGTTCAAAGAAGGCATGAATATGATTCGCAAAAATGTTGAACCAGGTGATAATATACTGCGACATCTACGCCATATGATTTGAATACTATTGTGAGGGAAGTAGGTGACAACGAGGCCGTAACCTGCCACTAACAAATGTGGAGCCGGGCTACGAATAAATAATAAGTGTTAAATTATTTTATCCGTTTAGTAGAACCTGGGAAAATCTTAATGTTACAATTAGTGTGCAACAACTTGATTTGTTTAGTTTCGTTTAATGTCTTGTTTGACTTAATATTTGTAAAAAAATGCATTAAAAAAAAACTTGAGTACTAATTACAAATGTGATTTTGGATTCCCTTTGACTGTTAATCCTATATTCTTATCAATAATTTAATAGTTATAGATTTCAGTGTTAGTATGATATTACCTAATACAAAATGTTAACAATAAAATAATGAACAGAGCAAAAGTTTATGATAAACATTAATAGAAAAACCGAAAGGACTGAAAACACCAGTTCCTTAAAGATGGCTGGTTCTCGATGCCCTAGTTCTAATGCTTAATTTTATCATAAGTATATAATAAAAATGTAACGTCCAGTTTAGTAACAAATAAAAACAATTTTCCATAGGTATCTACTTGGAAAACTTAGATAATTTAAGTAAAATTACATTAAGGAAATAATCGCATTGCTCCTTGGAGTGAGAATACATTACGTTATTTATAGTGCGTATCACGGACGAATAAAACAAACCCAAGTACTACCACAGAATAAATAATAGTGTACTACCACTGAAGTTACTTACGTTACGTTACGTTATGCGCTACCCCTGTAGCAATTATTCCTTCTGTTACTTAAAAACAACACAATATCATAGGATTCACGAACCGACCTGATAGAGTCGGAATGTTTTACAATAAAATTGCTCACTGAACACTGCTCACTAGATAACAGTTGATTGATCGTGTTCAATTTGAGATATTTTCATGAAACGTTTGATGTAAAAGATTACAGGATCAGTTAATGGTGCATGGTGTCTGTATGTGGTCAGAGGCAAACCTCTATAGGTAACAAATTACAAAATATGGACCGCATCTTAGCCAAATTTTAATCCACACGAGATTATTTATTTCTGATACGAAAGTTATACTTTCGGCATAAAATTTGACTATGTAGTATGCAGTCTATAATTATAATAATAAAGAAGGGATAAAGGCCGTGTGCATTAATGAGCTTAAAACAATTGTTGGACAATGGCCCTTAGGTAGGTATACATAGGTATATAATCTACTTATTTGCTGGAAGCATATAATGCATGGACAGATATTAAATGATAAAAGTCACTTGGGTTCTTCAAACCTAATACTTAGAGATAATTAGGTACCTACTTATGGAAACCTTTGTCATGGTAGGTATAGATATTACATAGTAACTTAACAGTGGCTTCAAAAATTAACGTAGGTATTTCTGACCAAGAATGTTAAAAAAACGGATTCCGTACCGTCAAATTGAAAGTGAAGCACCCATAATATGCCGAAACGCTCTTACGTACAAGCCTACCGCACACACTTACAAAATGTTATTCCGATCGGCCGCGACATCGCAGCAAGATCTCGGCCTTGTTAACTAACTTGTTAAGAACTTGCAGCATTAATGAGACTTGTTAGTCTCATTAATGCTGCAAGTTCTCGCGAAAAAACAAAAACAATGCAGATCTTTTGTAATGAAATTATGTATCTGTCGTGGCGATAATAGTAAAATTGATCATTTCATGATGTGACCGATAATTTCATGAAATGGTTCTATTTCATGAAATGGCTAGATAAAACGGACCATGTCGTTTAAACATCAACGTTTAATGATAATGTCAATCGATGTTTAGCCATATCATTAATGTAGGGTTTCCATGATACCAAAGGTTTAACAAGTGTTCAAATAGATATGGTTTCAAGGCTAAAAAAAGACACGAGGCAGGAGCTCGCTATGCTTCGCTCCCCGTCTTCGCCCTCTAACCTATCACGGCCAAGTCTGGTTTCCGCCTAGCGCCTCTAACGGTGGATAATGTAACTATTTTACGTTATGATCACTAATGTTTGACCGTATAATGAAGTAGCCGTGCGTTTAGCTGTTCATATCGTCAAACGCTGATTATTCATTAATGTGGCCAAACCATTTCATGGTGTGACCGAGAATTTCATGAAGAGATATCAATGACATATCAACCACAAAACACCACAAACTATAAACCCACGCATACGTAGCCACCATTTGCTATGCTTCACTCGTTGTTTAGCGGTGTAGTCTCCGCCTTTTTTGAAACCTCTTTTGGGTATTACATGGTAGCATAACAGTGGCTTTTGAAATTACTTACACAAAGAGCGCATTTCAGTTCAGTACCTACTTACCTACTTATCGCGCAAAACCATACATCCTTTATGGATATCACAGTAATTGGCACGTAGAGACCACCAGGTGAAGAAACTGCTCGACTATATTCTTAACTAACATAATTATACCTTCTAGACAATGTTTGAAGTATTTATCTCAATTCCTCAATAAGCATAAAAAAGCATATGATTTAGATATACAGTAGGAGCTCGGTAATCCGGAACCCGAATTTTTTCCCCTATTGTTTTTTTCCCCCTATTGCTGAAAGTGCCGGATTATTGGATTTGTATGGAAAATATAAGTTAAACTTATTGATTCCTGTTTACGTTTTTTGTATGCCATTTTGTCAAGAAACGCTTCGATGCACGAAAAAACAAAACATGCATGTAGTACCACTATCAAGGTTAGGCCTAACCTTAGGCCCAGACTGCCTAGCGAAAGCGAATTACACGAACGATGCATAAACTGCCGGATTATAAAGCGCATCACCTGAGTCGCGAAAGTTAGGTTTTTACAAGTACAGTAACGAGACAGTAGGTACGTCAGTCCAGCGCTGACTTGCAACTGGGCTCGTGTAGACACGAGTTTCAACCAAGTCCAGTGCTGACTTCACGCTCTCAAGTCAGACCAGTTGACTAACCTACCACGCCACTCAAGTCAGTCCAGTGCGACTGGCATTGTCTGGACGCTTTCGGGCAGTCTCTACCAGTTTGTTGTTGAGTCTACGCTACTTTTGATGCAAACATGTCAAATAAATTAAATGAAACTCTGAAAGTGACAATAATTTACAGCAAACTGACTTACTGCCGATCTCGTCTACATGAACCCAGTGACGGGTACAATATTGCATATCACTGGGTCCAGTCAACTGCCATCGTATAAACCAGACTTAGGCCCACTTGCACGAAAACAAAACAAAGTAGGTATCTAGTTAGTTAATCCAAAAAATATTGTTATCTGTTTCGCGCTACTGTCTGCGTTTGTAAATTTAAGGCAAGTAGGATAGAGAGACATACGCAGACAGTAGCGCGAGAGAGAACAATTATTTTTAGTCTAACGAACTAATCACACACAAGCTCAAAGTCGCGCAGCATGCAATGGAGAGAGCTATGCTCGGTGTTTCACTACGTGATAGGATCCGAAACGAGGAAATCCGTAGAAGAACCAAGGTTACCGACATAGCCATCAGATTTTGCAAGTTGAAATGGCAATGGGCAGGCCATATAGTTCGCAGAATCGACAACCGCCGCGGGATAAAGGTTCTCGTATGGCGACCACGAACCACCACGAACAAGCAAGCGAAGTGTGGGGAGTCCCCCCACACGATGGACCGACGACATTGCAGCCATCGCAAGAAGTCGGTGGATGGAGGTGTCACAAGATCGCTCGTCATGACGCTCTTTGGGGAGGGCTATGTTCAGCAGTGGACTTTTACACGCTGAAGTTATGATGATGATGGTGAATGAACTAAGATACTTTGTTTTCGTGCAAGTCGGCCTAAGTGCCGGATCACTGGGCGGTGTGGCGGGCGTGCCGAATTAGTGAGTGCCGGATTACCGAGCGCCTACTGTACGTAGAAAAACATTTTTTTTTTCACTCTGAATCGCTTGTCATGTTTACGGCACACTATTATGAAAACCGTATCAATAGAAAATACAATACTTATAACAAAAAACATCCTCCAAATTAACCGATATCACAGAATAAAAAATTGTACTAGCAAAATAAACGAAAATTTTCAAAAGAATACTTTATAAGTAATCTCCATTAAAATAACTATAAAATTAAATGAATTTACTTCCCTAGGGGTACTTAATTTATAGTGGGGATGTTTATTTTTTTCTGCGAAGCCCCATTTTGGCGTCATTGAATTGGTGTTTTAAAATGAAACTGTGTTTTCTACAAAAAAATATTAATAGATGTAGAATTTTTCTAGAATAGAAAACCTTAGGCCAATCAGTAGGTAATTTTGCTTTTCAAATGTGGAGTAGAAAATGTTCTGATTTGCTTTAAAAATCAAAATTTTCAACCTCGAAGTTTCGGTGCGATACTTGAATTGAATATGCCAAAATGTGTATATTTTTAAATTTGCCTCAACAGTTGACTTAATGTCTTAATGTCTTTAAGATGTATAAAGAACAACAACAAAAACACATCAACATTTTTTGTAACAACCTTTTTTGTACGCATGTTTATTCTGTATGTCTGGTGAGAAAAAAATATATTTACAAACAAATATTCAATTCCATTTTGAAATTGCTAATAACTCATTCTTTGAGGCTTGACAATAGCTACGTAAAGCGTCTTGTCATTATCAGGGCAATGTGGAAGACACCGGCCCGTGTGGTCACGCATGCGGGGGACCGACCGCCGATTCAGCTTTGGGCGGCCCCTTGCTTTAGTGTACCAAGACGATCACAAACAGTGAGAGGTGGTGAGACATCGTAAGGTGAGCTACATCTGCCCCAGACAATGATGACCGCGACTCTCCGTCAAGACCAAAACGTCTAAGAAGATGAATATCACGCTCTGGGAAGTAGACCTTCCAATACTGAAGAAGAAGAGAAATGTGCTTGTAACTTTTAACCTATAAGATTTATAGAATGAATATCAATACAAAAACGTTAGCAATTTTGTCTTCTTTACACTTCTCATAAACACTTTTATCATAAAATCTACTGTAAGATAATAAAATAAACGGCACCTTCATTTCAAGATGGCGGCAAATGCTCCCAACTTGAAAACTTGTTTTTTTCTTTAGTACCCCATACATAAAAGCAATATAAATAAAACAAAACACTCCACCTTTTGTCACATAACATACGAGTATATAGTCCTTACACTTATATAATTATGTACGTGCTTTTGTAGGGCAAAGCCTCTTTTCCCCCCACTGACTGGACTGGATACTTACCTACTAGAATAACCAACTGTTGACGCATATATAACTCAACGTAGCACTGTTATCAATGATCGTCGATACATTTCAGAATACTATATCGATGACAGTGATGATTTGTAGTTGTCTTCTTATCATAGGTATTTTGGTGATGTGAGTATGACATTACGAGTGCCATGATTGATATTGCGGTGTTTTGATGAACTTAACCACAGTACTCTCTGCATCACTCTAGGAAAATAAATTTCTAAAATTGTTTGAAGTATTGTATTTGTATTGTAGTCATATATTATAAAGCACGGGTCGTAAGTTCAAAAAAAATATCTTTCGCACACTTAGGTATTATTGTCTGGATTAAACTAAGCTCCATAGTTAACTATAGGGTGAAAGAACTAGCAAAGTAATTCTTTCGTTGCTCCGTACCCGGTCCATTGACTCCCATGGCAAGTTGCCATCTCATTGGATCCGCTATACTGAGAACAACGGACGACGTTGCTCTATATAAGAATTTTATGCCGTCTCTAATTCAATGTTGATAAAATGCAAATAGGAGATGTCAGTTCGTTCAGTTAAAGTTTTAGTGCACGTGCCCTTTTGGTTTTGGCTTGCATCACTTCATAGACTTTGTCATCTTAGACCTGGCCTCATTCAACATCCAGCATGATGCATGTGAGAAGCTCGCGGAGGATGGGGACAAGTGGAGGATCCGCATCAAAGCAGCGACGAAGACAAATAACTAGCTGCCGGTTAACTAAAGAGCTAACCGGCATAGCAGCGACACTGATGCATCTACTATTTGTTTGTTTGTCGTATGAGGTATGCTGGCCTCTGGTGTCAGAGTTTGTCAGGCCGCCCGAGGGCCTCTGACATGGCTTAACGACTGCTACTAATCAATAACAGCCAGGACCGACAGCTTAACGTGCCCTCCGAAGCACGGAGCAATGTAAAACCGCACATAACTTAGAAAAGTCATCGGTGCGGAGTCTAGAATCGAACCCGGTATCGTAGGATACTAAGTCGCACTATTGAACTGTTAGGCATCGCTCTATGCATCTATTGCATGCAACTCTATTGAGGCTTTTTAAATTATTTTTCTGACTGGCTTTGTTGTTGTAGTTTCACGTATACACAGATAAACAATACAATCAAAAACAATGAATAAGTAGATGTCATTCAGTTCGGCCATATCCTAGATAAATAGGAACAATACATAGTCCAAAGAAACTAAGGCACGATGGACTCCTTCAAAACCATTTACATATCTACATGCACGTACAGATGTTGCCATAATTATGCATACAATGTAGTAGATATTATAGAAATCTCTGTGCCTAAATGTATCTTCATTTCGTCATGGAAAACCGATAGATCCATTCTCGAGAAAACATTTAAATACATCCACGTTAGTTTGATAGTTTTAATGTAGGTATGTCGGTCGCGATATTAAATAATATTATAACAAGCGTGCCAATTTGAAACAATGTTGTCCTCAATGAGTTTCATAATGAATTCACCAAATAATGTTTTTAAAATGGCAAAATGTTAGTAGCAAAGTAACTTAGAATTTTATTAAACTTGATATTTTTCCTTGAGGGTTTGTGATTCAATGGAAAATTGCGGACAATACCTGAGGCGTATTTATTTGGTTTCGCAATCTTCATTGAAATTTGAATAAAGTTTTGAAATCATGAATCCGGTTTTTGGGGTTCCGTAGAAACAAGGAAAGTTTTAAGTTTTGTTAAGTCCATCTATCTATACGACCCAATGGCGAAGGAAATGTCTATGGTACAACCTCTGTCCATCCATCTGTATATATGTCACACTGTCATAGCCATTTTATTCACACACTATCAACTGTAGGTACAGTATTTGGCACATTAAGCGCTACCAAAGCTTATAAAAAACTTTATAAGCTTTGGTAGCGCTTATGAATATGAAAACAAAAGCTCAGGCGAGCTCTAGTCGTTTTTTGACAGACTTTTTATTATATCGTTTCCATGGCAACCGTTCCTTACATCGAGTAATCAACATTTTCCAGTTAGTTATCTCCAAAAATAACTAAACCAAAAAAATAGTAGTTCTTTACTTATACATTACAGAAAACCCTATAATAAGTATTAAAATAGCATGTTAAATCTCTTAATACTATGAGATAACATATTCATCGTACTGACCCTCTCCACCCAAGTTCAACTCGCATTTGTCTGGTTTTTATTTTATTTGAAAGGACCTTCATGTAATCCTTTATTAGTTTCAACAAAATAGTTCAGTTTTGAAGGCGATTTTTTGAGTCTAAGAATTATATTATGTATTACTAGGTGCGCCCCGTGGTCTCACACGCGTGGATAATGATTTATAATGATGATGATGAAAAGAAGCATCAGTTGTGTTATTCTAGTACCTAAAGTATCTTTATACCAAATAAGAGTTGAGTGGTAAAAACATACATAAAACATTCTACATCTATAATATTACATTGTAGGATTTTCTAATGAAAATTTTGGCCAGTAATGCGACCGCCTGGGATCCAAGCCCTACTGACATGCTTCTACACCAGTTTATTAAATTTCCCGAGTTTCTCGTTTTCAGCATGGTTTTGAAAGGGAATTCACCGTAGCAATTTGCTACGAAGTAGTTCGTGTAGAACGGCCTAGCTACGAGACGGCTACGAGTCTCGTTTGAAGATGTTGTTGTATCAACATACTCTACAACTTGGTTATTGGTTGTAGCAATTTCAGCACGAATTATCTACGATTTATCATTATCCGGTCATTATTTTAAAATATTGGTGTTATCGTTGGAACTAACTGCCGTACTTATAATCGTCAATTATGGTAGCCTGACGATTCAATAGTGCAACTTAAAATCCAACGATACCTACCAAGTTCGGTCCCAGGCTCCGCACCAATCCCTTTTGTAAGTTATGTGCGGTTTTCCATCGCTCCGTGCTTCGGAGGGTATGTTAAGCTGTCGGTCCCGGCTGTTAGTGAATAATAGCAGTCGTTAAGCCATGTCAGACGCCCTCGCGTGTCCTGACAATTTCTGACACCAGAGCGGTCAGAAATTGTATGAACCGTGGCGGTCTCGACTTAGAATAAGACCCCTCCCAATTCTCTCGTGGATGTCGTAAAAGGCGACTAACGGAATACAGCACCGGAAGATGGGCAGCAGCGTCCTCCGAGTACAAATTTGTAACACTGCGGTCACCAATCCGCCTGCCAAGCGTGGCGACTATGGTAAACCCCCCCACAATATGATATACACACCGCAAAGACGGCCATCAGTCCCCGGCGGCTCCATTATTCCTGGCACCAGTAGCACCCACGGTAACGGCGGAGCAGGGGGAGCTAAGAATGCCCGGCAGAGACCCAGCTACCAGCCCCCATGATCTCTGGACCTGGCAACTTATAACGTACGCACCTTGAGGACCGATGTAAAGTTGATAGAGCTGGAAGAAGTAGTAAGTAAGATGCGCTGGGGTATTATAGGGTAATCAGAAGTTCGACGAGAGGGAGAGGATACGATGACCCTCAGTTCCTGCAACTTACTCTATTACTGGGAGGGCGACCAGCAGCCCCAACAATGTATCGGGTTTCTCGTCCACAAGTGCCTCGTCAACAACATTGTGAAGATCGAAAGTGTTTCGAGCAGGGTGGTATACCTTATACTCAGAATTACCAAACGGTATTCGTTGAATGTCATACAGGTGTATGCCCCCCACTCAAAACGCCCGGACGATGAAGTGACATGAAGGACATTCATACATACCCCGAAAACACACTTCACAGTGGTGATGGGGGACTTCAACACACGGCTGAGTATGAGGAATGGCGATGAACTGAGAGTGGAGCAGTTTGGATTTGGACAGCGGAACCAAAGGGGTCAGCGATTGGCCGACATCATGGAGAAGGAGGGACTCCTTTTTCAAGTAGCGCCCGTCCAGGAAATGGACGTGGCTGCACCCCGGCGGTCATAAAAGCGAGATAGATTTCATTTTGACGACCAATAGGCATATATTCAATTATGTCTCTGTGATCAATGGCAGTGATCACCGCATGGTAAGAGGCTCATTGAATATCAACGTAAAGCTGGAGAGGTCTCGTTTGACGAGATCTACTCTTCGCCCAAGTCCTGCCCAAATCCAAAACCCCGAGAGCTTTCAGTTGCAACTCCAAAATCGCTTCCAAATTTTTACCGAATGCGAATTTTTACAGTGGACGAACTAAACAACGGGCTGGTGGAAATTGTTCACGCGGTCGGGTCGGAGTCCTTTAAAACCCAGCGCAAAAATAGAACACAGAAACTCTCTAAGTATACACTTAAACTTATGGCAGAACGAAGCGAGATGATTCACATTTGCACTGGAAGATGTATTCAAGCTTCTGAACTGGAACGGATGTGGAGTTAACATCAATGACGAATATATCACTCACCTTCTGTTTTCAGATGATATAGTCATCATGGCAGAAACCCTGTAAGACCTAAGCACAATGTTCAGTGACCTCAATATTGTTTCCCAACAGGTGGGTCTTAAATGAACATGGGTAAGACGAACATCATGTCAAATGCCCATGTCGCACTCATGCCGGTTTATGTTGGGAACGATATTATCGAAGCTCTTGATCACTATGTCTACTTAGGTCAGACGATCCAACTGGGTAGATCCAACTTTGACAAAGAGGAAAACCGACGAGTCCAACTCGGATGGGCAGCGTTCGGGAAATTACGCCATATCTTCTCGTCGCAGATACCGCAGGCGCAGAGCCTCAAGATGAAAGTTTATAATCAGTGCTTGTTGCCAGTGATGACATATGGCTCTGAGACTTGGTCGCTAACTATTGGCCTCATACACAAGCTCAAGTCGCGCAGCGTGCAATAGAGAGAGCTATGCTTGTTGTTTAACTACGTGATAGAATCTGAAACGAGGAAATCCGTAGAAGATCCAAGGTTACCGACATAGCTCTCAGAGTTTGCAAGTTCACTTGGCAATGGTCAGGCCATATAGTTACCGACAACCGCTGGGGAATAAAGGTTCTCGAATGGCGACCACGAACAAGCAAGCGAAGTGTAGGGAGACCCCCCACACGATGGACCGACGACATTGTAGCCGTCGCAGGAAGTCGGTGGATGGAGGACAATGTGTGGAGATGTCATCAAGTGGATGGAGATGTCACAAGATCTCTTTGGGGGAGGCTTATGTTCAGCAGTGGACTTCTAAAGTCTGATATGAATAATGATGATGATGTTCAACTTGCTTATCGTTAGACCTATGTCGCTTCATTATAAATCTTGTTCTTCAGAGAAACTCCAAGCATAGCTTTCTCCATAGCTCGCTGAGCGACTTTAAATTTGTGGATTAGTCTGACCGTGAGTGTCCACGTTTCGGCTCCGTAGGTCATGACTGGTAGTACGCACTGATTGATAACGAGAAGACTTGTCAAATCTTGCCATATCCTGTCCAAACTAGCTGAAATTTTCTATTGGCTTCCATCTCAAAGTTGTATCCACCCAGTTATATTATTTGCCATAGGCAAACATATTTTTAGACAACTTCAAGAGGCACATCATTGACTTTAATCGGTTTCTGGTCAATAAGATCGTTAAAGATGATCTTGGGCTTATCTATGTACATTTCGAGACCGATGCGTCGAGAAGCATCAACCAGGCTGGTCAGCATACTTGGCAAGTCTTGCATCGACCCCGCCATAAGGACGATATCATCAGCAAATCGTAGGTAGATGTGAGATATTCTCACCTTTGGTATTAATGCCCATTCCTTTCCAATCCAGAGTCTTAAACATATGTTCCAGGGCATTAGTAAACAGTTTCAGGGATATAACATCCCCTGTCTCACTGTCCTATTCTGTGTCCTGTCTGTGTCCCCTTCGTAGTTGGATATGTTTGTCTGGAAGAGATCGCTCTGAGCGATAAGGCCGCCCTTTGTGACATTCATTGTTATAATTTATTTTTTGGGTATAATTTCTCGTTTTACTTGAGGTGTCCAATAAAGAGTTAATCTATCTATCTATATGTTTGGACTGGCTGGTGTACTCGGACACTCCTGTCATAAAGACATCGGTTAATTTCTATCGGGGTCTAAAAGTCCAAAAGGGGTTTAAAAACTTCAAAGTACAATAAGGTCAAGTAGTCACATGAAAGTTTTTAAAAATTATAAACTAGTTTTCCCCGCAGCTGTGCCCGCGACGTTATTTCAATGGGTTACAAGTAACCTACGTTGCCTTCGTGTTATTCCAGGTAAAAAAGTACATACAATACAATAATACTACTCGTACATTTCATCCAAATTATTCCAGCAATGGAAATCGCATCGCAATCGTTCCAGAAGTTTTTAGTTGCTGCGCGAACAGACAAACTTTAATTATCTTCTTTGTACAGACTTTTTGTTACAAGTATGTAGTATAGATAGATATAGAACAGACATGATCGCAAAAACAATTTTTGTTTAATTTTACGCTTCATAGTCTTTGAGTTTGTATGCTAAAAAAAAACCTGCATCGCAAATCGCAAGATCTCATTTCCTCATTAGTTACATAACATTATACCTGCATAATAACCCGCACCACTTAAGAAACTGACTGGAAATGCCAATTTTGCACACATCATACTGTCTCCCACATATTGTTTCAACCTGAGATAAACAGCTACGAAAAGTCAACATGCTAATATAGTTGCATGACATAAGACATAATAATATATAGCATTGAGGTGGAGGAGGTACGCATATTATGTGCTCACATTTGTGTTTCTCTGCACACTGTGCGTGTGTGTACTTCTTCCGAAATTGAAATAGTTCAGGAGATAACTAACTAGTACGAAGGAAGCTACATTTCCTAGGTATTTCTCCTTTGTCCCATGGACGCAAACTAAATGTGTAATGACCCGTAACGCGGCCGCCCGCCCTCGTTTGCCGGGCGCAAGGTCAGAAGTTTGGGCACAAGTCAACGCTGTTGGTTTTACTTGTAATATTCAGCGCTGAACGTGTGTAACGCGTTATAAATAGAGGTTGGGCTCGGGTTTGTTCCATCCGCGTCCATCTGCAGAACAGACCGGTCCATTATCTTACCGCAACTATAAAAACTGAAAGGAATTTCATTGCTATGTCTATATGGGTATGGCGATGGTTTAGATTGCGCGATCCGGTTTGCCGAGATGTGTTATTCCAACGATCGAGTTCATGTGCAATTTGGACTTTGTCCGATTGAACTTAAACTTGTGATGGTTCTGATCGGATTTTGAAAAAAACCCTTATTCAGTTTACTTGGCAGAATTAAATCAAACTTACATGTCTTCAATTATAGTGCCCTTCTTGATAAAAAATATGTGCTAAAAAGTTCATGTATTCTTATTCTTCAAGAGTTTTTATGCTGTTATCTAATGCTTAAGCACCGATAACCAAGTCAAATCGCAAAAAAAAAACCTTTGCAGTCTTCTTATATTAGTAATGCAAAATACCCTGTCTTCTTATATTAATAATGCAAAATACCCTGTCTTCTTATATTATTAATACAAAATACCCTGTCTTAATTTTTCTTTGTCAGAAGACATAAAGGCAACTTCTCTCTGATTATTGCTCCTCATTTATAGCATACTTCAGAAAAAAATAAAATTGCCATAATTTCGACTGTTCTCGTTTCTGTCAAACTTTATTATACACACTTATTGAATCAACTGGCTGTAACGAATATTAGTAAGGCGGATCTCACACGGCACCGCCAGCTGCCGCGATTCGGGAAAGCGCGAGGCGGTGAGGCGGATTTTGTGCGGCACACTAGGTACCCATCCGCGCGGTACAACCTTGCACGGTGGCGGTGCAGCCTTTCGCTAACGTTACACCGCACAGAGCTACGACGCCTGGGCCCCAATTCTGTTAACTATTGAATCGCGATAACGCAAGTCGATCGCACGTATGTTTTTTTTTTTTGGAAATTTTCTGTTTTTCCACTTAATACTGTCAGAAGCGAAATTTTCCACTGTAATTCCGCTTCTGGCACTTATTCGCAAAAAAAAAACATTCCATCGACTTGCGTTATCGCGTTTCAATACCTAACATGGAACAAAGCATGTCCGCACGACGCGTCTTCGGGCGGATTTATAGAAGCGGCGCGCGGCGTGTGGTGCCGTGTAAGATACGCCTAAGCTAGGTATACCAATGTGTTTTCTGATACACTTTACCCTACCAGGCAAACAACTCGCTTCAAGGTGAGCCTCGGTAAATACCGAGGTATATTTATTTTGTTTTTTATTCGCTCTGTACAATACTAGGAATATTTGCTACGTACGAGTACATCTGGAAAAAGTAGGTTAATTTTGTTAGTCGGTAAGAAGCTTGCTTGCACTCGTGTAGGATAGGCATGATTCAGTATTCATCGTTGTTTTCACAGAAGTGGGAAAGGTTCGAAAGGCTGTGAACTATGAAAAGTGTAGCCCGTTGCATATTCGATCGATATATGTATTGTGATAGTTGACGCACAAATTGCACAAATATATATTTCTCCCATTGGTCACATTTATTACTAGTTACAAAGCTATAAACTCCATTCCTAACTCTTGAATATAACTTAATAGCTTTCCCGCCCGCGACTTCGTCCGCGTGGACTACTGATTATTGCTAAAAAAGCGTCCTATGTTCTTCTAGAATATTAAAAACCAATGAAAATTTAGGTATAGCACCAATGCTTGAAGTTTTTTGACAGACTTGTTATTTCGTTTCCATGGCAACCGTTCCTTACAGCGAGTAATCAACATTTTCCAGTTTTTCCGTGAAAACTTACAATTTTCCGCGATAAAAAGTATTCTGTGTTTTATTTTAAGGTATAAACTATCTCCATTCCAAATTTCATCAAAATCCGTCCAGCCGTTATCGCGTGAAAGCTCCCCAAACAAACAAACAAACCGACAACGTTTCACTTTTATATATTGGTATGGATTATGGGATATACGGATGATTTCCCTACGCGTCTTTACGAACGGTCGCTTGTCCCTTTGCATTAATATGTACATTGAGACATATCGCGGCGCGCTCGTCCCACAGCCTCTCAGCGTTAAACAAAAAAGTTGTCTATGGTGTTACTCTACTGATTCTACGTCAGTTTATGTTCAAAGAAAAGCTTGCAAAGGTAAATCAATAAACAAAAATAATAAAGACGACCTTCTGACTCGTATGGAATGTTGGAACTATGGATGGAATACACAGAAACTCATTTTTAGGATTCCGTAGTGAAACTACGTGACCGCTTGTCCGTTCGTCCGTCCGTCCATTGGTCTGCATGTCACAGCCATTTTACTCAAAAACTAATAACACTACAAAGTTGAAATTTAGCACATATAAGCATATGTAAAGGAACAAAACTAATAATTAAAATACTCCTTTCTCCTATACATGAAAAGTGAAGAAGGAAAAAAATTGTTTTGCTCGAGTCGATCGACTGGGATCTCGTTAATATTTTAAAATTATAATGAGGTTTCTTTGACATATTTTTCTATTTGGTGCTGCATACGACATATGGTGACCTTTTTGCTTTGACTTCCATTTCTAATTCATTACAGTTTACAGTTTTTTTAAGTATCTAGTGTACTTTATGCCTTTAATTATAACGGCTTTCAAGCGTTTACTAGTTTACGAGATATAACCGAGCAAGAAAACGCATTTTATGCTCGCATGTTTCAACTCTGAACAAATTCCATAATGAGATACATAATCTAACTTTATAGCAACACTTTTGTTGGCGTGCTACTGGACTTTGACGAATGCAATGCGGTTTTCACTGTTGGGTAGCTTAGGGTACTGGCTACGGAACCCTAACTACCTCTTTTATGCGTGTCCGATACGCACTTGGCTGTAGCATAGCCGTAGCGTTTGGCGTAGCCTAAACAAGGCCCCAAATACACGTCTGGATGTATATTAAACATTTCAGTCCAATTTAACCTTAAGCTAGACACAGTTTATTATTCCTCCAGGTTTACGTCAGTTAAATATTCTTACAAAGTTTCTTCAATTTACTGTTAACTACTGACAAGGTCATTGACCTCTAAATTTCCGCCCGCCCATGTATTAGGCCACCGTCTAAAATGAATGTGAATGTGTGTTACAGTGGCAGCTCATTCGAGGGGCAGTGGCAGAATGGCAAGAGACATGGACTCGGCGTGGAGACGCGCGACCGCTGGCTGTACCGCGGAGAGTGGACGCAGGGCTACAAGGGGCGCTACGGCGTGCGACAGAGCATCATCAGCAACGCCAAATACGAGGGCACCTGGGCCAATGGACTGCAAGATGGATACGGCTCAGAAACTTACGCGGATGGCGGTCAGTATTATCTCATTTCTTTCATTGCCAAACTATTGGAATCCAGACAAAAATACATACGTTTACACGGCCGTGGCATTCTTACGTGCGGTCGATCGCTAGAAGAGAATACGTTATTGTATTTTAATTATACGATAACGAACACACACCGGTTGCTCAGCGTCGATGATTGCACTGACGCATACAGCACAAACTAATGTGAACTCATACACACCATTAGGTACAAACATCGCCAATAAATTTGGATGTGAATCTGAATTTATTTCTCTTTATGAATGTCTTATCTAAACAAAGTCGTAACAGTATAAATCTTTTGATAGATTACTGTTATCCTGTTACTGTATAGTGCAAAATGCACCACAAATTGCTACAGGTTGAAGTTATATTTATGGTGGAACGCATAAATATGGCCGTGCTACCTAATGACCCAGATACTGTGGAGTGAACTGGGAAGGAGCCCTTTTACACGCGCATTGTTTACTGTTGGAAAATATTAACTATCTCGGTACAGACGCAGTCACGCAACAGACTTATAACAACTAGAAGTTGTATAGATAATTATGCGAGTATATAAAGTGTTGTTGCAATTTTCAGTTGGTAGAGAACAAATTTGTTTAAAACTTCTATTCCCAACATACAAATTCCACATTGTTGATTTTACTTCGTGCCAAACGACAATCTGAATCAATTAGGACTTGCTCAACCTTGAAAATAGATTGGAAACCATTATACTTGCTTCTGTTATATGCGATATAATCACGTTATACTCCTAGCACATCGTGGGCATTTCTAGTAGGACCGAGAAACAGCACTACGCATTTCTGGACACCGATCTGTTGACTCATAACCCCAATAAAGATTAGTCACTCACAAAATTATAATGATGAATTCAGGGACTTAGTTCTCATGTGAACATTTCCAGTTAGGAAACCTTCGCGACTTTAGCCCGGAGGTATGACACGTGCGCTGATTTTACAGTTATGGGTCATACATTCTGCAAATAGCACAGGTTTACGCAGTTTGTTTTAATTATATCCAG
Organism: Alsophila aescularia; assembly: GCA_946251855.1. Classification (NCBI taxonomy): domain Eukaryota; kingdom Metazoa; phylum Arthropoda; class Insecta; order Lepidoptera; family Geometridae; genus Alsophila; species Alsophila aescularia. The sequence continues at coordinate 56,202,965 of OX276375.1, forward strand.
GCTCCTAATTGGATAGAGATTTGGATTATTATATCAGCGTATTAATTTACCTAATGAAGTAGGTAAGTTTCGGGCAATACGTCATAACCATTAGGTACGTACCGATAGCAATAAAACGCTAGAGTTTGGTTCCGCTAATGGATCTGTCTATTGAACTATGGGGATACCTGCTTCAATGTAAAAATAAAAACACCTCGAAGATTTTATGAATGGAGCGATAATGATGATTTAGTTCCGGAAGGACTGGAATGCTTAGGCGGTAGTCTTTCAGAAGTTCAGTAGGTGAATGGTTGGAGTGGCGGGCCCTGCGCTCGCGCGGCGAGCGGCAGTGTCGGCCCTCGCCGGATAAATATAGCGCGGCACGCCTGCCGCACGCCGCGCCGCGCCCGACACAATCGTGTCGACCACTCATTTAATACTACCAATCTGACACTAAAAATGTACTGTTGTACCAATTGGCGGACGAATGATGGGACCTCTGTCGGGCTCGATGCTGTCATCTCGGCAACTCCGGCAACATTTGATTTTAAGCAAATCACTACACATTTCTACAAGAACAGGAATCATTCTCAAATGTTGCGTTTCTCAATTGTTGCAAAGTTACCCAGTAGCGCAATGAATGATGCTTATGTAACCCACATCATTCTGGTATCTTACTTCCAGGGAAGAACATGGACGGACACAGCGAGGATAGATGCGTGGATAGAGGTCCTTACTAACAACTACTGAATAAGAACAAACTACCTACGTGAAACAGTTAGACCATCAATAATACTATTAATGACATCCAATTGTTCTAACCTTATACCAGTATTGGCATCGTATTTAACATGCTGGCGGCATTGCCTTGTTGAATAAACAAGTTACCTACGATAAAAAAAAACTTAAAGCATTCGATAGATACAGTTTCAATAACAGTGGTGAAAGAATTATTTAAGCATCTTGAAAAATTACGAAGTTATTCCACTTCTGCTGCATCCTTTTCGAAAGCAAAATATCTCTATATCTCTTAGCTCGTTTGCGGTGTGACGTCACAACTCTCATTGGCCGCCTCGTATGTATTAGGAAACATATGGAGCAACCAGTCTTCCGTTTCCCGATCAAAAACTACTGAACTAATTTTAATTTTCTTTTTACTTATGCTTTTCTTAATGTCACCAGAAGATTTTGAGGTCTGATTTTGAAGGAAACGGGGTTTCTGGTGACTGACCAGGTCATGAGCCTATGGATCTCGGTTCCTACTAAAGGTAAAGACATGGGATTTTTTCCTCCAGCGTTTACTTAAGGAGCCCTTTTTAAAACCTACATTTTGGAGGTCTGCAGGAAAATCAGGACATGAGGCCATGGATCTCGATTCCTACTAAAGGTAGAGACTTCCAATTTGGCCTCCAATACTTGCCAAAGGTGCCCTTTTCCGCAACAAACATTTTAAAGGTCTGATGAAAGATCAGTTCATGAGCCTTTAGGCATTGGTTCCTATTAAAGGAAGAGACATGGAATTTTGTCCTCCAATACTGTTTTTGAGGATTCTGTTGTAAATTTTTCGAGAATGGTTTTTTTCTTGCCAAAGCAAGTATAGAAGTGTTATATATTATCTTTACATTTTTTATTTAACTGAGTAACAGAGTAATTTGTGAAGAAAGAAAAAATACAAGTCTGTGTTAGCTATATGTATAATTATGCATTTGAAAGCGCCTAATATGCAGAGGCTGATTATGACAATAATAATGATAGTTCTGACAAGAACGATGTGCTAGATCATGGCCTGAGAGCAGCTATTCTATACATCCATTGAATCAATAAGCTAGACACACAGCTAAGCTAAGCTAAGCTTTTACACTCCGGAATAAAAAAGTCGTTTTCAAGTTAGCTACTAATCGATAGCTACTCATCCTGTGTACAACTAAAGGTAAAGAAAAAATATTTGGCGTGATTAACATTAAATTCTAGCCGTATGAATCTTTTTATACGCTTCATTTTTATACTTTATACGCTTTATATTAGCTTCACTTGTATGTTTGTATGTTTGTAACCGACTCTATTTTTTAGTTTAGTTTTCTATATAAAGCGTGTTTTTTAGTTTTTTTAAACTATTATTTATTTTACTTATATTTCGCCCGATGTTCAGACCAGGACTAGTCTCAAAAGTTCAAGCTTGGGATTTACCAAAGAGCGATGAAATTGGAACGCAGCTCCTTAAAGATCTAGGCGCTCATTCGCTATGCCATATCAAATTCCTTGCAGAAAACGTGAGACGGTTCACGAACAATTCCACGAAGATATACCATTACGCAACACGTTTCGTGTCTGAATCGTTATAGCGAATAAGGGCCCAGGTGGACTGACCGAGTTCATAATTCCACGATGCGTTCAATCAAAGGTATCGTGGATGTTTCACAAACTTCACGATGCGTTCTATCACAGGTATCGTGGATATGTGTCATAAAGCTGATGGATTGAAATGGAATAGTATGGGTCACGTGACGCATTAGCATCCTGACCCATCGATCAGGATGCATTTGTGTCAAGATCGTAACGCAGTGGGTGGCACAAGATGGGCGGCGACGAGAAAGCGCAGGGTGACTACCTGGATGCATATCAGGACTGTTGGTCGCATGTGACATATGATCAAGATGCTGGAGACCTTTGCCCAGCAGTGGAACAGAAAAGAACTAGAAAAAAATAAAGGTTTTAGTAGACATTTATCGATTTGAATCTAATAATGTCATAAAACGCATATCATTACTTTTAACTGTTATAAGAATTACATAAATGTTAACCCATCTTTTATTAATGTTACGCCCGTGTTATCCATACCAATATATAAAAGTGAAACGTTGTCTGTTTGTTTATTTGTTTAGGGAGCTTTCACGCGATAACGGCAGGACGGATTTTTATGAAATAGGGAATGGAGATAGCTTATACCTTGGAATAAAACATAGGATACTGTTTATCCCGGAAAAATTTAAGTTTCCATGGGAAAACTGGGAAATGTTGATACTCGCTGTAAGGAACGATTTCCATGGAAACGAAATAACAAGTCTGTTAATAAACATCTAGAGCGTTGGTGTCATACCTACTTTTGAATTGGTTTTTAATATTCTAGAAGAACATAGGATGTATTTTTTCGCGATAAACTGTAGCCCGTGCTGAAGAAGTCGCGGGCGGTAAAGGTAGTATATATATATATGTCTCTCTTTCTCTGTCTCTCCCTGGTGTTAAGTAATTGACGATATGGTCGATTCCACCGCGGTAAACACGCGAAGCCTAAATGGGCATGGGGCATTTCAAGGATACTGCCACTTGTAAATTGGTATAATTTAGTTAGGTATACCTACAAAGATAGACTAGTGATAGTGACCGGTCCCTCCATAAAACCACATAAAATTGTGATGTTATAAAGGTGGGTTTGCCCTCGCCGCCCAACTGGCTTCCCGCCCAAGTGATTATTACGCTTCATTTGTTTCCTCGACGCCTCACCCTCGCACAGAGGGTCGTTTACTAAATGCGTAGATATGTTATAAATCCGACAGATAATTAGTGAGTTGTTGAAACTTTCCAGGAACGTACCAAGGTCAGTGGATGCGCGGACTGCGGCACGGATACGGCGTGCGGACGTCCGCGCCCTTCGGGCTGGCGTCGCACTACCGCGGCGGCGCGCGCGGCCACCACCGCGGCTCGCTGTCCTCGCTCACGGAGGCGGGCGGCGCCGCGGACCCCTCGGAGCGGCGCACCACGCGCATGGACGACGCGCGCGGCGGGTTCGTGCTCACCGTGCGCTCCGACGTCGCCGCGGGCCGCAGGGGCTCTCTCGTCGAAAAAACGAAGAAAGGACTCTTCTCAGTGAGTGTCCTTTTCCGTCTTCGTTTCACTCCTTAGTGCTAAACTCCAGTAACGACCTGTGTTTCATGTTCAGTGTTAGACGATGTGATAATGATTGAATTTACATGTGGACAATCAGCGAGTATGACAAAGTGCTCTATCAAGAGTTGATTCAAGTGCGAATCTGCTGCACTTGAAAATGAGAAACCCAATGCGTTTGGTTATACTCATGCATCACATTCACGACGGAAAAGTCGACAATGGCAGCAATTTGGTCATTTTACTCTTTAAACTAAACTAGACTAAATTTCTTCAAATGTAATTTAAACCTTGTCGACTTTGAAACAAGGTCTTTTTGCCCCTGGCATCTATTCTAAACTTAGGTCAGTTTAAGCTGCACCGCTTAAAATAAAGTAATTGAAACAGGTTTTTAACACGCTGTCTTACAGAGTTTGGATAAATTCAGACACGTTCTGAGACAGCTTTTGGACAAATCGGGACTCTCGCCGCGTGGAAACAAAGTTGATTTTACGTTGACAGGCTTTAGTGATAGTTTAATGAGTGAGGATTCGATGCCAGGGGGAAAAATACCTTGTTACGAAGCCAACAAGTTTTAAATTACATTTGAAGAAATTAAGTTCATTTCAGGGGATGTCCGAATCGCTACCAATAACTTTAGAAGGTTGTAAACTAATTAAATTATTGTCAAAACATTTCACCTCTAACGCAAATTTTCTCCATCAGCGAACCTAATACAAATGTGTGACAAGTTCGTAAACTACTAACGCTCATCAACATCGTTTCGGAATATACTACGAAACACATGTACACTAATCATCTTAAGTTCTAACCCAAAACTATCTCATCATTTGTTTGATAGCATTCTAAAAGCCGAAATACGTGATTTCAGAACTTTCGCAGACAGCGCAGCGCGGGCGAGCTGGACAAGCACGGGTCGGGCTCCGTCCGGTCCGGGGGCTCGGGGGGCTCCGCGTCCTCGTGGGTCTCCTCCGTAGAGAGCTCCCACTCGGCTATCACCCACGCTTCTCTGCACACAAACTCAAACACAAGTTTTGTTGTCGAGGTGGGCTTCCAATTTACCCGAAACTTTCGAGCCTCGACTCTATCGCCTGTAAACTGGTCTTTTCTAGTGTCGATCGGTTCGTGGTCAGTTTTCCATAGTGCTTTACCCCGATGCGAACGCAGTTTGCGAAGGCAGGCAGATGAAAATATACTGTTGCGAGCTGAACGACACTACGAATGACATAACTACACCCGCGATCGAGTCCAGCGCCCCTACTAATTAGACTCTCTAGAAACTAGCTTACTCGCTGCACGAATTTAGTCGCTTTCGATGTGAAACTAGTAGTTCTGTGAGCCCTCCACCCCCGGGCCGCGAACATATGTTTGGCGGGTGAACCAGGCACTGTGACTCGTCTGGCAAAAAATAAATTACGCTCTAACTAACCTATCACATTTATTTAATGCTCGTGTAATCGTGTCATTGACGTGAGTGTCACTGGTAGCGAATACATAAGAACGTGCCAATTGAGTCACGAAGCTATAAATATAGAAAACAATAGCAGAATCAGGGAAACTAAATTTCTCCCGTAAGCTCTGACACCACAAATATTTGGCAAATAGCGATGATTAATAAGCTTGAAAGACACCTACATACCTAGGATTTAACGTCGTAGATACTATATAGCTAATTATAGAGCCAATGAGACATTACTTTAAATGATAATGAATGAAACACTCTTAAATTTTAGTCAAATAAAAATATTGACATAAAATCTGAAAAATGTAAGCTTTTAGCACTGCATTATTATTAATAAAATTATTAAATTTATTTATTTTTATTTATTAATTTTATCACTACAAATGTTGATAAATCTCTGAATATGAAATCAAATCAAGTTTATAAAACTACCTTACACGTAATTTTAACTACACACAAAGTACTTTAAGTACATTCGAGTATTACTAACAAATTATACTAACCGGAACATTATCTAACTATCTTCTATCTATCTATACTTATAATAAAGCAGTAAGTATTAAAAAGTCTGTACAATTAAAACATTCATCTAGGTACTTATTATAAGCTACCGAGCAAGAGTATAACATTGTTTTAAATGGTGTCTGTCTATCTGTCTGTTCGCGCATCACGTAAAAACAACTAAACCGATTTTGATGCTGATTTATTTGTTGGATAGCTTAGATTTTAAATTAAAAACTGGTGTACACCAAGTACACCAGTTTTTAATCTGTTAAGTAGAAGCCGAGCAACCGATAAAAAACTATTTGTCGTATGAATGAAGTGTTAGATATGACATTTGGTATATTAGAATAACACATAGGTTACTTTTAACCCCGATAAATTACCACGCGGGCAAAGCCGTGGGCACAGCAAGTCCTATATAGTTTTTTAGTATATAGTTTTATATAGTTATAAGTCATACATATGTATCAAACTATCTACCAATAACTTACGATACCAATCTTCTATTTCTTCGATAAAATAAATGTCGACATGCCCATATAATAATCTATCTAATGTCAATTGCCATTTTTCAGTGAGGAGTTCATTAAAATACCATACCGTACCTGCATAATACATTGATGAGTGAAAATAGCGTCGTAAAAGTTAACTTTCATTTCCACCACAGGACGAACATTTGGATGCAAGCGTCACAGAAACTTACATGGGTGAATGGAAAAACGACAAACGCACCGGGTTCGGCGTCAGCGAGCGAAGTGACGGGCTCAGATACGAGGGCGAATGGTACATGAACAAGAAGTATGGCTACGGTGTGACTACCTTCCGAGACGGCACCCGGGAAGAGGGCAAATACAAGAACAATGTGCTCATCACCAGCCAGAAGAGATTGTTCCTCATGCGCTCGGCGAAATTCCGAGAACGCGTTGACTCAGCAGTGAACGCGGCGCAGCGCGCCTCTAAAATTGCGTTACAAAAGGCCGACATCGCCATCTCCAGGTTAGATGTTACTCACGATTATATTAATAATTATCATGATACATTACTATTTATAGTTAGGTTGCTTATTTACTCACTGCACGTTCATTCAAGTCTTTTGAGTAGGTCAAGGAACTTGAGGAGATAAAATAAATTTATTTGGTACCTTCATATCTAGTTCTTATAATATCAGGGGTATTCGACCAATTTGTCGGGTAAATGGGATAATTTATTTACTTACATAAACATTATTCTATTTCATGCAATAAATATTAAAGGTAATTAAATTGACTAACAGAAGTCATCGTAAATTTAAACAAACAAATCAATTTTACGAATATGAAGACTGATTGGCCAAATGATTGCGACTCTGACTGCGAAGTCAACCTGTCACGAGGCGGTCCAGGGTTTGGGTTAGTTCCACTAGCCCAGGGACCAAACCTCAGTGGACACAAAATTACATGAACAATAGAAGCCAGGAACAGGAGGAGATGTTCATAAACAGAGATCTTGCACTCGACTATTCTTTTCAGTCTTCTTCCAATTTAATATAGGTATTTGGTAAGAGTGGCTCTTGTATTGTTATTATCACAGACTTTTCGTGCTTCAACAATACGGATGAAAACAACCAAGAACGAACGAATTATCATATATATTTAAAAGAGTCCAGTTGTAATAAACTTATTTAGATATTTTATAACACTATTTCGTAAAATTCGGTTTTGCTAATCCAATCAATATCGGAATGACAGGTTATTTGAATTTAGAATTAATAATGACAAACTATCTAATGGAATGAAATGGATTATGAAAGAATTAAGAGATCAAATGAGTATTATTATGAAAGAGGTTTTGACATCGTCACAAACCAACGGTCGCGGATTCGAATCCAGCAAGGTGCAATCATTTGTGTGATGAGCAGAAATGTTTGTTTCCGAGTCATGGGTGTAATATTCGTATATTTTTTTTGACGACTGGTTGGTCTCGTGGCTAGTGATCCTAGGTACGTAATCAAACGGTTGCGGGTTCGAATCCTGCAAGGTGCAATCATTTGTGTGATGAGCAGAAATGTTTGTTTCCGTGTCATGGATGTTATAATATTCGTATATATGTATGTTTATCCGTTATCTAGTACTCATAGTACAGGGTATCCTAGTTTGGGGCTAGGTAATTGGTGTGGAATTGTCCCGAATATATCTATATATATATATATATATATCTATAATAGATAGATAGATAGATTAAACACCACAAACAAAAATAACAAATATAAAGAAACAATAGTAAAATAAGTGTTACAATGGGCGGCCTTATCGCTAAAAGCGATCTCTTCCAGATCTATCTTTTCTTCTACTGTTCTTCTTTTCTCGTTTCCTTCGATCATTTCTTTCTATGTAGGTATGTTTATCTGTTGTCTAGTACCCATTGTATAGAATATCATAGTTTGTAATTGGTGTGAATTATCCCTTTTTTAAATAATTTGACAAATACGAATAAAAATATGCATTTATTTACACCCGTTACCCGTTTGTTTTTTTATATATATATTTTTTTTAGCTTACCCGCCCGCGACTTCGTACACGCAGACTACAGTTTATCGCGAAAAAAACATATTAAAAACTTATTACTTTCTTATAGGATATTAAAAACCAATGCAAAAGTAGACTTAGACTTCTTGGTTATGGCACAGAATAAATAATAGTACAAGGTTATGGCCTCCGTGGCTTGTTGACTTAATCTGTGCCACCAACGCTCTTGATGTTTTTTTTTTTTTTATTTCGTTTTCATGACAACCGTTCCTTACAGCGAATATTCAACATGTTCTAGTTTTCCCGTGGAAACTTCCACGGAATTCGTAAAATTTTCCGGGATACAGAGTATCCTTTGTTTTATTCTAGGGTATAAGCTATCTCCATTCCATTTTTCTTTGAAATCCGTCCAGCGGTTATCGCGTGAAAGCTCCCCAAACAAACAAACAGACAACGTTTCACTTTTATATATTGGTTATCATTGACCCTACTAGTAGGGTCGATGATTGGTATGGATATTTGTTCTATGGAATAAAAACATCTGTCGCAGAACCATCGAGAACATTTTGTTGTTATAGCCATTTTTTAACAAACAGTTTTTGTTAAGTACACATATTTAATCTGTATCTGGCGTAGACGCGAGTATGTACATATCTGGGTAATATTATTTATTCTGTGATCTGGGCTCTACTTTTGTATTAAATTTCTTATAATTATGGCTTTTTTTTTGGAAAATGTTTGGATTGTTATTCACAAACTTGAACATTTTAAATAGGTCAATACAGTAACCGGCGATAAATAATGCACATTGGCCTTTGGAAAGAGACAATTGCAATTCCGAACACTGACGATCGTCCATTACAGATGGTCGGTTATGGTTACGGTTAATTACAGTATTTATTAAGTGTCATTTAGGTCATTTCATGTCAAATAAATACTGCACTTTATAGACTTTATTAGTTTACGTCAAATCGATAACATGTAAACTTTAAATATCTATAGAGAGCTGTTGCAACTACTAGAAATGAAGAGCGGAATGATGGATTCTAGAGTAGAATCCTGAACGTAACGAGGGATGCAATATACTTCACCCGATGAAAAATAATTTTGCGTCCGAGTGATACTCTACTTTTCATCTTTATATGAGAAAAATAAATAGAAGGAGCTTTTAGATACTTTACAACTCATATTAGTTTTTTAAAAGGATATTTAATAGACTAAAAATAAACAACTTAAAATAAACTAGGTAATTACTAACACTTTAACTAAACATTTATATTCACTTTGTTCACTTTGTTCAGTCTCTTCAGATATTGTGTTCTAAATTTTATGTAGATCTCGATTTGAAAGTCATTATTGGTACTGGCCAACGTGTGAAGGTTGCTTACATTTGGTTAATTCTTGAAAATACGTACAGGCTTGGGAAAAAACTTCGCTACTTTTGTTTTTTCTCACTCGATAAAATTGTTACCTATAAACTTTTAAATATTTTTCGAGGGATTTAGTTGGTCATAGATTCTGTATTACATTTATTGCGTAGTATTTTCAGGTGTAAGTAGGTAGTATACACTTGCATTTTCGTGAAATTATTAAGTTTTTGCATTCTCAATAATCCTTGTTTACGTGACGATAATATCGTAATTCGCGCAGTTTTCATTTTTTTTCTGTTCTCCGTACATTTACACGATTCTTTTTTAAATACAGACAGCACGTCACGCGACCATACCATAAAGTCTACATGGCTCGAAGTAACATCGTTTGACTCCCGATGTTTAATAGCGGAGTTCAATTCCCAACTGGAGTGTTTACATTTAGTTAAAAAAGTTACAAGTGTTTACATTTTGCACATAAAAAAATATGTGATGGCTTATAACTTGAATACGGCTGGGCTGATGCGGAAAGAGCTGACGAGCCACGAGTACTCGCGTTGCAGATCCTATCGATCGCCAACATCAAAAATTCACGTTTAAAATTCAAAACTCATTACTGCCCTCTCTGAAAGTCTTGAACAGAAAACAACTACTTTGCTCCCTCTTTTTGAGGAACCAATCAGCGTTTTTCGAATAAATGGGATGAAAAAACAATTTTGTAATATTTTGTAAATGAAAAATATTACAAAATTGTTTTTTCATCCCATTTATTCGAAAAACGCTTCAACGCTTCATTTACAAAATATTACAATATTGTTTTTAGTTTAAATAACTCTATAATATATATTTTCATATATTCATCTGTATAACGGCTGACAAACAAAGAATATAATTGACGAACGTCACACAGGTGTGACAACGCTCTACGAAGCCGAAATTAGCCGAGTCTCTTTCCAAAGACCGATGTGCATTATTTATCGCAGGCTACGAATAAATAATAAGTCAGGAACTCTAACTCAGAACAAATGCCACATTAAAAGTGCCCCTACTTCAAACCAAAACGACGTAAGATTCAAAGTACGAATCACTTCCGAGGTTACAAATAGACATGCTTGGTGATTGGTTTAAATTCAGAACGAAAGCAGGGATTGGTTCACGCGCGTGCTGCAATGTCTGCTATGACAGCTGAGTCATAGCGGCGTGGACGATGTTATGCAATAAGTGGACCGGACCAAGTCAGCAATAAAACAATATTATTGTACAAGAGAATCTTTCTTCACAATGTAGTGAAGACGGATTCTGAGAAATTTATAACGGAATGTCCTCCAATGGTATGCTGTTGCCTGTGAATTTAGAGCTGAGGTTCAAGTTCAGTAAATTATTTTTATATATATTTCCATAAACGGTCAGGCGTTTGGGTTATTGTTGCAACGGCCGTGGTTGCGGATCACTCCAAAAACAACTCAATATGATCTTGGCTTAATATGGTTAAATAAATTTCTATATTTGTACCTCTACTAGCCGTGCAAAAAGTAAATTTAAAACTTGAAATACATATGAGGAGTCCTAGAAGTCCAGTTTTGGACTGAGTTTTGGTCACTGGTTTCAAGGAGTTAGTATATACTGTTACTCTTTGTCCATTTACTGTTCGAGTTTTTTTTTTACTGTACATTGATTTAGAGACCTTTAATATATTTTTCGCTTTGATCCAAAACGTCATGTAGTTTTTCTTTTTCTACCACTGAAAAAGGGTGTTTAAACCCGTGTCCAGAAAGTGGTCTTGAATTTAGTATGTCGAAAAGGATGTTAAACGTTTCTAAAAAGCTAACAGTTGCATCTGTTTCTTGGAAAATCGGGCATGTTTAACTGTTGCGAATGAAACTTAATCGCATCAGCTACACTTTGACTTAAGGTTTGAATCGCTAGTTTCACGTTCATGATATTATTTCGGAAGTCTATATGCCGATTTGACAACTTATTCCCAAAATGCAATCCAATGATATCTTGAACATTTTTCAGTTTCTGCAAATGTGCCCACTCATATTTTTTTCTTGTTTTTATCTACCAGTGTCTTTTTTGCCTCTAATGTGTTACGCACAAGTTTCACCATATGAAATGGATCTAATATTACAACTAATGGGTCTCCGGTAGATGGGTGGTCAATAAACGATTTTAAATTGTTTGTGTCTTCAAAATTGCAACCCAACAAACTACCAAACTATAATAATAATATAATATATAATATATTCGGGACATTTCCACACCAATTATCTAGCCCCAAACTAGGATACCCTGAACTGAACTACTACGTTACTATGAACTGTTTTGTTATGCCCATGAGTCGAAAAAGCCGAACCTATATTACATACCAACTGTAATCGTTAATTATTGTTTATTTTCTCATTTTGTTTAGTATCTCCTAAATATGTTGACGTTTCTTCGGTATGAATCATCTGCGTGAAAAAATAACAGCTTAATTTTAAAATTTCATCGAGTAGAAAAAAAACTTTAGTGCAAAAATTGACTGACTTCATTTTGCATAGTATTGACCATCTCGGTTTGATAATGTATTTGAACGCCTTTGAATATAATTATAATTTTGCAATTATTTCTAGTGAAAAGTGATCCCTGGACATTTTAATCTTGTATGGCTCCTGAACCACTTCACAACATGCTGGCATGATGATTCACAGCTGTAGTTCACAATGATAAAACTAAAACGTACGCGAAGATATGACGTGTGCTCGCTTGCATGAAAAATGTCCGACTGATGACGCGCTGGACACGACTTTTAAGCCCCACCTACTTGGGCACGACTTTTGTTGGGTCATTTTATTAACGCTGTTACGTTTCCTGACTTATTATTTATTCGTAGATCGCAGGTTATACTGTAAATATAAAGAAGGGAGTGAAAGTAGTTCGGGTTTTTTGAAGAAACGTCTACATGAATCAGTCCATTTTAAGACAAATATTGAGCGAATACACTTCTTTCGCGGGGGTTTCCTCGTGGCCTCCTCCTCCTCGTTGTTACTAGGCCACGAGGAATAATTTCCTCGTGTCCTAACTATTAGCTCACAGTGGGATAACACACAATTAGTTCATCCTTTGTTCACGAGTATTGTCGAGTAGTCAAATAATAATATAAATTTATTAATTTTCCTTCTCTGTGAACACCTACATATATACGAATAATAATGTAATGATGCAAACTTACTATCTAACTTAAAAGGGCTTTATCACAGAAACTATTGATACTAGACTAGTAGTTTCTTTACATAAGGGATAGATCCCATCAAGATCTTCAGTTCAAATGACAACTGTCAAACATAAAAGCTTTAACTAGGAAACTATTGATCCCAGACTAGTATTTTGTTTACCGAAGTGATAGAATCATCGATATCTTCGTTTTAGATGACAGCTGTCAAACTTAGAAGGGATTTATCACGGAAACTATTGATCCTAGACTAGTAGTTTTTTATAAAAGTGATAGATCTTATTGATATCTTCGTTTTGGATGACAGTTGTCAATCTAAAAATGGCTTTAACTCGGAAACTATTATCAAAATTACAGTCAATGTTAAAATTAGAGTCAATATTAAAAATGACTGCTGATGACATAAATTACAGGCAATGTCAAACAAAACTGAAAATGTCAAAAATGACAGGTGATTTATAAATATCCAATACGAAGATATCGATGAGATCTATCACTTCTGTAAACAAACTTCTAGCCTAATCAATAGGTGCCCGAGTTATAGCCCTTTTATGTTTCACATCTGTCATCCAAAACGGAGATATCGATGATATCTATCACTTCTGTAAAAATACTAGGATATTTATTTTAATATTTTTTATAGCAGTTAATGGCTGCTAAGCGTAAAGATATATAATAATTTTCTAATGGAAAATTTTGGATCATGGACGAGATTCGAACTCGCATACTGTGCCTCAGCGTGTCACATGCCTTTACCAATTCGGCTACCGAGACCTATGCGTTGTCATCCAAATCTTTCCACTAGCTTCTTTTTACCCGTCTTATGAGGACGGTAACGCTTTCTATTGGTAGTATTACGAACTAACAGACCAAACACGGCTTATATCGATTAACTTCGTGTCTGAAAGATAACGCCTCCCAAATCAATATTTTATAATTGTTTATAGCAGTTAACGCTTGCTAAGCGTAAATATATACAGATTTCACTAGAGTGTGCACAAGAACTGCACACATGATCGGCAAAGCGCCATCTTTTTATGGTTGAAATACCTCGCACAAGAACAAAGCGTTACGCTTCTTCATTTATTATAAGAACTTCTAAGAAGTGGAATGCACTGCCCACGTCAGTGTTTTTAGGTAAAATATAACCCTGGTTTGTTCAAGTCAAGAGTGAATAGGTATCTACTAGGCAAACGTGCTACACCTTCGACCACATCATCGCTTTCCATCAGGTGAGATCGTGGACAAACGATTGCCTAGACAGTGATAAAAAAATTTTAAAAAAATGTATAAAACTAGGATCGTTAGTTTCAGAGTTATTGCCCTTTTAAGTTTGACAACTGTCATCCAAAACTGTGATATCGATGAGATCTATCACTTCTGTGAAAAAACTACTAGTCTACAATCGTTAGTTTCAGAGTTACAGCCCTTTTAAGTTTGACAGCTGTCATCCAAAACGAAGATATCGGTGAGACCTATCACTTCTGTAAAGAAACTACTAGTCCAGGATCGTCTAGAATCAACAGTTTTCGAGATAAATCCCTTTTTAATTTAACAGCTGTCATCCAAAGTAAAGATATGAGATCTATCACTTCTATAAAGAAACTACTAGTCTAGGATGGTTAGTTTCAGAGTTATAGCCCTTTTAAGTTTGACACCTGTCACTTTGCCATTAATTAATTAATTAATTGTTGCATATAATTATATCGATAAGTAATTGGTCTTTTGGTTTCCCACACTGCTACGAGTCTTATATTTTATAGCTTACTATTTGTAGTAAAAATATTTTTCTCGTGGTCACACCAATGTGACAAATCGGTGTGACCACGAGTCTGTCGCCTGTATTTGTGCGTATGACTGTACTTAACCCATGACAGTACATTATACAGGTTGAGTCAATAGATTAATGACAAGCAGTTAGGACACGAGGAAAAATTATTCATCGTGGCCTAATCAGTTAGGCTGCCTAGTTAGGCCACGAGGAAACGCTCTCTTTCACGCTATAAAAGCTCTCTGAGAATCCGTTGAATATCCCCATAATATAAATATAATATAAATAACCTCATATCTTAAAACGGAAGTGGACCAGCAACCAGACCTTGCTCTTTTTTCAATTTCGGTAATGTTAATTATTTTAAATTGTTGAGGTAATTTATTGAATACTAGCTTTCCCTACAGCCACTTCGTCCGCGCGACTAGAGTTTATTGCGAAAAAAGCATCCTATGTTCTTCTAGGATATTAAAAACCAATGCAAAAGTAGATGTAGCACCAATGCTCTGGATGTTTTTTTGAAATAGTTGCTATTTCGTTACCATGGCAACTGTTTCTTACAGCAAGTAATCAACATTTTTCCAGTTTTTCCAGTTTTCCCGTGGAAACTTACAATTTTCCGGGATAAAAATATCCAATGTTTTATTCCAGTGTAGTGTTTTTAAGTCCGTCATTGTAGAATACCTGATTACCAGAGCGGGGATAAAATAGCATACCTATTTTCATCTATTTTTTTTTTAATTTTTGTCTATTACCAAACGAAAAAGTCTGTATTCATAAGTAGAATAATCATAAATAAAGACTCAACTTATACCGACGACTTGACGACTGGTTGGTCTTGTGGTTAGTGACCCTAGGTATATATACTCGCGTCTACACCCTAGGCATAGTGATTTTTCTATGCCCTAGGAACGAAATCAAACGGTCGCGGGTTCGAATCCTGCAAGGTGCAATCATTTGTGTGATGAGCAGAAATGTTTGTTTCCGAGTCATGGATGTGATATACGTATTTATGTATGTTTATCCGTTATCTAGTACCAATATTACAGTGTATCCTAGTTTGGGGCTAGGTAATTAGTATGGAATTGTCCCGAATATATTTATTTATGTAAAAACAACACTACTTATTTAATGTTTTAAAAAAAACAGAACATTTTATTTATGTACATGGAAAAGCGGCGATCTCTTTGAAAGAATGCGTGCATTGCGGCTAAAGAAGAATTTAATAAAAAAACAGCATTTCCGCGAAATGAATTTGTGACCGTAATTTATTTTGCAACAGTGAAAACGTCATCATCTGAGAATGGAGACCCTTGCAGTTGGAAGAGAAAGGAAAAGAAATAATGTTCAATCTGTTGACGTTAAAGTCACAAAGGATTTATTTAAATACTACTTATAATAATACTACTTACGAAAAGTTTATGAAGTGGAGGACAGAAAAACGAAGATTCACTTACAGAAGGAGTGGTTTTTACGTAGGTATTTTGATGAACTTTCCAAAATATATCTAAGTTCTACCCTTTGGAGCGTATTCAATGTTACGAACAACTATACAGACAAGACATAATGCCAATATAATTAATAAGTAAAATTTACGGCTTTTCTCTAGAAATTATCCATTGAAGACACGCCGGCCAATAAATCCAAAGTTTTCACGAGGAAAGACATCATGAATTTCGTAAATAAGGCTTCAAAGGAAAAATACTTGGCAACAAAGGTAGTTAATTGTACAAATTGAACATTAAATTTATAATAAAGTAAACTATTTAATATTGTATTGGTTTATTTTCTCGCAATCGTATTGAAAAGTAGACACGGCGCTAAAACCCCATTATATCTCTGTTTCTATTTACCTACTCCCTCGCTAGAGCTCGGCAGTAAAACCACCTCATATATAATCGGTCATTTTAACTTCTTGTATAACAACTTGTAGGCTAAGTTGTTATACAAGAAGTTAAAATGACCGATATTGCGTAAACCGCAGTTTAGTGGCACTAATCTCTCCCTGTTTCTTGTATTTCGAGGATACAGTTCATGTGCTTTGAAAAAACATGATATGTTAAAAATGTACTGACTTGGCAGCGGAAACACATATAGATAGTTGCTTGCGGTCTACATGATTCTATGATTATATAAGAGCTGCTCCACAAACAGCCCTTAATGCATCTGTTTTGAGAGACAACTAAATGCTCGTGAGAAATCAGTACTACGTCCCCAAATTATTAGTCCATACTTCAAAAGTGAACCTATGTAACCATGGTATGCTACTAATGTCTCTTTGTTAGAGGTTTTACGTAAACTTACAAATGTTATGTATTGGTTGCTACTTGTTTAATTATTTGTCTAATACTAATCCTAACAAGACATAAGTTCAAAATCTAAAACCTGACTAAGGTCATGTTCAAAATATCCTATGACAGTCTATAAATGAAGAGGAATCGATTGATAACTCGGTTAGCAAAATCGGACCAATAATGACGACACTATGGTGGAACATCCACATACCCACACAGACATACCCACACACAGACATACATGCATACATAGACTGTTAAATTCATAACCCTTCCCTTGCTTCACCGTGCTCGGGTAAAGACTACACCTTACTTGCCCCTTCAATAACTGGTCCGTTATGATTTACATGAATGTTAGGTTTATTGAAATTAATATAGGGAGTTACAGATAAGTTGTTTTTTACCCGACTGCGTGGGCGAGTTAGATAGATAGATAGTTAGATAACTCTTTATTGCACTAAAAACTTAAATTATAGCACATCAACATTGACCTTAAAATACTACAATCGGCGGCCTTATCACTAAGCAGCGACCTCTTCCAGGGTTACGATGTGTTTGGGTTGTATGTATGTTTGTTTGCTTGTATGTTTCTTAGGCGCGTCCTACAGCCTAAACGGTTTGATGGATTTTGAGAAATGAGGTATCATTAGATTCGTTTTGTTCACGAGCTAAAGGATATAACATAAAATAACAATAAAACTAATATAGCGGCTTACAGCTGCCATTTTATATTTCTGACGGAATAAAATATGAACAAAACTATCAAGTGTTTCAAAATCATCATATATATTATCAGCCTATATCTGTCGACTGCTGGACGTAGGCCTCTCTTAATGCACGCCACTGAGCTTGGTCTTCAGCTCTCCTCATCCATTTTCTTCTAGTCACTTTTCGCAGGTCGTCACTCCACCGGACCACAGAGCATCCTACGCTACGTTTGCATAAACATGGTCTTCACTCGAAACCTCGTCTACCCCAAGTATTATCGGTACTTCAGGAAATGTGACCAGCTCACTGCCACTTAAGCTTGCTTATCCTTTGAGTTATGTCGGCTACATTGGTTCTCCGTCGGATATCTTCATTACAAATCTTGTCCTTCAGAGAAACACCAAGCATAGCTCTCTGCATGGCTCGCTGACCAACCTTAAATTTGTGGACTAGTATGACCATGAGTGTCCACGTTTCGGCTCCGTAGGTCGTGACTGGTAGGACGCACTGATTGAAGACTTTTATCTTCAGGCACTGCGGTATGGATGACGAGAAGACTTGACGAAGCTTGCTGAAAGCTGCCCAAGCCAGCTGAATTCTTCCTTCTCAAAGTTGTTCTTACCTAATTGCAATATTTGACCAAGGTAAACATATTTTTGGAAAACTTCAAGAGGTGCACCATTGACTGCAATCGGTTCCGGGTCAATAAGATCGTAATCAGATCGGTCGCAGAATGAAACTAGATAAGACCAAGATCATGCTTGGTCTTATCTAGTTTCATTCTGAGACCGATGCGTCGACAAACATCAACTAGGATGGTCAGCATACTTTGCAAGTCTTGCAGCAACTCCGCCATTAGGACTATGTCATCATCGGCAAATCGTAAGTGTGAGATGTTCTCGCCATTGATATTAATGCCTATTCCTTTCCAATCCAGCACAGATTTTCCAAGGTACTAGTGAACAAAAAAAATATAAAAATATGTACCTTACTTCCGCCAAAACTGTAAGTCAGACAAATGATAAATGGTAAAATTAACACAAGTAAAACCCCCACGCTAAACAAACCCTACCCAAAATTGAACTAATAAAAAATATAAATGAAATGAAAGCTAAGGCCTGGAGGCCAGAAAAAACACTTATATACAAATAATATATATACACAATAAAAAACCCCCAAGCTAAACAAACCCTACCCAAATACAAGTATCGTAACACTTATATATTCATATACATATAATATAAAAAAAAAAAAAAAAAACATATACCTCGTCGAGTGCTGGTCTGAGTCTCTCAGTCCAGCACTCGACGAGTTAACATCACCCGAAGATGCCTCGTGCAGAGGCGAAACACGTGTCGTATTGATGTCAGACGTTTGGTATTTGGATCGAGGTATATGTTTTTTATTGTGTTTTTTATATTATATGTAAATGAATATATAAGTGTTACGATACTTGTATTTGGGTAGGGTTTGTTTAGCTTGGGGGTTTTTTATTGTGTATATATATTATTTGTATATAAGTGTTTTTTACACTTACAGTTACAGTTACAGACTTACAGTTTTGGCGGAAGTAAGCTACATATTTTTATTTTGTTCATTTTAAATATGGATTTCCGCAAAGTAACGCCTGAATCTATCAATTATACTAGTGAACAATTTCGGGGATATAACATTCCCCTGTCTCACTCCTCTGCACAGTTGGATATGTTTAGACAGCTGGTTTTGTACTTGGACACTCATCGCGGCATCATACAGAAACCTCAGCACTTCGATGTATCACGAGTCCACTTGACAACGCTGCAAAGACTCCAGAACCGTCCAGGTTTCAACGGAGTCAAAGGACTTCTCATAGTCCACAAAAGCAAAATACAGGGGCTGGTTATACTCTTCAGACTTCTGTATAACTTGCCTCACTGTGTGTCTATGGCGCTAAATCCTCCGCGAAACCCGGCCTGTTTAGGAGGCTGGAATTCGTAAAAACTTCTTGCGAGACGATTTGAGATGACCCTCGAAAACAACTTATAGATGTGGCTCAAGAGTGAAATAGGTCGGTAGTTCTTTAAAAGGATTTTATCCCTTATTTTAAAGAGGAGTACTACCAAACTCCTGCTCCACGCCTCTGGAGTTTTCCCACTGTTAAGAACGGTGCTAAATAACCCCTGAAGCTCCTGAAGTAGTGATTTCCCCCCTGCCTTCAAGAGCTTCGAAGTTATACCATCGTTAACAGGGGCCTGTCAATTCTTAAGTTGTTTGAGCGCCATCTCAATCTCGTCTAGGCTGATGTCGGGCAGTTCGTTAGTGAAGTGGCGGGTCAGTATTGCGCGGGAGTCTTCTGTGCTGGGTTCGGGTCTAGAAGCATGCGAGTCGTACAATCGGCCATAGAAGTCTTTGATCTCAGAAAGTATCTCCGGCTTAGAGACGACGGTTGTGCCATTATTGGTCTTGAGCTTCGTCAGATGGGATCTACTCAATTACTGGGCGAAGACTTTTGACCCTCGATTTAGCTCATATGCCTGTTCTATTCGGCGTGTATTTGAGCATCGGAGGTCAAGTCGCACCAGCTTACTGAACTTTTTATTGAGCTCCCTTTTCTCTGACGGTGGGGCTTGCTATTGCTCCTGGCGCTCGTCCATAAGCCGAAGAGCCTCATCCGAGATTTTAGACTTCGTGCCTGTAAAATCTCAACATCATTCTCTGTAAAATCAGGGGCAGTTGACAAAATTTTGTGCCTTCCTCCCTAAGGATTCTCACAAAGGTAAAACTTTTTCCTCGTCCACGTCATTTGTGGTTTCCTTGTTCTGATCCAACAGCAGCCTGGAGCAGGTTGGGTCAGAGCGTAGACTTCACCAGACGGCATCTTTCAAAATTGTGGTCGATTTTCATGGAGCCTCGGACAAGTCGGTGAACACTACCGGTATTAAACCTGCTGATCACTGAGACATCCCTGAATATGTGCTTATTGTCCGTCATGATGAAGTCAATCTCATTTTCAGACACACCATCGGGGCTTTGCCAAGTTCCTCTGGGGTTGTTTTTTGAAGAAAGAATTCATCAAAAAGAACCCCTCTTTTTCCAAAGAGATAACTAGCATTTGCCCCCTGTGATTCCTGACTCCATAACCGTGTGGACCTATTCTTTATTCACTGCAGGTCTGTACTCCTAATTTAAAGTCCCCCATGATAATGATGTAGTGGGCTCTTGTAGTGTTATGTGGGGCCGAAGATATGTCATTTGTGCCGAGATCGGAGCGTAAACATGTACGGCTATACCTTTCGGTCAGCTTTGCACAAAAGTTTGGTTGTACATTTCTCAGGCGCGTCTTACAGCTTAAACGGCTTGATGGATTTTGATAAATGAGGTATCATTGCGTTCGTCTTGATCACGAGCTACACATACCCAAGCTCATACAAACTATCGCCTTTAATAATATTAGTGTGATTATTTTTGCGGGCGGTAAGTATTCAATCATTTTTTTCGCAGTATTTTACTTGTAAAATTATTTATGTCCAGCTAGTTTACTAAATAATTAATTGTAAGTATTATGGATGTCAATAACGTGTTTTTTTTTTCTTTTATCGAAATCTCATTAGGTTAATACTCGGATATGCTAACAATAGCGGATATGTAGAGTTTTTATTTATTTTAAGTTTTATTAGTGGACAACGAAATATAACATAATTGGTGGACAATATGAAGCAATGACAACGCTTTGTTCGTATAAGTTTCTAATAATACTTCTTCCGAAAATTAAAGAATTGCATAATATATTACTTATTAAATCTATATCCATACCAATATATAAAAGTGTAAAGTTGTCTGTTTGTTTGTTTGGGGAGCTTTCACGCGATAATGGCTGGACGGATTTTGATAAAACTTGGAATGCAGATAGCTAGAATAAAACATAGGATATTTTTTATCCTGGAAAATTTAAATTTCCTACGGAAAAACAGGAAAATATTGATTACTCGCTGTGAGGAACGGTTGCCATTGAAACAAAATAGCAAGTATGTCAAAAAAACTTAAAGAGCATTGGTGTTATACATCGACCCTATTTATAGGATCAATGGTGCTATACCTACTTTTGCAATAGCTTTTAATATCCTAGAAGAACATAGGATGTTTTTTTCGCTTTAAGCAGTAGTCCGCGCGGACAATGTTGCGGGCGGGAAAGCTAGTAATTAAATAAAAAAAAAAACAATGCTATATCGTTACAGAGATCCTGTTTGTTAGTAAACCAGTAAATTAGAGTACACGTCTCAACTGTAGGTATTGTCAAAGTTTGCCCTGTGTTACTATCAAACAAACCTAATTCGTCAACCTCACCATCTGCGTCTTTTATTTCACTTATAATGTTAGATAGCGAAGTATTTTGTCGTGTAGATACATTTATCTCTCATATTATAATTGTAGAAAAGGTTAAAAAATGCATCCTTATTTTTATAATTATTAGATGCTGAATATATCTTATACTAAAATCCCCACAAAGATTTATCTTTATTACATGTTTTATCTAGTAATATAATGTACAGATTGAATATTTCAAGTGGGCGTGGATAGCCAAATCAAAAAATATGAGGTATAGTGAAACATACTCAGAGGAGTCTCGGTCCAGATTTTTATGAAAAACTAAAACTGTATCATAGGATTATTGAAAAAACAATATTCCTAACCTCGAATCGAACCCGTTGATTTTGGATATAAACACAACCTGCCATTCAATAGTGTCGCTAGATCAAATTCTAGGAAGTTATGACATGGCAAACTAAAGGAAAGAGTTTATTCAGTTTTACTTTACTGGAACTCCTCTTTCAACTAAAAAAAGTTATAAGCCACGTAGATGCGAGGGAACATAAACACAAAAACAAATGGATTTCCTAATATGTAAGTTTTATTTTAAAAATGCTTTTTTAATGCAAGCTTTTACAAGTAAGACCTGAGAACTCATCGATACCAATCAAATAAGCTTAAACTTGAAGTGGTTCCATCGCTTGATTGTTGATTTCTGTGACTACCTTCCGGCTCCATCATCAGTCCATCCATCCATACCACATAAGACCAGAGAACTCCTAAAGGCAAATCAAATGAGCCCAAACTCGAAGGGGAAAGAATCGTTCAAATTGGTTTAAAAATCCTGTATAATTAACCTCGTTCTAAAAAAAATATAAAACAATTATGAAAAAAAAGGCAAAGAATTATCCATATCGCTACAGAAGTATATTTATTTATTGATATTTCAAATGCTTGTTGCACTTACAGCAACGCCAAAGCCAATAACATAAAAGATACAGAAAAGCAAGATACCAAAAATAATTAATTATTAACTTAAGAATTTAATACACAAATCTACGAACATATAAAATATTGTGAAGAAGACGTCAACGTCTATAAGATATGAGGTAGAAAACATACAAGAAAAAAAACAGACTACTTGAGAACCTGCTCCTTTTAGAAGTCGGTTAAAAATATGAATCAGTATATCAGTCCCAGAATTTGTTCCTTCGACACTATCGAATGGAGCACTTTTGTTTTTTTTTCTCCAAAATCAACGAGTTCGATTCCTGGATAGGTTTTTTTTTTCAATGATCCCTGATGCACTATAACTTTCATCAAAATCGGGCCCGAGACTCTTTGAGTAATTTTCGCTACTGCTCATAGTTTCGAATTTGGACATCCACGCCCACTTTAAAAATTCACTTGTATAATAGTTTCCTGAAGAAAATGATTATATCTCAAGTACTTAGGTAAAATATTTATATCTTATAGGTATGAACATGAATTTTGCATCCAGTAAAATAGAGTAAAATGTTTAAAATATTATTTTCTGATTACGCGTCTTTTATGCCTATCAGATTTTACAAAGTTTTAAGAATTTTATAAGAGCTTAATCAAATATTTTTCATTATTTACAGAACCGCAACAGCTCGAGGTAAAGCTGAACAAGCCGATGAAGCGGCAGACCAAGCAAAAGAAGACTGTGATATAGCACAAGCTACTGCAAAGCAGTTCGCCTCAGACTTTAAGCATCCTGGCTTTGACCGAATAGGATTAAGAGAAAAATATAGACAAAAACAAGCGTTCGATGCACACGTTGCACCAACCGCGCCACAAGAATCTGACAAGATCCTTGACGGAAAGAGCATTCCAAATCATATCCCTCCGATACATTCGCAGCTTCCACAAACTAGTCAAGTCCCTAACGCGATGCCTTCCAGGAGACCCTCGACACAGTATCCTAGAGCAATGCAACCCACTGACCCCAGACTCGCGAACAGTGCAGGCTATAACACAGATAACAGGACACTCGGACCTCCGTATGACTCGTATAATGCTCCTAAACAAGAACAATGGGCATCACCGAACGCACAAGCTAATGTTCCCGATTATCAAAAACCTTACTCACAAAATGATCAATTGAGTGCGTATGGCCCTTCGGTTCCTAGCGGAGCACAACTGCCAAATTCCTCGTACAGGTTGAACAGACAGGACGCTTTACCATATCAGCAAAATATGGACCAAAGTGGCCACCAATTCACGAACCAGGGACGACGGTTATCCTCCGCAATGAGGCCAACCTTAAATCAAAATCGACCACCGGCACAACAAGAATGGGCTACCTCACAACTTCCTCGACGTCAAAGTGTGCTAGGCCAGCCGACCATCCACAATACTCAAGAAAATACGTACGTGGACAGCAGTACGAATGCGTATGGTCGAACTGAGTACCGCACTGGAACTGTTGCTTCTGAAAGTACGCTGGACAGGCAACCCATGACAGTAGATCCTCAAGGTTATCGCCAGCCGATGGACTCGCAAAATTATAGGCAACCGATCGATCCAGCCTATAGGCAGGTCCCTGATCAGCACATGTATCGACAGCAAACTACAGACAGCCAAGGATTCCGACAGCCCAACCAGACCGAACAGGATATAGTCAATGGGACTCGTGATATTAGGGCGCCCGGTCAGCGTCCGTCAATAGATTATTTCGATCACTACAAGAGACCTCCAAGTCGAGATTCCAGTGTGGATCGTTACGGCAGGCGGTCAAGACAGCCGTCAGTGGAGGCGGCTGTTCCTAGTTCTGGATCCCGCGCGGAATCAGTGGTGCCGCAGCCAGCATCATCGTCTCGGCCTTCGTCTCGAGCTGCCACACCCGCCGGCAACGGACATCTGGCGTCAGGCCGCGGCTCCATTACCCGAGCGAGCTCACGGGAGCCTCAACCGTTCGAAGAGTCACTTCTCCGGAAGCGTACGCTCGGACAAGATATATCGCCATCTCCTTATCAGCCGAAACGGACAGAGAGTCTGTACGTGGCTCAGAATCCACTGCCACCACCACCAGCACCGAAGCCAAGCGGCGGCGGCGGTGGAGGGGGAGGCCGTAAGGTTAGTCAATTTATTTATCAGTATTAATGGCTACTACTAGCTTCCATACCATAGCTACTAAAGTTTAAAGGTATAAGGGGAAATTGGAATATTGGTCTCATTGTAAAAAAGTACTACTCTCGGTGGCTCCGTGTTCCTTCTTCCTTCTTTATTTATTTATTATTTATTTATTGATTTATTCATTTAGACACACCAACGAACAATTCACAAAACATTAATAGTAAATACTTACACTTAGTTGAGGGGAGTCGTGACAGGTTTACTAGTCAGTAGCAGTAGTAAACTGGCTTGTTTAGGTCAACCAGTGCTAATTTCCATTTACCTAGCTCCATGCATCAGCAATTAATTATTATCCTAGATGTGACCTTGAGAAGATACAAATTAAGTGGATTTGTATGTGATTTAGTTGGCAAATTCTAAATAAGCTTATGAAAATGGGAAAAAATGCATATGTTACAAACAAACCAAGACAATGCCGATGACGATACGTCATCATCATCAGCCTTCCTAACAATTCACAATGCAGGAACACAGGCCTCCTCTTAGAGAGAGAGAGAGAGAGAGAGAGGGAGAGAGAGAGAGAGAGAGAGAGATAAAATGGCTTCACCGTTTTTAAGCAATGGCATCGAAAGCCACACGTAAGTTACTTAACAAGGTAATAAACTAACCCCTCCCCTCCCTCACCCCTATATACAAGTATATAACCTGTTGTAATGTTCAAAATGTCATACAGTTTTTATTGATGGCTCGATTCTTGTGTTCACGCTACTCATCATTAGACCCTCATGAATGCAGGTACCTACGAAAAATTCCATCGGAACTACCTACTGACGATCACCTTACATTTGACCACAAACTCTCAGTTTCCAGCTGGAATAGTGCCTAAAAACCTAAACAAAGACTGATAAGAACTGAATGTTTTGGGAACGGCTACACCGATTTCTTGCAAACAAAGCTAAGAACCATCAAGTTTATCATATCCATCTGTTTGCGTTGAGAATTATAAATAAAATACAAAAACAAAATACAAATTTCAGAAACCTTAATCATGGATGCCACCGCCATCACGCCTTCCACCCTCCCTTGATCCGTTTGTCACTTTTAGTAAAATCAGAGTTATGATATCTCCACCAAGCTGCAGATAAATCCTGTAGCCTGTACAGGCCTCTTCTGCAAGAGTTAGCCTGGGGAAATACCACACAAACAAACGTCAAGCTTAGTGAACAAACATTAGTGTGTTCCAATGAATAATGAAGTAGAAAAAAAGTTAAAGGTCAGTGTTGCCAGCGAAATCACTGACCAATTTCTCAGGGTAACGAGCGCAATGTAGTTCCGCGCTTGATTTTACAATCAAAAGTTCTGGGAAGAAAAGAAATGGGAACGGCTTCCAGCTTATCATTGGGCGAACGATCTTGTCTAGTTATAACAAAAATATATCAAAACTAGTTAAGAATTTATTACAAAAAAAAAACAAAGTATTCACGCTTGCGGATAAATATTCAATAACATTTAGTTTTTACAAGAAAAAAGTCATAAACAGCCGGCAGAGCGAAAAACAAACTTTTGTATGTCAGCAAACTATGATATTGTTTTGCTTCAATTTCTGCTCTAACATTGGAACTGTCATATTAAGCTTTATCTACTTCATTATTCATTCAAAATGAAGATGAAGATTCCAATCTTCATCTTCATTAATTTTTTTCGCCTTATTTCTAAAGCCTAAGTACTTATTTCTTAATTGATTATTAAGGCGGCGACGACATTTCCTGAACATAGGTTTCTTGAATACCTACGTGGGAAAAGTCGCTGGCAATAGCAGTGCATAATAAATACTTGATTTTTAAGTACACATTTGTATAGTACCTAGAACTTACAGAATGAAATAACCACAAAAATGCAGAGCTTTTCTTTCATCACTTCCTAGAAAATAACCAAACTTTCCGAGCATTTTTTTGCAAGAGCTAAATTCGTCTATTCATGTCCCCACATTGCTGTGATAATGTCGTCGCATAAATTTAAATAGCTTAGTCCTCCATTAATTTTCATAATGTTTACGTGAACTGTCCAACATATGTTTTCTTCCACATGTTCTGAATGTTTTGTTTTCTAATTTAAATAAATATCATTGGAACGCATCTAAAATATCTACATTATAGTAGTGAAGTCTACGAAATATTGTTTATAGAAACACATTGTTTTTATTTTATTTTGCTTTGTATCATTAAATTTCAATACAAAAAAACAAGATAATATTCAACATTTTAGCTTCTAATTGAAAAGCATACTAATCCCAAACTATCCCAGTATAAGTAAGACATTAATACTATCTAATATGAACAAAAAAACACCACCACCATAATATTATTAGGTAGTTAATTTCAAAGTTCTATGGATGCAACTTCTATGTTTGTGGAAGGTATGTGCGACAGGTCAGTAGGCGCGCCGGCGAGTGAGGGCGGGCGGGCGGCGATGTCTTGACGCAGCGCTCAGCCCGTTCTATTTCTAAATTGAGACAGTCACTCGCTGCTGCTTTCCGCGTATCACCTCCTCGCTAAATATAACTTTAAATATTTCAGTATCTGATAAAACGTTTGACATTTGCTTTTTTAACTAAAACAATAAGACTATCATGCAGAAAACAATAAAGCTTGAAAATTTGCAAGTGAAATAATGTGATGCCCTTGTGATCAGTGACCTCAAAATTTGATCAAGCAATTTGAACTATTAGATTTAATTGGTCTTGAATAGGAGTAGTTAAAATGTGGTACCAAGGAACTGAAGAAGAGGAGGAGGATCTCATGTGTTCGCCGGCGATCCTAGCGCGGCGCGCGTCTGAGAGCTGGATCAATGTGCCTCCCGTGGAGGTAAACACTTTTTTGCCTTGACCTTGTGTAAAAATCTATCTGCAAAGTTTACCTGGCTGGAAACGTGTTTAAAATTTTGTTAGAACTGTTGTCAGTTGTTTTGTGTTAATCAAAGTTGCTAGGTAACTTATGCGGTATGGAAAACATAAAGCAGGATTTTTACAGATAGTGTTGAAATAAAAATGCGGATGAATCAGGACTCCGAAATTATTACGTGATATAACAAATTTTACGTAAGGAAACACGTACAGCCAGTTAGGTATTTATTGATTGTTTGACTTCTTTCTTTTGATGTCCTAAGTTTCGTGATCATATTATTATCGTGTTTATTTATACATCGTCGTAGCGATATCGTGGAATTGATAATTTCATGACATGTTTAGCCACATCGTGTTTTTTTTAATTTCATGAAACTATCGCTGAGATGGTTTGGCTAGATGAATGAATGATTAGCATTTGATGATATGAATAGCAAAACGCATGGCTACTTCATGATATAGTCTAACATTAGGTAGTTATCATATCGTAAAATAGTTACATTATCCACCGTAGAGGCGCTAGGCGAGCTTCCGCCGTCGCATTAGTGTTTTATTTTTTAAATCCTATCTTTTTGAACACGTTTAGTATCATGAAAACTCTACTTTAATGATATAGCCAAACGTGGATTGAGATATGGTCAATTTCAGCAGGCCATTTCATGAAATAGAACCATTTCATGAAATTATCAATTTTACGACATGGCCACGACATAATTATATTAAAAGTCCTGACGTTTCGAGCAATTATTTTAGTAGAATACTATACATAGAATTTATAATTTCTGCCTGAATAGTAAAGTATCTTGTTTGCCTACTTACTAAGAAATATTAACACAAATATGTAATCTACCGTCTTGTTACAAAACAGTCAGACTGAAAACAAAGGAAACCTAAAATTTACAGGTTTATGCAAGCTCTTTGATCGTTGGATTACTTTTACTTTTAATAGATGCTTAAAGCACTGCGTCAGAAGACTGCGTTAATAGTTATGTTGGAAATATAAACTATGGCTTGTTTAGTTGGGTATGAACTCGATTTCATGAACATACATGCACAAGTACAAGCACCTAACTACATGTGCTTGTATGTTTCCCTGGTTCTTGAATGATTTCCTGGTTTAAAATAAATAGTAAGATATCATGAAAAATTTTATGTCACAAAACGCAGGAATTAAGATGTTATGTTGTCGAACTAAATAGACGAATTAAATTAATTGACGAATTGAACAAAATAGAAAAGTATACGTTGTTTTGTATGTATGGTCGAGTTGAGTGATGCGACATAATATACGTACCTATGTTAATGTTAGTCATGGTAAAATGAGCGGGGGCCGTAACTTACAAAACAAACCCTGTTTTTCCTCTTTTTAGAGTTCCGTAGGACAAGGAACCCTTATAGTTTCGTCATGGCCGTCTGTCCGTCCGTCTGTTTATCCGTCCATCTGTCCAACTGTTTTTCACAGACATTATTAATACTACAAGGTTAAAATTTCACACGTATATATTAGTATTTAATTTAAAATTATAATGAGATTTCATTGGCAGTTTTTTCCATTTGGTTTCATTTACGAAATATTGGGCAATAAGGTATAATGTGTATAGAAGAGTATCATTTTGGTTGAGATATGCTAGTTTTTTTATGCTAGATTAGTTTACGAGACTAATTAATTCTAGACAGTTCAATTCTTTTATAACTGACCAAGTTAGACCAACAACTTAGAATCCTGGCTACGGGTCTATGCGTGTTTAATATGCTATAACTGACCAATTTAGACCAACAACTTAGAATCCTGGCTACGGGTCTATGCGTGTTTAATATGCTATAACTGACCAAGTTAGACCAACAACTTAGAATCCTGGCTACGGGTCTATGCGTGTTTAATATGCTATAACTGACCAAGTTAGACCAACAACTTAGAATCCTGGCTACGGGTCTATGCGTGTTTAATATGCACTTGATTCCCACAAGATGTGTTACCGTTGCAGATGCTGAGTACGCCGCAGACGCTGCAGCGCAAGAAGTCACTGCCAGACGTGGCCGGCATGCCGCGGATGCCCGACGGCGGCGGCATGTCGCGCGAGGAGGTCTCCATGCTGGGCTCGGCGCGCCGCGAGGAGGTGCGCCGCATGCACGACGAGACGGAGAAACTCAGGGCCAACCCTCTGCTGTATCTGGTCAGTCCGCAAGTCAAGGTTCGTATCTCACATACTTGATACACCATAACTCTAGACTCTTGCTGTTATTCTAAAAGTACCTTTACGTCTCACATCAGCTACTATTAGAGATCTCATTTGTGATGCAAGACTAGAGCGTCCCCGAGCGACGGAGTCAATCAGTCAATCCTTGTTATTCTAGAAACGCCTGGCGCTCCTTGGTCTACTGGACTGCGCTTTCAGTGCAGTCTGTCTGCTTAGTCCTATCACCATAATGCGATGTTTTAATCAAAACAGACAACTTTCGAGCAATATGATTGAAACACAGACAAAGAAAAAGAGATCTCATTATCACGAGAAACAATATTATACGGTAACATGAATGGACTTAACTACTGACTTCTGACTGAACCCTATATAAATAAAGTTTTCTTACGCAAGAGCCGAAGCACTGATAGGTGTGACGTAGCAAAGCTACAAAAACCCAACAATCGTAGGCCCATATCACTAGTACGAGCGTGGCTACGAGCGTAGCGTGCTACGTCTTGACCCTACCCTGTAGTAAGTCAGTACTATTATTTCTTCTGTGCCTGTAGGTAGAGTAGCTATAGCTACGCACGTAGCTTGCAACTCCTCTGCTACGCCTTGACCGAATTTCCGTAGCGTAGCTTTGCTACAATACTACGATTTTGATTATATTATAAAATTCTTTATCAACGTGATTTTACGGTGAAAAGTCGGTGTTCTACAACAATGTAATTAAGGAATTAGCGTGCGTTGAATTTTTCGTATATCTTTCAGGACTGGTTCTCCCGGCAGCAGCTGGTGATCCTGGTGCTCTTCATCAACATCTCGCTGGGCATCATGTTCTTCAAGCTGCTCACGTAGCGTCGGCAACGGCGCCCGCGCGCCTCCACGACGCATCGACGAACCTTTGTAAATACTTGTCATTTTTCAACACAATTTAGTCTTAATTTTTATGTGCGAAAATGATTGTTATTATTTTTCTTTCTTCTTTTGAAACAATGTAATTCATCTTAAAATATTTGATTTTTTTGTTAAAATTGACTTCGGTTTGCTAGTGTATTTTCTTTGACGTTGTATATGTGTGAAAAGTATGCAAAAACGTTTTATAATGCTCCACCCCAAAAGCAAAGTATATATTGACTTGTTGCGAGAGTGAACTGAACCTGATTGGTAAGTGTCCCGGTAGTCGGATACATCGAATGCACGAAGCGCGAATTGTTATGGAAAAAAACCTGCATATTGTAGGTTTATGCCTTCGTCGGGAAGTTTAGCGCCATTTTTGTAATTTAACAACTGAGCAGTGTTGATGAACAATTGAATATTCGAAAAAAACATAATTACAAATACCAAAAGTATTAAGAATATTATTTGTACGACACATTCGTCGTGATTTCTACTATTCTGATATTAATGCTTACAATAGGAGTTTATACGATCAATATGCCAACTTCGACTTATAAATAGCGTTTACATTTTTTAAATAGGGATTGATTAAGTAAGTTACCTTAAACATTACAATCAAACTAGAAAGTTTACAGAATAGGAGCATTTAAAGTAAAACTACTTGATATCGATTAAAAATTTATGGTGCGTTTGTCGTTTGTTTATGCCAATACTATAGGTAGAACTTCTGAGTGATACTTAAGCACAAACTTTTAAGATAGGGCTATGCCTAAAAGTCTTGGAAACCTAAGGACCTAATTATGATATTAGATCTTTTGAAATTAGATATGTACATGAAATTAACGTACCAGTTAGTTACCTGATCACATTGCTTACCAACTGCGATATTTATACAATTTAGATTTTAATAAAACGCATGTGCATTATTTTCCTATTCTATAAATTAAATAAAAATGTGTAAATCTAGAGATGTTACCAAGTTTTATACAAAATTAATCTTCTTTTTTATACCTTTATTGTAATATAATGTCAATTCTTTCGAAAATCGAAATGTTTGTATAGATTATGAAACCTATTATAAAGTTATTATTATACAAACTATTATATTTATTACCATTGGCATGGAAAGCGTGCGAATGAGATGTTGATTCGTGAAATAACTACAGTACCTGGCAAGTTATGTAGCACGCCGGTAATATAAGAAGGGATAGTTTTGTCGAGCATTGGTATATGTATGTCCAGTCAGTGCTATTCAAAACTTAACATCGACTAAGACCGATCTTTTCCTTCGTTATTGTAGCGTGCCACATATTTGCCTGGCACTGTACTAAGTACCTACAACGAAAGTTATTGAACACGCACATTCGTTGGAATGATGAAGATATACATTTATTATTATTGTTACTAAGACAATTTTCACAGTTTCATTATTGTGTAAAATAATAAGTTGTATGTCTAAGAATTTTAATTACTTGTATCGATTTTATCTACGTTTCACAAATAAAATATTTTAACAAAACTATAAATTGTTTATTTACTTTCCTTGGCTCATGATAAGTCATAATTAAAACACACTTCTTATTCTCTTGGTCTTACTATACATCTATTATGTATATACTTATAAAAAAGCAGTAAGTAACCAAAAGTCTGTAAAAGGAAGATAATAAAATCAGGAAAATAGGAAACAAGAAGAATAGCTATAATCTAAACAGCAACTGACTTCTATAGAAAACTTTATGCAGCAGAAAAAAATACCCCGGATCCAACTTTAAATCTTGATGATGATGACATAGGAGACATACCAATTTTCCTGCATTCAGAGAGAGAAAAAAGCTGTTAACAGTGAAAAGAACCATAGGCACTCGGACCAGATCAGATTACAAATGAGATGATCAAAATCTCAGTTACTGAAAAATCTAAGGAAACTCACGGAAATATACAACTGTATTTTACTTTTGTAAAGAACCACTAAAAAGAATAAAATAATTACAGATGAGCCAGAACAAAAACACTTTTTCATAATTACCAATGTAATAATAATGCAACAAGTACAAATTAAAAATGTATATTACCCCCGACTCCCCACCCCCCATTATAGCTAATAGTCCAAAAATATTAGTCAAATGAGGGCTAGTATTTTGGAATGAGAGATAGTCAGCTATAAACTTGTATAAACCTTTATTTTGGCACCCTAAAACTTGTCTCAAAACATACTTATCGGTAGGGTGTCCGCGATAGGATATTCCAAGACTACAGATATTCCAAGGTCAAAGGTCAAATAATCGATTCTTTACACTTTTATTGCAAGTATCTCGTTTCCTATGGGTTTTATGCTATTTGTATGTAGAATAAATATTGCAGAAAATTAAATTCTCTACAACTTTTGTTTAATTTTTTTTTATATCTTGAACCATTTTCGAGATAGAGGGCAGAGCGCGCACAGTGTTTAGCTATTTAGAGTATCATTCGAGGTCAACCTATAGTCACGATTAAAAACACGCCCTATAAAGTTTGTAAATTATTGATAAATATATAATTCTAAATAATTTGCATTTTTCATTCACTATTATCTATTCATTTAATAACACTTACCTACTTGTGTAATTATAAAGTTACTAAGGGAAATACTTTAATTATTTTTTAATTCTAATCTTATTCCAACTCTGGGGTTCTAAATCATGCCCTAACCCAGTCTGAACTTGATAATAAACACGGTTCAAATGTTGGTGAGCTGCTGCACTCGTTGGTGGAAGATTTGATAACTGCACATGTTTATTCTGTTTTGTTAACTTGATGAACTCTGCATAGCGAAGACGATTGATACAGTCCTCAGATTTTGGAGCATTATAGATTGCCAACAAGGTTCGCACTCCATTCTCAAATAATGATTGAACCGGACAGTTTTCTTCTTCAAATGCTGCAGCAATTTGATCCAAATTCGGAAGTTTCTCGAGTGTTTTTAAGTTTATTTTCCTTTTCTAAAGAGCGCAGAAGTCGTGTTACAGCCACTTATTGCGTGAAGAAACAATATGTATTTTTTAGAACGAGGATATTTATCAATACTTTTGGATGAGTATATTTCCTTTGCCAACTTTTTGAAAGAAAATTTCTTGTTAATGAGATAGGGTACGCCCAATTAAATGACAAGTAAATCTAAATCTTCTATTATAACAGCAGTTTTTTGACGTTTAGATTCATCAATAGCTGTTTCAATAATAAGAACATCTGCATCATCTATGGCCTGTTTTATTAACAGCTTGTAATATTTCAATAAGCATATTAATTCGCTTTTTTATTATTATTTCGATTTGATAGATATTTTCTTGGTTAATAGGTACAACCATGGCTTCGCCGAAACAAACTTCGTATGTTTTTTTCTTGGTTAATAGGTACAACCATGGTTTCGCCGAAACAAACTTCGTATGTTTTTTTCTTGGTTAATAGGTACAACCATGGTTTCGCCGAAACAAACTTCGTATGTTTTTTTCTTGGTTAATAGGTACAACCATGGTTTCGCCGAAACAAACTTCGTATGTTTTTTTCTTGGTTAATAGGTACAACCATGGTTTCGCCGAAACAAACTTCGTATGTTTTTTCTTGGTTAATAGGTACAACCATGGTTTCGCCGAAACAAACTTCGTATATTTTTGAAAGGGCAGCAGTTCTTCTCCGCTGCTCCATTGCTTTTGTTTTTATTTTAGTCTGAACATCCATCAAAATAATCCAACAACAATTTCTGAACCATGATGCCTTTGTAAATAATTCACGTATTTATCTAAAATAATAGAAAAAGTGTCTTCTTTATTCCATACAACGTGATGCAGAAGTCCACCATCAATAATGAACGTTACATTATTTCATTAACATCAAAATAGATGGGTGTCATATACAAAATCGTAATTATATGAAAATGTCGATTTTGTCGTTATTCTCATACCATTATTATCAAATAGTGCTGTTGGATACGGGCTCAATTCATATTTAAGATATTCTACAAGATTACTTTCAAATTGCTTACTGACTGTTATTCTTTGAAAGAGTAATAATGGATCAACTGAAACTTTACAATCATTAATTTTGACAGATTTATTAATAATTGAAAGCGTTAATACCTTATCAGAGCGTTTTAATTTTATTTCATGAAATTGTAAGCCAGTGATCTTCATCATTGATTCTAATCCGATTTCATAAGCTCTGTGACAGTTAATTTGATCAATAGAAAGGTTTGTACTATACAATAGACGTCCGTTGTCCCAGGTATAATTTTTAACGTTTTAAAAGAATCTATAAATTTACGAATTTTAATAAAGATGTACTTAATTATTTTCTACTTAAAATGTAATTAAAGTATTTTCCTTAATAACTTTATAATTACACGATTAGGTAAGTGTTACTAAATGAATAGATACTGAATTATTGTTTTATTTTATTAATGATAACGTATTAATAAAATATGCAAATTATTTAGAATTATATATTTATCAATAATTTATAAACTTTATATGGCGTGTTATTCATCGGGACTACAGGTTGACCTCGAATGATACTCTAAATAGTTAAACACTGCGCGCGCTTTGCCCACTATCTAGAAAATGGTTCAAGATATAAAAAAATATGTTTGAACAAAAGTTGTAGAAAATGTAATTTTCTACAATATTTTTCCTAAATACATATAGTATAAAACCCATAGGAAACGAGATATTTGCAATAAATGTGTAAAGAATTGTTTTTTGACCTTAGACCTTGGAATATCTGTAGTCGTGGGCATCCTACGATACCCGTAAGTAGGTTTTAAGACAAGTTTTAGGGTGCCAAAATAAAGGTTTATACAAGTTTATAGCTGACTATCTCTTATTCCGAGGTGAAACCCCGACTAAATGAAGCATCTCGATCACAACAGTTTTCAAACATAAATTTCCTCATCAAAATCGGTCCATTCGTTTGGGAGCTATGATCCTCACCCCCATTTCCCCTTCCCCCTCCCCATATCGATCTAAGAATCATCTCGATCACATCAGCTTTCAAACAAAAAAAAACGCATCAAAATCGGTCCATTCGTTTGGGAGCTATGATGCCACAGGCAGACACACACAAAAACACACACACACACACACACACACACACACAGTGAAACACACCAACAGAAACAGGAACAGGAACAGAAACAGAAGAACAATAATCTCGAGCTTTCAAACAGAAAAAAAAACTATTAAAATCTGTCCATTCGTCTGGGAGCTACGACGCCTCTCTTTTCGCCCTCGGGGTTAACAAACGCACAGAATAAATAATAGTACTACGACAAAAGACGACAATAATGGATTTTCAAAGGAAATTACCGGCCGCAAAACTTGACAATAATGAAATTCCATACAACTTTGCTGGCGCCTATTCAAGCAGCGCGGCAACGTCGACTTTGCCCCAAGAAAGCTGCGAGGGTTCAAAAAAAGTCGAGTGCAGCAAGAAGTAACTTGAGCGAGTGTCAGTAATCTGCTTTTCTTTCCACTATAAAGTTATATCACAATTGTTCACCTATATATAAGCAGTACAATTTTCAGTCAAATTGACTTTTAAATTCGCGCCAATTCCTTCGCACTTATTTAAAAAAATAGTACATTCTATTTTTAAATTTCTATTGGACGAATGTATTCATTCAATACATAATATATTCCATGGGGCTCTAGATGCGCCCCGTGGTTTGACCCGCGTGATGACGATGATGAAAAGTGTCCCATGTGTTATTCCAGGGTATAAGATATCTCCATGTTCATCATAATCCGTTCAGCCGTTTGAGCGTGGAGGAGTAACACACATACACACACGCATACATACATACTTTCGCCTTTAAAATTAGTGTAATTAAACTTTAAAAAAAAAGAGTGCAGTAATGGATTTCAATACTTACTTACCGCACTGTTGTTATGATGAGCAGTAATGAGGTACTTTCTGCTTACGTTTTAGGTGAACAATGGCGATATTACCTACTGTGTAGTGGGAAGAAAATAGATATATCATCTTCTATCTATCTATACAGAGTGAATTTTTAAGTGGGCGTGTATGGCTAAATCAGAAACTATGAGGATTAGCGAAAATTACTCAAAGGAGTCTCGGGCCCGATGTTGATGAAAACTAAAACTGCATTTTGGATTTTTGAAAAAATAATATTCCTGGGCAGGAATCGAACACGTTGATTTTGAAAAAAAAACACACACTGTATTATTACACTATTTGATAGTGTCGCTAATAAGGATTGAATTCTGGGAAGAAATGACTTACGGCAAACATAAGGAAAATGTTGTATTTTAATAAACTGATTCATATTTTAAAGTACTGTTTTAATTCATACCTGCATTACCTGTACCTTGTTCGAAATGATGCTCAATATTTTTGTCAACACAGACCCGCAGCGCGGTCTTCTTCACAACATTATGTTCTAATTTCAAATTTGTATTATGTCTTCGCGGTTAAAGGCCACAGTAAAAGAAAAAAAATGTAAACAATTGAAATTGGAACGGAGAGTAAATTGGCGCCAATAATTTAGATTTTGTTCCACGTTTCGTTGATTATTACTAACTGTTTGCGTACTGTTTCGTATTAATAGTCGTATAGTAAAAGAAATGTTGATTCAGCAGTTTGGTGAATATTTTATTGCAATTTATGGTCCTGTGCCGTGGCCAGCGAGGTCACTTGATCTTAACCCCTTAGATTATTTTCTCTGGGGGTATGTAAAAAACGAAATCTACAAAGACACGTATAATGCAATTGATGACTTGAAACGAACTTTGGAAAATATTCGAAGCGGAACCAATAGGTAATATTTTAATACTGAATGCAGTACAATCCTTGAGACGTCGAATCCAGCTATGTATTGAAAACAACGGTCATCATTTTGAACAATTAATCAGTTATGGTTTAACTATTTTCGTTAAAAATGAGCTCTTTCCTTAAAATTGCCGTATGTCGTATTTCTTCCCAGAATTCAATCCTTATTAGCGACACTATCGAATGGTGTAATAATACAGTGTGTTTTTTTCCAAATCAACGTGTTCGATTCCTGCCTACGAATATTGTTTTTTTCAAAAATCCAAAGATGCAGTTTTAGTTTTCATCAAAATCGGGCCCGAGACTCCTTTGAGTACTTTTCGCTATTCCTCATAGTTTCTGATTTATCCAACCACGCCCACTTGAAAAATTCAACCTGTATATAATATGTATTTATGACTATATGATGATATAATGATATGATGATATAATATGATGATATAATATGTAAAAACGCGGGGTGCAGCTGCACCCCGCGTTTTTACCCGTGTGGATGATGATGATGATGATGATGATGATGATAAGTATCATATGTATTACATGACCTAAATTTCATCAAAATCCGTTCAGCCGTTTGAATGTGGAGGAGTAACAAACATACATACACACACACGCGCGCATAAACAAACGCACACCGACACACACACACACACACACACACACACACACACACACACACACAATACATCAATACATACAAACAAACTTTCGCCTGTATAATATTAGTGTGGTAATAAATCAACAAGTAACAAAAAGTCTATAAAAAGAAGAAATTTTTAATAAAAATGGTTTACGGGACACATAATAAAATAAAATACAACAAGTTTTTTTTAAAATCTTTTGTTTGTTTGTTCGCCACAGCACTTAAAAATACTGGATTGATTGTAATGCAGTGTTCACTGTTGGTTAGCTTAGGTATTAACTTAAAAACTGGTACTCGGTATCTCAATCCGATGAGTAGAAGCCTAGCAATCGATAAAAAAATAATTTGACGGCAGAAACAATTTGGATAAAATGGAGTATTATTTTATTGTAGGACCTTTTGATCCTGGAATACAACCTAGGTTACTTATAACCCAGATAAATGACCACACGGGCAAAGTAGCAGTTTAGGGTTTTGACTTAAAATCTGGTATACCTTTTATCCGATGAGCAGTAGTCGAGAAATCGATAAAAAATGATTTGACGTCTGAACGAAGTATGATTTGGTATATTGGTACTTTTGGTACTGGAATACCACATATTTTCCTTATAAACTTGAAAAATAACCACGCGGGCAAAGCCGCGGGTAAAGCTAGTACTTATAATAAAGCAGTAAGTAACAAAAAGTCTGTATAATGTAGATAATAAAAAACTGACCTAAGCCTTTATTGAACAATTTATTTTTTAATCGTGTCTTTCTGTCTTTATAACTGTTTACGCATCACGTAAAAACTACTAGACTGATTGCGTTACGGTTTTTGCGATTAGAAGCCGAACAATCAATAAAAAAACTATCTGACGGCTGAACAAAATTTGATATTTTGTACTTTCCTTTCGACCAGCCCCGGCTTCGCACGGATGTAATTTAGAAAAAAGAGGTGACAGATGTGAAGTTCTCGCTCACTCGACCTTCACTCCGCTTCGGGGGTCAGCGGTTCACTTCGCTCGCCATCCCTATTATATTCAGAGGGTGAATTTTTCAATTGGGCGTGTATGGCTAAATCAGAAACTATAAGGAATAGCGAAAAGTACTCAAATGAGTCTCGGGTCCGATTTTGATGAAAACTAAAATTGCATCTTTGGATTTTTGAAAAATCAATATTCTTAGCCAGGAATCGAACACGTTGATTTTGGTAAAAAAAACACACTGTATTATTACACCATTCGATAGTGTCACTAATAAGGACCGAATTCTGGGCAGAAATGACTTACGGCAAACTTAAGGAAAATGTTGGATTTTAATAAACTGATTCTTATTTTAAAGTAATACTTGTACTATTATTTATTCTGTGGTAATTCTTTAATTCATACCTGCATTAACCTGTACCTTGTCAGAAATGATGCTCAATATTTTTCTCAACACAGACCCGCAGCGCGGTCATCTTCACAACATTATGTTCTAATTATTATTTTTATTATCTCTTCGCGGTTAAAGGCCACAGTAAAAGAAAAAGATGTAAGCAATTGAAATTAGAACGTAGAGTAAATTGGCGCCAATAACTTAGATTTTGTTCGATGTTTCGTTTATGCTTAGTTGATGGTGAAAATCGGATCAAAATCTATTGCCTGGTTTAGGAGGAGTTAGGGAATATACAGACAGACAGACGCGGAATGACTTTGTTTTATACTATGTAGAGATAGAGATAGAGATAGGTACTTTTGGTCCCGGAATACACATGGTTACTTTTAACCCAGAGATATGACGACGCGGACAAAGCCACGGGCACAGCTAGTTATGATAATAAATTATCTTATGGCAATACAAGCTAAAATCCTGTTTCTACTGAAGGGCTCCTGCCTTCCCAAGCCGTGAGTGTTGATGATCTACTGATTTTAGGGAGACTCATTGGTTCACTCCTCAAACTTGATAGCTAATTTTAGTTAAAAACGTTAATAAAGTGTGATCGTTAATGTTAAGCAATTAAAACTTTATTGCTGGTTTTGAACATATAACTTATTTTTTATATTTCTCGTCTTACCAGTGTATCTAACCCTTACTTGGGCTATTCGAGGAACTCTTGCTAAGCAGAGTACGAATAATTCACTACCAGATTTTTACTAAAACATCTCTTCAGATGGAAATGGCCCATGATGATGTTTAATGGCCCTCGGGCTCGATTTCTTCCTGTTTCGTTTAAAATCTAAGTCGTAGTTCAACAGTTTGCAAGTGTTTTGTCCTGGTCACATTTTGTGGACCAGCGGCAGAGGGACCGTGGCGAGGTAACAGGGCATCCATTCTGTGCAAGCTGCTGTGGTCGCTCTCTTGTGTGCGATAAATAACTATCTGAACTAAAATAATTATAAATCTCTAGAACCCTGCATCACTGCAAGTATTGATCTAACAATCTGAAACTCTGACTTTATGTATAGGTTTATGTATAGGTATACAGCATCCTGTAACGTCTCAATGTTTGTGAAGTGCTAAAATATTTGCATATTTACAGTGTCAAGTGGGTGTTTCACCTTTCGGCGGAGGCATCGACGGAATAGGTACGATTAATTAAATTAATATTTCCTACGGCTTCCTCCGTCCACTGTACTATCTGTATTACGTCAACTTTCATCAGTTCCGTGTTTTACTTGCGCAAAATAGGTTCGGTGATGACGAAAAATGACAAACATATTTCTTACTATGGATCTCAAGAAAAACTTTCGGTAAATTATAATAAGATAAATATAATACACATAAGTGTAATTTTCCAATTTAAAAGTAGAGTGTTGTTTGTGGAAACAGAAGTTGAAAAATAAATAGAGTATTTACTATAGAGTTAAGTAATTTTATGTAGGCATATACAGTGCAAGTGCCTTGCAAGTGATTTGTATCAATAGCAGTGTCAAGGTGTGGTTATGTAGTTTCTAGTTCACGCGACTTCAAGTTCACAATCACCTAGATCTAGACAATAAAATCTTAAATATATATCCTGTTTTAAGGCCAATGAAACCAGTGACGATCCTATCGACTTGGATGATCTGTTGCCGAAAATCGGCGAATTTGGTCTGTACCAGAAACTACTTCTATGGCTGGTGTGCTTGCCTGCGTGCTTGCCGTGTGGTTTCTGTGCTTTCAATCAGCTGTTTATGACAGATGAGCCCGACCACTGGTGCAAGATCCCTGAGCTGCAGGCACTAAATCTGACCCAACAAGAACTAAAAGAACTATCAATACCAATCAGGGTAAGCGGTAGAGCAATTTAAGTTTGTTTCTAGAATCAATATCGCACTGTCATAATAATATGGTGGCCCTTTTTTTATTTGTTATCAAATGCTAGTCAATATGGACTCGGTTGGAATATACTTATAGACTCTTTTTATAGGATGGATTGGACTTCGAGAAATGTTTGAGGTATAAAGTGAACTGGTCTGAACAAATACGTAGAAAGAATTTTAGCACTTTTAGTAACATCACAGACTGGCCTGTTGAGTCATGCTTGGATGGCTATGAATACGACAATTCTGAAATTCAATCTTCAGTGGTAATTGATGTAAGTATAGACGGAAGACGTCCTAGTAGGAAGTAGATACCTGTTGGAATTACTAACAATTTTACAAATCATGCTTCTTTGGTTTCAGTTTGATTTAGTATGCGAGTACGACATCTACCCAACCCTTGGTTTAGTCGCTTTGAACATCGGAGGACCCATCGGTGTCTTTACATTTGGATTTCTAAATGACCGCATCGGCCGAAAGAAGTCATTCTTTATTTGTCTGACAACATTGTTAATAGGAAGTTTTATGACAGCGTATGCTTATGAATACTGGGTCTGGATATTGGCTAGGACAATAGTTGGCCTGACTATTCCCGCTGTGTATCAAATACCGTTTATAATTTGTAAGTATATTATATTGCTGTATAAAATCGGCTATATCAATAAGCACTGGTCACTAATGTCACTTAATATTTTTCAGCTCTGGAGCTAGCAGGACCGAACTATAGATCATTTGTAACTGTGATGACATGCGTATTCTACACGCTAGGTTTACTATTATTATCAGGAGTTACTTATTTGCTACGCGATTGGAGATCTCTGGCTCTAGCTACGTCTGCACCCTTTCTATTGTACTACCTGTACTGGTTCGTACTACCAGAATCACCTCGCTGGTTACTCATGATGGACCGATTCGAAGAAGCAAATAACATTTTAAAAACAATAGCGAGAGTCAACGGTAAAGACCTACCGGAGGAGTATACGATAAAGCTACAGAAACAGGTGTTACTACAAAAGGAAAAAGGATTCACGGAGGCCAAAACAGCAAGTGTGTTTGCTTTGTGTCGAACTCCGAATATGAGGCTTAAAACGTGTTTAATCACCCTGAACTGGTGTGCGTCAGAGATGGTGTACGTGGGCCTCAGCTACTACGGACCTGCGATGGGGGACAATAAGTACATGAGTTTCTTCTTATCATCCGCTGTAGAGATACCGAGCTATATAGTCTGCTGGTTGCTCATGGACCGTATCGGAAGGAGGTGGCCTCTTTGTTTATCGATGGTCATAGGTGGTCTCCTTTGTATCGTCACAATATTGCTTCCTAAAGGTACGGTTTGAAAT
Organism: Alsophila aescularia; assembly: GCA_946251855.1. Classification (NCBI taxonomy): domain Eukaryota; kingdom Metazoa; phylum Arthropoda; class Insecta; order Lepidoptera; family Geometridae; genus Alsophila; species Alsophila aescularia. Next base: position 56,246,092 of record OX276375.1, read on the forward strand.
AATCGGGCATTGGTCGTGGTCCACCTGCTCAGTTCACCTGGGTGGACCACGGGCACTTTTTTCTTGCCCGTGGTTCACCCTTACGATAATTAAGAGGAATTTAAAAATATCTATTGCCCAAGGTCCACCTACAAAAGAACTTTTTTAAACAACGCAAATAAATTACTAAAATAATGTCAACTGAAAATTCCCAAAAAATACAGGATTATTCCCAAAATCCTCACCAGACCGTACCCATCGGTGGGGACCTAGATTTGTAGTTTCTTTACAGAAGTGATAGATCTCATTGATATCTTCATTTTGGATGACAGATGTCAAAATTAAAAGGGCTATAACTCTGAAACTAACGATCCTAGACTAGTAGTTTCTTTACGTAAATGATAGATCTCATTGATATCTTCATTTTGGATGACAGATGTCAAAATTAAAAGGGCTATAACTCTGAAACTAACGATCCTAGACTAGTAGTTTCTTTACATAAATGATAGATCTTATTGATATCTTCATTTTGGTAACATCTCATTTAGTGAATTGTTTGTCAATATGAAGGGTACAGGAATAAAAGGGACTCATCGACATGGTTCATAAAATCTAACTATGCCATGCGATTGGTTTCAAGAGGGCCTTTCATAATGATTACTTTAAAACAGTATAATTGGGCTCAATACAAGGTAAATCCATTTATTAAAAAAAACATAAATGAGTAAAAAGGAGCTCATTGCAGCTCGAATCGAATAGAATTTGATACTTAGAATAGAATAGAACATTGCGTGCAAACCAGGTAGAAATTTAGGTTTTTCTTTGTTTATTTTTTCATATTTTTTTTCCATATTTGCAAGATATTTGAGGTGTTTAATATACAGTTAATAAACATTAAAAGTAATATTGATCATAATAATTAGAGATTTATTATTTGAAAAGCCATTATCTCTGGTTTTTGTTCAAATTGATGAGCCCTTTCTTGTCCTGTACCCTTCATGTGCCATTGCAAATTATAACGTGGTGTGAACGTATTTTTGCAGATGCTAAGACGGAAACCCTTGTGCTGTATCTGGTATCCAAATGTTTTATATCTGCTTCCTTCTTGATCATATACCCTTATGCTGGAGAATTGTACCCGACGGAGCTCAGAGGAGTCGGGATCGGCGCATCAGCGTACATAGGCGGCTTGGGCCTAATTATAATACCTTTTATAAATTACTTGGTAAGGTATTATGAACGCTTTAGATGTAGGTACCTACTCAGTTATACATACATGTACAATAGATCCGTTGTCGTAGAGGATGGATATTATGGTTGCCCAATACATTGACATTTTCTGAGAGATAAGATACATAAACGTAGTAACACGTGTGTACGCTAGTTTATCAAACGTTAGCACAGCGCGGTAAATAAAATGCTCCTGTAAGCGTTAGCCGCCATCTTGAATTGAAGGGGCAATTTTTTTTTCCTAAATAATTCTTTAACAGTTAGCTTTATGGCAAAAGTGTCTAAGAATTGTATAAAGAAGACAATATTTGAAACATTTTTTGCATTCACAGTAGTTCTGTAAGTCGCATAGGTAAAAAGTTACAGGAAGCGAAAAAACATCTTTACTAAAAATGGTCCAACTCTGGAACAACGTTTATTTTGAGCCGCTGAATGTAGAAACTTTATACTTGGAGAGTGCGTTTGTAAAGAGGTAACAACGTACACGAATTTTGGCCCCTTCAATTCAAGATGGCGGCTAAAGCTCCCACCACTAGAGGTCGACAATTTGTTTTTTTCGTAAAGACCTCATAACTAAGCAAAACAAATCAAAACATCTTCTACACCACCATTTGTAGGGCAAAGCTTCATATTTTCTCCCGATAATTTGCCTAGTAGGGGAGACTGTAGCGTGGGGAGTGCAAACGGAAAAGAGGGTCTTCTTATTTGAAGCGCCTCTTAAATCGTACGCATCTCACCTGAGCATCGAAATCTAAAACGAAACTCCACCCTTTCATATAAAGTGGTTTGTTAGTCGTTTAGTTCCACAATGGTACCGCTACGGGCCATCATAGCAAAATTGTTACACCCGTACCCAGTCTCCCTTACATAAAGTAAGTATAATTGCTAATAACTATTCGATATATTTAAGACTTAACTATTAATTCCGGTGGTCCGGTGGTGCCGTGGTGGTCTCGGCTTAGAATAAGACCCCTGATGATACGATTACCCTTAATTACGGGAACTTACTCTATTACCGGGAGGGCGACCAGCAGTCCCAACACGGTATCGGGTTTCTCGTCCACAAATCCGTCATCAATAACATTGTGAAAATCGAAAGCGTTTCGAGGAGGGTGACATTCCTTATACTCAGAATTACCGAACGGTATTCGTTGAAGGTCATACAGGTGCACCCCCCAGACTCGAAACGCGCGGACGATGAAGTGGAGGCTATGTATGGCGACATTTCTAATGCCATACATGCCCCGAAAACACACTTCACAGTGGTGATGGGGGACTTCAACGCACGGCTGGGTATGAGGAATGGCGATGAACTGAGAGTGGGGCAGTTTGAATTTGGACAGCGGAACCAAAGAGGTCAGCGATTGGCCGACTTCATGGAGAAGGACTCTTTATGATGAACACCTTTTTCAAGAAGCGCCCCTGCAGGAAATGGACGTGGCTGCACCCCGGCGTTCATAAGCACGAGATAGATTTCATTTTGACAAACAATCGGCATATATTCAATGATGTCTCTGTGATCAACAGGGTTAAGACCGGCAGTGATCACCGCATGGTAAGAGGCTCATTGAATATCAACGTAAAGCTGGAGAGGTCTCGTTTGATGGGATGTGATCTTCGCCCAAGACCTGCCCAAATCCAAAACCCCGAGAGCTTTTAGTTGGAGCTCCAAAACCGCTTCCAAATCCTTACCGAATGCGATACAATGGACGAACTATAAACAACGGGCTGGTGGAAATTGTGCACGCGGTCTGTTCGGAGTTCTTTAAGACTCCCCGCAAAAATAGAACACAGAAACTCTCTGAGCATAAACTCAAACTTATGGCAGAACGGGGAAAAATGAGGCTGAGTCTTCAGTGGATATGTCGAGTTACAGCTTGCTTAATAAACAGATCTTCAAGTCAATGCGACACGATTTGCGTTCCTATAATACTACTTGTATTAAGAATGCAATAGAGCACAACAAGGGCTCCAAAGTGTTCGCAAGGGATCTGTCTATTGGGCAAAGCCTGTTGACGAAGCTGAAAACCGACATTGGCAGCATCGTTTCGTCGAAGCCAGAGATTTTGAGTGAGCTCGAGAAGTTCTATGGACAATTATACACCTGCGTATTTCTCCTAGCATGACTAGCGATGCAAGAGCCCGTTTGACATTATACCGAAGATATCCCGGACGTCAGCCTATACGAGATCAGAATGGCTCTCAAACAGCTTAAGAGCAACAATACACTAGGGGAGGACGAAATAACGACAGAGCTACTGAAAGCGGGTGGAACACCGGTACTTAAAGTCCTTCAGAAGCTGTTTAACTCCGTCATCCTCGAGGGTACTACGCCAGAGACGTGGCACAAGAGCGTAGTGGTTTTGTTCTTTAAGAAAGGTGATACAACCCTCTTGAAGAATTATAGGCCAATTTCGCTGCTGAGCCATGTCTATAAGCTGTTTTCGAGAGTAGTTACAAACCGTCTCGCTCGTAGATTTGACGACTTTCAACCTCCCGAACAAGCTGGATTCCGGAAAGACTTTAGCACCGTAGACCACATCCATACGCTCCGGCAGATTATACAAAAGACCGAAGAGTATAATCGGCCACTATGTCTAGCGTTTGTGGACACGAGAAAGCCTTTGATTCAGTCGAGACCTGGGCAGTTCTACAGTCATTACAGCGGTGCCAGATTGATTACCGGTACATCGAAGTGTTGAAGTGTTTGTAAAGCAAGGCCACCTTGACAGTTCTTATTCAGGATCAGAGCACGAATTCTATCCAGATGCAAATAGGGGTGAGACAGGGAGACGTTATTTCTCCGAAACTGTTCACCTCTGCACTGGAAGATATATTCAAGCTTCTGAACTGGAACGGATTTGGTGTTAACATCAATGGCGAATATATCACTCACCTTCGATTTTTGATGATACGAGTATAGTCATCATGGCTGAAACCCTGGAAGACCTAAGCATAATGCTCAGTGACCTCAATATTGTTTCCCAACAGATGGGTCTTAAAATGAACATGGGCAAGACGAACATCATGTCAAATGACCACGTCGTACCCGTGCCGGTTTATGTTGGGAACGATATTATCGAAACTGTTGATCACTATGTCTACTTAGGTCAGACTATCCAACTGGGTAGATCCAACTTGGACATACCGACGAATCCAACTCGGATGGGCAGCGTTCGGGAAATTACGCCATATCTTCTCGTCGCAGATACGGCAGAGCCTCAAGACGAAAGTTTATAATCAGTGCATGTTGCCAGTGATGACATATGGCACTGAGACGTGGTCGCTAGCTATTGGTCTCATACACAAGCTCAGAGTTGCACAGCGCGCAATGGAGAGAGCTATGCTCAGTGTTTCACTACGTGATAGAATCCGAAATGAGGAAATCCGTAGAAGAACGAAGGTTACCGACATAGCTATCTCTCAGAGTTTGCAAGTTGAAGTGGCAATGGGCTGGCCATATAAGTCGCAGAACCGACAACCGTTGGGGAATAAAGGTTCTCGAATGGCGACCACGAACAAGCAAGCGAAGTGTGGGGAGACCCCCCACACGATGGACCGACGACATTGTAGCCATCGCAGGAAGTCGGTGGATGGAGGTGGCACAAGATCGCTCGTCATGGCGCTCTTTGGGGGAGGCCTATGTTCAGCAGTGGACTTCTAAAGGCTGACATGATGATGATGATGATGATGACGTATTAATTCACAAACTGTCTTGTTTATTGTTTATCTACATACATATACCTGATTATTTTAAAACACCAAATAAATCTTATCTGTACCCAGGGTTCCAGCAACTTAGTGTTACCGCTAGTAGTCATGGGTGCAGTCTCAGTGGTCGGAGGCCTAAGTGCGCTTCGCTTGCCTGAGACCTTGCACACGTCTTTGCCTCAGACGGCTGAAGAAGGCGAAATGTTTGGGAAGGACTGGACTTACGCGGACTGTTGGTCCTGTGGTGGACAAAGGTACCAACCTAATAGGTCTAATAGGTGTATTTTTTAAAAGCTGTCATTTAACTTCATTTGTATGTATGTATCTATGTATTTTATCTGTCCTGCAATCTTGCAATTCAAATTTCGAGCACTTCCCGATTAGCTATCTGGCTGAAACTTTCAGGGTAGCTCACAAACCGAAGACAAAGCAATAAAAAATATGAGTAAGTAAATGAAAAAAAATAAAGTTCAATGTGAAAACGCAAAAAAAAATTAAAAAATAATAGAAACAAAAACCGATAAAAGTGAAAAGCCAAAAAAGAAAGGAAAAAAGATAAAATTGAAAAAAAAACGTTGAAAGTGAAAAGGCAAAAAGTTTTTTTTAAATCCTTTCTTTCTGTCTGTATGTTTGTTTGTTCGCACATCACGTTAAAACTACTGGGCCGATTGCGATGCAGATTCACTATTGGATAGCTTAGGGTTAAACTTAGTAACTGGTGTAATTGGTATCTCAATCAGATGAGTAAAAGCCGAGCAATCGAAAAACAACTTTTTGACGGCTGAAGAAATGTTGATCAAAAGTTGGTATATTGGTACCTATTTTAGTCTTGGAATAGCACATAGACTTACTTTTAACCTGGAGAAATGACCACACGTGCGAAGCCGCGGGCACAGCTAGTTATTTATAAACTTTTCAATAAAATTATGTGCATTCGTTTTAAGTTAGATAACCAGTCTGTAAAATTACCTTTTACAGTAGGTATCAAGTTAATTTTGTAGTAGTAATTGTAACTTTGAATGTTGTCCCACGACTTTCGTCCGTTACTCACACAAGTAACCTGTGAGTAACGCTACTCATATGTAACATGTGAGGAGGTAACATAGATACATATGTACCTACATTTATTTTGATCAGCGCCCGTTTATAATTATACTTCGTCTTTCTCAGCAGGCAGGTGGCAAATGCAGAATCATACGAAAACCTAGATCAGATGGAACTGACACAACCGCCGCTGGCAGAAGACGAGGTTCCGGCGCTGCCGCTAAGGCGACGCAGTTCCATGCGCAAACTGGTGCGTCAAACGAGCGTAGTCGACACGCAACGAGACGTAGACGGAAACATTAATATGACCTACTGGTTCTAGATGTGCTGGAATAGTTCATTATACGATTATCTACAAAGTCACTGTACACAAGTTCGGATACCTTAAAACGCGTCACAGACTAATATACGATAATATTTTATCTTAAGATAAAATATCGCTCGCTATACAATTTATATGAACCATCACAAACGGCGAAGATAATATATATTTGTATCTTACAGTATCGTAAGATATCGAGCGATATGGAATTTGTTAAAAGATGTCATCTTAAGATACAAAATATATCGTAAATGCTCTACAGATTGCTCTGTTTTGTATTCGCGACGGTTTTTTTTTAACCCCTGAACAATGAGACGGTTCTTATAAGTTAAGGGTGTGTATCACTGAGTGTGTGTGTGTGTGTGTGTGTGTGTGTGTGTGTGTGTGTGTGTGTGTGTGTGTGTGTGTGTGTGTGTGTGTGTGTGTGGTGCGTGTGGTGCGTGTGGTGCGTGTGGTGCGTGTGGTGCGTGTGGTGCGTGTGGTGCGTGTGGTGCGTGTGGTGCGTGTGGTGCGTGTGGTGCGTGTGGTGCGTGTGGTGCGTGTGTGTGTGTGTGTGTGTGTGTGTGTGTGTGTGTGTGTGTGTGGTGCGTGTGTGTGTGCGCGTGTGTGTGTGTGGTGCTTGTGTGTGTGTTTGTGTGTGGGTGTGTGTGGATGTGTGGCATCGTAGCTCCCAAACGAATGGACCGATTTAGCTGTAGTTTTTTATGTTTGAAAGTTGAGGTAATCGAGATGTTTCTTAGCATACTGCAAGTCGTTGTTCTGTACAAATGCTCTCCCAAGGGTTCGTATTTTGTTTCACTAAATCTTCCTCAATCAAATTATGAATTTCGAGAAAAGTTTACTTCGACTTAATAAGTTTGGTTTTTTTTGTAGAGACATCTGCTTAAAGATTAAATTAACCGCGGCTTTTTCTAAATTTTATGTGATTTTCTATCCAAAGTGATCACCTTTCACAGTGCGCTAATGCAATTTGCATATCAAATTCAAAATAAGAATCGTCGTCTGATGAGCTATCTAATAAATCTAATAGTGAAACCGTACTACTCATACTTTATCAGTCTGTATATATAAAGCGGTGAAGAAATACGTGTGGCACCTAGGACGGCCGGCGAGCGAATGAATAATTTCAATATATTATCGTATCTTAACCGTGTCAAGATGCTATAATATTTTATATGCAGATATCGTAACATCAAATATTATCGTATCTTAGTCGTCTGTGACGCCCTTAACAGTGTTAACAGTGTATTAAACACTTCATTTTATCTTTGAAAGTAACAAAAGAATAGGGTGCAACCCCTAACCCCCTATCCAGATATTTTACTTTTTTCAAATGTAAAAGTTATTTGACTGTATTTAATAATTAATGTATACGGACGGAGTAAGGCTTTCCAAGCATAAAAATATATCTACTCTTTAAAAAAGTACTTTTTTTTTAGCGATAATCATCATGGCAAGAAATTATTTATGTGATAATTTGTGCCAAAAAAGTCTAGTCTATTGCAAAAACTAAACTCATCATCATCATCATCATCATCATCGGCATGTACTTGTCCACTGGTGGACGTAGGCCTCTCCTAATGCACACCACTGAGCTCAGTCTTCAGCTCTCTGCATCCAGTTTCTGCCAGACGCTTCCCGCAGGTCGTCACTCCACCAGCCACAGGGCGTTCTACACTACGTTTGCCTAAGCTCGGTCTCCACTCGAGAACCCGTCTAGCCCAACGGTTGTCGGTTCTACGGGAAAAAAACTAAACTGAATAGGTATACCTAACTAAGCATATGCTTAAATGTGCTGAAAAATAACTTAAGTAGGTATAATCTCGTGTCTTCTCGTGACCACGATCAATGCAACTTGATCGAAACGTCGAGGTAAATAAAATAGTATATAAAGTAAATAAATAAAAAAATATTGAAAGGAATTTAAATTTCGTTTCACTTTCTAAACATTAGAAAGAAAGAAAGAAAATACATCTATTCAACACACAAAAATAAAAGACAAATAATTGGAAAAATTAAGTAGGAACAATAGAAAAGGAAAACAAAGAAAAGGTAAAAGTAGATAATTAAAGTGGAATTAGTGCTGTGAAGCTGGAAAACAATAGTCTAGATGCACTGGCTTTGATACTTATATAATCTACGCCTTGATAATATGTAACTTTTTTTTTATTGTACCTACTTACTCGATTTATCAAAGCTAGAGTGTACCAAAGTCCACGTCCAAATGTTAAAGTGGCACAAGTTGTAAATACGACTTGACCTCCATGAAATTCGCTTACTAGTTTTTCAGTTATAAGTATGGCAGCATCCAATTTTTTTGATAATTTTTTGACACTATTGACAGATAGTGTTTTTTTTTCTATGTAGTTTAAGCGTAGACGTGGTATGTACTGTAGTCTAAGTTGTGTTTCTGTGGTGTTCAAATAAAAAGTATCTTTGTTGTTATTGGTGCTCTAATTTTGTGCGCTATTTCTATAAATTGTGGCGTTTTAAATTCTACTTATCTTCTGATTTACTAATAATACAATTAGTTGTAATAGGTGTATAACATCCTTTATTTTTATGGCACCAATCTATAGGATCAATATCAACATTGCATCTTAAATTAAGAGAGATCATGAAATCTAATAATCCATACCAATATGTATAATAGTGAAATGTTGTCTGTTTGTTTGTTTGGGGAGTTTTAACGCGATAACAACTGGACAGATTTTGATCAAATCTGGAATGGAGTTAGCTTATACTCTGGAATAAAACATAGAATACATTTTATCCCGGATAATTATAAGTTTCTACACGAAAACTGGAAAATGTTGATAACTCGCTGTAAGGAACAGTTGCCATATGCAGTTTGTTCTTTATAGTTGAACAATAAAGAACAAACTTTATAAGTATTTTGATTTAGTTGGAAATTATGTATGGAATGGAAAGCCCTTACAAAAAATTATTAGTAAATATAATAACACTTTGCATCGTACAATTAAATTAAAACCAAAAGACGTTAATCCATCGAACAAAAGTATTGTATTAAATAATATCATAAAATCACAAAAACGTGTTTTAAAAAAGAAGGGCATTTTCTAGTGGGAGACCAAGTTCGCATCAGTAAGTATAAGGAATGTTTTCAAAAGGGTTATACACCGAATTGGTCAACTGAGCTGTTTACAGTAGTAAAAGTAAATAACACAATCCCTGTAACGTATAATTTAGAAGATCAATACAAACAAATGATATTAGGTTCGTTTTATAAACAAGAATTTCAAAAAACTAAACATCCTGATATATATTTGGTTGAAAAAGTGTTGAAAAGAAAAGGTAACAAGTTGTTTATTAAATTGTTAGGTTTTAGTGAAAATGAAAATTCATGGATTAATAAAAATGAAATGTTATAATCTATAAAAAGTTATGGCACATAAAATATCATCATTTACATATAACCGATGGAAGGAGGTGGACTCATTAATAAAGTAATAAATAATTTACCGTTTGAGTTACATTTACCTGGTTATAATTATTGTGGACCTGGTACAAGATTACGAGAACGATTATTACGTGGTGACCAAGGAGTTAATAAATTGGACGAACAACACGACATTGCTTACTCGAATAATTCTAGTTTAGAAGATCGTCATAAAGCAGACGCTGAACTCTCTAACATGACTAAAAGACGACTTAGATCAAAAGACGCTAGTACTAGAGAAAAACTTGCCTCCTGGGTAGTGAGAAAAGCTATGAAAACAAAATTAAAATTGGGTGCCGGTGTTAAAAAATTTAATACTATAATTTTTCGTATACGTGCAAAATTGAAAAAATTAAAGCCTAAAAGTAATAAATCTGCAATTAAAATTGCTTACAAAAAAATATTCATCAAAAATAAAGTTCGCATGCCGCGTGTAATACCTATACCTAAAACTGGAGGAATATTACCTTTGATACCAATATTTGCTGGGCTATCAACATTGGGTGCTTTGGCGGGTGGTGCTGCGGGTGTTACGAAAGCTATCAATGATTATAAATCAGCAAAACAAAATCTTCATGAATCTGAACGCCATAACCAAGCAATGGAAGCTATAGCACTAGGAAAAGGGTGTTATTTAAAACCATACAAAAAGGGTAGTGGTTTGTTTTTGAGATCTCCAAAAAACTAAATAAGAGGTTACCCAACCGTGCTCTAACCGATTTAGATATTATAGAGCATGCTAGTAATATACCTTATTTTAGAGGTGTTTATATGCGTGATAAATTACCAAAAAAAAACAAACGTATTGAATGTGGTATTATTAATTTGGATGATCACCAAAATCCTGGAACACATTGGGTAGCCTACGTGAAAAATAATGATTATTGCGAATATTTTGATAGTTTCGGTGATTTAACACCACCATTAGAGTTAATCAAGTACCTAAATAATCATGAAGTATTTTATAATTATGTAAAGATCAAAGTTATGATGCAATAAATTGTAGTCATTTATGTATTAAATATTTAAAAAACTATAGAAATCTCATTTAAGATAATGAAATGTTGATTTACTATCAGTATCACTATGTCTCTTACGCTATCTATATCAACCTCCACTCCATTATCAACAACGAACTATTCACCAGCTTTAGAACTCAATGCAGAATATGAATGTGGTCTGCTGTACTTTTCAACATATAATTCTATACCTAATATAGATAGTACCAATAACAAGTTATATTTTGGTAAAAACGAAGTCATACAAATCCCAGAAGGATCCTATGAACTTAGTGACTTAAGTGATTATTTAGAACAACATATGAATGGGTGTTCTTTAAAGTTAATATGTAATAATAATAATACGTTAAAAACTTCCATCACTTGTACTAAAGATATACATTTTAAAAAGAGCCCGATGCTTGCAAAAGTATTTGGTTTCAATAAAGAGACACTAAAAGCGAATATATTAAACGAATCTTCTCATCTTGTCAACATTCTTTCGACTACCGTGCTAAGGATAGAATGTGATATCATTAGCGGCTCATACACTAACGGTACACCCAGTCATATAATTCACGAATTTCCTCCAAACGTGCCGCCCGGTTATAGGATTATTGAAATACCAAAGAATATCATTTATTTTCCTATCAATCAGATCAACATCAGCTCAATAACTATTAGAATATTGGATGCAAATAATAATTTAGTAAATTTACGAGGTGAAGATATCCAATTGTATTTACATATAAGGAGAAAATGATTGACTATCATAAAAACTCACCACAGACATCGAATTGTCGCATTTCTAACCACACCATCAACAAAAGAAGACCTAAAGTAAGACTAACGAAAGAAAACAAGAAGTTTCTTAAATTAATTGGACTATTAAAATGAGTATCCTTAATATAGCAGATTCTCCTCGTGTTGATAATACCATTGAAAGTATAGAATATCATACGTATAAACCATATGTCAATAGCTTTCGTGAAAATGATGAAATACGAATACCTATTAATCAACAAGATCTATACGTTTTACCTTCAGCAAGTACTCTGTACATAGAAGGTGTTCTGAATGTTATTAAGCGTGACACAAAAACAGCAGTAACCAAAGTGCACTTCACCAACAACTCTGCACTATTTTTCTTTCAAGATATCCGGTATGAGCTAAATGGTGTAGAAATAGATAAAATAAAAAATGCGGGCATTACAACCACAATGAAATCTCTAATTTCAATGAATGACAACGAATCAAAGATGTCAAAGTCGTGGGGGTGGGATATCAATGGAACAACAAATAATTGGGCAGGTAGTTTTTCACTATCCATACCTCTTAATAAAATACTTGGTTTCGCTGAAGACTATAACAAGATTATTATGAACTGCAAACATGAATTAATATTACTTAGAAGTAGCACAAATCTCAATGCAGTAAAATTAGATGCTGGTGAATATGTCGAAAGTGTTGATATTAAAAATATTAGTTGGGGCGTTCCTCATATAAATGTGTCTGATCGCGAACGAATTATTTTGCTTAAATATCTAGAAAAAGATCGACCCATTAATATGATATTTAGAAATTGGGATCTTTATGAATATCCAGCCCTACCAAAAACTAGAAAACATACTTGGGCTATCAAAACATCTTCTCAAGTAGAAAAACCGCGATATGTAATCGTAGGCTTACAAACAAGTCGTATGCGTCATGCTGATAAAGACACGTCTCAGTTTGACCACTGTAACATACAAAATCTGCGAGTGTTCCTGAACTCTTGCTACTTCCCTTATGAAAACCTAAATATTAAATTCGCCGATGATAACTACTCTTTAATATACGAGCGCTATACTAGATTTCAACAGTCGTATTACGGACGTCGTCCAGAACCTTTATTAAGTTATGCTGATTTTAAATCTAAGGCACCACTTTTTGTGATTGATTGTTCACGATAGAACGAAATTCTTAAGACAGGACCAATAGACGTACGCATCGACCTTGAAGCTGTCACAGAGTTTCCACAAGACACATCAGCTTTCTGTTTGATTCTTAATGACTGCATTGTTGAATACAAACCTTTGAGTAGTATAGTTAAGAAGATATCATGAATCCAGGGCACATGATAGTAGATTTACAAGGATTTAAAGATTCTTATAAATTTTTTTATTATAAAGGAGTTTGCACTAGCTACTAATGATTATACTCAAGTGTTCTTAATAAAACCACCATACCCATACTACAATTCGAGTGATACAGAAAAGAAAACCGTTTCTTGGATAGAAAGACGATGTGGTATATTTTGGAGTGAAGGTTATATTGACTATCGTGAATTTAAAAGAATTATTATTCTAATTTTAACAAATAAAAACATTTTAGTCAAAGGAATGGAAAAAATCAAATGGTTAAAAAGTATTTGTAATGAGTGGAGTGTAATAGACGTTGGTGAACAGGGTTGTCCTAATTTATTGCAATTAAATAAACTTTATTGTAATGACAGAAGTGCTCTAAATTGTTTTTATCATAAAAAGCACTGTGCATTAAGAAATGTTATTTTAGTAAAGAAATGGTTCATTGAGAATAACATGCAAGTATTTAATATGTTTGACAATCGCAATTATGGGTATGTAGAGGATGGTATTGATGAGACTAGTTCACGCAATTCTCATTGTGAAAGAGAATACAAAAGACCAGAAAGCTATGATTGGATTGAAAATTGTTGTGCTTTATAAAAACCTGTGTATGTATCAATTAAGAACTTTAATATTGTATACATTTCTAATTTTAAGTTTTTATGTCTTAGGATATTTTATTGATTTTTATTAAATTTTTAATTGCAAATAAATGGTTTTTACTAAAATAAAACAACATAATAATTAAGTTCCCATAATTTATTTAAAAGTAAAACGCACTGTTATAAATATTTTTTACAGTACCATAACACCTATAAGAATCTCACACTTAGTTAATAATCACTTACATTTTCTGACATTTTTTTTGTTATTTTACTAATCACATTTTCAGTCATAGTTAAAACTTCATCTATACATTCCGACACTGTATATTGCACACGAGTAGTTTCACAATTTGCATTAAGTTGTTCATTATATTCGGAAACTTGTATTTTAATTACATGATGTCCTCTTCTTGGGCTCTTGTTGACAACATATGACACAGCACCTTTGATTTTGCGCTTTCTGCGTTTTTCTTCTTGCTTTTGTTCTTTGACAGCATTAGCTGCAGCAATTCGCTGCTCGTTTCTTATCTTTCTTTCGAGGTCATCCCAACCAGTAAGTGGGTCTTGTGCGTGAGGAAACCACATTGGATCAGTTTCTGATCCCATGTTCTGTAGAGGAAGAAATAAAGAAATAAGAACATAAAATATATAAAATAATAATAATAATAATAATATTTAAAATACTACTTGATCAGATATAAAATACTTACAGATAATATGCAGTTAAAACTAAATAGTTTAAGTTGTGACAAGCGTCACCTGCCAGTCGCAGAGATTGAATGATTTTTCAGTATAGGCATGTAAATAAAATAAACTATAGAAGTATGTTTCAAGATTTCTTAGGAAGCAGACAGTTCTTATTTCGTAAATTCAATGAAATTTCAAACTTGTAACGACTGGTTGGTAGAAGATATACCTAATTGATAATGAAGTATAATGTTTCAAGGTTTCTTATGAAGCAGACAGTTCTTATTTCGTAAATTCATTGAAATTTAAAACTTGTAAGGACTGATTGGTACCTGAACCTTTTTACCATTTGAAAATTTAATTAAAAGATACTGATATGCATGTTAGATATATATTGTATATTGACATATACATTATTACTATATTGGAAAGTTATTTACCTAAATTAAACTTTTATTTGGTATTATAAATAAAAAACAATAATCATAATTATAAAGTATTTTATTTTAAAGGTTTCGTTCATCTTATAATCCTCAAGATATATTTATTTTACATTTCTTTTATTATTCATAATATAGATACATTCACATTCTTAAAATAATATTAAACATAACTTATCCAGTTTATTTTAAAGGTATTCATCTTATAATCTACGAGATATATTAATTTGATTTTTCTTTTAGTATTCATAATGTAGGTACATTCACATTCTTAAAATTATATTAAACATAACTTATCCAGTTTTAAAACCTAGTATTGATACATGCCCCCAAGCTTTTGTAGCTACTTTATTTTTAGCAATCAAACGTTTATCATCATCGCTAGATAAAGCAATTTTATTAGTACTTCTTGTATATATTTCATGTTTTATTGACTTAAATAAAACATTGACTTTTCGTACAACGTTACCAGTGTATAAGGTATTCTCATAGTCAGACATTTTGAAATCACGAACAACACATCTCTTTACTCCTTAAGCTTTTTTTAAAGTTTTCTGCATAGTTTTAACACAATACAGTTTTGCTCGCAGGCCTACAAATTCTGTTATTAAATTACCATTCATTTCGTCTTTAAAAAGACCAGGTACTTTTTAATTTTTTAGTGGTAAGTTGAACATATTTTCACTATCAAAATTACTCGTGTCAAAGTAATCTAAAAATATTTGTTTAATGTCTTTATAAAAGTCTTTGGTTTCTATATGATATATAAAACTATCAGTATCAGTATAACACAACTGTAAGCGGTTATCGTAATGAGGTTGCATAACTGAGTAATGAAAGTCATACATGTGACTTTTAGATAATTCCAAAACTGTAAACCCTATGTAAATAGGTTTACCTAAAACCACACAATCAGGTTTCAACTGAATAGCAACTAAATTTTCAGTAAAAACTGATAAACTGTGAAAATTAGGATTAGCAATTAGCTTGCAAGCACTCAGTTTCTTTTTTGTTACATTTTGTTCATCATCCCACTCTTTGACTAACTTCACATTTACTCTGTTTTCGTTGTTTTCTAACGTTTTACCGAAAATACTGTTGTTGAGTAATTTAAAAAAATCTTGCTCAAAACTAGACGTTGCTTTTTGACGCAAAGCCGTGTTAAGATCGATATATTTTTTGAGAAATGGTCTTTGTCTGAAAGCAATTACACGGTGTATTTTTTTTAAAACCAAACCATGTTTCATACAAGTTTTTAAATGAACGTAATGTATAACGTAAAAGTATTTATCATGTAAGTTGGGTACGAGTTTTGTATGCTTTCCTCCAGGAGGAACGCATTTTTCAGGACAAAATGGTAAATCATTAATTCATCAGTATCAGTAGATCAGTAAATCATTTTTTGAAGGATTGCATCATAAACATAATAAACCCTGAACCTGCTTACCCTGAAGGGTAGCATAAGTCGACTTCAAGTATAAATCCATAATCAGCATCATCAGGGATGTTTGTTATATTAAGACTGTCTATTTCAGTTGACTTTAAGAATTGGAAATCAGACATGGGTAGTGATTGGCACATACTAAATCCTTATAAATTATTACAATCAATATATGCAATATACGAATCTGATTGCGATGGATCATAATATTCGAAATACTTGTTGTTACTTTTAGCGTGCCTATGTGAACACATGCAAATGCCTCCTCTAATTCCACTTTGAATCATCCTAAGGATTTCTAAATTATTTATTAACTCTAACTCTATACCTGTTTTCAAAAGCATTGCATCAAAAGAGAGACTCGGTGCGGTAACGTAAAATGCAGGATCCAACTTATAGTGAAATTTGCATGTTTTTCTAAATTTCTCAAATATATCAGTCAATAATAACACGTCGGTCATTAAGTAAATATCTGTGAAATGTCCTAAATTTTGTATGTTAAATGATGACCACACTAACTGAGCATGCTTATAATCCTTTTTAGATACATTTTCATTATTAAGCGCACTATAAAATTGTTCCCTAGCTGGAAGGGTTGGTTCTTTGAAACGTTCCCATTTATCCATATACTCGTATGGATAAACTCCTTTCCTCGTAACCAACTTGAACTCATTTTCGTTTGGAAAATGATTGTGCATGTGCGTAAATTCATCACTACTCATAGTGCATGCTAGTTTATGCAAGCTAGTTCCCAAAAATTTGAAAGAATCCACAAAACGAAGTTGAACGAATTCATCGTATCCAACTGGAACGAATTTTGTAAAACAAATATAGTTTTCTTTTGTTTTCGGTACAATTTTAATAGGCCCTGGTGCTTCTCCTAATTGTGTTATAAACAAATGACTGTCATATCCAGACAAATTATGAAAGAAAATTGGTATGAACTTTGGTAGTTTATATTGCAAATTGCACTGCATATGTGCCGCGGAACGATACAACCCGGTAATTCCACAGTGGTCCCGGACTCTGTTACCATAAAGGAAATGTCCACATATATGACAGTTAGTTGCATTTCTAAAGTCTCTTTCGTTTTCTTCTGTTAATATGATCGGCGTCTTTTTATTTAGTACTTTATGTATCTGTAATGAATCGTGATAAATTGATTCTATAAATTTACTAACACAATCAGGACCTCGATACGAAACATATCGATTATAAGTTTCATCAACAGAACAAACTATATGATAACCAAACGCCACGGGTACGTGTTTTTGTAACGTAGTTGTTGAATTAGATACTTTCGTTTCATCTTCATGTTTTACTAACAATGACTCGAAATCAACATATATAACAAAAGGCATATCTTGTTTGCGTTCCTAGTTCTTAAATTTTATTACTGAACCGTCCTCAGGTAAAACAGTAACAACACCTCCACAAGAATGTTTATCTAGTTGATCAGTTGTGTTAAAAAACACTAAACAAGTATCACAAAAATATAGTTTGCCGTGATGACTTGTTATTTGACTCCTGACAAGTCGTGATAAATCCTTTATTAGACAATAGTGTGAAGAAGCACCATTTTCAAGAAATAACAAATGTATAGTTTTTTTGTTGTTAGTCACATTACTTGATTTGTACAAAGGACCTACTATACTGCTTTTATTTCCCAAACCATAGATAATAAATTTTATGTTTGGATTATTTTTTTCAAACATTTCTATATCAGCAAAAGTAACAGGAAATTGCATCCCGTCGGTGTTTAGCACAATATGAAAGTCCGGGTAAGATGACACTCTCTCAGCATGGCTTGACGATGGAAATAAAGCCGCAGTGATACACAACATAAAGCAGTAGTCGTCGTAGTTTTGTATGTTTAAACATGCCATTTTATTTCTTTTTTTTTTTTTGGTAGTGACACATATTTTGAACCACCCAAAGGTTGGTATTTATTTATATTTATTTCTAAATGTGAGTTATTGAGGAATGTCCAACCACTGTCACGTTCCATAAATTCTTCCATTTTTTTTTTTAATTTGTTTTTTGTGTCAGACAAAAGTGTTACAAAATCGTAATTACTGTACAATACAATGTTTTTGGTACCAAATGATTTCATTTCTTGATTATTATTTTTCATCATCATGAACGAAGAAAAAAGTTCAAAATTTACTTTTAAGCATGTGTGCTTTCCAAGTGAATCGTCTAAAAGCGACTTTATTTGTTTACTAATAGAGTTTGAAATGCTTCCACACAGCTATGTTCAAACTTATCATGTGCTTTTAATCTATATGTTACAATGTGCCCCTTAAATGCTGATGATACGATATGTACACCATCTTTATATAGCACACTAGTATCTTTTTGTTTGTGCGCATTACTACGCAAGTGACCTACCCACGACGTACTTCTAACAGATTTATCACAAGTCTTACAAAATCTCATTTTTATAACTACCTACTCAGATACCTTGAAGCAGCTGTAATATAACTAAATATTATACTTTTTAGTTGGCACTGCTTATAGACATTTCTGCTTACCTTTCTTTATACCAACCTAATGTGAATGTACCTATGAATACACCCTAGATCAAATCAAAATTTAAAATCTCATAAAGCAATTTAAAACACAATTAAAAAAATAAAATTGATACTGTTGAGTAATTTAATAAAGTAGAGCATACAACTTAAGTATAATGAAATAATAAAAATAATACCTTATTAATAATAAAATGTCATTTCAACAGTTAACATTTTTTTATTTATAAGTCTGACTACGAATAAGAAAAAAAAAACCTCTATATTATTAAGGAAAAATAATAAAGTACAACATAAATCTTAAGCACAATTAAAAAAAATTAAGTAAAAATTAAATGTGTTAAGAACAATTAATTTTCCTCCGTTAAAATTATCAAAAAAAGTAACTACTTTTAAACTTTACACACAGGTCTGACGAAAGCTACATTTTAAAATGATAGCAAAATTTATTTATCTTGCTCGTTCCTGTAAAATACAGGTTCACTATCTTCAAAGCGTTCGTCAGCTTGGTTTAAAAAGTTTTGTATAGTTAACCATTCAGGGCTTAACACGTCCGTCTGGAGTTTTACATATGATAATGCTTTTTTATATCGTTCTTGAGGTTTAGAAGCCAACCAGTCCGACGTGTTGTATACTTTGCAATCGATAAAGAAATTTCCACCTAGCGAAGTGGTACGTCTGACTTGTCCCGTTGAAACGCGGGATGTGAAGCTGGATGTCGTTGCTGTTGCTTGCCCTGTTGAAATATTCTGTTCTTCAGCTTTGAGAATACTAAACAAGTCCACGTCTTTAAGTTTGCGCTTCTTTCTGTAACAATAAACACAGACAATATAAATATAGGTAAGCCTTAGTAATATTAACATTGGCGACTGTACGCATGTACAGTGAATGCACAAAAGTTTTTTTTTTTGTAAGAAAGTCTTTATATCACATTACAGTATACCTTTCAGTATACCTTAAGAGTGACGGTGGCCTAACGGTTCTATAGTGCAATTTAGAATCTAACGATACCGGGTTCAAAACCTAGGCTCCGCACCAATGACTTTTCTGAGTTATGTGCGCTTTGTACAGATGCAACCTAATATAGCCTTAAAAAGCTAAAAAAAACTTATAATCTATTTTCTAATATAATCTAATAAAACTCGACCAATCCTGGTCACGCGCTCCCTATTGTAAAATGTTCTAAACCTTATACACATATATACATATGTACCTATTTATGTATTAATAGTAATGCCTAAAGTAATAACCGACCGATCCGATTTCACAAAGCTAATTGCGGAACCCTAATCATGAAAGTTAAAGGTAAATTTTAAGGTAAACCTAAGATCTTCCTATCTCTATACTCCGTCGAGTAGATCTACTTAAGTCGTAGTTGATCTAACTTTACCTAAACTGTGTCTTGCAATGTGTACAACACTTAACTGACCTACATTTTCTATTACTAAAATTCCTTTCCCGTCCTACCTTATTTAAATGAAAACAATCTATACTAATGAAATGGCCACGTGATCTTCTAGAGAGTTCCCTCGTTATGTTCCAACCCGGTTCTTTAAGTGAAAAATTGAATAAGTACCTACGCGATTTATTAGTAAGAAAATACCTACGTCCCTCTCTCTCTCTCTCTCTCTCTAATGTTTTACCACCAAAATAACTATTTCTAGACCACGATCCTAAGTACTAACTCACAAGTACACCTTAACCTACATATGCGTCATTTTTAGTGTTTATTGCTTCTTCTATACAGAACCCTGACAACTTCCTATTATACCTTTCTATGTGTTCATAACAAGAATTAACCCTTTATATTTCTTTTAACCCTTTTATGTCCTAGTAAAACGGAATGAATTCTCTACATAAACTTACTAAGTTTTCCTTTTTTCTTTGTTTTGTTTGTTTTGGTTTCCTCAATCATTATCTACTTGGCTAAGGTTAGACGCCCCTCCTCCGCGTCTAGCTGTGCTCTTTCGTCATCCCTACTGGATAAGCTCCACCAAATGATTGAGGTTTTAAGACAGATTTTACTATAATCTAATATTTTCTTGGTTCGAGTAAGTCATAGTCTGTATCAAATTCAAAATTGGGCGAGAGGACTTTATCTTTTAGCAACAAGTACTGTAGTAAGTAATAAACCATTCAAGGAAATCACTACATCTATTAGTTATATAACAAACCCATTCGCTAACTAGAACTGGCGTACCTCAATAAAACGCTCTAATATTCTAGTTTCTCATTCATCACCGCCTACACTTCCCAACTAAGAACTCCTAAACAATCCAGCCAAGTAAGAGAGGTTCCTGATTTATCTGCGGAACTCTACTCAAACTCACTATAAAGATTGAGAAGTGCCCCTAGTCCCCAACCCATATTTCCTATTTTATACCTATCTCCTATTGTTCTCTAACCGTCTCACAATTTCGTTCTATAATTCACTATTTCGTACGGAACCCTAACTTATATATACCGATCCTAATTCACCTAGCTTAAGTATAATTAAGTTACGTCCAAAACCAAATTAAAGTCTAAACTCAAATCGCTATAAGCTTATGCCTTCCGTAAGTGTTTCCTATGCTGATATGCCGAACCTGAATATGTTTGCAGAGACTTAGATTTTACAATTTTATCTATGTCCGTAAATCTCTGAGCAAGAACCGATATTTTATTCTATTATTTCGTACTTCGAAATATCTTATAGTCATTACTTTTGATTTTGTAATATAGATCTTTTCTAGACTTTTCCCTTTTGATTGAACTACATGGTCAGAGGCTTAAGATCATCCGGCCCTTTTTGGTTGCTCGAATTCTCTCTGTAAGAGGGTTTTCTCTTTACAGGCATGCCCGTATAGCTGTATCTTAGTGAAGTCCAGCGAAGACTTATACTTTTGGTATGCTTCTTCATACAAAGACTGGCTCTAACAGAATATCGAACCTGCCCAAAGCTAAACGGTTCCCTAGTTGAATGTTTTATTATATAATTGAAATACCCCCTTCAAATTTCCCTATCCTGCATTGTGTTTCATTACTATATTTTACTTCCAGCTCTATTACTGTACTAGATAAAAAGATGGACCTATTTTTCTCCGTACATGACTAATCTAGGATTGTTAATACATCCCTGGAATGACCTATTTATGATATTTCTTAATGGCCTATTTTCTAAACTAGAGTTTACCAATTGGCATCATATTTTCGTTTTAATTATATTCCCCCGTTGTTTGGGCTAAGCTTAGCTTTACGGTGTTTTGACTCGCAGAGACCCTCTACAATAAGTCTATGAATGGTCTATCTAGACTTTTAAACTTTACAAGACTCCTGTCTCTTAAAAGATATGAAACCCTACTATTTCCAGAACTATCTAACGAATTCCGTATTATTTTTAGATGGATTAGATTACTTTCTTTCTAGACTCTCCATTAATTACAAATCTATCTGCTAGCGTCCGACTTTGGAGTCTCGCACCGTCTAACGTCTAATTTAAGTTAAACTTAACAACCTAGACTTTCCGATTATATACCTAGCACTATCCTACTTCGTTTCATTGAAAAGCCCAAAACCTAGATTTTTATACGATTCACTAGTTGGAATTAACAGTCTATAACACTTTATTCGACCCGACCTTCAGTTCTACGAATCCCTACAACTATAATAAATTATGATAAATTCCCCACGATCTAATGTTAACTATATGGTACTAGGCCAGCCTGGATAGATTACATTGAATCCTATTTTTGACGTTGAATTATAAAGATAACGTATTCTCATTATATTATATTACATTTGTCTACCCTAAAGTATAACTTGGACTAGACATTCTCCCCTTATTTAACCGAACGATCTGTTATATGTAAATCATTATATAATCCGTATTTCATTTATTTTTGTATGGGTTTTATTTATACTTCAACCTATTATTAATGAATTTTATTTCCTGTCTAAACCTGTCAGGCATTCCTAGCTAATTTTAGCTACGTGTAAGCAAGCTATGGGGATCTAGATCTCCCATTTTTACGTTAAAATCGCGATCTGGATTTCCGCTTGACCTCACTTCCATCCAGATTTAATCCTATCTGTTCCCTAGTTAAAGAACTGAGTTGTCATATGGACTCTATCTCCCTAAAATCATTCCTAGCTGCTAAAATTGTGTGTGTGTGTTCAAAACTAGGGGTTGGCCCCACATTTACAGCTAATTGCGCATTCGAATCGACACAGTTTCATCGAAAGTATGGGTCTGCTAACACGAAAGACGGGATAAGGTGACAAGCCTTGGGGAATATGCTAAGCATCTAATGTCATCCCTACAATGTTTCAGCCGCGAAAGGCAACAGAGTCCTCGTCCTATCGGGATACGGCCGAAACATTAAAGGAGTATAAAATATTGATAAATACATAAATTTAAGATAGATCAAAGATCACCTCCCGAGATCCACACCAGAGCGTCGAGTGCACACGGAGGCTTGTCTAACTGGTAAAGACCACGAACTCTGGTGGGCCTGGTGATTTTGAGGGGATAAAGCCGCTCCTTGTAAAGGTAACCCGGCTGAAACTCGAGTCCCCAACGAGTCTCTTCCTACTATACACAGTAAAATCGCTCAGAACTTTGTCCCCCGTGGGCTAAAGACCATGCTTATGTCCTGACCATCAAATCCAGCTAACGACCTTCAATCACCTTGGATGCGCTACCTTTACACCTAAGTGAGTGGTAGATGACCTGCCGTGATGAGATCCCATCCCCAAACGACGGAAGTTTATTTTCCTTTATTTTTTATAACGAACGATATTAAATTAAATTCCGATCATAATTTGCAAAGGTAACGCGTGAAGTCATACCGCATCCTTACCCCACGCTATTAGTCAAAATGGCGACGCCTCATTACCGCGATTCCCTAAGTTCCAAAGAACTCTCTTCCTTACATAATCTTTCCTGATTTTCACTAAATTAAAAATCCCTCATTCACTATATTCTGAATTAAAATTACATTAATTCTTTACGAAACAAACTCTTAACTGCCATCTAAACGATCCAAAAATCCCGTTTATTTCCCGTGTGCAAATATTTTCTAAAACTCCAACAAGTATTTAGATTTACGCAATATAATAAAACAATTAATTTAACTTCAACATAACTGCCAACCGAATTTATTAACTCATGTATTTCGCCCTTTTAATTCGCGTAATTACTATCTCCAACCGTCTATGACACAATGCAATCTATTACGAAACTCCTGAATTACCATTTTAGTTTATAAAGCAAGCTAAATGCCTAAGTCGGAATTAAAGTTTAACCGGTAACTATCAGATGTACACGGACGCATTATTTTAGAACTCCCGCGACTGATTCTATCACGCAACTTAACACCGTAAACTAAGAAGTTTATTATTTAACTCTATTGCACGTTATAAATGTTTATCTATTAAATATTAAACAATTAACGACGCTTCACGTTTATAAAGCCCTACGATTGATTTTAACACATGAATTTAACACTTGTAATTTAAAACACTATTATTTTGATTTTATTACGCGAGTTTTTGTTATTCCCTATGCCCCAGTCGATATCTAGATTTGAAGGTGTAGACACAAACACTAGGTGACCTATCTACCTGCGCTCTTCGGACGCCAACGAAAGACTGTCGAAAAAAACTAGGGTTCTCTAAATCTTCTGTGCCGCCCCACCGTTACCAAACTAATAGGGTTGCTACTTTTCCAAAACCCGACCTGGTCCCTACCATTCCTCCTGCTTTTCTGTCTTCTTAATCTATGTTTCTACATATTAACACCGTTACAACTCGTAATTTGGATCATCGATACCTTCCGAAGACTGAATACTACAAATCCCACTTAATATCTAACTTATTCTTCCTTTTTCTATTGACTTATTCATCTTTTAAAGCAGTAACTTTCCCATGCTTAACTATCCCAGACTGAAATATCCGTGTTCAGTTCCATATGCTCCCAACATATCTCCCTTTTCATAACATAATTGATTTAGTCCCTTCTAGTGATCATACTACATCAAAATTTACCATACTCATGATCTCTACTTACACCTTACTATGCAGTAGCTCACAGAATCAATTTACTACCTTAATATTTTATTAAATATACGTCCAACTACACTCCTTCAACTAAGTAGCCTAATAATAACCTGATACTGACTCTCTAATTTCCTCCATTAATCAACTTATCCCTCTTGTAAGTCTAATTACTTCTATTAATATTGAAATCATCTTTACCCATGACCATAAACTTCTATAGTTCACCAAATACAACCCAAATATCGAAAGGTGAACTCATCCTTCTTCTCTAATCTGATAATTATTAACAGCAATTTTCATGATTCCCACATCTAACTGTTCTTCTCTACACTATTCCTATATTCCAAACGTTTTCCTACTAATAACAGCTCACATTTTAATGAAATACTCCTAATTCCACTTTAAAAATTTCATCAATTTTGATTCAGCAGTTCTAAAACTCGCGTACTATCGATCGTAATGAATAGCTGCTTAATTTCCAACACAATACACTCAAATCTCCCCCTAAAAGTTTCGTCATTTTTGGTTCAGCAATTCTAAACCTCGTGTATTTCTGCCTTATTTGCCCTCACATTTATGTACCCTAATTTTGCATCTTACCAAAAGGTACTAAACTACTCCTAGCTACTAAAATTTCATCACTAACAGATCAATGTTTTCACTTTATATATATATATATATATATATCTTATCAATTTGGTACTCAGTAGACTGTGAACTATCTCTTCGCTCTCTGCTTAGTTGGTCTCTAAACCATTTCCCTCCATTTCTGCGTAATATTTCTTCATAATCGATTATCTTGTACTAATTATGAAAAAAGTTTCATAATATTCGCAAACCTTTAACCGTAGTCAAGAAAGTGACAACCCTAAGAAGTCCGTCTTTTCTCAGAAATCTGCCCCTTCTAAGTACTCCAATTTTAGTTCCACTTTTTGCCGTTTTCTCAATTTTGGCGCTGTCTCAAGTACTTTCTTACTAAAACATTTTTCTTTCTTTCCTATAATTCTTTGTCCCCAACTAATGAAAACTATGCCAAAAATCCTCTATTAATTTAATATTTTCCGTCCACTGTTCCACACATTTTCCCGCTTTTAATTTACTTATCATACCTTCAACTACCAATTTTTGCAATTCCTAACTTCCAGTTATGTCCCTAAAATCGGAATGTAATTTTAATTATTAAAAATAGATTCAGCCCCCTTTCATCTTTAAATTTACTCTAATTTTTACCATTTGTAGTTTTAACAACTTTCAATACCCATTGTTATTTGATTCGCAGGTTTTATCTCAATTTCGCTCCAAAATGTTTATTTACCTAGGCGCTCCGGAAGTGGGTCCAAAAATTCACTCATAGAACCTTCCAGAAGGTGTGTGAGCGATCACCTATATTCTAGTCTAACTCTGTCCCTTTCCCTCTTGTACTATTCCCAAACAAATCCCCGGTTACTAAATCCAGTGTTGACAGTTTCCAAAAAGGTTAGCTATTCGGTAGATATCTACCTCTCCGTAGGCAATAGGTACTTGGAAATGTTCTATTGTGGATCTTTTTATCATATAAAAGTATCTCTTTTCTTACATTGTTAGTACAAGTATCCTAATAATCTATTCTCAGGTTTGGTATCACAAAAGTCTACCATTTCTGTTCTTTGAATGACTCACATATTATATTCATACACACCGAATATTTCACTGATCCATTTTTCTCAAAAATTCTCTTTTTAAATTCTATCTATATATATATCTAGAAATAAACCACCCTAATCTCCTTACGTCTGAATTATTTTAGTAATTACGACTTCTTATTCATGATTTTTACTCCATTTTCTCGCTATAAATACTCTTATAACTAAGGTCTTTCTTATACTGGACTCCTCTCTTCCCACTAATAGTAAGATAAAACTCACAGTTGAGCAAACCTAGTTTTCCTGTTCCTGCTATGGTAAGTAGGCTTACCAGCCTTTCGGTAGATCTACTAAATAATTGGCGCTAACAAGAACACCGTTGCGCCATTTTATACGCTTCTCCTGCGTTCCACTAGATGACTCTCAATTTCGGTCGCATATTTGCTCTTAATTTACCATAATTTTCCCTTACGATATCCTACCCTTACGTATTACGTAGCCTCGTATACGTGTTTTCTGTATATAATACTAACCAATAAACTAAAGTAATCCTTCTAAATTCGCACTTATCGCTGAAACTTTATACATTTCCATTTTATAATAGTGCCCTCTCCCGAAAACATCCGTAAATTTCGCTCATTAACAATTACACTAAGCTATGACGTCCCACCTCCTATTAGTTCTCATATTTAGCACCAGTTGGTAACTAATTTCTGATATCGATCTATTCATTTAAAATGCCCAGTAATAAAACAGACGAAACTCTCATGCTTGAATATTCCTCGACAATAAGTAAAATTATTTCTATTTTTGTCTAAATTCTTCCACCCCGTCCAGTTTCTGTGGTATTTTTCTATCCATAATATTCCACCGAACTTAATCATAATTACTATCCCTAATTTATATGATTAATAGCTAACTTGACCAGTCCACAAATCCTCCCAACTTTCTCTTGCAATCCCTTAATGCTAACTTCAATCTAAACTAACCATTATAACACCATTAAATACATATATATGTTTATCTTGCACTCTTGTAATTCACTAAAATAACTAATAAATCTAATTTCTATTTTAAAGCGCCATCTGCCTTACTTTATGCTTAACCGATACGCGAAAACCCAATTTATCTTTATAAACACCCATCTAACTGCTTTATTAAATTTCCAATCGAACGCAATTTGGTTTCGGCCTCCCGTTTCCCAATTTAGTTCCTTCATAACTCAATAGATGTCTCTTTAACCCTATTATTCCTTTGTTCTATATTGACACATATTATTATTTTCGACCGTATACAACTATCGTGAAATAGACTTATTTATTCTGTAACCCTACTCCCTGTACCTTTATAATAACGTACCTTAACTCCCTGGTCCATTCAATGTAAAGTTTCTCTACACTCTAAAGTCTAACAGAACTCGCTTTATACCGCGCGATCGTTACTACATAAACCCGTGATAGTGAACGACACGACGCTTTACATAGCTATACCTATCTCCCTATAGCGCCTTGTGCCATGCATCACCGCGCCTCGTCACTATAGCCGCCTACAAGTGACTTATGTTTGTCCGCGCCAACTTTTACACCCCGCTTTACTCGTGTATCTTTTTGTTCGAATATATAGCTTACATACGACACCCTATAGATACTTACTTATATTTATCCCTATAAGTCAATATGGCCCGTTACAGCTTTTCCATCGCTCCGTGCTTCGGAGGGCACGTTAAGCTGTCGGTCCCGGCCGTTATTATTGATTCATAGCAGTCGTTAAGCCATATCAGAGACCTTCGGGCGGCTTGATAAACTCTGACACTAGAGGCTAGCACTACCTCATACGACAAACAAATATAATATAAGTATAATAACATAATATAAGTAAGAAGTATAAGTGTCTAACATAAGAACGAAATAGTAATTACGATAAATCTACAGTAGTATTATAATGAGAAAAGATTTGTTTGTATGTTTGTTAGTAATAGATAAACTCAAAAAAAGATATAAAATAGATTTTTATAAATTATCATAGAGTGACATGACATCGAGAAAAATGCAAAATATATCCATCAAATTTGTCATTAAAAATAAATAAAAAATGTTGTGGTGAAATGCAGGTGAAACCGCGGGAGCAGCTAGAGTGTAATATAATTGAAAATAAATTATCACTTACTTATATGAGTCTAGCGAAATTCGAGTTGGTTCATCAGGAGAAATTGGCGTGGTAGACTTCCGCTTGCTGATCTTTCCAAGTTTTTTTTTTCTGTATTGTTTCTAGTTGTATAGGATAACCTCCACTCTCATATTCGTAGTCAGACCTGAGAACAAAAAACAAAACATGAATATATAAAAAATTACCAAGGCTACTGGTACCACCAAGCGATGGTATCCTAACGGTTCAATAGTGCAACTTAGAATCCGACGATACTGGGTTCGATCCTAGGCTCCACACCAAATGACTTTTATAAGTTATGTGCGGCTTTCCATCACTCGGCTGTTATTGATTAATAGCAGTCGTTAAGCCATGTCAGAGGCCTCAGGCAGCCTGACAAACTCTGACATCAGAGGCCTGCTACTATGAGAAAAAAATATAAAGAGTTATAAAAAACATAAATACTTACTTACATTTTTTTCGATTGAACTACGTCACTTCACTGCAGAGAATAATCACTAATAATGAGGTTATCGAAAAAAACGAGGCTTTTAAAGCAAATAAGCTGTATCGTCAGCAATAATACTTAATTAATATAATTTACTCTATATTAAAGGAATTATGACACAAAATAGCTTTGATTTCTTATGTACTTCTTACGTTTATAAACGGTCGAGGCGGCGTCTTTGAAAAAATACCGACAAAGGGCTATATGACTAAAACATAAATGTTGCAGTAAAACATGATCATACAGGTTTAGACCTGAATAAGTAGCTATGCCCGCGTATTATTTATATAGAGAAACAATTCACATCAATTACCTAACCCCAAACGAGGATACCCTTTGCTATGGGTACTAGATAACGTATACACATACATAAATATTAATATTACATTCATGACTCGGAAAACATTTCAGATCATCACACAAATGATTACAATTTAAAGGATTCAACCCGGCGACCGTTCGATTGGCGTCGTATTCAGAGTCACTAACCACCAAGTGTCATAGGAAATTTTTATTATATATTTTTTACCCGACTATAACAAGACAAAGGAAGGGTTGTGTTAAAACTAAAAACTTGGTTCGATTTTGACAAGCGAAGTATCAATGGATTTGTCTTCATCGCAAGAGTGATATAAGCTATTTCTTACCCGACCGTAGTCGGGTTTTAGTTTTTTGAACGTATGTCTTGTACCTACGCGTTAATTATATTTTATTAACACTTGTTTAATTTATATAGGTAAGTATAGTAAATACTGAAAATAACATTTTTTTCTAATTGACTACAACATCGCATCTACTATTATTTATTCTGTGTTTAACATGTATGGCTGAATTGCATATATTTCAGTGTCGACCTGCATATCAACTGATTACTCAACATTTATGGTAAAATCCAGATGTATTAAACCTGTGGATAAAATCTTCATAATAGTAAGTTCTCTAAGATTTTTGAAAAACTATGTAGTATTGTGACATATTCATTATAACGCCTCATAAACAACTACTTACTACTCTACTACTTACTATTATACCAATACACATTTCTGTTTTTATTATTATTTTGAAAATACGCTCTTTACGCTCTTTACAACACTTTTTTTTACACATTCATTTTTTTGTGTGTCACTTTATTACTTACATGATTATATACATACATTTATGTAATACCACCTTTATAAGTACAAATTAAATGTCTCAAAATCATCAAAACTACAAAAAAAAAACATTACACTACTGATAAAAAATGTTACGAACCTCTATCTACACTGGTTGGAACAGTCAGACAAAAAAACATGTTTCTATAATGATTATAATAATATAAGGTAAAAGAAAAAAAAGAATACAAACTTATTTTTTATTTTACATTTTATCAAAGTATCAATACATATCATTGATATCATGAGTTTTGTATCCCTAACATGTTCTATTAAATTATAATCCATGTTTACATCCTGGATTCAAATAAGTTTAAAACAAAATAGTTTTACCGACGCAATAAGTTTTTTGTTTACAATATACAATGGATTTCATTTATAACAACCTCGGTTGAACGAGTTTTTTGGTTATAGCGATGTAATACTTAAGTTCTGTGAATTTAAAGTATACTTAAAGGGAAATAATTAAAACTTTAGAGGGAAAATAATTTGGCTATAGCGACTTCAAACGTAACAACAATTTTGGTTCAGTTTTTTTATCATCATCATCATCATCATCATCATCAGCCCGTGTCAGTCCACTGCTGGACATAGGCCTCTCCTAAAGCACACCACTATGCCCGATGTTCGGCTCTTCTCTTCCAACTGCTGCTAACCACTTTGCATATATTGTCGTTCCACCTAGCCGGATTGCACATTGCAAAGACTTTAGTATGCATACTTTTGTTGTCAACTGTACTTAGCGCTAAATTTGCTTACATCAAATTTCGCGAACTGTATTCGTATTGCGTCTCAATTGACTGTGAGAAAATTTAATGTATTTCTAGTTAAAGAAGTGAGTGTACCTATGTGTGTGAAAAAATAATTTTATGTGAATATTTATGGTAAGTTATAATTATAGTTAATTGTACCTATCGTGTATTTGGTTTAGATAACAACTAAAGCTTTCAAGGAAATTGTTAGAAATTGTTTCAATGTAATTTTATAATTATTCACACAAAAACTTTGAGATATATTTCATTTTAAATTATAAATCAAAATAGTTAAAGCGTTATACTAGTTAAATTATACCCAAAAAATGACTTTTTATTCATCTATTTCAGGAACACTTAAATTCAATAAAAGTAATTGCAGAAAAGTTTTTTTTTTATATCAGTTAATCATGGTCTAATTTTAAAATTCTTTTGAGCCAAACGATTATAGCTAACATAAAATTTTAGATATAAATTAATGTTTACATATGAAAATTATAGACGGAAAAAAATATTAATTATTTCTCGTCAAGGATATGGATCAATCTGGTTTAAATTAAATAATTTTATTTAGATATCATTAGATACAATAATCATGGAAAACTTGAATATAAATCTATGAATTTTTGAACCGTACTTGGTCATGGTTATTAATTGAATTTGAAAATATATTTTTTATTTTAAGTAATTCGTGAAAGACTTGATCGAAACTAATATCAAATCTAAAATACTCAGTCTTTGAGCCACTCTGGTCACGGATACTTAATTTTTTTTTTTTTATTTGAAGTTATTCATGAAAGACTTGAACGAAACTAATATCATATATAAAATTCTGTCTTTGAGCCAAACTGGTCATGAATACTAAATTAATTTAAAAGATATTTTTTATTTTAATTTATTCATGAAAGACTTAAACGAAACTAATATCAAAATAAATCCTAAGTTTTTGAGCCTATCTGGTCATGAAATATTAATTGAGATTAAAAGATATTTTTTATTTTAAGTAATCCATGAAAAATTCGAACCAAACTGGTATAGAAAATAAGTTTTTGAACCAAACTGGTCATGGTTATTAGTATCAACTCATTATATGTTAAATCTGAATCAGAATAAAATAGATCTTTAAATCGCGAAAAATACGAGCCAATCTAGCGATATCAAACTAGATTCTTTACTTTATGTTAGTAAATCTGAATCAAAAGAATAAAGATCGTAGACGTTGATGTGTGTTATTATTATTATTATAAACTCATAGCGAGTAAATATTCTGCACTTATTTGAAATGATTTTATGTTCTCCAAAGAAGATCATTTCATCGCATGCCAGTCTAAATCTACGTCTAAGTCTCAAATGTAAGTACCTAAATTAAATATAATAATTATTTTGCTTAGACATATCGAGATCGATCGTTTAGAAATCGCTTTTAGCGATAAGACCGCCCATTGTGCCTATTTTTAAAACAAATTCTTCTATATTTGTTCCTTATTTCTGGTGTAATAAAGTGTTATTATTATTATCGATCGAAACAAACCTTACACTCATTAACTTCGCAAACGCATCGCAACGTTACGTTAGCCAACGTTTTAAACGATTGAATGTACAGCGGTAATTTTGGGAATTCTACTCCCAGGAGTGAGCGTAAGCGAACGTCCTGCAGTGAGCGAAGCGAATGTAAGGCCTGGAGTAGAATTCCCAATATTATCCTACTGAAAAGCAACTTTATTACGTTATACTATAGGGTAGTTTTTCATTCGGTTTGGGAAGGATCTTTATTTTTGATCGTTCGTTTTGCAAGTTTCAATGACATGTTGACATAGGAAAATCGACTTTATACCATGAGGGATAGGGTCCTTTTTCATTCATTTTGGAAAGGATTGGAAGTGTCAAAAGTTGCAAAAATTGCAAAAGTGTTGAAAATGTTCAAAGCGAACGCCTTGCTAAAAATGTTCATTTCGAAACTGCCCACAACGCCATCTCATCATCTCGAACGCAGGTACATATGGTAATGACCACAGATTAAGTATCAGAATCATTCTGATACTCTGTGGTAATGACAAATATCAAATAGTCGTCAACCTTTGTGTTCCAACCACTTGTGCTTTTGTAATACTTTTAGCGTGCAACAGAGATAGCTCATAGATTACCACAGGTAAACGAAAGAGACAAAGCAACCTCATTATCTATTAAGTGTCATCGTTCCTTCCTCCGTTCTTCTGCTCATGACGCATGACGCTCATGCATGTGTCTGTCTTGTCAGTTTAATCAGTGATGTGTACTAAAGTTGTTGTGAATTGAAAGTTAAAAATCAATTATTTGTAAAAATGATTTGGCAGAGTAAAATATGTCTACTGACCCTAATTTTGGCCTTGACAGCTATTGCAGTATTGGGTCATAGCCATTCACATTCTCATGGAGGAGAAGAACCAGCCTCTTTCAAATATTCCAAAAGTGCAAACGAACAATACAAAAATGATAAAGTAGTTGAACCTGATTACAATTTGTACGTAAGCGCGCTAAGTTCCACTGTGTTCATAAGTATAGTGCCATTCTTTATACTTTTCTTCATTCCCGTCGACGGCACTATCGAGAAACAACCACTACTCAAGATTTTGTTATCGTTCGCTTCTGGCGGCCTCCTTGGCGACGCGTTCCTCCACCTGATTCCGCACGCGTTGATGTCCCGCGGGGGCGGAGGCGGCGGTCACAGCCATAGCCACTCGCACGATGGAGGCGATCATGAACCACATGATATCACAGTTGGCCTCGGGGTGCTTGGAGGAATTATTATTTTCTTGGTAGTCGAGAAAACAGTTCGTCTATTTAGTGGAGGACATGGACACTCACATGGCACTGACAAGAAAACAGATGAAAAGTTAAAAAAGAAAAACAAAGAGAAGAAAGACGACATCAAAATCGCAGGATACTTGAACTTAGCTGCAGATTTTCTTCATAACTTCACTGATGGCTTGGCGATTGGTGCCTCTTTCATAGCTGGACAAAGTATTGGATACATAACAACTGTGACTATTTTTTTGCATGAGATCCCCCACGAGATAGGAGATTATGCCATTCTTGTGCAGTCTGGATGTTCTAGACGGAAGGCCATGTTCCTGCAACTACTAACAGCTTTTGGAGCAGTCTCAGGAACTGTTCTCTCTATATATCTGAGAGGTGCCAGTGAGGGGCTTGTGTCATCCCTAATCCTGCCATTCACTGCTGGAGGATTTATCTATATTGCTACTGTGTCTGTGATCCCTGAACTTTTAGAAGGATCAACCAAACTCTCTCAATCTATCAAAGAAATCCTAGCTCTTTTGGCTGGAGTATACATGATGGTACTTATTGCACAATATGAATAATGTATTTACTTTATGACCATATTATTGTAAGAACCCATTAAATCTAAGAAAAACATCACAAGCTAATATTTTTTGAAAGCAATTGTACAATTATTTTATTAAATTTGTATTTCTCAATGAGATAGCTGTGCAATTGTGAGCCATGAAATTCATTAATTTGGTAGGTATTTGTAACTTATGTACCTATAATACTATGTTCTCACTTGTCGGATTCTCATTTCACCAGAATACGAGTAAAGTTAAGAAATCATATATTTTTTCTAATAAACACTTAGTCGCATTTTTGTGAGGTTTCTTTTCTGAAAATTTTCATGTACTATTGTTCGTATTGGACCTGGATTTATCTAATAAAGTCCAAAGTATTTTTATTGTAAAGACATTATAACCCTCAAGAAAAGTGTTCAGTGCGAGCAGTAACTGTGGTTACCGTTACACTATACAAAAAACAAACCAGCATCACAATCCATCCAGTAATTTTTGTGTGAACCTCTGTCAAACATTTTTGAGTGGAACATCGCTTTAACTAATAGTATGTTTATGTTATTGGCTTTACTGAATCCAGCGAAATGAGAATCCGACCATTGGCTATCCAAGTGAGAACAAACAATAATAGACACCTTTATGCATGCAGGTATAGACCTAATGGTTACTATACTACCATGTAATATGCTTCCAAATAATGGCCAGCATAAAATCTTAATGTTAAGAAACAATAGTGATACAAGAATCAAGCTAATTTTACATTCCAATTTGACTTTCAATACCTTCAGAAAGCAATTTGACTTGAACAATCTATAGTAAAAGTAGTTTTAATTTTAGCTAAATTCTCTTAAACTATGCATTGTTATTTTAAAACATATGATTGAATAAATAAAACATGTCATGGGAAATTAGGTTTTTATTTTACATTTTACTTCTTCTTAGATACACCAACAGTCCTTCCTCTCCTGCCAGTAGTCTTGGTGTGCTGACCTCGCACACGCAGGCCCCAGTAGTGACGCATGCCTCTGTGGGCACGGATCTTCTTGAGCCTCTCCAAGTCCTCACGGAGCTTGGAGTCCAAGTTGGAGGATGTCAGTTGGCTGTATTTACCATCAACAATATCCTTCTGTCTGTTGAGGAACCAGTCTGGGATTTTGTATTGCCTAGGGTTGGACATGATAGTCACAATTTTTTCAACCTGAAACAAAATAATTTTATTGAGTATGTGGATGTAACTATAAATCTAATTGACCCTATATCATCCTGCTTTTCACAATAGTAAACCTTTTGAAGCAAAATGAGCATTCCACTCCAAGCTATGAAACCTATGAGTTGAGAAATAGACAGAAACAGCAAAATATTAGCGAGATAAAATTGCTTGACATCAGTGGTTTAGGATAATTAATGCCAAAGCTGGTGCGGAGGGAGAGCACTTTTTTGCTTGATGTAGTTGGATGTCTGTGGCATACAAAGGGTTGAAGCTAATAGAGACAATCTTTATATCATTCAAATAATTTATTTTTTACCGTAGCAGTTTTTGTTCAATGCTAGCTCAAAATTTTCCTGATATATTTCAGAATAATCGTAGGCTTTCTGAATCCATAATGTATTAAGTATTTACGTAAACATTGGGAGCTTACCTCTTCCTCAGTGCATTCACCAGCACGTTTGTCGAGGTCGATGTCGGCTTTTTTCAGCACGATATTGGAATATCTGCGACCGACTCCCTTAATGGCTGTCATAGCAAACATCACTTTGCGCTTGCCATCGATGTTTGTGTTCATTATACGAAGGATATGTTGGAACTTCTCTGGGATAACGAGCGACTGAAACATTAACGATTTCTATTACCGCCATGAAAAATATTTACACTTACAAAAATTAAAACGAACGGAAATCACTTTTATTGAGTTTTAGTTCAATTTTATCAGACGATTGGGAAAAATAAAACAGATTTAATACCATTTTGGCAAATAATTACTGCCGAACAGTCACACACAACACCAACACAACAAGAAAAGAAAGATGGAATTTTGATTGACAATGGACAAAACTGTAAATGTCACTGTCAAATATTTGACAAAAAAAATTGGTCTACACTGCAGCGATATTTTGGTTACCAGCAGCCCGATTACATAACTTCAGTATCGATATCACTAATGCCTTGCGATAGAGTCGAAATAGCAATGAAAGAAGTGACAATCCGATTGTAACCAAGTTCTGTAATCGGGCTGCAGAGGCCCGACCACATAACTTGGCTTCAATCGAATTCTTAATATCGCAACCACTAATGCCTTGCGATAGAGTCGAAATTGCTAAGAAAAAAGTGATAATCCGATTGTAACCAAGTTCTGTAATTGGGCCACAGAGATCTGCGGCCCGTGGCCCGACCACATAACTTAGCTTCAATCGGATTGTCAATATCGATATCACTAATGCCTTGCGATAAAGTCGAAATTGCTATGAAAAAAGTGATAATCCGATTGTAGCAAAGTTCTGTAATCAGGCCGCGGACGGGCCCCTGTGCCCGTCGTAGAGAGAGTATCATGAATATTGATGCTCCACGCGTATACTGAAAAAAGACGGGTATAAAGTACCAACAATTTTAGGGTTACCCGCATAGCAAAATAAATACCCTGGTGAGCAACAATATTTAGCAGGAAATTTATATCCGACCCAAATTATAAAGTAAGTGTACAACAATAAGGGGATAGTTGATTTTAGAGGTTTCGATTGATAGGACTAAATAATTTGCCTGGTAAAAAATTACTTTAATAATATATATATTCGGTACAATTCCGCACCAGTTATCTAGCCCCAAACTAGGATACCCTGTATGGGCACTAGATAATGGATAAACATACATAGATACGAATATTATCATCCATAACTCGGAAACAAACATTTCTGCTCATCAGAAAAATGATTGCATCTTGCAGGATTCGAACCCGCGACCGTTTGATATCGTATCTAGTAGAGTCTCTTGCCACTAGACCAAAAATGGAATGGTGCAAAGTACACGAAAAATATAGATCACACAAATTTTATAAATGTGAAAGTTTGTCGGTGTGTGTGTGTGTGTGTGTGTGTGAGAGAGAGTTAAAGTTATAGTATGTTTGATACTCCTTCACGCTGAAAGGATTTGGGTAAAATTTGGTATGAAGGTAGCTCATACCCTGGATTAACACATAGCCTACTTTTTATCCCAACAAAAAATAAAACTGTTCTTGTAGGAAATCGAGAAACCTTTTACAACAAATGATGGTACAAACTTTTTTGCAAACAATCTAGCGGGGCACAGTAGCGCCATCTAGTTACCTTATTGTAACACTAATATTAATTACCCAAGTGCTACATCAATCTCTGGCACCTAATAGGTAAAGGGCTGAATCCACTGGTAGAAACCTAAAAGTGAGAAATTTACTGCATTCTGAGGAGCTATTCTGCTCATCACGTCGAAGATCCTCATCAGATTTTCACCAAATTTTAATGAGACTAACTTAAAGTGAAACCTTTCAAATAAAAAAAATAACCATATAAATCGGATTTAATATGGCGGAGGTATTCAGTAGCCCCTTTTTAACCCTTTTTTAGGGGAATCCCCCCCCCCAATCAAAAATACCCGACAACTAAAAAATTCTAAAAATTTGCTTAATCTGTATACCAAGTTTCATCTAAATCGGTTGAGAAATGCGACCCGTAGAGGAGAACAGCCGGAAATCTGGACAGACATACAGGCATACGAAAGAATTTTTGCCGAAGCTGAAACAGAGATGCTTCGCTCGCACTTCACGCTCGCTCGGTAAATTAACTTACCCAATTGTAGGTACAGAACCGATTCGTTAGAACATCTTCTTTTCAGTTTTTCACACACAGAGCAAACAACAATTATTATTGTACATTAGATACTTAAAATTACCCAGTACTTGACGGAAAAAAAATAAATAAATATGGTATCCCTAAAATCAGATTAACCCTACGAAATGTAGTAGATCTGTCTTTTATGTCCTTACTCATTCCAGCTCACTCAAACCGTATCAAGATAGAGTGAGATGGACACAAATGTCAAAATAAAACAAGCCACGCAATTTGTGAGGATAATACTTCGAAATAAATAACCTACAACCATCGAAAAGTACTAAAAATATCGTGTAAAGCCAATTAAATCTTACAATACCTAACGCGAATGGAAATCTAATAGATATAATTTATGCAAAACTATTTATTAATGTACTCGAAAAGCAAATCTTACGTGTGGAAGGTATTTTCTTCATATTTTCGTTCCGTACGGCTTTTACAGCCTACAATGCAACAATTCACCATTAAGTAAGTCAGATTTAAATTATTCACTCTAAAACAGTAGTTAGAAACGTTCAAAAGCAGTCAGTTTAGCACAAATCACTAAAATATCGGTGAAAAAAATCTCTTGAACGGTTTGTTTGTCTAGAATGAGCTTTCGGGCAAACTACCTACACAGCATACGCAGTAAGGGGCAGAAAATATTATCATCTTCTCTTTTACTATCAGGTAACGGTGTATTAGTTTATCCCGCTTGCATAATTATTATTATTAAAGGAACGTCTCTATTCTTGATAGTCTCTCTACGGTGCCCGTATTATCTACTTTTACCCTACAATTTAATAACCGAGATGATCAAATATAAGGACCATAGAATTGTGGCTTCTTACCATCTTCTAAAACTTCAAGATAGCAAGCGCAGCTGCACCTATCGCTTCGATACGAACGCCATAGTTATGATGGTTCGGTAACGCCAGTAAGCGTAATTCAAAATCTTTGGGCATGGGCACGGGCCACTTTGGAGTAAAGGCCTTAATTTATGTTATTTACGTACCTAAATAGCTATACAAAACGCCCTCACCTCAACCCATGCCGATCATGGAATAGGTAAGGTGTTCGTTATGAGAAAAATGACATGCAGCGTTATTACAATAAACTGGGTGCTTACTCTTGAATACAGGTCCAATCGCAAGCAAATTCTAATCTAAATCAATTTCAATCGCAATAAACAGTTATTTGGCACTCTCGAACAAAATCGAGATTGAAATTGTAATCGGAAACGCGATCGACTTCACATTGTAAAAGAACACCACGAAATACGTGTGGCCGTACAAAACGCAACAAAAGTTATAATTTGAAATTACCTTGCAAATTTGCAATGTCCTTACTATTTCAACATTTACAACTATTAATAATTAAATTGCAAAAACTATCATGATTAGACATATAGACATATATAGACATTATAAAAATTAAAAGCCTTGATGTCTTCCATGCCGATTTCGACAACGGCGACCATTTCTGTGTTACTTGTGCGTCCTTACATGACTAATGTAACCAATTTTAGCCGTAAACGTCCGAAGACAGGTGCCACATGTGAGAACTCCATTTGCATAATTGTAGAAAATGTGCGAAGGCGCTTTATTTTTTAGATGTTCCCGCCGTAGATCAAGCTCGCGCCTTCGTTTATTTTCAAAGTCGTAAGTTTTTATTTTAACTTTTTGTCTCCATTCAGATCGACTGGCAGATTTCGATTCCCATGTCGTGGGCTCGATCCCACACCCCTTCATATGCCTCTTCAGCACATCTTTATATCTCAGGAACTGGCCTCCGCTTTTACGCTTGCCTTCTTCAAGTTCTGAGTAAAAGATGCTCTTGGCCACTCTTTCTTCGGGCATTCGGGATACGTGCCCACACCATCGCAGCTGCCTTCGCATGAGGTAGGCTTCAATTCCGCACACATTTGCACGCCTGAGAACATCGGTGTTCCTGACACGGTCAGACCATTTAATATTCAGAATGTCGCGAAGACATTTCAGGTGAAATCTGTGAAGCGTACGTATGTGGCGACGGTACAGGCACCACGTCTCTGCCGCGTATAGGATGTTAGGCAAGACAATCGCCATGTACAGTTTGATTTTTGTCTCAAGCTTGATGTTGTATGAGCGGAACACCTTGACTCGCAGCTTTCCAAAAGCTGCTGAGGCGGAACCGATTCTGCTGTTAATTTCGGAGTCAAGGTCACCTTTGGCTGCAATGGTGGTTCCCAGATATTTAAACTTATCTACATTCTTTAAATTCGTCCCGTTCAGCTGCACATTCAGGGGCACTTGCTGAGCTGTGTCGGTCATCATGACTTCAGTCTTTGTCACACTGATTTTTTGCCCAAATTTACAGCATACTGAGTCGAATTTGGACATAAGCTCTTGTAAACCTTCAGGAGTTTCCGTCATAAAACATAAATCGTCCGCGTACATTATTTCTGTAATAACATTAAGAGAGACCTTCGTGTGTGCCTTCAACCTAGCTAAGTTAAATACACTACCATCCGTTCGATAACGGATCCGAATTCCCTCTGCATTGTCCCTTAATGTTTCCTTCACGACCGCTGCAAAATAGATGGCAAAAAGTGTCGGCGCTAGCACACATCCCTGTTTAACTCCACAGCTAACGGAGAAATACTCTGATTGAACGCCATTTGATGTTACACAACAAGTCATATGGTCGTGTAGGAGTCTTACTAATCGAATAAATTTATCAGTGCAGCCTAATTTAGATAAAAAATTGTCCAAAGAGCCTCCCGAGGAACACTATCAAAGGCTTTTTCTAGATCTTTTTTTTTTTTTTTTTTTTTTTCTACAAAGCATAGGAACATCGGTTTATTTTGTTCCTTGCTCTTTTCCTGTAGTTGGCGTATGGAAAATATAGCTTCGCTTGTGCCTCTATTAGGCCTAAATCCGAATTGTGTCTCAGACAGAAGTGCTTCAGACAACTTTAGCAGACGATTCAGCAGTACCCTAGCAAATATTTTTCCGGTGGTTGAGAGCAGGGAGATTCCGCGGTATGAATTACAATCTGCGCGATCTCCTTTGTTCTTGTAAAGGGAACATATGACAGATATTTGGAAGCTAGACGGTACCTGTTCGTCGGACCACATTTCCGTAAATAACTACCATAAGGTGGTATGTAGCTCTCTTTGGGAGGGTGTCCACGCCTACAGCCTTTTTGTTCTGCAGGGCTTT
This sequence comes from Alsophila aescularia, assembly GCA_946251855.1. NCBI lineage: Eukaryota > Metazoa > Arthropoda > Insecta > Lepidoptera > Geometridae > Alsophila > Alsophila aescularia. The sequence goes on from OX276375.1 coordinate 56,287,264, forward strand.
GATGGCTTTAACAACTTCTGTCAATGTAAGTGTTTCATCTAATTCAGCCGCCTGGGGATGGTCAGGTAAAGATTTAATAAAACCTAGATCTGCTGTTCGATCCACGTTTAGCAAACAGTTAAAATGCTCAGCCCAACGTTTTAACACATCCTCTTTGTTCGTTACGAGCGAGCCGTCAGATGACTTCAAGGGTACACACCTTCTGCGGGTCGTACTCCCTATCAGTTTCCGGACCTCACTGAAAAAAGCTCCCAGCTGGTTCGTATCGGCAAGCAGCTGAATTTGATGTACTTTGTCTTGCCACCAGTTGTCCTTGGCAGCACGAGCAATCTTTCTTATGTAAGATGTACTTTGCTTGACCTTATCAGTCAACGATGAACTCTTCTGATTTTTGGAATTTGATTGTCGTAAAAGATTTCGGTGTTTCGAAATTGCTTCAGTAAGCACTTTGTCGTTCTCATCGTACCAGTCTTCATTGACTCTGGCCTGCAGACCAAGCGTCTCTGTTGCGGCACCAATAATATGAGAACATAGCGCTCTGTACCTGTTTTCAAGACCATTGCTCTCAGAGCATTCGGATAGTGCTTTGTTAACTGCTTCTACATATTGAGTTTGTGTTTCGTGGCTAACAAGTTTTTGGAGGTTGATATGTGGCGGTTTTACTCTATTTCGTCTATGAGGTTGATGAAAACAAAGATGCAGCTTTATTATGACAAGTCGATGATCGGTCCAGTAATTGGCACCACGCATTACTCGTGTTACCATCACCTGAGAGATATCACGCTGACGCACGATCGCATAATCGATTAAATACCAGTGCTTGGACCGCGGGTGCATCCAGGTGATTTTGTGTATCATGGGGAGTCTAAACATGGTATTGGTAATGGCCAACTCGAATTGTGAGCATTGGCTTAGCAGTAGCTGTCCATTACTGTTCATGTTACCAACACCGTGTCTGCCCAATACCTGCGGCCAAGCTTCAAAGTCTCTCCCCACGCGAGCATTAAAATCGCCGAGAAGCAGGATCTGTTCATTGCGTGGAACTTTTGTCAACGTTAGAGAAAGTTCTTCATAGAACTTATCTTTAACATCATCGCTCTTATCCAACGTTGGCGCGTATATACTGATAATGTGCACAAAATTCGCATTATTCAGTGGTAGACGTAAAGTCATGATGCGATCAGAAACACCGACAGGATGGTCAGTCAGCTTTGTAACTATACTATTTTTAATGGCAAATCCTACACCAGATCTTCTTGGTTCTGTGCTGGGAGTCCGTTTCCAAAAGAACGTGTACCCACCACCTCTTTCTACCAGCTCGCCTTCGTCCGCTAGATGCGTTTCGCTCAGGGCCGCGATATCAATATCGTAGCGGCCGAGCTCTCAAGCTACGACGGCAGGGCAGTTCCGTTCAGGGCACGCATTCCCGGCACTGTCTAGTAGAGTGCGCACATTCCAGGCGCCGCATGTCATCTTCTTGTATTTGTTGGTTTTATTAAAGTTTTTATTGTATTTTCGACCACGTGGAAACGGATGCGTAGGCAGCCGCGGTTACTACCTCCCGTATAGTTTTGGAGTAAGCATTTTTTTTGGACACCTTTTCTAGTCCCCTCCCCGGCTGAGCGGGGGAAGCAGTGCCTCTCTAAATAGAGCTGCTTCGTCACAGTGGGTGCTGCCGAATCGCACTGTTACCCCAGTGCAGTGCAGAAGCGACCACTCTCCCAAAGCCGCCCACGTGTAAGTATCAGACAAAGCCCAGCTTACATCACGACCGGACCTCTCTACCTTTACTCGTCGCCGCGGGACTTTATTTTTCAGTAACCTTTAAACAGAAGCGGTCAAATGCGCAGAACATATTTTAGTGCGTAAGTGGTCGCGCTACCACAGACGCACTCTCTCGTCTACTCTCTGCTATACCCAGTGGAACGGAAACCACTACGACCAGAGGAGAGCTAGATGCAGTGTCTAGCCGACGGTAACTTTACGACTCCTACCGCCGCCTTTAGCCTTTCACGATGCCTTGCTGTCTCGCCGGATCAGCCAACATCGGTCGCTTATCAACTGTCGAGTTGCCTTCACCACCGAGACAGACTTTATGCACAGTACGGGGAGTAGCCGTTTAATGACTTGCCTGTAACCGCAAGTCCCCCTCAACCAGGTTTGGCCCACGAGTCGACGTGGTTTACCGGGGTGTGGCCGCTGCGTGCATGGCAGCTACTTGGAGCCACTGGCGAGAGATTGTGGGTCATTTAATGGTTTGGTTCTCCGTTTTCACACTGAAGACCGACTAAAATTACTAATTACCACCAGGTAGGTACACATTCAGCCATTGGTACTGTACATTCGTCGGCAAACTAAGTTACTAGCCGGTAGTGTAGTCGGTAACTAGTTTGCCGACGAATGTACAGTACCAATGGCTGAATGTGTACCTATGCCTAAGACGATAGAAATCTGGTAAAAAACTTCCCGCTTTTATGCTCAGCTGTTTCAATTTTTCAAACATACTTTGTATTGGTTTGGTTACCTATATTTTCTTAAATAATGAGTCGGCCAACCTACCAGCAACTTGCTGATTTCCTGATGGGAAACCCAGGAATTTCCAAAGGTCTCTGCCCTTTCCGTGGGCAGAGCGCAAGAGACCTTACAAGAAACGAAAAGGAAATGGGACTAGATAGCAAGCAATATCAATGCACTAGGCGGTGCACAAAAAGATGGAAAAGGTCAAAGATATAGTCGATGACAATAATTTCGTAAATAAATATAAAAACTATTTTCAAAATATAAAAATAAGTTTAGGTACAAACCTTGTATCTCGTGGATATATCACTATGACGAGTAGGCTTTGGCATAAAGGCTCCAAATTGCCACATATGACCTCAAAAAGATCTCTAGTGATTCTGTAGCACTTTTTGAACTCGTCGTCGTTCATGGCAAAAGCTTTCTTACTATAGCGCGCCATTCTTCTCATGTTTCGCCTTTGCCATATCAAAGGCGAAACGTGAGTAGAAGGCCTGTGTTCTCTATAGATTTCAAACATAAAAAGGTACTACTCTATGAGCTTTGGTAAACATACTAAACATGAGAGCTAAACATCCCATTTTTTTCTTTGATAATCACTAAAAACAACACACTCAATAGCAAAAAAGTTAACTTTTGAAAACTGTTTAGATTCTATCGCAAACTCTATTCCAATTCAATCTGTTAAAGTCAAAATTGCGTCAAGAGTACCGAAAAAGAGAATAGCTTCGACATAAGTCGATTTCACATAGTTCCATAAAATTCCACCATTGCCAATTCCAATCGTGCGCTAGTTTAAAATTCAAGAGTACCAAATTGGCATGATTTCGTTCCCAACACCAAGTTACGATTGAAATCGAGCTTGATACTCTCTCTACCAAAGATCCTCTCTACGGTCAAGAGTAATGTACCTGTTATTTTTGGCATTTTTGACAAATATTATCATCTGTGGCATTCGGTTTGGAATGTAGTAGGCGAAAATTTAATAGCGTTTGAAATGTTTTCGAACATCGATTGTTTTCTGCATGAGAACATTAAAAAATTACTTCGGAAATGCCAAATACGTTAGGGTCATTTCATTTGGCAATAAATGCAAAAGTATTAAAATAGGCCAAACCGAACGGTTTATGAAATTTACATTTCGAAACTGCCACAAACGCCCCCAACTCAATCCGAACACGGTGAATATAGCAACATTTTTTCTGTAATTTATTTCATTATGGTAACCCTGCTTTTCTTTCTTCATTTTACGAATGTTCTTCCGTCGTGTGCCGGTTTTATAATTTTCGGTTCTCAGTTTTATCGTTTTAGCCAGAGTGTAATTTAGGAATAGTGAACACAATGCATTCGGAAACCATATTATCACTTATACAAATATTGGAAAAGACTATATCCCCAGGTAAGTCGCGGCATGAAATATTTTATGAAAATTGATGGCGTATGTCAACCGACTTATCTGGAACCTAACTGTTACAAATTTTATTGAGAATACCGCGTCTTCTTATAAAAACCCGATAGGCTTATCATAAGTTTATCACTATTACTAGTGAATTGTATGTGCCTTGATCGGTAGAACTGGAAACAACCCTTTGTATGTTCAGAAATTTCTAGTTCAACAACTCTACACAATATTATGTTGTTAGAAGGACGTGGACAGGTTAAAACAAGTGATAGGTCTGATTTTTGGATTGTAGTCAAAATGCTAGAAACACATTATTTGATAATTGTTGAACATGTTGACATGTCAATTCTAATATGTTTTAAGGTTATAATTTTCCATTGATTCTACTGCTTGATGGTAAAGGTAACAAGCTTCTCAATAAAACAACCATTTACACATCACTATTGCCGAAGAACTAAATGTCACACTATTAAGTTGTATGCCCTAGAAAAGCATTGAATTTGTAATGCAATATGGTAAACAAGCATTTAACAAATAATTTGAAATTCAACTATTTCATGTAATTTTTTCCAGATCGAAATGAATTGGAAGCTGCAGAGCAGTACTTGGACCATGCAGCGGTCACCAACTTTACAACATTCATCAAGATGTTGTCAGAAGTTCTGGCACAAGGAGGCAACAGTCAGGTGGCACGAATGGCTGCTGGCCTACAGTTGAAGAACCACCTAACTTCAAAGGACAACACATTGAGAACCCAGTACCAACAAAGATGGCTGGCCCTACCTGAAGATATAAGATCTTATATTAAAAAGAATGTGAGTACACTTTACTACAAACTAACCATCATAGGACCAAATTACAATTATAATTTTCCAACCAATCCAGGTGCTCCATACTAATATTAAAAAAGTGAAAGTAACTCTGTCTGATTGTTACTAAACAACAATAGTTACTTTTGCCCAAATACCCAATACCCTAGTGGGTATTGAAACCGGCTTTTCCCAGTTCCTAAATAATCAAAGTTCCTAAGTCATCCAAATCTTTCCACTAGCTTTTTTTAACCCGTCTTATGGGGACGGTAACGCTATTTATTGGCAGTATTACGAACTACCAACCAAACACGGCTAATATTGATTAACTTCGTGTCTGAAAGATAACACCTCCCAAAAATTTAAAATTTTTTATAGCAGTTAACGCCTGCTTACCGTAAATATATATAATAATTTTCTAATGGAAAAATTTGGGTCGCGGCCGAGATTCAAACTTGCACACTGTGCCCCAGCACAGATGCCTTTACCAATTCGGCCACCGAGACCTATGCGTCGTCATCAAAATCTTTCCACTAGCTTTTTGAACCTGTCTAATGGGGACGGTAACGCTATCTATTGGCAGTATTACGAACTACCAACCAATCACAAACACGTCAAATACGCACCGCCATAGATAAAAGTGACGTAAGCGTATTACAATGTAAATGATTATATTAATGACAGAAATGCATGGCCTGATGTCTCCAAGCTCCATGATAATAATAAGTGATAGCTTCGATGTTAACGTTAAGTGTATGAAATGTTCAAAGTACTTTGTGAGATGTCTCAAACATACCATGAGATCACATTGTTTTATACAACATAATTATCGAGTTAGAAGTTTTTACCTTATTTTTTCCAGTATGATTGTTTGATGTTTGTGGGATATCTCATTGTCACTTTTATCTTTTATATTTGTAGTTTACATGTTTTGTTATAATTGTGACATTTGAAAAAAACATAAAGAATGAACAAATATGGAAAAAATACATCCCGTAGAGTTTCTTGGTGCTCTCTTCTCTAACGGGCCTATTTCCGAAGCACCGGTAGAGTCAGAGGGGTATTTCCTTTTCCAGTGTGAGATTTAACTCTGTTGGCACATGAAAGGGAAATTTCCTTTTCAAACTCAAAGAATACTTAGTTTATCTAAATTTGGATTGATTTGATCTTTTTATAATATTTTATGTATATCTCTTTGTTCGGGAGATGTTAATTTTGACTTGTAAAAGTGCTATTATTTTTGCCTATTTACAATAAAATACTTTGACTTTGACGAAAACCCTCATAGTAGAGCCAAACCGGTGCTTTTATGGGAAAAATATATATTATAACAAACTAAACAATTAGTTAAAAAAACAGTGTTATAATGTTCTTTTTTCTTATTATAGACATGACATGCAAAAAGTATGTCATTATGCCACCATTTTTAAATTCATCATCCGGATTTTACAATATGAGTGTAGATAATATAAGTTTATGAAACGGTTGCATAAAGAGGGTTATTAAAACACAAGAGTGAGTTTGAAAAGCAAGCCGTATGTGAGTTTTTTAATAGTATCACTCAAGTGTTTTAATACCTAGTTATGTGCTGTTTCATACACTACTTTATCTACACTCATGCAAAAAAAACTTTGAAAGAAAAAATAATTTGTCAAAATATTTTTCTTAATTTTGCTGGTAAAAGATTGTTCTACATGTGCGTTGCTGTTTCCGTGATGTCACGTGGAGTCAAATTCTCCTCACTAAGTGTTAGTGAGGAGAATTTGACTCCACCACACTGTCGGACATTTTGAATCAGGATAAAACTTTTAATAATAAAAATCACTTAACATATTAAATTGGTTAGGTAGGTACTAATGTAAAGTAAATTATGGCGCCAAAATCCAGTCCAAAGCGAATTCGCGCGCATACGGTTTATCCCGCGCGCCGCCATAGATCGTAATTGGCGAAAACCATAGTAGTGCGGAGCCAAACCGGTGCTTTTATGGGGCAAAAAATATATTATAACATAGTTTATAGTTTAGTTCAAAAAACTGTGTTATATATTTTTTTCTTCTTAGGCACATGCCATGCGTAATGTTTGTCATTATTCCAACATTTTTGAGTTCATAATCCAGATTTTACAATATGATTGTAGATAATAAATAGTATATTCATAATGAGGGGGAGTTACTATGTATTAAAACACACTCAAGTCATTAGTTATGTGATGTTTCATACACTACTTTATCTACACTCATGCAATAGGAACTTAAAAAATATGTCGTTATATTTTCTTGATTTTGCTGGTCAAAGCTTGTTCATCATGTTTGTTGCTGTTCCGTGATGTCAGGTGCAGTCAAATTCTCCTCACAAACACTGTTTTCACATGTTTAACACATCTTTGTCACATTTATAATCAGGATAAAACATTTGATCAAGAAAAAAACACATTAATTTTGTTAGGTTCTAAAGTAAAGTATGGCGCCAAAATCCAGTCCGCAGCGAATTCGCGCGCATACAGTCCAACACGCACCGCCATAGATAATAAATGGCGAAAACCCTCGTAGTTCAGAGCCAACTGGTGCTTTTATGGGGAAAAAAATATTATAACATTGTTTAGTTCAAAGAACAGTGTTATAATGTTTTTTTTCTTATTAATTATAAGAAAACAGAAAAAACTTTGTGTTCTAATATCTCAGAACCGCTGCACTTTATATTATGACTTCGACAAATGTAGGTTGATGTATGTCACATACTAACTTTCGCGCTCCAATATCTCAGAAACGCGGCACTTTATATTATGACTTGGATCTAGGTTGAATATATATGTGCCACAGAAACGCGGCACTTTAGGATATTAATGTGCTGATATTTTTTGTTTGTATTAACATACTCTATCGATTTATTAATATGATCAGTGACCCAATGTCGCAACTATTTCAAAATGGCCGACTTCTACGTCAGGCTTCAGAGTAAAATGTAGGGACTTCCTGCTTCTGCATTGAAGGCATAATGTTGCTGAGATTAATATTAGGGATTAAAGCACAGAATAAATAGGGTTAAAATATGAAATTGCTGTTTCATACTGAAAAATGAAAACCTTTTTTTGTGGGATAAAATATATTTGTATAATCAAAGTATTTACCCTCATTGTCTATACATTTCTGCCATCTACTCGGAAGATCATTTAAACCTTTGCGATTGAACTCTCTCTCTCTCTACAAACTATATGAAGGCATTTTGTACTGCATCCCGGGAAGTATTTCCTTTCCCATGCAAAAAAAAAACCCTAATCTTGCGTTCTTCGCTTGCAATTATCATAAAGAATCCACTTTTCTTCACACGTCACAATTCGGTCCAAAATTACTTCATTTCTGTACCGGTTTAACAAGGTAAGGCAAGCATCAATGCGCACTGCTCTCTGCAGATCAAACCATGAGGCATCCATTATTCAAGTTTTTTTATTTTATTGATTTGCTGCAAATGGGTCAATATTGTGGTTATGCCAGGTCGCACTCCGCAACAAGTAAAAATATTATACCTAAACTTCGGAGCCATAATATTGCGGTTCATTCAGTAGAGTGTCAAGCGTGCGCTCGATGAGTCGCGCGCCGTGTGCTTACGATAAAGCACCTACTTATGTAAAGTTTTTGTCAAATTTTATTCTTTTCTTAATTATGAGTACATACCAAGAAGAAACTTAGAATGTACATATTGACATTTTATTTCTTTTTCAATCATTATTAAGCATCGAAGTCAGACAGGAACCTTTTATTCATCAAAGTGTAACGTATTTTCATATAATCAAATAATGAGGTACTAGGTCTATTTTGATAAGAATGTCATTATATGTAGTTAATAGAACTATCAACATTTATAACAATAAGTAATAAAATAATAATTATTACATAATTTTTTATTCTGTTACAATATCTAAGTCATATTATATCACAGAATAATTACTAGTGCAAGTACCTAGTCATATCTTGATACAACCCTACCGGGCGTAAAAGTGACAGAGCGATTCTGAAACGATTAGAGCAAAGGAAGCTCACGCACTCTCGGTTTAATATTAATTCAAAGTGGCCAGTGAGGCAAAACGGCAATTTCATATATAAACCCCTATTACAAGGACAAATGCATAGCACAATAGAGAACGAGTGAAAGGAATGTGAAAACAGCCTGTGATAATATGTGATTGGTATTTGGTATTTATTACCTGACTATGGCGAAGCATCGGAAGAGTAATGACTTTAACAGTCTATGTATGTATGTATGTATGTAAAGTATGTGGTTATGTTTATGTTCCACCATAGCGTCGCCCCTATTTGTTTGATTTTGACAAGCGAGGTGTCAATTGAATCATCTTCAGGTATCATAGGCTATCTTTTTTACCGACTACGGCGAAGCAAAGGAAGTGTTATGTGTTCAAACTAAAAACTTAGTCCGATTTTGACAAGCGAGGTGTCAATTGATTTATCTTCATTTATAGGCTATTTTATTACCCGACTACGGCGAAGCAAAGGATGGGTTATGTGTTCAAACTAAAAACATTGTCTGATATTGACATGTTGTCTTCATCGCAAGAGTGGCACAGGCTATTTCTTACCCAACCGTAGTTGGTTTTAGATTTTGAACTTACGTCTTGTTTGTTTATTCAATTAACACCTTTTCTGCTACTGATCTTTATTAATTTCAGATCTTAACGGCAGTTGGAACGGAAAATAGCAGGCCGAGCTCAGCTGCCCAGTGTGTGGCTTACGTAGCAGTAGCAGAGCTACCTGTAGGACAGTGGAACGATCTCATACCATACCTTGTAGACAATGTTGTCAATGCTACCTCTACGGAGCTTAAGAAAGAGGCAACTTTAGAAGCTATTGGTAAGTATTACAACAATTGATCAGTAAACTAGAACTCTTCATAACCTAAAAATGTGTTGGTATATAAACTAACGTGAGTGTGGTTAATTATATATTTTGTTGTTGTAAGTTTGTTTGTTACTCTGAAATTGCTGATCCGATTCTGATATTCACTGATAGCTGCCCTATTCGAGATGGACATCTATAGGCTACATTTTCTCTGCGGGCGGAGCCGTAGGTCTGATCGGTAAGTAATTTGATAACTAATTATTTAAAACAAATTTCAGGTTATATATGTCAAGAAATTGACGCTGAAGTCTTAACAGAGCAAAGCAATCCAATACTCACTGCTATCATCCACGGCATGCGGTCCACTGAGCCCAGCAACCACGTGCGCCTGGCAGCCACGCAAGCATTACTCAATTCCCTAGAGTTCACCAAGGCCAACTTTGACAAAGATAATGAGAGGAATTTCATTATGGAGGTTGTATGTGAAGCCACACAATCCAGTGACATGAGGATCAGTGTTGCTGCTCTCCAGTGTTTAGTAAGTATATTGATTGACTTCAAGAAAGTGTATGTTTTGGTATGTTGTACATAATAGGTAATTTTGTTCCAAGAATACATAGGATACATTATATATTGTCTGGCTGCGGTGTGGGTGACGCTCTCCCTCGGTAGGTTCGTCAGATTATGATGAGGATTTTTATGTGTCATAGAGAATTAATTCTCCGGAGATGGTTCTTTGCCATGTCCTAATGAGATGATGATCAGAAATACTAACAAAACTGGGTTGTATTAAAAACTAATTTTTATTTGACTTCAAGACTAAGATGAAATTTCTGTTAAATATTAAGATTTCTAGGAACTTATTCTTTCATTAGGCTTTTTGAAAGCTAATTCAATTCAATACATAGTATAAAACAGTCGCTTTCCGCCGTCTGTCTGTAACGCTTAATCTTTTAAACTACGCAACGGATTTTAATGCGGTTTTCACCATCTGTTAGATGATTTTTCACGGATGTTTTATATATATGCTGTGCCCGCGGCTTTGCCCGCGCTATGCCTTCTTAGTAAAAATTTACGGTTTTTTTTTCGTGGAACCCTAATTATTTAAAAAATAAAAGTAGCTTAGGTTACTCGTTATATAACATCAGCTATCTGTCAGTGAAAGTCCCGTCAAAATGGTCCAGCCGTTTCGGAGATTATCTATACTTATAATAAAACTAGGTCCAATTCTGTACATTGAAGATTTTTAGTAATTTTTTTTGGGGACTGTTCTATGTTTGATTTTGAAGCCAAAACTGTTTTTTTTTTTTTCATTTTTGTCTGTCTGTCTGTATCTTGGCTAGGCATCAAGCCGAAACTACTGAATGAATTCAAATGAAACTTGGCATAATTTGAGTTCATACTACGAGGTAGGACATAGGATACTTTTCATCCCGAAAAGTTAAAGGGTTCGCGCAGGAAAGGGGTTGAAAGATTTTTATAAGAACACATATCACAATATAACTGTGCCAAGTTGATGCAACTTGGCACAGTTATAGTTTATATGATGATTGAAAATTAAGGATACGTTTTATCCCGAAAAATTAATGGGTTCTCGCAGGATAGGGGTTGAAAGTTATTTAAAAGAGAACACTTACCACGCTGAAACTACTGGACGAATTTTGATGCACAGTCATAGTATAAATGATGGGTTACAATTGAGGATACCTTTTACCCCGAAAAAATAAAGGGTTCCTGCGTGATAGGGGTCCAAATTATGTCAACTTTAAAGTAATAAATCATACATTTTTGGAGGGTACTCTATATTCAATAGTGAAGCCAAAACTGTTTTTTTTTTTCATTTTTGTCTGTCTTTATCTTGACCGCGAAACTTCTGAATAAATTCAAATGAAACTTGGTATGATATGAGGTCATACTATGAGGTAGGACATTGGATACTTTCATCCCGAAAAATTAAAGTGTTCCCGCGGGATAGGGGTTGAAAGTTATTTGAAAGAATATGTATCACACTGTAACTACTGGACGGATTTTGATGCAACTTGCCACAGTCACTATCTATACTTATAATAAAGCAATAGGTACGAAAAAGGTTGTACAAAGAAGTCAAATTAAAAAAATGCTCTAGGGTACCCCCTAAAATAAGCTACAGCTGTTTAAATTCGTGTTTTTCTGTCTGTTTGTCTGTATTTTTGTGCATCACGTAAAAACTACTGAACCGATTGCTATGCGGTTTTCAATGTAGGATAGCTTGGCGTTTGACTTAAAAACTGGTGTAATTGGTATTTCAATATTGCGATTAGAAGCCAAGCAATTGATAAAAATATTTTTTACGTCTGAAGTAATTTTGATCAAATGTGATGATATTACCAATAATAGCACAATAAGGTACTTTTAATCTAAAGAAATCACCATGCGTGCGAAGCAGCGGGTACCGCTAGTAAGTAGTAGTTATTAATATGGATAATACGAGCACACGAGACCTGAACGTATCGAGGAGGGAGGTGGCGAGCGAAGCGAACAGCCGCACTATGGGAAGATTGAATCATTTTCATACCATAAATCTGTAACTTCCATGTTTATAAAGATATTTACGTGTTTTTTCTGATTATCTTGAATGTATACACTTTCAAATAATACACATTTTATTAGTATGAATTTATTTTTAATAACAATAAAAATAAATGAACAAAAAAATTGTGAAAATGTTTATCAAGTTACATCTATTTTAAAATAATATTGTTTAGAATTATTAAAAATATAAATCTTAAACATACTCAGCCTTATTATGGTTGAAGGTTTAAACCTAGGTTCACGAAGTTCGGGACTAAGGAAAGTTTTGGTTTAGACCGGACTTGAAAACGTTGGTATTATGGTCGCGGGACTACAGAAAGATTGGATGGTCCCGAGACGATCCCAAGCATACTCCAGTCCAACCACAGATAAGATGTAACCTTCATTCATTAAACAAAACTGTTCATTCAAAATGTTCCAATCTACTCATTAGTACAAAAAAAGTAAGTATAACGGAACGGATTGCTAATGTACTGTACCCACGAACCTAGTACTATAGGCTGATTGCAAAAAGATACGTAGGTAATTGCCCCGCAGGAGCTTTTCAGTTTGATAGGTTCTAATCCATACTTGACTCTGTTTTATTTTTCACGACTAAACGGCTCATCTTGATGAAATTTGGTATGGAGACTGGGGAAGGACATGCCATGGGATACTTTTTACCGTAACTGTAGTCAGCGCAGGTGAAATCGCGAGTAATACATAAAATCAAATATTTTGTTATTAAAGCCTGAGTAAGTAATATGACTGAATACCTTATATCCTAAATTGTTTATATTGGCATTATTGGCTACTAGCTTTTGTCAGTGACTTTGTCTGCGCGTCCTTCCATAGGGTTAAAACTATCCTTCCGTTCCCAGTGGTCTTACTAGTAAGACTACCTATTGGGAATTTCTTCCCAATAGTTTTAGTAGTAAGATTATTCAGAATTTTCTTCCTATACTTACTGGTAAGACCCCTAGGAATATGTTTCATACCATCCTAAAATATAAAAAATGTGATACCTTACCTATATGACGAATTTTCATATCTACTCAGTAATCCGTTTCCACTGGGGCGACGCAAGCGCAAGTTATTTAAAAAAAAACTATACTGCAGTACTCAACTCCTAAACAACTAATTCGAAGAAAATGTTTACTGCTTACGCGACTTCATAATATGCAATCAGTTACGTACTCTTGGAACTCACTTGATAATAATATATCTATAATCTAGTGGATTTCAAGTAGATTATAGTTAAAAATTGGTTTCAAAAATTTTATAAATAAAATTGCAAGCAGGTGTCTGTTTTTTTTTGTAAACTTCTATATTGTTAAAGAGAATGTCTTTCCCTTGTAGTCTTTACCCATTGGATTTCGTACCTAGTTGGCCTTACCTTAAGCTATGCCATAAGAGAAAAAAATATGGCTTATGCCTTTTCAGAAGAACAAGCAGTATTTGGAAGAAAATTCGGGCAAAAAAAAAACGTGGTACTACCAGTAGGACCAACGGTAGTACCACGGGTAAGTCGCGTTTTCAATGGTCTTATCATTAAGTCTACATAAATTCCAAGTTGTCTTACCAGTAAGACTATTGGGAAGAAAATTACCAATAGTCTTATTTATTAAGACTACTGGGAAAGGCCGAAACTATCTATATAATAAATTAGTTAAACTATTTAGTTGTGAAAATGTCACAAAATGACAATGAGTTACTTTCGGTTATATAATATTAGTATGGATTATCCAAGGACAACATACATGAAACGGTTGAATATATTTTAATGAAATTTGGTATATAGATAGGTCAATAGGTCATGAACACAGAATACTTTCATTATCATCATCATTATCCACGAGGGCAAAACCGCGGGGTGCAGCTAGTAATTAATAAAACATGAAAATAAATTTAGTTTTAATTTAATTTCAAGAAACACCTTAAAGTATCATCATAATGTTGAGAATTACTGTTGTTCGCTTAGAAGTTGTTGGCTAAATCAAACAGTACAGGCAACAAAACTGGTTATATAATTTAAAAAAAAAAAACTAGGAACGGTCTCCTTCTGAAATTTCCTCAAACAGTTTTTGGTGTATGATAGTACCTACACCTCTCTTCTGCCCTCCGATTTAGAACCTTTCGATAGCGAACCGAATCGATTTGATTCGATATTGTGAATGAAAAATGTATTGAATTGAACAATTTTAAACCGAATCCACAGAATAAATAATACCATAACGATTGACAACCGAGTTATCAAAGGGTTGTGAATCGGGGGGCTGGATCAGTACAATACTCTAGTTCAGCCACAAGTGTGCTCTGCGAAGCCCTAGGGCTCCGCAAAGGGCCTCGAAAATACTGGTCACAATGAAATATTTAAATAATAAAGGGGAACTTTATGGATACAGAGTAAAATAAAATCTTCCAAAAAAGTTTGAAATCTTCCAAAAAGGTTGAATAAAAAAACAGCCTCCCATTAGATGCAAATGGTAAGTTTAAGTAATATCATTATCAATTAATACACATCAAACCAGTTTTTGATTATTTTAGGGCTTGTCAAATATTTAATATTCTAAAAGGATTCCGTCACCAAAAAAGTTTATTAGAGCCGCTGCTCTAGTTGAATGTTTCTTTCATGTTGATGACAATATCATGTACTTTATCACTCGGTACAACTGTAGTTTTTTACTGTTTCTACACTCCCAAGAAACATCTCTCTATGGTATTCCAGGTGAAAATGTGTGCAGATTTATATCACTCCTCTTGTGGAGTTTGCAGGTTGAGGATAGGTGTAAACTAATACTTAATGGATGCAGGGATACCTGCTGTTACCCAACAGTACCTACACCATACCGTTGAAAGGACTAGCATCAAACAGAACAGCCTGAAAGATAAAAAAGCATTATGTTAGTAAACCGGACACAATGATTTAATAAAAAATGCATGAGGTTGTAGCACTAACATGTATTATACTAGTACACAGTAAAATACATGTCAGTGGGTTGTGGTCATTGCAGATATCATCTAAATATGGATTAGGTACATGAACAATTTTATTTTGGTTATTTTTTACTTGATTAAAGAATATCTATCTCTGTATTAGGTAATCTATCTAGTCATCTTGGGAAACTCATTCAAAACAAATAACACCAAACCTCTATAGCTAAATAAACAGCTATAAATCCTCTCAGGATAAATTAACATAATGAACACTTACCTACTTCTTGACGAGCTCATTTGCATAGGTTATGTGCAACCAGGATTTGTGGTGAAGTCGTTGTTCCTCTTTAGATCGAAAGAAGTTGTTTGTTCTCAGTAGATCGTCTTTCATCAGATGCACAATAGTTCTTGAGGGTTTGTGAAACGATTTTCCGTGTAGATATCCTCAAATTCGATGTACCTATGTGTTTTATTGTTACACGGGCGGCAACGCTTGCGCCGTGATGCCTGTGATGTGGTATTATTTAATATCACCTATATATTTTCAATTCAAGCCAGTTTAAATTGCAGCAAAATACTTTTATCAAACAATCTTAACCTCAAACAAATTGCAACGAAAAACCAAAAACCTAACATAAACCTCTAACGCTAATACCATTTCTTCTTGATTTGGGTCTAAACCTGGGTCCAACTCAAAAACCTACATTAAACCATCAACCATAATAAGGCTGACTATAATTACATAAGAGGTTCATAAAAAGTTTATAGCAACTTAAAATTCATCTAGAAGTTCCAGAGCTTCATCTAGTAGTTCCATAGATTTCTTATAATAAGGTTTTCGTAGACTTGTTATGTAAGGGTCCGAAGTATACAAAAGTGTATGTAGAATGTCTTCGTTATTAGCTATCCTAGAGAATTCTCTAGCATGATGAAGTCTGAATCGTTTCTAATATTGGCTTCGTGCCTCCTGGGCGTCTTCGAAGAGTTGCCCGAGAGGCAACACAGAATAATGGCGAATTACACTTTCTCCTTGATAATTCCTTGTTTTTTTGTTCTATCTGAACTGTCCTCGTAGGTTTTCCTCACTTGTCTGTCGATGTAGAAGGTGAAGATTCACAAGTAGGATCTTCTAGATTTACGGTGAATATTCCGTCCAACCACACGCTATTTTGTCTTAACAACTGTTCCATCATTCTGCAATTTTTAGTGTACTAAAATACTGCAATGATCTTTGCAATATTTGCATCCGAAGATTCGTTTAGGTTGTTTCGTATATACTCGTAGTCTGTGATTTAAATTTCATAATTCAAATCACTATTAATTAATACGAGATATAACTCGCGTCTGGTACAAGAGAATTCACTCATTGTGGAGAAATCGTTAATTATTCTTTTAGAAACGACAAAAACGAATGAAGAACTGTATTTTTTGCTATAAAGATTTTATATATGCGGTTATGCGGTTTACGATAAGTTTTATCATAGTTTTACTTGTGTATAAGTACTGACATATGGTAAGACCTCCATATTTTATCATAAAATAATAACCATAATTGATAAAATACAATATAATAACTTATACAAACTAATAAACAAAAACTCTTCATTTGCGTCGTATGAACAAATTTTCATATGTTCATATTTTAAAGGATTAGCACTGAAACTGCAAGATATTTTTAATCCCGTAAAGTAATATTATATTTCCTACATAATAAGACCATTTACAGAACATCGGCAAATTTCCGCAACTGTCAAAAATTTAATTGAAAATTTGAGATAAGCTAAAATCACATGTCATGAGATAAACGACACTGGTGGGTATATATACTTACTAATAAAGTGCATATTTATGTACTTCATAAGAAAGAGCGTATGTGCTTTCTGAAATGGTATAATACTTTTATTAATCTTAGTGTTATGTTACTATAAATTCATACTAAACAAATCATAACCTAAGAATTATTTTTAACATATTTTAATTCAGCCTATTTAGATGCTCCTTGTAATATGATATTAGCAGACAGAATTGAAAATTATATGTAATATTATAGATTAGTCTTTTATATATAATCTGAGTGAGGTATAATACATATACCTCCGTAATTTTTTTAAAAACATTTATGGCATAGCTTTCTTAAGCGCTTACCCATGGTGCGCCGCCGCCGTCCTCCGAAGCGGAGTGAAGGTCGAGTGTGCGAGAATTACATTTTTTACCTCTTTTTTCCCTAATTACAAGTGTGCGAAAGGCTGGTCGCTAGTATGATTTTATAAATCATACTAGCGACCGACTTTTATAAAGCACGAAAGAAAAAATATTTAAAGTATAATATTATTGGGTCGTTGATCTGTGTTCTTAGAAATATCTAACATAGCATGTTTAGACAGATACATTGGTTTATAGACTACATGCTAATTTGTTCTCAAGCTACTGTGAAAATGTTTAAAAGCACTTTATGGTTCAAGTAATTTTTTCATATTTTTTAGGTAAAAATTCTCTCGCTTTACTATCAATACATGGAACCATACATGGGGCAAGCATTATTCCCCATAACCTTAGAGGCTATGAAATCCGATGTGGACGAGATTTCACTACAAGGTATTGAATTCTGGTCCAACGTCAGCGATGAAGAGATAGACCTTGCTATAGAGGAAGCAGAGGCATCCGACGCAGGTAAATAATTTAATTATACTGACCAAATGTTTTTAATCTGTAGTGTCTATTTTCTACAAATAAAACTGATAATTATGATGATGATCTAAACATATCTTTTGTATCAGATAAGGTAATTAAACACGTCATTGTTATCAGGTCGACCCCCTGTTCGAACTTCAAGGTTTTATGCAAGAGGAGCACTCCAGTACTTAGCTCCTGTCCTCATGCAGAAGTTGACGAAGCAAGATGACACTGATGACGAACTGGAATGGAACCCCTCTAAAGCTGCATCCGTCTGCCTGATGCTTCTCTCTAACTGCTGCGAGGACGAAATTGTGCCTCATGTGTTACCTTTCATCAACACAAATATTAAAAACGAAAACTGGAGGTACAGGGAAGCGGCCCTGATGGCTTTCGGTTCGATCCTGGGAGGTCTCGAAGCGATCACACTCAAGCCCTTAGTGGAAAACGCAATGCTTACCTTGATCGAATCTATGTATGACTCCAGCGTGGCCGTGAGGGACACGGCGGCTTGGACCTTCGGCAGAATTTGTGAAATCGTCCCCGAGGCGGCAATCAACGAAACATTCCTGAAACCGCTCCTGGAGAGCCTGGTTAACGGTCTCAAGGCGGAACCTCGCGTCGCCGCCAACGTCTGTTGGGCATTCACCGGATTGGCCGAAGCGGCTTACGAGGCGGCCGACTGCGGCGAGTCGAACCAACCTCGGACATACTGCATGTCGAACTACTTCGATTTCATTATCCAAAGACTTCTAGAGACGACAGATCGCCAAGACGCGGCGCAGCACAATTTGAGGTCCGCAGCTTACGAGGCTCTCATGGAAATGGTTAAAAACTCGCCCACCGACTGCTACGTAACCGTTCAAAAGACCACTATGGTAATTTTGGAGAGGCTGCAACAAGTGTTGCAGATGGAGAACCATATTTCGAGCCAGGCCGATCGCTCGCAGTTCAATGACCTGCAGAGTCTGCTGTGCGCGACTCTGCAGTCGGTGCTCCGCAAGGTGACTCCTGAAGATGCGCCGCAGATATCGGACGCTATTATGACAGCCCTATTGACCATGTTCGCCGGCAACGCGGGGAAAGCCGGCGGCGTGCAGGAGGATGCACTCATGGCGGTATCCACTCTAGTGGAGGTCTTAGGGGAAGGTTTCCTAAAATACATGGATGCGTTCAAGAGGTATCTTTATGTTGGCCTCAAAAATCATCAGGAATATCAAGTGTGCATCGCAGCTGTTGGTCTCACCGGTGATATCTGTCGAGCATTGAAAAATAAGGTAAACACTTTGCTACTACGTATTTGGAGGGGTTCTAAGTTGTTTTTTAGCCTGGCATAGTAGCTAATAGTCACCATTTTAAGTTATGTTGGTGGTGTGGAACCAGCAGTTTTTTTTTTACCTGTCTTGAATTTCTGTCATGACATGGCACTTTAGGAAACTATATTCCAGCATGTTATTTGTTCGTATAAACCTCCGTTCTCTTTAAGTATAGGTTTAATTGCGCGCCGGTAATTTGTAAGAAAATATACAAGTTGGCGGACGGGCAACTATGCCAAAATCACCACTTGCTTTTTTAAAAGCTTTTATTTAACTTCACTTGTATGTATCTATGTATTTTATCTGTCCTGGAATCTTGCAATTCAAATGTCGAGCACTTTCCGAGTAGCTACCCGGTAGAAACTTTCAGGGTAGCTCACAAAGCGATGACAAAGCAATAAAATATATATATGTATACAAAAACATTAAAAGTGAAAAGACAAAAAAACATTAAAAAACCCTAAAGAAGCATATTTTTTTTAAATTATACTTTTTCTTATAAATTGTCCCCAATTCGTAGATGAACTCTAATCAACGTTTTTTTTTCAGGTGCTACCGTATTGTGATGAGATCATAGTCCTGCTGTTGGAGAACCTCGGCGATCCGTCGATCCACCGCTCGGTGAAGCCGCAGATACTGTCCGTGTTCGGCGACATCGCGCTCAGTGTCGGCCCTGACTTCGCCAAATATTTCGACGTGGTTATGCAAATGTTACTGCAGGTAATTATCCTTTTTTATATTAATTTATATACATTTCTTTATGTTAGAATATGCTAATATATTTCACATTTACAGGCCAGTAACGCGCAAGTAGATCGTAACGACTACGACATGGTGGAATATTTGGGCGAGCTCCGTGAGAGCGTGCTAGAGGCCTACACTGGTATCATCCAAGGACTGAAAGGACCCTCTGGCGAGGTATTTGTCTTTATTAGTCTCTAAAAGTTTTTTTTACGCTGCATAGGAAAGCATTGGGCCACAGTAACAAACACCTGATGGTACCGAACTCCTTGACATGTTAATATTAATAATAAAATGAAGAAAATAATAAATATGTAGCTTACTTCCGCCAAAACTGTAAGTCAGACAAATGATAAATGGTAAAATTAACACAAGTAAAACCCCACGCTAAACAAACCCTACCCAAATTGAACTATTGTAAAATAAAAATGAAATGAAAGCTAAGGCCTGGAGGTCAGAAAAAAAGAACTACAATATAAAACCCCACGCTAAACAAACCCTATTCAAATACAAGTATCGTAACACTTATATATTTATATACATATATTATAAATACACAATAAAAAACATATACCTCAATCCAAATACCAAACGTCTGACATCAATACGACACGTGTTTCGCCTCTGCACGAAGCATCTTCGGGTGATGTTGACTCGTCTAGTACTCATCAGTCCAGCACTCGACGAGTCAACATCACATTAATTCAATTTGGGTAGGGTTTGTTTAGCGTGGGGTTTTACTTGTGTTAATTTTACCATTTATCATTTGTCTGACTTACAATTTTGCCGGAATACATATATTTTTTACATATTTTTTATTTTCTTCATTTTAAATATGGATTTCCGCAAAGTAACGCCTGAATCTATCAACAATATTAATAATACTGAACATCGCGCTCCTATGCACTAGCGGTTAACCGCGGGGGCGGCTACGCGGCCCCTTCACGGCTGGCTGCTTTCTTGTTTATACGCACTGGCGATTCATGGGCGGTTTAGGGGCGAGACGCCGATAAAGTTTGAGTTGAGCAGCCATGAACTTCGACAAAGAGTTTTTTTTTTATTATTATTTCGGGAGTAGAAATATATAACACAAGCTACTTCGACGGCGTCCATTTCCTTTATGGACCAACATGCCTTCGAGCGGTCCAACCGGTTAACGCGGTTTCACAGCGGTCGGCCGCTATTTCAACCGCGTCATGCTCAAACGAACCGCCTAGGCGGCCAACCTCTAGTGCGTAACGGGCCTTACACCTAGATCTTTCAAAATGATTTTATTCCAAATAAACTACAACTGTCATAATGCATCCATAACATTTCCTTCCGACTCTCACTGAACAAGTAAACGTGCAAATGTAAAATGGAATGAAATAACACATAGCTGGTGTCCGACGTGACCCTGGTGGAGCCGCACGTGCCCGCCATCGTGAACTTCATGATCGGCGTGGCGTGCGAACCGGAGCGCACGGACGGGCAGATCTCGGTGATCGCGGGGCTGACGGGCGACCTGTGCACGGTGTTCGGAGCGCGCGTGCTGCCGCTGCTGGAGACGCGGCCGCTGCTGGACCTGCTGCAGGCAGCGCGCCGCAGCCGCACGCCGCGCACCAAGGCGCTCGCCAACTGGGCCTCCAAGGAGATCCGCAAGCTCAAGCAGCAGGCGCCGCTTACCAGCTGGTCAGTCCTGACACATGACCATTTATTTTCAACCTTTTTTGAACTTGCCGTGTAACGTGTGTAGCGTACATGAAGTTATTTTACAAGCTTTTATTTGACTCTACGTATAATTCGCGACACACGAAGCTTTTATTTGACTCACCGTGTTAGTCCCGAATCACGAAGCTTTTATACAAACTTTTATTTGACTCACCGTGTTAGTCCCGAATCACGAAGCTATTATACAAACTTTTATTTGACTCACCGTGTTAGTCCCGAATCAAGAAGCTTTTATACAAACTTTTATTTGACTCACCGTGTTAGTCCCGAATCACGAAGCTATTATACAAACTTTTATTTGACTCACCGTGTTAGTCCCGAATCACGAAGCTTCTATATAAACTTTTATTTGACTAACCTTGTTAGTCCCGCTCCCAACATCCGAAGCTTTTCGTGAGATGAGGTTTGTTATAAGTTTGAAGCCTTTCTGTGGCATCGAAGTTCTCTAACGGATTGCCCGATTTCAATGCGTTATTTTTAATAATTCGAAAGCTAGAGTTACTTAACTATGTTTGTCATAAATCGGTGCAACCATACCCGAGATATTCAGTTCTGGATCTTTTTCACTTGTAGTTATTTTGCATATAATTTGATACTAATAAATAAATCCCTGAACGGTCTTTGTTACAATAATTAAAAATGCGTACAAATAATTCACATGTATAATCGCTGAAATGTAACCTGATATTTCACTGACCTACATTTATTTTTCAGATTTGAATCGTCGGGGTGCCACAGTGAAATAACGCGGTCTCAAACAACTTACTGCTGGTAAAATCGGTTACTGTATTGGCAGGCATATTATTGTGTCCATTACTCAAGTCGTTAGGTGCATACGTTTAAAGCTCGCGTTATGTTCTTGCCTTTGTTCAATTAAACATCAATAGATATTTTACTGAAGATTGCAAAATTCTTTAAATAAGTTGATTCCTGCATTTATCAAATAATATATTTTCGTCAATGTATCGCTACAATGGAATAAAACGATCAATTATGTATTAAATAAAATGATAACTCAACTGAATAGAATATGTAGGTGACATCCTTACAATTGTGGCAGGGTGTCTCATATTGACTATACTCCCATTGACTTGAAAACTAATTGAGTTACTTTTAGATAGAAGGCAATAAGTAATATGTAAGGCTATTTTATCACATAGTGGTTAGAGCTACAAACTGTGCACTTAGCGCAGCACAATCGAAATTTCGTATATTATGCCTGACCATTATCTTTCCATAAATTATAATATCTTTAATATTAGCATTTTTCCTATTCGGTATTATAAATACAGACAGTGGCTGTGGTATCTTTACTTATTTGAGGTAAAAGTGATATTTTGAATGAGAGACGGAATGAAAGTCGACGGATGTTACTTTAGGCATGCACATATGCAAGGGATTGTGAATTTTATAAATTATTATTACGTTTTGTAAGAAGTATGGAAGGCTTTCTGAGCGGTTATGAATATATGTGAATGTTAGCGCGTAAGCGAGAGGTATTTTATAAAACTTAGGCACGACTCAAACCAAACCAGTGTTTGGTATAATGTATGTTTAAGATGCTCGTTTCAATTTTATTAGAGATCAGAGGCCGCCATATTGGTGTAAACTGCTTTTTATTCATCACAATTGCAGTATGTACCGTGTTGCTCAAAATATAAAAGACCTTCATACTCATTTTACTTTTCTCTCTCTCTCTCTCTCTCTCTCTCTATGGCTCAGTGGTATTCGTTGATAATTTTTTATATTTAATTTCTCTGATTTACGTATTACCCAGATATTAAAATAAATTGATATTTTTTATAAACATATACAAATCTTTGTTTGTTATTTAGATTTCATAATTGAATACTGCTTATTGTGATGAAATTTTAAAAGTTATTGCCTTTTTAGATCTTATTATTTCAATTTTGTACATAATGTAATTATATAACTTCTTTTTCTTTTAAAATAATTTCTCAAGAAGACTCCAGTCTTGGGAACGTATTTGACGAACAGAAAAATGTCGCACGAACTAAACATTTCTAAGTAGTTAATTCTTCTCTTCTATTAAAACTCAGTTATTATTAGACTCAATAAAACCATACATAAAAAGTTGAATCTCAAGATGTCTAGCAAAACAAAGTGATTAGTCGCTAAACGTAACACGTAACTATAATTTTTTAAATTTTGTGTTTCATAAACTACACATGATACCCGATATACCCGATCCATAACAAGGAGGCACGTCGTAAAAAAAAGAAGTAAACTTGATGTGCCATAGTTTAAAGACGATAATAACTCTGTAGGGATGGGAAAGATCTTACGTAGAATCTTTTTTTAATCTTTCTTGGGGATGGGATTTATATATTTGACCAACTTCAAAATAGAAGAGGTTCTCAATTCGACACGTATTTTTTATGTTTGACACCCTATTTCTCCGAGATATCTATTGTCTCGGAAAATCATCCATTGCCATGGATTTAGGTCGATTGGGATGATTTTTGATCAAAAGGGTAGACCTTCGGGGTGGTCCAAATAATATATTCTGTACTTTTTTATCCAATTCAAATTTGTTTTATGTTCAAAGATTTATTTTAACCCACTTAATTTCCGAAAAGCAAATCTACTACTAGTTTATTTCTGTTATTATCGATTGTGAACCATCACACAGTAGTACGCAGACTGAGCTCTCCATAGTACGCAGACTGAGCTCTCCATAGTACGCAGACTGAGCTCTCCATAGTACGCAGACTGAGCTCACCATATATAACAGTTGGCTGTGTCTGAAGGTCAAAAGTTAAATTGTAATAATATTGTTTAATTTGTGGGATAACACATATCTGCGCAATATTGTTTTAGATAGGTACGTCCTTACTAAGTAGTCGTAAGCTTATCGTAAGACACATGGACCGACAATATGAATTGTTAACTGTTAAACGAATGTTAGGATTTTCATGTAAGTTTATGGAGAGCAAAAGAACTGAAACATAATAGTTCCAAATTATGTATGGTCATGTTTTAATTGAAGTTATAGACCGGACTGGAATACATATCCTACTTAGTAGAAGAGATGCACGCTATTATAATAGCAATTGCTCCTTCTCCTGGTAACAGACGTAATTATATTTTTTACAACTACTGCTAAGTAGCGAGTATTCCATGCTATTTTCAAGTTTGAAGTTAGTCGTCAATCAGTGCCTTTTACGTGTATTATGTATTAACTAAATGTAAACAGTTTGCGTTGTTATCGGCGTAAAAAAAAACAGACGCGGAAAATCTTTTCGCAATGGTAAAGCGAAAATCTATCATGGATAACTATCCACGTTTGAGTTTGATAAACGAGCTTCGTGAGGAGATGTATGCAGTGTCATTAGAGTTGTTGTAACATGAGTGTCTGCTAGTCTGAGCATCACTGACAGGGATGATGTTTGCGCGAATTATGCAAGATTTTATATGAAGTATGCCCTTTACTGTCCAAATAGACGTTTAGAAAATTCTGTTTGAACTTTGGTTGTTTACTGAATTCCAAATATTGTTAATGTACTTATTAAGTGTGATAGGAGAATGTGTGAGGACTAGTGCCATGCCATGAAAGGTTCTGATTAGAATCAAAGGCATAGAGTCAATGTATACCACCCACTTTTCCTGCGCAAAAAAATATTTTCAGTTATTTTGTTACGCCTTGTATCTATTTCCATATGTCTTGACTACATGTTCTTTCCTGTAAACTGATCTATGGTAATAAAACATTTAGAAGTTAATGCGGTTTTTATTTATGGCATGTGATTCCTTAGTCTTAATAAATAGAGCTAGAGAAAGTTGTGGATATCTGATCGGAACTGAGCTGGTACATCACTACGGTTGCCAAGTTTGTGTAGGTACAAAAAAAACCTACAGCATATGGTAAGAAAATTAACAGTATGTTGGAAAAATTAACAGTATTTTATTTTTCCAACAACATTTATATTTATCGGAGCTTCTCGCATAACTTAACAATTTCCCCTCAGACCCGGCCATACGGTGGTACGGTGGGTCTATTAAATTCATGACTTCTTGGAAGATTTTATAAACCTCACTACAGTTAATAGTGAGAAACCAAAATCTCGCGAGTTAGAAAATCTTATTAATCGCCCCTTCTTTTTAATCCCCGAACAAAAAGACGGGTGTTATAAGTTAGTTTAGGGTGTGTATCACTGTGTCTGTGTGTGTGTGTGTATCTCTGTCTGTGGCATCGTAGCTCCCAAATGAATGGACCGATTTGGATTCGGTTTTTTCTGTTCGAAAGCTGATTTGATCAAGATGGTTCTTAGATATTTAGGGAGGGGGATGTGAGAAAAGGGGGGGTGGGTGTCGGGGGTTATATATTGTGTAGATCTCGAATTGAAAGTCATTATTGGTACTAGCTGCCAACGTGTGAAGGTTGCTTATATTTGGTTTATTCCTGAAATACAGGTACAGGTTACCGAATAAAAAACTTCGTTTCTTTTGCATTTTCCCACTCGATAAAAATGTTACCTTTCCCACTCGATAAAATAGCTTTCAAATATTTTTCCAGGGGTTTAGTTGTTTAGTTTAGTTTTCAGGTGTAAGTAGGTAGTATAAAACTTTCGCTACACTTGCATTTTCCAGGGGTTTAGTTGTTTAGTTTAGTTTTCAGGTGTAAGTAGGTAGTATAAAACTTTCGCTACACTTGCATTTTCCAGGGGTTTAGTTGTTTAGTTTAGTTTTCAGGTGTAAGTAGGTAGTATAAAACTTTCGCTACACTTGCATTTTCCAGGGGTTTAGTTGTTTAGTTTAGTTTTCAGGTGTAAGTAGGTAGTATAAAACTTTCGCTACACTTGCATTTTCCAGGGGTTTAGTTGTTTAGTTTAGTTTTCAGGTGTAAGTAGGTAGTATAAAACTTTCGCTACACTTGCATTTTCCAGGGGTTTAGTTGTTTAGTTTAGTTTTCAGGTGTAAGTAGGTAGTATAAAACTTTCGCTACACTTGCATTTTCCAGGGGTTTAGTTGTTTAGTTTAGTTTTCAGGTGTAAGTAGGTAGTATAAAACTTTCGCTACACTTGCATTTTCCAGGGGTTTAGTTGTTTAGTTTAGTTTTCAGGTATAAGTAGGTAGTATAAAACTTTCGCTACACTTGCATTTTCCAGGGGTTTAGTTGTTTAGTTTAGTTTTCAGGTATAAGTAGGTAGTATAAAACTTTCGCTACACTTGCATTTTCCAGGGGTTTAGTTGTTTAGTTTAGTTTTCAGGTGTAAGTAGGTAGTATAAAACTTTCGCTACACTTGCATTTTCCAGGGGTTTAGTTGTTTAGTTTAGTTTTCAGGTATAAGTAGGTAGTATAAAACTTTCGCTACACTTGCATTTTCCAGGGGTTTAGTTGTTTAGTTTAGTTTTCAGGTATAAGTAGGTAGTATAAAACTTTCGCTACACTTGCATTTTCCAGGGGTTTAGTTGTTTAGTTTAGTTTTCAGGTATAAGTAGGTAGTATAAAACTTTCGCTACACTTGCATTTTCGTAAAATTATTCTTTGTTTCCGTGACGATGATATCGTAATTCGCACGCTTTTCACATTTTCCTCTTCTCCATACTTGTTTTTTTTTTTTAAATACAGACATTGCGCCACGCGACAAAAAAAATGAGCTCATTGGTCAATTGTGAATCAGCAATCCTTCATCTGATCAATACAAAATTTTCGGACTAATACCATAAGTCTGCATGGCTCGACGGAACATCGTTCGACTCGAGTACCTTTAGTAGCGGAGTTCAATTCCCAACTGGAGTGTTTACATTATGCACATAAAAAAATAATTATGTGACGGCTTATAACTTGAATATCGCCGAGCTGAGGCGGAAAGAGCCAACGAACCACAAATGCTCGCGTCGCGGATCTGATCGAGCACCAACATCAAAAATTCACGTTCCAAATTCAAAACTCATTACTGCCCTCTCTGAATGTCTTGAACAGAAAAGATTATCCGTGGAAGCCCCCTAGGTACTTTAGTTCTTTTCGAAGAACCAGTCGGCATTTTTCGAATAGATAGAATGCAAAAACAATTATGTATTATTTTGTAAATGAATAGATTTCATGTTGGGGGGTTTAAACAACTCTGTATTATATATTTTCAGCTAAATACAACCGTACTCTATTGCACCTGTATAGCGACATAGCGACTGACAAACGTCACACAGGTAGGGTGTGACAACGCTCTACGAAGCCAAAATTTGCCGAGTCTCTTTCCAAAGACCGAAATGCATTATTTATCGCTGGGTACTGTATATTAGTTTGGATGACAAGAAATAAAGAAAAAAGAGTATAATTACCATAATTCATTGCTTGAGGCGGAATTTAGCGTAAACAATTGGTGTAGGTAGAGATTTGAATAACTTCATTTTTCATGGGTCCTTCATTAGCCTAGAATGCCCAGATAAGAGATAAGATGTTCTTACATATTTTTTCTGTATTAAAGACTAGCTGATGCCCGCGGCTTCGCACTCGTGTTCATTTCTGTAGGTCAAAAGTACTCTTTGTGCTATTCCAGGACCTAAAATACCAATATACCAACATTTGATAAAAATTCCTTCAGCCATCAAAAATATTTTTATCGATTGCTCGGCTTCTACTCATCTGATTAAGATATAAAGTATCCCAGTTTTTAAGTCAAAACATAAGCTGTCCAACAGTAAAAACCGCATAGCAATCAGTCCAGTAGTTTTTACGTGATGCGCGAACAAACATACAGACAGACACGAATTTTTAAAATGTTATATTCTTGTTCAGTAGCTTATTTTATGTACCCTAGACCATTTCTTTTTAATTATCTTCTTTGTACAGACTTTTTCGTTCCTATTGCTTTATTATAAGTTTAGATATCGTATTTTAATGAAAGTGATTTAGCATACACAAACTTTGTTTTTTTTTGTATATTAAAGGAAATTTTATTATATTCGTTGTTTATTTTTTTATTACGTTTTATGCAAGTACTAAAAACACTGGCAACTTACTTACTTACTTTTTGTGCTGGCAAAAATATCTTGAAATCAATTAAGAGAAGGTAACTCAAGATGAAAAGTGTGAAAAGTTTTTGAAAAAATAACTGTTTTTTTTTTTTTTTCTTAACCTGCCAGTTTGTTTCTTGCATTGGCTTAGGTACGCATTAACCCTATTTGCAAGATATTAAAACAGTGATTTTAAAGTTTAGTTCGAATACGAAATTCCACCTGCTTCCTTTGTGATCTTCTTTTTTTCAGTTTCTTTGAAATAAGTTCCTAGTTGTTATGCATTGTTGGAGAGCTAAGAAAACGTTTATGTTTTTAAAATAATCTGCAAGCAAAGTTTCATACGCTTTTTTTGTTTTTAAGGCATTTCAGTGGAAAAAAACTCAAAAAAATATTGAAATAATATCGTTTTTATACGCTTTATATTAGCTTCACTTGTATGTTAGTATGTTTGTAACCGACTCCTTTGGCCGCTATTTTGACCCACTTTAAACGGTCAGATTTCATTCAAATTTTGCACACTTGTCAAAGACCGATGACAATGCAATAATTCGAAAAAAAAAACTAAAGAGTAGAAAATAAATAATAGTTTAAAAAAACTAAAAAACACGCTTTATATAGAAAAGCAAACTAAAAAATAGAAAATAAATTTTAATTGTGTAAATAAGAAAAAAAAAATTACACAAAAGTGTGTGGTGCTTTTCATATCTGTCAATGAAATATTTATAACTATTGACCCATGCACCCC
Organism: Alsophila aescularia; assembly: GCA_946251855.1. NCBI lineage: Eukaryota > Metazoa > Arthropoda > Insecta > Lepidoptera > Geometridae > Alsophila > Alsophila aescularia. The sequence continues at coordinate 56,316,495 of OX276375.1, forward strand.
ACGATTTTATTTAAAAAAAAAAGTTTTTTTGACTTTTTTTGTAAAAAGCTAAAAAACATGATAACTCAAAAATGGTTCACATTTGCATAATGCATATGGGGGTTAATATTATCGCAAATAGTCACCCCTATCACTTTCTAACGGGAATACGTCGAATTACCAATAATCCTGTATAATCTCATTGATCCCAGTTGTATCCTAATTATGAATAAAATCATTGTCACCCTGATGAAAGTGATGCAAGACAGGGTCGTTCGCTTTGTAGCAAATGGCGAAAATAACTGTTAAAAACGCTAAATATGATCACATTTAGCGTTCACTTTGGATATTTGTGGGCGAAATTTGCGTTCTGAACGTTTTCGGCCACCGATCGTTTTCCATGTTTCAATGACATGTTGACACAAGAAAATCGACTATATTTTGTCATTAGGCTTGGAAAGGATAGGTTGTGTCAAAAGTTGCAAAAATAACAAAAATGTTCAAGGATAACATACATATATATGTACATTTCGAAACTGCCCACAACGCTATCTCATCATCACGAACGCAGGGGACATAAGTGATTTATGTCCAACGACAGTAGTTTATGTCAAGGTAATTTTTTTGTTCTTTATTTTTTCTTCTAGTGGCAATATCCAGTGGTACCTAATAAAAAATATTCATGTACAATCTTTGTACTACAAAGCGATCGGTGATCGAAAACCTTTCAGAACACTAAGTTAATTTCGCCAACAAATGTCAAAACCGAAAGACAAATGTGAATGTGATTTTAGCGTTTTTACACGACTGCCCAAAAAAAGGAGTGTTATGTTTTAGTATTTATGTATGTATGTGAGTTATTCCACCATAGCTTTTAAATGCCTAAACAGATTTAGAAGTATGGGGTATCGTTAGAATCCTTACGGGATGTAAGTAACATAGGCTATATATTTTTTTAAACATTCAATATGGCGGCAGTATGGCACCATTTTCAACATCGAAAAAAAACTTCCAAATTTTCAATATGGGTATCAAAATTGTCTGGTTATGCACATTCCAACAGTATATAATTTATTGGCTCAGAACACGATCGGTCTTGGAGACCGTTCCCATAAAATCCCGCGCGTAGTATATTATTATATCATGATCCCGCGATTCCCGCGCAATGCAGAGCTAATCAGTGAAGCAAACTGTAAATTTGACACATTGGTTTAAACCAAACGCAAACAAAACAAAAATCCCGCAGGGTGCGCGCAATGCTTAGGATAATCTGTAAAGCAAACTGTCATTGTCATATTGGGTGAAACGAAACGCAAACAAAACAAATCTTTCTCGCGTAGCCTGCAAGCAGAGTGGTGGTTTCTTTGAATTTCAATTTTAAATTTAAACTCGCAACAAAAATCTACTACGTGTACGATTATAAACGAGTATAAATAGTTTTTCTATTCTGTTACATTATATTTCTGTTGGATTTATTTCAAGACCATGAAGCCGGCTTTCAAAATCGGTGAGTAAATTGCATCATTTATCGTGAAATAAATGAAATATATTCATATAATGGACCAGGGAAGAGATTTATTATCATATTTGTGTAATTTTACTTAGTTCCTATGATTTTCTGTGCACTAGTTTAACATTTCGTTTAGGTTATTTCCACCATGCGCCTCTGTAATTTGAACCGGGGAATGCTATCTGAATAACTAGTTGCAAAAATTTTGTTTAAATAAATATAACTTTGATTTGCAAAGTTCCCATATATTTTTAATTTATGGAACCCTAGTTTATTGATTATTTTCACTTATCAGTTAGTATCGGTTAGTACCTATAAGATTGTAATATAATATTTATCAGAAGAGAAGCAATCAAAGTTATCACTAAATTAATATTGATATTTATATCTCTTTAATCCTTCTATTTACATATAATCATCACGTTATAAATAAAATCTATAAAACCTTCGCACATCAGACAATAATTTTATGAATGTGAAAGTAAAGTTGTAAACCAGATGCACAAAGAGAAATGTAAATTAATTATTTAGTGTTATTTTATATCATTGTCTTATTTCTTGATTAATTCATAAAATGATTGTTTGAGTCTACTTGATACAGAATGTTCTTTATTTAGTTAAGGAGAGTCTTGTATGGGTGACAGACTTCTCACATACATGCCTTTTGACAATGCTGATCTAAAAGAAAACTTTTATCTGTTCTCAGCGAATGAGAAGCTTGCTGAGCTGGGCCGCAATGAGATCATGCTGGCCGAGAAGGAAATGCCTGGCTTAATGGCGTGCCGTCTCAAGTACGCCCCTGGCAAGATCCTGAAAGGTGCCAGGATAGCTGGGAGCCTACACATGACTGTGCAGACTGCTGTGCTTATCGAAACCCTTATTGAATTGGGTGCTGAAGTGAGTATCTTCAGATTCATTTACATCTTTTCTGATTCTCAATTATTCTAGTATTATTATTGTTTCTATTTCTCAAAAGTAAATCACAAGCTTTTCAACTTAAGTTTGAAAATGAATATTTATTACATTTCTAATCAACGATAAAAACTTATTGTAACAACCACATTTATAAAAATATGACATTATTTTTAATTTTGAGAGAAAAATATGTTGTCATTTAAAAAGTCGGGTTGGAAAGGGGGTTTACTAGGTTTTTTTTAAACTTAGTATGATGACCAAATCTATCATACTATCAGTACTGACTGAATAATTAAATGGTGAACCATGTAATCACTCCAATAATATAATAATTCTTAAAACTTGCGTATCATATTTGTTCATTGAAGTGTCTAAGATTAGATTATCGAAATATCTTTATCAGCTGTCAATTTTTCTTTGTACATATTTTATCAGTATGTGGATGTCAAATTATGAAATCATTCAACCAGTTTACTTCTTTCTATAAAACTGTTATCAGTGTGGCACGTGTTCTTCATTATAATGATTATCAGTTTGTTGCACCAGTAATTTGATAATTTCACTCGTTTTGGCCCCTTGTCATATTCATTTTTCAGTTATTTTAGTATCTGTATGGTCCTAGCAACAAGAGACATTACATCAATAAAAAAAATAGACCTCATTCAGACAGAACTGCAACAATGTATTGAAATTCGAGATTTACTTATTTGTCATAAGGTTCAAATCATAACTTGTTTTAGGGAGCATGTTTGAGATAAGATAATGCTTAGATGAAAGACTATTACACTTTACAGTTTTCAGTGTGGTTTTGAAAGGAACCAGAAAGCGTTGTATGGTTTATGAGCAATATCTACATGTTATAGGTACCTACATACCTACTGTTCATGTAGTAATGCAAGAAACTCCCATGCAATTAGAGAAAAGAGAAAAACAATGTTAATTCATATTATTCACAAGGAAAATATTTAAATGACACAAAGAATTCTAAGGTCTTTGTAATAGTTGCTTAGGAATAATACTAATGTCATACGTATTTATCTGCTGTTTCACGATGAATGAATAAGCATAATATATTATCACATTTTGTAAACATAACAAACAAAATGATTTTTATCACTGAAGGTTTAACCTTATTATCTCTTCACCCCTGACCCTTTGTAGTTTACATGATATGATTGGCTGGTGCAATACTTTAAATAACAATGAAGTAGGGAGTGAAATGAATCACAAATGACTGCTCAGAAAACAAATAATACCATAAAACACCGATAACCAAACAAGAGTTGTTGCATCATGGCTTTTATTATACAGGGTTCAGAGGGAGGAGGGAGTGGCTTTTTTATTATTATAAATAGCTGTGGCCTCGGCTTTGCATGCACGGTCTTTTCTGTAGCACTATTTTAACCACTATTTTAAACACAAATAAAACATTTAAATAAAAAACGTACAGTTGGTGGCCTTATCGCTAAGCAGCGACACACATACCGCATTGAGATCAAAATTCCTACAGCCCTCAATAAGATTTTGAACATAACCTTGGCTTCTTCTCATCAAGATATGAAGTACACCTGATTTTAAGTCAAAACTTAAGCTATTCAATAGTTAAACTGCATTTGAATTGATCCAGTAGTTTTTCAATTGATTGATGCATTTCAATTGATGTGCAAACAAAAATCCACACAGACAAATGTTACCCATTTTAATAAAAGCGGCGTCATCCAGCCTGTTGTCCCACTCCATTCCATTTAAGTTCTGTGACACTTCCAAATATCTCACATTCAAGATTAGGAATTGTAACTTGTAATTTTATGCTGAACACAATTTTATTCCTTGATCCTTTGTGCAACTCCTAGTCTATATTGTTCACACCTTCCTTTATGAGCATCCTTGTCTCGGCACCACTTTCTATGCTACCACCATGCTTTCTATGGTACCATATAATGTAAAGATGGGTGACAGGTCAGGGTGTCACTTAAGCGGGACATGTTGGTTAAATTCCTGATCTGTGGTGACAAGTTTTTATTTGTTAATTAATAGAGTGTAATTTATTTATGTGTTATTTTACAGGTCCAGTGGTCTAGCAGTAACATCTACAGCACACAAGATGAAGCTGCAGCGGCTCTTGTCGCCAGGGGCATCCCCATTTACGCGTGGAAGGGTGAAACCGAGGAAGAATACATTTGGTGCATTGAGCAGACGCTCATCTTCCCTGATGGAAAGGTACTAGAACTAGAACTAGAACTAGACTTAGAACCTATGTAATAAAATAATCAATACTTATATATATTATAATATAATAATATGTTATATGTATATTATACTAGGTGTTCCCCACGGCTTTGCCTGCGTGCAAGCTTTGCACACAGAGCCTTTTTTTGTCCTTGCAGTGTGAATTAATATTATTTGAGATACAAAATTCCTTTCTTAGTGCTCCACTACACTATCATAGTTAAAAATAAACGAGTAAACTGGGTTGAATGAGTTCTCGAGTGGAGACCACAATTAGGCAAAGGTAGAATAGGATGCCCTGTGGCCAGGTGGATTGATGACCTGTGAAAAGCGGCTGGCAGAAACTGGACGACCAAGCTCAGCCCTACATCCAGCAGTGGACAAATGTGGGCTGATGATGACACTACCAAAGGAAGTTTCCTTTAAACCCTGAAAATATCATGTCTCTGTCACCTCTGTTTTAGACTTTGTGTTGATTGTCAGTCACTTAGTCAATCAGCGACACAATGGTTTTGTATATATACTAAAAGTATCAGCGTCTTCGCACGCGTGGTCATTTCTTTAGGTTAAACTTACTTTATGTGCTACTAGTTTTCCCGCCCGCGACTTCGTACGCTCAGACTACTGTTTATGCGTAAAAGCATTATATTTTATTCTAGGATATTTAAAAATCAATGCAAAAGTAGGTATAGTAGGGTACAGCTTTTTGACTGACTTGTTATTTCGTTTCCATGGCAACCACAGACCATTCTGTGATGGCAACCATTCCTTACAGTGAGTAATCAACATTTTCCAGTTTTTCCGCGGAAACTTTAAATTTTCCGGGATAAAAAATATCCTGTTTTATTCTAGGGTATAAGCTGTCTCCATTCTAAATTTCATAAAAATCCGTCCAGCCGTTATCGCGTGAAAGCTCCCAAACAAACAAGGTTTCACTTTTATATATTGGTATGGATTACAAGACCTAAAATACCATTATACCAACATTTCGCCGCTCTCGTAACATACAGGCGTATATCATAAAAAGTCTAATATAAGTTAAATTTACCACAATTTTCATATTTTTATACTTTATGTCGTCACAAAGAGGTGTGTCTCTAACTATATTTTTTCTCTTAATAGTCCTATGGCTAATCTCAAAAAGCTGTGAAAACAGTTGCGACATAGAGGCGTAAATTGACTAACGCCCATTGAGGATTGAACTGTTTATAAGATTTTGCGGTACAAACAGCCCTATATCAAGGAAAAAGAACCAGTGCAGCCTTTGCACTGCAAGGCTTCACTGAATTTAAAAATCAGTTACGAGACAAATATACTAGCCATATTTTAGAAAAGGATACAGTCAGGACAGATAATAAAACAGTCTGTGCATCTTTCGATCTACAACAAGGGATATATTTGCCGAATTCTAAAGAAAGAGCTATTTTCTATATAGTAGCCTAGAAATAATATTTCTTCTCAAGACTGTTGTTGCTTCACTTGGCCAGAGACAGAGTAAACGTGGCTCTTCAGAAATTGCCACAGCTCATAACAAGTTTTTTACAAGATTGCGATGTAACCCTTGTTGAAACTGCATATCTTTATGGTAACAGCTGTGCAGGCCAATATAAAAAATATATCTCTCTGTTTCGGTCCATTGCTGGACATAGGCCTCTCCCAAAGCACGCCACTGAGCCCGATCTTCGGCCCCTCTCTTCCAACCGCTGCCAGCCACTTTGCGTGTATCGTCGCTCCACCTAGCGCCCTACACTACGTTTTCCGAGTCACGGTCCGCAGTTTTTATCGATTGCTCGGCTTCTACTCATCAGATTGAGATACAAAGTAGCCAGTTTTTAACTCAAAACCTAAGATATCCAAATCGCAATCGGCAAGTAGTATTTACGTGATGCGCAAACAAACATATTTTTTTAATTATCCTTTTTGTACAGACTTTTTCGTACCTATTGCCTTATTATAATTATATAAAATATACTTTTTTGTTTGCACTACTAATGTAACTATTTTAATAATTTTTCAGCCCCTCAACATGATCCTTGATGATGGAGGCGACTTAACAAACCTGGTTCACAAGAAATTCCCTCAACTGCTAGAGAATGTTAAGGGCATCTCTGAAGAAACTACCACCGGTGTACACAACTTGTACAAAATGTTCCGCGAGGGAACTCTGAAGGTTCCAGCCATCAACGTAAATGACGCTGTCACCAAGAGCAAGTTCGACAATCTGTATGGATGCAGAGAATCTCTACTCGACGGTATCAAAAGGGCAACAGACATAATGATCGCCGGCAAAGTCTGCGTTGTGGGCGGCTACGGAGATGTCGGCAAAGGATGCGCCCAGGCATTCAAGGGATTCGGTGGCAGAGTCATTGTCACTGAAATAGATCCTATTAATGCACTTCAGGCGGCTATGGAAGGATTCCAGGTAACCACTATGGAGGAAGCTGCCGAAGTTGGACAAATCTTTGTAACAACAACTGGCAACATTGATATCATCACAAAAGAACACTTCCTTAGGATGAAAGATGATGCTATTGTGTGCAACATTGGTCACTTTGACTGCGAAGTTGATGTTGCTTGGTTAGAAAACAATGCAAAGAAAGTCAATATCAAGCTACATGTAGATCGTTATGAATTAGACAATGGAAACCACATCATTGTGCTGGCGTCCGGACGTCTCGTCAACTTAGGGTGTGCAACTGGTCACTCCTCATTTGTTATGTCTAACTCTTTTACAAACCAAGTGCTGGCTCAGATTGAATTGTGGACGAGGGCTAACCAGTACCCGGTTGGTGTTCACACCTTGCCGAAGAAATTAGATGAAGAAGTTGCAGCACTTCACTTGGACCATCTCGGTGTGAAGCTCACCACATTGACCAGCAAACAAGCAAAATATATTGGAGTGCCCGTTGAAGGACCTTACAAACCTGACCACTACAGATACTAACTCCTCTAAAGTCTATGAAGAAAACTGAAATATACACCTATTGAAATCATTTATTTTGTATTATGTATTAATCAGCTGTGTTAAAAAATAGTATATGAAATGAATTAAATGATTGCATGCTGTAAGTTTTGTTTCACTTAACATTCTTCTTATCAATCAGAATAAAGTGTTTGGTAGTGGTGGGTAAGCCTGAATAAAATATGGCACTAGTTAAAAATGTAGTGATAAACATCCATGTAATGAGGCATGTTTCTTTGTATGTTCCTACATAGATGGTTTAGGTGCATAATGTGCACTTCTGTATAATTGACAATGTGGGTAATACTGCGGGGTCATAGATAAATCAGCGGGGTGCAACTAGTATTCTATATAAAATAATTATAGTTTAAAAAAAAAAAAAAACTTTTATGTTTTTTTTTTAATGAATGTCAATTTTTTTGTATCTTTAACTTTTTACGTCTTTAAGTTCTTTATTTTTTGCCCTTTATCTTTTAAAGCAACTTTTTTTTCGTATTTATTCTTTTTCATTTTTTTAATGCTTTGTCAGCGGTTTGAGAGCTATCTTGAAAGTTTCAGTCGGATAGCTCAAACAAATATATAGAAGTGAAGTTAAATAAAAGCATTTAAAATAGTGTACACAAGATGTTACAGTTACATATGTAAACTAGCTGCACCCCGCAGTTATTCCCGTGTGCAGACTGCCAAACCCCATTTCACCAGTACCTTGGATCTAATGACGCTTTTAAAGACAACATAACCAAATGTGTATTTGCACCGAATGGACTCAATTCAAGTGCCATTGTCTGTGGATAGGTTTTACCCCTACAGAGCAATAAACATTCCACAAAAATGTACAAATCTAATACATTACCTAGACTAAAACTGGACAACTTATTTAACGCACTGACACTGGACAGTTTTTGATGCAGTTTATCAGGTTTCATTTGATAGGTTTTCAAAGTAGCTAATAAGTAATATATACTCTGTATCATACAATACTGTACAGTGTACAGCAAACTTATAAGTGCGTTCAGGCATGCCAACAGAGCCCTTAATACCTTACTTTTAACCTACAATTGCATTCAACATTAGTTTATTCGCAACTTGTCTTGCCCCACTTTCATGTCATTTAAATCAATAGTTAGCTATTTAAATAATAGTGGCACGGGTACCTGACATTGTACTATTATTTATTCTGTGACTAATGCTAATTAGAAACAATATAAAAATGATTTGAAAAGGTTTATTACTTTATTATTTACCAAACAACAGATATATTACTTTATTTACAAAAGCACTGTTTGCAGCTATACATATTTATTTTCATTTAAGTTCTGTATATATTTACCAACTACAGTTTACCTAATATACTACATATAAATGAAACTAATTTTATGAAGCATAATATTGCAGTAACTCCTCATCTTTGGGCTTCAGAATGCATTTATCTTTCAGATTTACAACCCAACCTGGTTCCAAACCATAAAATATCTGCCTTGGGTCTTTTCTTTGACATAACATGCTGTAAGCTGCATCTTTCTCTAACGTAGGAAGCTCATATCCATATTTTTGGGCCAACTTTAATCTTTCCTGTGATATCTTCTCTGGATCAGCCAAGTAGCCTCGGGTCTCAGGACTTGTGTAGTACTCAATGGCATCTGGAGGAGGAATCATTCTCCTTGGAATCGCCTGGCCGCTCTCAAAGAATTTCTTTGGATTTTTTAGAAGAAACAAGCTGTGTGGATCATAGTATGCTGTTGTAATTACTCCGCCATTTTTCTCAATTGCAGCAATGACTTGTTCACTAGCCCATTGAACCTCAATATTAATTTTAGCAGCAAATATGTCAGCCCCTTCATCGGTTAGATTGATTCCAAATTGCTTTTGGTCTGGATGAAAGGTATATAGACCTGATTTTACAATAGTTGCAATGTCAATAGGTTGTGTGATGTCAATACGGTCTCTTTCTATTATACTTTGTAACTGATGCAAGGACATGGGTGGATACTGTCGCCTTAAACTGCAATTACAAATAGATGAAAATGATTAGGTAAAAATATTATATATTGCTAAAACTAGTAGGTTGACTTAAATTATACTTACTGGTGACCTCTATAGTAATGCTCTTGAGGTATTCTCAAATAAAATGGATTGTTGCCAGTTTCATAACCTAGTCTCATGTAGTTCTGTCTCTGGCCTGACCCTTTGTTACCAGAGCCATGTTTGTCTCCTCCGTGCTGTGCTCGCCCCCTTTTTTGCTGTAAGAGAAAACAAATTAATAAAAATAAGCCTGAAAAGCTTTCGTACATAGTGAAATGTTGGCTGGAAACTTACAGTTACTTTCGAGCCAGGATTATCGCGAATATTAGCAAGTGATATTCTAGGTAAAGATCTTAACATAGAAAGTGACTTTTCTGTTAATTGTCGTGAGGACATTTTAATTAGTCTCAATTTGAAAATATTTTAAAATCAACAAAAACTAAATAACCGCCCCGGCCTTCCTCGCGCTAGTTTTTATTTTTTATTGACAATTAGTTTTTTCTTTGGCTCCGCACGTCTAGTTGAGCCAGTTTCAAGTCACAGAATACTAATAATACGACAAGTAAAGAGATATTACACAAGTTCTGTTTTTCAACAAATAGTCAAAATTTCGAGACTCCGACAGTCAGGTGGTGGACTTTTACTGAACTCTCTTTTTCTTTCCGGAGAGAACACGAAATGGCACGCGAGTTTGTATCATTTGCCCACACTTGTGCACGATAAAGAAACGTTTGGTGCCCGTGGTCCAAGTCCAACCGTTTAGTTCTACTAGTAGGAGCACGGTATTTTTTTCTTCGGTGGTCTTATTATTAGGACTACGGTCAATTGTATATCCGATAGTCCAACTCTAGGAGGATACAATACTATGGAGCGTGTTTACTCGGGTGCGAACAGTAGGCACAGTGGCCCAATTCCATAACTTGGCTACAATCGGATTATCACTTTTTTCATAGCAAATTCGACTCTATCGCAAGGCATTAGTGGCTGCGATACTGAGAATTCGATTGTAGCCAAGTTATGGAATTGGGCCACAGAACATCGTCGCTATTAACAGGCAAGCGCGAACAGTCCTCGATCTGCGTTCGAGCGTAGAGTGTTAGTTCGAAATATTTTCGTTTTTTGCCGAAATGATGGTAAAATGTGCAGTTAAAACTTGTCTAAACGACACTAGAAAACACACGAAACTAAAATGTAACATTACATTTCACAGGTAAGTCAGTTTTACATACTTTTAGACGGATTTAATATTAAGTTATAGCGTTGGTGAGGATCGCGTGCGGTTGCGTGTCGTGTCTCACTGTCCCGCCCGCCGCTTCGCCCGTGGCGCATCGAGTAGTGATGTGCGCGCTGTCTATATTATGGCGTGGCGTTTTTACGTTCAAGCGAGGTTAACGTTAGAAATTATTCTGATGCTCTAAAATGTTGATGTTGAGATTTTTGTGTGGGAGCTTAATGTTAGTTATGTTATACCAATATTGATGTTTGTGGGATATCTCATTGTCACTTTTACCTTTTATATTTGTACTTTACATGTTTTGTTATAATTGTGACATTTGAAAAAATATAAAGAATGAACAAATATGGAAAAAATACATCCCCGTTGAGTTTCTTGGTGCTCTCTTCTCTAACGGGCGTATTTCCGAAGCACCGGTAGAGTCAGAAGGGTATTTCCTTTTCCAGTGTGAGATTTAACTCTGTTGGCACATGAAAGGGAAATTTCCTTTTCAAACTCAAAGAATACTTAGTTTATCTAAATTTGGATTGATTTGATCTTTTTATAATATTTTATGTATATCTCTTTGTTCAGGAGATGTTAATTTTGACTTGTAAAAGTGCTATTATTTTTGCCTATTTACAATAAAATACTTTGACTTTGACCAATAGAGTAAAAAAATGGAATGTTAGGTATATAGACATTTCTTTCTCTGATTATATTTAAAATGTTTTTATTTGATTCTGATTTAACTACATATCACCCTAATATTATAACATCCCACCAATAATATTCCTTTAAGTGATCTTAAGGGAATAGTACCTTTAAACTATCTTACTCGCGAAGATATAACTACAAGATATAAAGTGACTGATTACACTTAGGGATTATATAACGAACATAATATTATCGTATCTTGAGATAAATATTTCAAACATCCTCACACATCTGCTCTCTATACCCATCTTTTTAAACAAGAACCGTGCAAATAATAACCTAGTGGGTACATCTGTTGAGGGCAGTCATAAAAAATATGTAGAGATACGGGTTAATCTAATGTAAAAGAAACTAAAAGGCTGTTGTTTTTTTTCAATTTAAAAGTTTAAATCAAACTACTATATTTATTATTTAGTTCATTTTTCCCTTCACTATTTTGCTGTATTACTAGATGCATCCCACTGTATCAACCGCGGTGAAAAATAATGACGATGGAGAAACGTAGCTAATGCTCTTCCTCATGTTTTTAGATATATTTATACCAAATTTTATCAAGATCTAATCAGTAATTTTGTCGTGAAAAGGTAACAAGCAGACCTGTCTGTCTGCTTGTACAGAGAGAGTAACTTTCGAATTTATAATATTATTACTAAAGGAAACTGTGAGGTTTTGTATTTCTTTAAGCCAGTAATACGTGTCGTAAGTAAGACGTGTCGCCCTCTTTATTGACATGCACGCGAGTGCTTGCAGGCATCCCTACTCGTGATCTATACATCGATGTACGTAGCTATAGCACAACTGCCTACAATTCACACGGAGGTGGCGCGGCTTTAGCCGCGGTCTATACTTTGGTAATATTTGGTCTGAGGTCCAACTAGTGGAATCTTAGGCAATTTGTTTCGCCTGTAGTTTTACTCATTAAAATATACATATATGAGCTTCATACAGGATACAGTTTAAATAGTTTTATGATAAAATGAGATTGAATGAAATAGACAAATGCATTTGTAAAATATAGCAGGAGTCCTGTGACAGCTGTCAGAATAACATGCTTAGAGCTGGGACTATGTCGATAATTACTGATTATTTTTCCTTATTTATGGTCAGATTATATTTATCAATAGCATCCATGAACTTTTCTAGGTTCTGATCATGATCAGACTTCATTTTGCCACAGACTGTCACATCATCCAAATATGCATAAGTGCCAGTCAAATGCTCTTTTTTTATTAGCCAGTTCATGACTCTTTGGAAACAACTCACTCCATTAGTTACTCCAAACGGAATACGGCTAAAAATTGATACAAATTCAAACTCTGTGTTGTTTTTCTATTTCCAGGATAGGCACTTGATGGTAAGCGCTCTTCAAATCAATTTTTGAGAAAAAAAATATTTTTGAAATATTATTTACCATTCGTTCCATGTTCGGTAAAGGATAAGCATCCAAGTCTGTATATTTATTAAAAGTCTGAGAATAGTCAATGACCAGCCTTTTGTGATGATTTTCGTTTTTGGTGATCAGGATCTGCACCCGCCACGGAGATCTACTCTCTTCAATAACGCCATCAGATAGCATTTGATTGATTCCATTTTCGATAAACTTCAGATCATCAGTGCTGTATTTGCGTGACTTTACTGCAATTGTCAGAAGTTAAATTTGAAAAGAGTGGCACTGGTAGGACTGATGCAGCAAGGACACAACATATTTGTTAAGGTTTTCTTGGTCCACCAAAATAAATTTCCAGTCTAGAGTGCTCTTCCAATATATCATGTCCAATTATGACATCAGCGCAAAGATATCTTACTATAAGAAGCGCAGCTTTATCGTAAATATTATCATTTAGGACGATTTTAGCTTGAAGTAGTCCTTCGCAATTTATTATGTGTGTTGTCTGTGCCATCGTTATAGATTCACTGGATCCTTCTTTTTCAAAAGAGCAATTAACGATGAAATCTTAGTTGATAATACTTCTCGTACTTCCAGAGTCAAGTAAAGCTTTAGCCTTTTTGCCATTAACTTTTATAGTGACAACCGACTTCCTTAGGCTTGGTGGTGCAGTGGCAGTGATTATAATTCCATTCAAGTTGTTATCAAGTGCCTCAGAAGGCCCAAGGCCCGAAGCAGCTACAATATTATTCCTAGGGCTCCTGCACACATTTGCAAAGTGACCTGTCTTTTGGCAAAACTGGCATATCTCGTTTCATGCAGGGCAGTTCTCACGGCGATGGACTTTACCTCCACAGAAGAAATATTGTTTTGATTCGTAAATCGCGTTCTTTTTTATAACAGCATATTTAACAGAATCATATTTGGGTCTAGTAACATATTGTTGTAGTCTTTGGCAAAGCCATTACCAATGAGCAGTTTTCCATGCATTGTCAGTTTAGTTCTTTCATCGTCAAGAGATGGCGCTCGCGTAACTTTTGGTATTTACTCTACTGAACGTAGTAATCGAAGGCAGGTAAAAACAGCGTTTTATTGTAAAAATACACAAACCACAAGCGAATCAAACGAACGACAAGTTGTTTGTTTAGTGAAATTTCTTTATTTATTTATTACCATAAAATCTTTTCTAATCTTTTTTTTTTTTAGTAAAACTGCCAACGTCATAACGTTGGCAGTTTTGACATATTCAGATTTTATTTATCCCTTTATTAAAGGAGATAGATTAAATCTTAATAAAATGGACCATTTTCTTTGTATCATTAGCTGTAATACCTAGCAATATATAAAAGTAAAACGTTGTCTGTTTGTTTATTTGTTTGTTTGTTTGGGGAGCTTTCACGCGATGACTGGACGGATTTTGATGAAACTTGGAATGGAGATAGCTTATAATAAATATAGCCCCATATAGATAGCCCTGTAATAAAACATAGAATACTTTTTATTCCAGAAAGTTGTAAGTTTCTACGGGAAAACAGAAAAGTCTGGACAAATTTTGATAACTCGCTGTAAGAAACGGTTGCCATGGAAATGAAATAACAAGTATGTCAAAAAACAACAAGAGTGTTGTCAACAAAATACCTAATAATACTACGTAGTGGTGGCATACCTACTTTTGCATTGGTTTTTATTATCCAAGAAGAACATAGGAAGCTTTTTTTCGCGATAAACAGGAGTCTGCGCTTACGAAGTCGTGGGCGGGAAAATTAGTTTATAATATAGAATATGAAGAAGGTAGAAAATACTACCAATAAATACTATAAATAATGAATTTGTTAGAAAACATACGCACAAAAAGCCATAAACAAGGGAACGCAGAATGTCATACACGCCAGTAAGTGAAATTCAATATCTTAGGTCATTCCCAAGGAAGTTCTATGTACTTATATAACTTCCTTGGTCATACCAAAGTACAGTACTGTTACAAAAACTGTCGCGAACGCCATCTAGCGAGAGATAAAGAATGCTGAAATGACACTTGGAAAACCGCTCATTCATCATTATTTTGACGGGCAGAGTTAATTTTTGGGCGTTGCTTTCTGCTAACTCTATTGATTGCGCCTGATTGAAAGCTTCTTCTAGTGAATAGTCTTTCACGGATTTTATTAGATGTAATACCAGATATAAAAGCATCGCTTATAAAGTTATTTTTATTACGCTCTGGGTCAACATTTTTGAATCGGCAATCTTTGCTGAGTAATTTAAGTTGCTGTAAGAACTGGTGGTTACTTTCATGACTACGTTGTTTACGAATTTCCAGAAGGTGGTGTGCAAAAATTTCATTCATTGGTTTTATGAATATTTTATTGAGGGCATCTATAGCAACCTCATAATTTGTATAATTACTTATGTATTCAAATACCTTTGGTGATACGTGATTTATAAGCAGCTGCATTTTTATTTTATACGACATTGGTTTGTCATCACTGTCAGTAGCAGTTAGCAAGTTATTGAAAGTAAATATCCAATGGATCTATTCTTGAGTCGCAGTTGGTGATGCCGGAATTTTCTCGATGTGTACTTGTCCATTGTAACAAGTATTAACACTTATTTCGTAGAGTAAGTTTTACAATATTTTAAGTTGAATAAATTATAAATTAAGATAGAACCAAATTAGGCTTTCTTCAACTTAAATTTTCACATTAGACACTTGACATGTCAAACCAGACAAATAGCGGATATCTTCTTAAACCATAGACATCAATGAGTATAAACTTTCTTATAAGAAACTAGACTTATAGAGATATACATATTTCTGAGGATCTGAGTTAGAGGATAGAGAGGCATAATTTACCGTTTTGTTTTTATTTGCAGATAAAACTCCTTGATGGCATTATCAAGAGCTCCATCAGATCCATCAAATATTTATTGTTTTCTGCGCTGACTACAAATGACTCCTTATAAAACAAATTCTTATATTAAAATCCTTATATTACAAATTGAATTATTTATATTGAGCCAAATCTGGCTCAATATAAATAATTCAATTTGTATTTGCCTTTCTTCTTAAAATTTATTGACTGGAAAGGGTCTCACGGTCCTTTTCATTGAACTGTACTTTTCCGATACTGTTTTTTTCATATTGTAGCCATATAATTAGTTGCCACAAAAAATATCTCTTGAATTGTTTCGCTTTTTGACGGAAAAATTGTGCTCTCTTAGATTTTAGGTCAGCATATAATAATCCACAAAACTTCAATATCATTGCCGCAACTTTGAAGGATTTGTTAACTTTGCATGTTCACACTAGCTGCACCCAATCATATAACTGATTTATTTTCATCTGCGTTATTTTTTTCGTTATTTCTGGCAGTGGTATAAATTAATAGCAATAACAAGAATGGAATGAACACTGGAAACACATGGCGTATACAAGGCGTTACAATAGCAAACTGTGCAATAGTTTAAAAATTGTTGCTGAATTGTAAATACCATATTCATTACAATGAATGTAAATACCATTTTCATTAATTGTCTTTAAAATGGCAAAGGATTTATAACGATTTATATTATTTTATAGATAGGTACTGTCCCGATCGTACATCAGTAATATGGGCAAAAAACATATGAATAAGATTTAAATCTGACATCTGGCAGCACTGGGTGGTGGTGTTCTCAGCTATAACAACAACAACAACATTTATTTACACTTATAAGAATATAGAAACGAACGTGAGCGCGACTCATTATCATAATGAAGAGAATCCGATAACTTGTCTTTGTTTTACGATAACCCGAAGACGTCACTATTCACCACAGAGCAAAACAGCAACAAAGTATGACATTTGTCTTGCGAACATTCACCGTCGCAAAATACGGTACTTGATAGGCGTGATTTCGATGACATTTGTCACAGGACTCATACTCTATATTATAAACTGTAATGTTATTATTCCACCATTATGAGAATTATGAGAAATAAATACAAAGTAAAACAGCCGTCTACCTAATTTCTAGAATATATGGTTTATTCAATGTCAAATAATGCTGTTCGTTGTGGCCAAATGGCAAACAAATGGTAACAGTTAAGAACGTGCAAGGAAGTTCTATGTACTTGCATACACGTACATATAACTTCCTTGATTTCTTCTTGATTCGTTTGGTTTGGAATTTTGTGGGCAAAATAAGTGTTATGAAATTGTTCGATCACCGTTCATTTTGCATAAAACATTACATTGACAGATAATAATGACATCGGAAATGCCACTTTATACCGTAGGGAATAGAGTTGTGTGTCATTCAGTTGGGAAGTATTGTTAGTACTAAATATTTCGATAGTTTTGAAAATGTTCAAACCCTCGCCTCGCATTGGCTTGAACCCTAGCCAAACACTTGACATGTCAGTGCGAACACTTGACATTTATATGACAAATGTTCGCAACATGACACTATCTACGTACTGGTTAAAAATTTACACTTCAAAACTGCTTAATCTCGATCTTGTTAGTCGTGTTAATTGTGTCAAGTTTTCATGAAAAAACAAAAATAATGTAGACTTTTGTGATGAAATTGTGCATCATACACAAATTATCTACACATACGCTGCTGCCATTTGCTATGCTTCAATCGTATCGTTTTTTTCTGTGCATGTTTGCTAGGGCGGTGTGGACTCCGTATTTTTTTAACCTTCATTAAATGTAGTGAATATTTTTTATACTCTCTTTGACCTTCTTGTGGTTAGTCCATTGAGATAGGAAAACGTCATTGGGTTAGTCTTAAATATGGACGGACGCTTGTCATGTAGACAGTTTTGTTCGTTTTCTATTCCAGGGGCGCGTTCTCTCACAATGTTCGAGGACACACATATCACCCGCGCGATCACTCGAAATCGTTCACGGCGTCGTCGGGCGTTCGCCTGGGTCATCCGAAAAATAGTAAGGGAGGGGAGGAATAGTATGAAACTGACATTTGTCAGTTCTATGTGGACGTCCAAAGCCGTTCACTAACTCCAGATGATCGAGCGATATTCGCATGGGTGATTCGAGCGTAGTAAGTGAACGTACCTGATATTCGCACGGGTGATTCGAGCGTAATAAGTAAGTGCGTTCACTTACTACACTCGAATCACCCGTGCGAATATCGCATCCGGTATCCGGGGTCCGGTCCTGGGGTGAAATTACTACGCTCGATCATCGGGGGCCCGACCACACAACTTGGCTTCAATCGGATTGTCAATATCGCTATCACTAATGCCTTGCGATAGTCGAAATTAATATGAAAAAAGTGATAATCCGATTGTAACCAAGTTCTGTAATAGGGCCACCGGAGTTAGTGAACGACTTTGGACGTCCACGTGGGGGCCGTTCCTTTTGTAACAATTGGCTAAAATAACTGCCTTTGGCCATTTGTGGGCGAAATTAGCGTTCAGAACGTTTTCGATCACCGTTCGTTTTGCAAGTTTCGATGAGATGTTGACATAGGAAAATTGACAATCCGATTGAAGCCAAGTTCTGTGGTCGGGCCCCGTGGCCCAATTACATAACTTGGCTATAATCGGATTAACACTTTTTTCATAGCAATTTCGACTCTATCGCAAGGTATTAGTGGTTGCGATATTGAGAATTCGATTGAAGCCAAGTTATGTAATCGGGCTGCGGGATGATCGAGCGATAATCGCACGGATGATTCGAGCGTGTAAGTGAACACAGCCCTGAGGGAGATTTAGAAAAATCACAATATGTCATTTATTTCTGCGTTTGATTCTTTTGCCTACACTCGTGCACGTTAACGAACACCTAATGGTTAATATTCCACCAATATTACACATTAACACTCGAAGAAACACAAAATTGAGAATAAAATCAAACTTTACATCACAACATTTTGAATTTTTTCAAAAAATCCCGATCCACTTTAAATTGACAGATTTCATTCAAATTTTGCACACCTGTCAAAGACCGATGACAATGCAATAATAAAAAAAATAAAAAATAAAAAAAAAGTTTAAACAAAAAACACGCTTATTTTATAAAACCAAACTAAAAAATAGAAAATAAATTTTAATAGTGTAAATAAGAAAAAAATGTTTTATATAAAAAAAAAGCGTGGGGTGCTTTTTAAGATATTATCGAAATGATAATCCTTCTTCTCTTAACTGTCAATGAAATATTTATAACTATTGACCCATGCACCCACGATTTTTTTGAAATTAAACATTTTTTTCTTATTTACACTATTAAAATATATTTTCTATTTTTTAGTTTGGTTTTCTATATAAAGCGTGTTTTTTAGTTTTTTTAAACTATTATTTATTTTCATAGTAGAGTACGATAGATATACTTAATTAAATTATGTTATTGGAGTTATTTAAGACATTTCCTCTTAGGCGAGAGTTATTTTATTAAATATATAATTAAAAAAACAAAAAATACAAGGGAGTCCGGGGAAAAATCCGGGGTTTCCGTAATTTTTGTCCGGTTTCAGCAATATAGATGATGGCAGCCCTAGTCTTAAGTAGTATTTGTATACTCTTTGGAGATAAGGCACAGAATAGCTAATTACTTATTGTATTACAGCCTTTTTTCTTCATCAGTCTATACATATTACTTGTCCACTGATGGATGTAGGCCTAGCATTTTTTACTTCGAGGCAAATAGGAAAGTAGAATGTATGGAGTTTGGAGTTCCGGACTAACCCAATTCAATGTAATGCATTTTTAAGTTTTTGGATGCTGAACCACCCAAAAGCACAGAATAAATAATAGTACCCAAACCAGTTTTACATCAAACAAATAAAAAGACAAGCCATTTTCTACTTATAATATTTTTTAATTATGAAGGAATAATAAAATAGATGTAATTAAATTACATAGGTACACACACAGATTATTAAAAATTACATAATTAGTGTATTTACTTCTTCAGGTGATCTCCGCATAATTGTTTGAGGCTCCATATATCCATTATTTGAATCATGAATTGCGTTATAAAGTTGAGCATATATTGCTAATATTACTTCAAAGGCTCTCTTTTTAACAACAAGCTTGTGTGAGTGACTCAATAACAGATTCAATTGTGGCAGGATGTAAGCATCAGGGGACACAAGAAACATGTCAAACTTGTTCAAAAATGTCTTCAGTGTTGATGTATCCATCCCCGGAATAGCTGACAATGGACCACTAATCTTTTCTTGTAGGATTGTGTAAATCGGACCCAAGTTTAGGTTGGCTACAAGGAAGCTGGCCTGCTCTGATGTCAATGTATCTATTTGGGCCTCAGATTGTGCCTGCAACCTTTCGTTATACTCATCCATGATTGTATACAATGACAAAGTGCACTGAATGTGGTAAATACAGTTCAATGTGTAAACAGACATGTCTGTTGAACTCAAATGACAAGCAGTTTCATTGATGGCATGCAGTAGGGGATCCAAAATGTGAGTCACAATTACTTTTCTGTCAGATATGTTCAGATTGTTGGAGTTATTCATTATAGACAGTAAATCCCTTAGAAAACTGACAAGATCTGTGACAACTATAGACGGGTTGAGGTCCACTGGTGGTGCTTTAACTCCATGACTCAGTTCTTTTTGTATCTTACTGTCCAAAGTTATAAGAAATACTGTTTCACTTTTTTGGAGCAGTTCTTCCAGAGTGTTAATTAGGTGACCTTTCCCTATTGTAGATTGTATTACATCTTTGTAATAAATAATTAAATTGGTGATGGACCAGAGAACCAATGGATCTTTATCTGGTTTCAATATGAGTTCAGCCCGAACTTTCAACAGGGGGCATATAGCTTCCATTATGCTAGTCAGGGCATCTATAATTTGCTGGTTCTTGTCTGGTATTTCACAGTGCTTGAATAATGTAGCCAAGTTTTCTTTTTCAACTGGTATAACTTGATATACCCATGTCAGGATATCTCCTATGTAACGCTTGGCATCATTAGCATAAAACTCTATTGGTTTTGAGCCAGTTTCAGTTCCTTTAGTAAGGGCATCAATAAATAGTTGAACAATGGTTGCCTTTCTGGCTGAGCAATATTCATCAATGATGTTGGAGAACAGAACTTGTCTGTTTTGAAATTTAGCCAATGCTGTAGGAATAAGTACATTATTTGGTGAATCTGTGCTCAGACATGCTCCTATAGTCCAGTGATATAGCTTTTCTATAGCAACTTCTTGTTGAAGTCCGACAGTCTCCATGATGTCAAAGGCAGAGGTCTGATACCAACACTTTACAAGTGTTTTACAGTTTTCGTACAACCTCTCAATTTGAGACAGTGTTCCAAAGAAATCTGATGTTAGTGGAGTTTTTACAGAAACATTGTAAAGGTACTCAATTTTCTCTGGTGGAAGTTGAAAACAATCAACAAATGAATTGACCCAAATCAGTTTCTTCTCGGTTTTCTTGCGCTCATCTTTCAACTTTGTTGTTTGGGCTATTAGGTGGTGAGTTTTGGTCTTGGATTCGTTTAGTCTATTGGACATGTCATTTACAGCTTGGTCGAGAGAGGATAGAGAGTTTAATAAAACTTGCAGCTTGTCCTTCACTTTATTATACTCCGTCAGAACAGTTTTGTTGACTAGCATGTCTCGTTTCTCGATTTCGTTTAACAAAACTCTTCGAGTGTATGCCGAATTCGTAGAACACAGTCCAGAAACAGAATTGAGAGCATCGCTACTGTCTGAAATTATATGGTTGTCGAATATCTTGTTTATTCTTTGGCGGATAGAATTGTTCCCCAATGTATCCATTTCACTCAAAATCTCCGCTAGGAGTATAATGTTCTGTACTAATAAAAAACACAATAACTTTAATAAGAAACACGGTATGTTTAAAACCCTTCGCAAAATTATTACTTATTTTTTCTTGAAAACATTTTACAGCAATGTAAACTGTAAGTGCCAAAGAGAATATAAATACGGGGGGAGCGATACGGTAAGTGCAAACCAAAGGTGCACTGCAAACGCAATCAAAATGCAAAGCTGGCTCAGTGTTGTTCTCATAAAAATCTGAGCTGCCGTATGTCACAGTCTGGTTTGCCGTTTTTTTCAAGGAAAATAATATGAAATTGCCGTATTTAATTATTTATTTAAAAAAATGTCTATTCCTTATTTGTTTCTTCTCCTTATAGATTTCTTATCGTTTCTATTACTTCAGATTCATGATTATCTAGTGCATACTTGTCTTTGCTTCTCATTTTGTTACACATGTCGCGCGAAAACTTAAACTTTGTACAGTTCCTTTGATTTTGAATGAGTTAGATAATAGAGTTTGATTTACGGTCGATGTTATGAACTTATTTCGCATCTTGGTCTTCATGTGAACTTGGGTGAATATCCTTTCACAGTCTGCGTTACTGTGAGGTACTCCGGTAGTTTTTACATTATACGACGAGTTACGAGGTTTTTCTTTTTTTTGACGGCTGGTTGGTCTAGTGGCTAAGTAACCCCAGGAACGAAATCAAATGGTTGCGGGTTCGAATCCTGCCAGGTGCAATCACTTGTGTGATGAGCAGAAATGTTTGTTTCCGAGACATGGATGTTGATGTTCGTATTTATGTATGTAAATCCGTTATCTAGTGCCCATATTACAGGGTATCCTAGTTTGGGATTAGGTAGTTTTACTTGTAATTGGTGTGGAATTGTCCCGAATATATTATTATTATTATACGGATCATTATCAACAGATGCTTTCCAGTTTTTGAATAAATCTTCAGTCTCCCACTGTTATCGATACTTCTGTTTTATATCTTTACCTTTTTATTTATTTTGGCAAAGAAGGGCCGGGCCTTCAGTCACATTCACTCATCATCATCATCATCATCATCATCATCATGTCAGCCTTTAGAAGTCCACTGCTGAACATTGGCCTCCCCCAAAGAGCGCCATAACGAGCGATCTTGTGCCACCTCCATCCACCAACTTCCTGCGATGGCTCACTCATTTTATCAACTATTAATCACAATTAAACTAAACACTAAAATAACTAATAAACTAAATATGGAATTATTACACTCGGAGCCGTAACATTTGTTCAATTAAATTACGAATGAGTGCTAGATTATATTCGACTCGTAGATTAAACAATTTACGTTAGTAGGAGTACGTTGTCTCATTTGCAACCCTATCATTCATTTTTAACAAAGGCGAAAAAGAAGGCAATGGATTTCCGTGTCGGGATTTGCCCGTCTGTGTTCATATAAGTGTGCCACTTATATGGCAGTAGAAGTATGTTTCGTTTCATATATTACGCTAGTGACAAAAACGTTTCGTTTCAATCATTACACTAGTGAAAAAACGGTTCGTTTCACCTGCTGCCAATTGCCGTATTTTGTGATACGGAAATGAGGGGCCTGCCGTATTTTCTGGAAAAAAAGTGGATTGCCGCATCAAGAACAACACTGAGCTGACTGGCTGTCACGTATAAACATGACATTTCGTAAGTACGGGCTGTCACTTGTGTTGTGTCATGCATGACAGTAGAATTTATTTGTGTGGCGTGTCACTCATAGACAAAAAGTGAGTTTACACTGCAACGATCTTAATTAACATTTCTAGATTATTATTAATAAATATTTTTATGAATTTAATAAATGTGATTTTATCAAATTTTAGACAACCTTTCACCATAAAAGTGTTCCAATTATTGCATTTCGAGACGAAAGTCTCTTTTGTGACATAGTTTTGTGCCCAAATGACTTTATATTCTCTTTGACAAATGACAACAAAATTGTCGATGGTAGGATCATATGATCAATGGTCATCTTTTTCAATTGATTTCTTTCAAAGGGGTTTTACTGTGCTTTGTATTGGGAAGTGTACCTAAAATACTTTATTTAAAGTTGTTGGTCGTAAAAGCTTCAAAAGCAAAATGAAGGGGTGCATATTTAACATCGACGGTGGATACTTGGAGGGCTTGTGCCGTGGGTTCAAATGTGGAATACTCAAGCAAGCGGATTACCTCAACTTGGTGCAGTGCGAAACTCTTGAAGGTAATGCATCCGATTGTAACAACTTTGGTCAATATAATCCCCAGTAATTAGGTAGCGTCATTAACTATTACATTTGTTTATCAGATCTGAAGCTCCACCTCCAAGGTACCGACTATGGCACGTTCCTCGCCAACGAGCCCAGTCCCTTGTCTGTCTCGACCATCGACGACAAGCTCCGTGAGAAACTGGTCATTGAGTTCCAACATCTTAGGAACCACTCTGTTGAGCCACTGTCTACCTTCCTTGATTTCATCACTTACAGTTACATGATTGACAACATCATTCTTCTAATCACTGGCACTCTGCACCAGAGGCCCATATCTGAGCTGATTCCCAAATGCCACCCGCTGGGATCTTTTGAACAGATGGAAGCCATCCATGTAGCAGCCACACCCGCTGAGCTGTACAATGCAGTGTTAGTAGATACACCCTTGGCTCCTTTCTTCGTTGACTGCATCAGCGAGCAGGATTTGGATGAGATGAACATTGAGATTATTCGTAACACTCTGTACAAGGCCTACCTGGAAGCTTTCTATGAATTCTGCAAGCAACTTGGAGGCACCACTGCTGATGTGATGTGTGAAATCTTAGCTGTGAGTTGTTTTTTTTGTAGATTTTTATAATTGTGCTAACCACAGAATAAATAAGCTTCTCTTTCCATAAATAGTGTTCTAGGTGTATGTAATGTTCTAAAGTAGCATGCAATTATTTTTTTCCACCATTTTTATTTTCTTTAATTATTTGTAATAAACAACTTTGCCTGAAAAGGATACAAAATTAAATATATAAAAAATGTATAAAATTAATACCACTAAAATTTTAGTATTGTTTTTAATTTAATGGAAAGTAGTAAACAATGCAATGATTTATTTCCAGTAAGTGTTTTTATCTTGTTCATATATTTAAAGATTTTTGGTGTTAGACTTTTACACTTTTTTTTTTCAATTATTAAGATTTTTATAATATTTCAGTTTGAAGCTGACCGCCGTGCCATAATCATAACCATAAACTCCTTCGGCACTGAGCTGTCCAAGGATGACCGTGCAAAGTTGTACCCTCGCTGTGGCAAACTGAACCCGGACGGACTGGCTGCCCTGGCCCGTGCTGATGACTACGAGCAGGTGAAGGCTGTGGCTGAGTACTACTCTGAATACTCTGCACTCTTTGAAGGAGCCGGCAACAATGTTGGAGACAAGACTTTGGAAGACAAGTTCTTTGAGCATGAGGTAAGAATTTTTGATGATAATAAATTACAAGATGTTTTTTTTTAACTCACATATATTATAAAGAGAGTTAATGTTTCATCTTTTGTTTTGTTGTAACCTCTGGATCTAGAACTACTGGATTTCATTAGTAAAATTATGTTACTGGTCTTTTTGAATGGACAGCATAGATCTAGCTAAAGGGGAGAAGATAAGGCACACTTTAATATCACATAACCAAAAACTGGGCTTCATACAACTACAGCAAAACACACATACAGCTCATTCCCACCACCAAACTTCAAGTGCATTAAAAAAACAGACACACACAGACTATAGCGCAAAAAGAGTCACTGCAAACACATGCTACTTAAACGCCACCTCAAATGTACCTAAGGTATAAGAAACCCATTGTGCGCATTGCACTTAATTTATGTGGTCCATGCCCAAGGACTTAATCTTCTTTCGTGATATTTTATAACAAAGGGGAGCAACCATTTTAATGACAGCATAAAAATTACAAGCAGACTACTTTTTGGCAATCACTTCTTAGGGGCCGTTCGTTTTGTATCAATTGGCGAAAATAACTGTTAAAAATGCTAAATATGATCGCAATTGGCGTTCCCTTTGGCCATTTGTGAGCGAAATTAGCGCTGAACGTTTTCGATCACCGTTTGTTTTGCAAGTTTCAATGATATGTTGACATAGGAAAATCGACTTTATTACATCAGGGATGGGGTCGTTTTTCATTAATTTTGGAAAGGATTGGTAGTGTCAAAAGTTGCAAAAATTACAAAAGTGTTGAAAATGTTCAAAGAAGACGGCTTGTTAAAAATGTAAATTTCGAAACTGCCCACAAAGCAAATATCGAACGCAGGGTTATAAGGTAAAAGGTACATCAAAATTATATATATAAGAATTGTAGAACATAAATATATCTACAAAAAATACCCTTACCTTGTGAAATACCTTACACAAAGTCCAATTTATTTATTTATTCATTATTATCTATTAACTCATTATTTTATGGCTCGGTTTTCTAGAGCTGTTGTACAAACTATATAATTTTTTATCAAATAAAATTAATGTAATTCAATAATTCTACTTTCTGTCTATTTTAGAAGTTAAATGATGGTGTTTTTTTTATCTTATCATTATTTCTCTGAAAATGAGGTATTTTTAGCAAAATTGATTGTTTTAATTTACTCAATGTATTAGAACTAGCTGCGCGCTGCGGTTTTACCCGCGCCCCTCAGTAACCATGCATTTTCCCGGGATAAAAAGTAGCTGATTATTCTGTAACTATATATTATACACCAAAAATTTACATTTACAAATGAACTAAAACTTATGAACTATGATTGTACAATGGGTGGTCTTATTGCTAAACAGCGATAAGCTACCTCCATAGAATTTTTCATCCAAATCCATTCAGCCGTTTGAGTGTGAAGGAGTAACAAACAAACATGCACACACATTGTGATTCATATAAATTCTAAATATACTTTCAAATAATGCATAAATGCAATGCATAATGTACTTTAATTTTTGTTTTTACCATTATACCATGAATAAGCTACATATTCGAAAGGTGTTTACTACTTAACAAATTGTTGCAGGTGAGCCTTAACGTGTTTGCTTTCATCCAACAATTCCACTTCGGGGTCTTCTATTCGTACCTGAAGCTGAAGGAGCAAGAATGCCGAAACATAGTCTGGATCAGTGAGTGTGTGGCACAGAAGCACCGCGCCAAAATCGACAATTACATTCCAATCTTTTAAACAGTTAAATAAAATAACATCTCTATCATGTACAAAAATAGTTAAACATTTCCACAAAGCTTCACTTGTACATAATTCTATTCTTGAAAGTGATGGATTTAGATACAATATCTGCAGATGGCTAAAAAGAAAACACATATATAAATTGTTGAAGAAAAAAGTTTGTATGTAAAGAAAATTGATAATTTTGAATAGTATACATTACTGCTTAATTAAATACTGTATAATTAATTAGGGTAAGTTCCATTTTCTTGTAATCCCCATTAATCTTGGATATTGTACCTTCTTGGATGTTACTTTAATTTTGAATATAATTTAAATTAAATATAAATGTGAATATTTACGATAAACTATTTGTGCATAATTTATGTATTTGTGGTTTATCTTCATTGACATACCAAGTCAATATTTATTTTGCGTATTTTATAGATGTGGGTCAGTGCTTCTTACAAACTAACATTTGAAAATTATTATCCATGAACAAATAACACAACATTAAACAAATAAAGAATTAAGAAAATAATAAGTTTCTTATAGAGTTTATATTTTTTCTTTGTAATATATAAATTATGGATAAACAACTTCCTAAAAAGCTTAATATAAAATATGGTCTGCAGTAATAAAATTACACTATGGCTGGAGCTCATTAACATCAGTATCACAGAAACCACAGTTAACTTTAACACACATTTTCCAAATTATTGATTGAATAAAAGGATTAACATGTCGCTGAACTTCAGTCAGGTCCCAGGTCTGCATTAAATTAAAAGTATAAGAAGCCTGACTTAGATCCTTCATAATTTTCTAAACTGCCAGTGAAGGTAGTTTCAAATTATTGATGCTGCACTAAATCAGTATTGATTTAAATAGGTAGGAAAACTATTTTCAATCATTGAAATTAGATTTTATGACACAATCAATTATAATTTTTTAATTGCTAGACACAAAAGTATTGTATATAGGAATAGTACAATTAATAAGAAACATGTATTTAGATTCTGGTAGTATATTTATTCCATAAATTGTTATTACCTACCTGCCTATTTAACTAATAAAGTCTTATTCAATGTTATGTTGAATTTTATTTCTACACTTAGTTTTACCAATCTTCATAAAAACTAAGTAGGTAACCATTTGTAACTTAGACAAAAGTAATTAAGTGGTAATTTTCGTCTATTCCCATTTTTTCTGGAATATATGGATCCTGTGTTATTCTACAACCAAAAGTACCAATATACCCATCAAACTTCGTTCAGATGTCAAATCGTTTTCTATTGATTGCTCAGCTTACGTTTTACTTAAAAACTGGTGTACTTGGTATCTCAATTCAATGGGTAGAAGCCCAGCAATTGATAATAAACTTTTAGACGGATGAGTAAATTTTAATGAAACATTTCTACTGGAATATTACAGGTTACTTTTAACATCACATATTACGCTAGTAACTAATGAAATAACATACCAATATATAAAAGTGTGTGCAACGTGTGTTCTGCCAGTTATGACCTACGGAGCTGAAACGTGGATACTCACAGTGGGGCTGGTCCACAAATTTAAAGTAGCTCAGCGAGCTATGGAGAGAGCTATGCTTGGAGTCTCTCTAAAAGACAGAATCCGAAATGAGGAGATCCGGTCCTCAGGAGAACTAAGGTAACCAACATTGCTCAAAGAATTAGCAAGCTGAAGTGGCAATAGGCCGGTCACATAACTCGAAGAACCAATGAACGTTGGGGTAAACGGGTTCTAGAGAGGAGACCGCGTTTAGGCAAACGTAGTGTAGGGTGCCCGCCGGCCAGGTGGAGTGACGACTTGCGAAAGGCGGTTGGTAGCAACTGGATGAGGAGAGCAGAAGATCAGGCTCAGTGGCGTTCACAAGGAGAGGCCTACGTCCAGCAGTGGACGAATACAGGCTGATGTAATCAGGCTGATGATGATATAAAAGGAAAACATTGTCTGTTTGTTTGTTTGGGGGGGGAGCTTTCACGCGATAATGGCTTCACGGATTTTGATGAAATTTGGAATGGAGATAGCTTATACCCTGGAATAAAACATACAATACTTTTATCCCGGAAAATTGAAAGTTTTCGTGGGAAAACTGGAAGAACTGGACAAATGTTGATTGCTTGCTGTAAGAAACGGTTGCCATGGAAACTATATTAAAAGTATGTCTAAAAACTTCAAGAGCATTGGTGCTATACTTATTCTGTGGCTATACCTACTTGCATTGGTTTTTTAAATATCCTAGTAGAACATAGGATGCATTTTTTCGCGATAAACAGTAGTCTGCACGGACGAAGTCGCGGGCGGAAAGATTAGTGTCTTACTTAATATACTATAGGTATGGAGTATGGAGAGGAGTAATAGTGCTAATAATATTTAGCATAATCAGGCGGCTATGGAGCATAGACCCAATGATCTAAATCCACACCAATATATAAAAGTGAAACGTTGTCTGTTGGTTTGTTTGGGGAGTTTTAACGCCATTACAGGTGGACGGATTTTGATGAAATTTAGAATGGATTATCCCGGAAAATAACGGTTGTCATGGAAACGAAATAATAAAAAGTCTGTTAAAAAGCATCAAGAGCATTGGTGCCAAAGAGAATACAACATGTTGGTGCTATTCTTGTGCATTGGTTTTTAATATCCTATATGAACATAGGATGCTTTTTACGCGATAAACTGTAGTCAGCGCGGACAAAGACTCGGATAAAAGCTAAAAAAAAAAATTGTAAAAATAAATAATAATAGTAGTAGCATCATAAATAGTAATAGTAATAGTAGTAGCATCATAAATAGTTAAAAGAACTAAGAGACCAACAAATATGTCCCTTGCTTAGGATTTTATACAATTTATTTGTTCATTAATTATATCAGTTGTGGGTCCTTCATAGACTAAATTGTTTTTGTTAGGCTTCATTAATAACATTTTATTATGCTCATTCCAAAACTCTTTTCTTAGCATGTCATCATGAACATCTACAATTATATTTTTCACATTGTTCTCTATTCTCTTATGTAAAAGTATTGTTCCTCTTTTGAATATCTCAGGTTCATTATTGTAGTTTATATTAAATTCTTGAAACAAAATTTCATTTTTGTCTGCTGATACAGTACCACATAATCGCTTCTCTGCCTGGAACAAAAGTTTTCAATAAGTGTTTGTAGCCAGTATTTATGGCAACAAACCTTGGGGTTTCTCTAAGTTCTTATGCAAAATAAGGTAATTTGCATAAGAACTGAGGTTACCAAAATAGCTCTCAAAGTTGAAGTGACAATGGGCAGGCCACATAGCACACAGAACTGATAACAGTTAAGGAAGAAAGGTTCTTGAGTGGCAACCAAAGACTGCAAGACGGTGCCCATCCGGGCCTCCGTGAGCTGGACCAAAGACCTGGTATCTTGGGGCTCCACGTTGAATGCAAACATCGAGCCGATCACGGTGGCATTCTATAGGGGATCTCCTATGTATAGTAGAGGACATATTTCAGCTAATAATAATATGAACATTGAATGTCATGTTCAAAATCAGTACAACTTCAAGTGAACATCTACAAACCTGAGCTGGACTGAGGTTTCCTTTTAACACTAAGGTCCAAAAAGTAGTGTTATACAAGTTATTGATATGGACATCAGCCTGTCTCCACTTCAAGTAATCTATCAAAGTTTCTTCAGATGGATACAAAATTATTCGCCCATCAAAAGTAGGCGGATATTTTAGGTTTTCTTCACCGAAAAACTTATTCCAATGAAATACATATGACGATGAAAACTTGCTATTTATGGTAGTAAGCAATTTTGATGCTCGTCTTTTGTATAAGTTGCAGTCTTTCTTGAATATAAATGAGTATTCATCACTTTGACCGAAACCGATAAGTAAATCATTAAATTCTTTCATGACAGTATAGGCAGCGTAATTCATTAATTTCAAAGCTCGTAAATCATTCGGTTTTCTGAAGTGGTGGTCGTCTGAAAACTTATGAAAACACTTGCCATCCAGTCTAATTACAATCCACGTACGGGGCAGTAAAGAATCGTCCAGCTCAAAATTCTTTACGTATTCAAAAGAGCTTTTAGCCATTTTAAATGTACAATTTAGAGCAGATTTACAGCATAAACTTTTCCTGTTTAATTTTGCTACCAACAACATAACAGCTAGTGTTAGCCTCTAGTTTGTGGTGTTAGCCAAACGGACGGGCGGCCCAACGACAGCAAGAAATGTCGGGAGACGATAATACACTACTAAAATAATGTACGACCAGTATTGTACACCCAATATTACACGGCCAGATATTACGTGTACATGGATTCGTAATATTTGGACGGCTAATACTGGCCGTGTATTATTGCCCGTACAAAATCGGTCCGGGTTGATAACCGCTCGGTTGTCCACGCGCTGAAGACCGCAGGACCAAACTGATAACCCAAAAAAAATATGGCCGACGTGACACATCTAACCTCAAACTGGTAATTGATTGTATATGCGTTGAGACTACAGGTACTTGATGATCAACCCACAAAAAAAAAAGGTCGACGCGACACATCTGGCTGCAAACTGGGGATTTATTGGGTACGAGCCGAGATCACAGGTATCTGATTGTCAACCCACAAAAAAAAGAAGGTCTACGCGACACATCTGGCCGCGCCGACTTTGCGTAAACAAACAGTTTTTATGACCACTTCATTGAGCGCTTAGATAAACAAACTGGTGATTTATGGAGCTAAATAGGTACGGCACATATTTCAAGTGTGGGTTTCGAAGCAAAATAATTATATAAACACGCTTAGATTTGAATGATTATTGAGGTCAATAATGTTCAAAATCGAGTGGCAAAATTTACGTCGCTATCGAGTGGTCCGATGATCGATGAAAACAAAAAATGTCACTGTAGCGTTAGTTGCGATGATCAATGAAAACAAAAAAGTGACTGTAGCGCATAGAATCAATCAAGCGGTTACTGCACGGCCAGTATTACGCGACCAATATTACGTGTACAACCGTATACGTAATATCAGCCCGTGCCGATTTTACACGGCCAATAATACGAAGCCAACCATAGACGAAGCTAGAATCACTCCTTGATGCCTCATTTGTGTAGGCGAGTGTCAAGATGAAAAAAACTGTCACAGAACTGAATCGGCCAACCCCGACTCCTGGTCTTGTCTGCCCTACACTAGAGTGTTTTTAAAAAGCCGGAGGCGCGGAGGGAGTGCAGCCCCGTCCGCTTTGTTACGCAAGGGTGGAGGGGCAGCACTTCCCGCAGCGCCGGAGCAATTGCGATTCATAATCTGTGGTAAAAGGAAACTGGAACGTGCAAACGAGGCTTTGACCATGTCATTTCTATATTTTAATCTGTGATGTACACGTAATATTGGCTGTACATTATCGCCCGTACAAAAAGTGTACGGCCCGTATTACACAGCCAATAATGCATACCCTGTTATTACATGTACATATTTTGGCTTCGTAATCCTGGCTGCATACTATCGCCTGTACAAAATCAGCGCGGGGTGATATTACACAGCCAATATTACGCAGCCAAATATTGTACACCCTGATATTACGACGCCAATCCATGTAATATTGGTCGCATATTATTGGCTGTACATTATTTGGTCGCGTAATACTGACCGTGTAATATAAGGACTCGAAATGTCTACGTGAATCCAGTGCCAGTTGTCTGCCAGTGTTGTTATCGTCAAAATCTTAGCTGCCGTATGTCATAGCCTGGGTTGCCGTATTTATAGAAAAAATATACTAAATTGCCGTATTTCACAATTTATTTTCTAAAGGTACGTTTTTTCCTAGTGTAAGTGATTGAAACTATAAAAAGTATTGAAAAAAAGCAGTTTCCTTGGTTTTGAATCAGTTGTCTTTCTAATAGAAATTTATTTACAGTAGAAGTTACTAATTTATTTCGCATTTTGGTCTAAGTTGTTAAATTGACTGAAATTCTTTCACATTCTGTATTACTGTGTAGAAGACCGAACATCAAGAGTAAATTTCTCAAGAGTTTTGCAGTCTGTTATGTCTGTATCATGTTATGTCTGTACCTATCATGGATCTTTTCCCAGAATCATATGTCAAAAATTTGTTAACATCGCGTGAAAGTCTTCATTTTTGTTGGAGATCATTTTCAGTTTTCACATTTGGTGGTAATTTTAGGGTTAGTGGCATCATTGGTTATTTCTAGTCAAGGTGAAAGGGATGGCTCGATACTACAACACTTTATTTGTACACAGGATTTCCCCGGCTGTGATAAAAAAATATATGTGGAACGCGTTTTATTCACCATATTATTGAAAATAACGTTTAATTACACCTGCATCCAATTGCCGTATTTTGTGATACGGTAATGAAGGACCTGCCTTATGCCGTAATTTCTTAAGAAAAACATGGATTGCCGTATATTACGGCAATTGCCGTATCAATAACAACACTGTAGCCTGTGGCCCAATTACATAACTTGGTTACAATTGGATTATCACTTTTTTCATAGCAAATTCGACTCTATCGCAAGGCATTAGTGGTTGCGATACTGAGAATTCGATTGAAGCCAAGTTATGGAATCGGGCTGCTGCTGTGTGTTATAAAATGGCATTTTTTATTTTTTTCTAATTTGGCTCGCACGTCTTGTGCATCTGCCAATTTCAAATGGTTTCTGTCTGCTTCAGCCTTCAACTTCGTAATAATACAGCTAGTATGAATTATCTGTTTCACTGAGAAACACAATTAAGAAATAAGCCTCACAAATAATTTGCTATCAATTTACCGCAAGCTGAATGTCAGGCGTATACGCCTGCGTATAAACAAACTAATGTAGTTTGTTTCTAAGCAGGCGTATACGCGAAAAGGATAAAAAGAAAACATATTCATCTCACTCAATCATACTTTTTATGGTATGTGTGTCCTTCTCTCACTATTATTGCTATTCAATGACAAGTCTTTATTAGGTACATACTCGCGTACGGGAAAAATCTTTTTTTTTGAATGGGAATTGCCACTTCGATGTCAAACTGGCATGTGTCAATGTCAATCCTAGGGCGCGTCCACTTACTACGTTCGAGGACGCACGGATCATCCGCGCGATCACTCGAAATCGTTCACGGCGTCGTCGGACGTTCACCTGGGTCACCCGAAAAATTGTAGCGGAGGGGAGCAATAGTATGAAACTGACACTTGACAGTAGTCAGTTCTATGTGGACGTCCAAAGTCGTTCACTAAGTCCGGATGATCGAGCGATAATCGCGCGGATGATCCGTGCGTCCTCGAACGTAGCAAAGACAATCAAAAGGATAGACAGCTATCTCCTTACTCTACTCACAGTAGTTTTAAAAAATGTTGCTAGATGGCGATACTTGGTTCGCTAGAACTAAAGTTTACCTGAAATCGACGAAATATCGCATTTTACTGTTCTGGTTTATCATATTTATTTATTTTGAGGATAAAATACAAAAATTTCATAACATTAATAACGAAATTTTCAAATTCATCAGCAGGTATTTTTAACAGTTGATTTATTGAACCAATATCACGATTTAGCTGAAGGAGCATGCAGTTATACAAAAAAAAACGGAAGATGGCGCACATTTGACTGTTAAGATTTTCGCGCGTTTGTCATTGTTTGTTTGTGTCATAGGCGTCAAGCGTTTTATGTACATACAGTAGTTTAGTATCAAACATACAGATAGACAAACTCACTTCCATATTTATTAGAGATAAAAGAATGCCTATCAAATCAACCTCACTCAATGAAAGATGGTCCCTAAAAATACGTATGGTCCCTAATAAAGCCGACCTACCTACCTATTAAGTACCTGTTTTGGAACGCTTCATAAATACCTAGGAAGTTATAGTACCTACCTACAGTTTATTAAAGTTCAAGCTTTGGAGTGAAGTTATTTATGCTTTAGTTACATAGTTACCTATCAAAAAGAAATTGTAAACAATTACATCCCTGTATATCCACACCAATATATAAAAGTGAAACGTTGCCAGTTTGTTTATTTTGGGAGATTTAACACCAAAACGGCTGATCAGATTTTGATAAAAATTTGCAAATAGGTACTGTATATAAGATATTTTTATCCCGGAAATGGTATGTTTCCACGGGAAAACTGGAAAATGTCGATTACTGGCTGTAAGGAACGGTTGCCATGGAAACGAAATAATAACAAGTCTGTCAAAAAGCATCAAGAGTATCCCAACGCTCAGGAACATAGGATGTTTTTTTTTCGGGATATACTGCACGAAATCGCCGGCGAAAGCTAGTACGAAAAAAAATGGAACCATTTTTATAAATGCGAAAGTGAGGTTGTTTGTTTGTTTCACTTTCACGCTCAAACGCCAACGGATTTTTATGAAAAATGGAATGGAGATAGCTTACACCTTGGAATAACGCATAGGATACTTTCATCATCATCATCATCATCATCATCACTCACGTGAATGGAACGGATTTTGATGACATTTGAAATGAAGATTGCTAATACCCTGGAATAACACACCCTGGATACTTTCATCATCATCAACATCATCATCATCACTCACGTGAAAAGAATGGATTATGATAAACTTTGGAATGGAAATAGCTTATACCATGGAATAACGCATAAGACACTTATCATCATCATCATCATCATCACTCACGCAGGTGGAACGGATTTTGTTTAAATTTGGAATGGAGATAGCTAATTCCATGGAATAATACATAGGATACTTTCATCATCATCATCATCATCATCACTCACGTGGACGGAACGGATTTTGATGACATTTGAAATGAAGATTGCTAACACCCTGGAATAACTCATAGGATTTTTTTTATTTAAAAGTAATAACGGTAATACTTGTATGCATAAGGTGCATTCACATTACTACGCTCGAATCACCCGTGCTCGATCATCCAGAGTTAGTGAATGACTTTGGACTTCCACATAGAACTGACAAATATCAAGTGTCAGTTTCATACTATTCTTCCCCTTCCCTACTATTTTTCGGGGTGACTCGTGCCCGACGATGCCGTGAATGATTTCGAGTGATCGCGGGGATGACCCGTGCGTCCTCGAGCGTAGTAAGTGAACGCACCCCTATAGTTAACTTCCTCTCATTGAATAATCTTCGCCCGCGTGCAAATTTTGCCACCCCCGCCACCCATAAGCAAAACATGTTTTAAAAACTCCTTCCATAGTGCACCTCAAGGGGCGCGCTCACTACGTTCAAAAACAATCGAAAGGATAGCCAGCTAACGTCATACACTAATACAAAGCTCACGTAAAACTTATAATAAGTTCGTCGCCGGTACCTAGTAGTTTGCCTTACTATACTACACTTTATATACTATAGATGGCGTTACTATACTAGCTGAAGTGTGATACACCTAGTGCCATCTATCGAACAATTGGAAACTAAAACTTCGTTGTGTGTGTAAAGGTATGTATAGCGTGACATATGAGTGGGTGTGATGGAGCGTAACGTAAGTGGATTAGCGAATGAATCAAAATATCACTGTTTTTATCCAATGATGCCACGACTCAATGATTAGGACATCTACCCTAGGTTCGATTCTGTTAACACTTTTTGGGGTTTTTAGAGTATTCTAGATAACTAGAATTTGCCTAAGTAAAAATTGATAAATTAAGGTGAAGGGTAAGGAGAAAACACAAAAACGAGGCGTTTTTCGTGCCATTTCCTGGCGAAAATATAGCATGTGGAGCTTTGAAATTAAGATATCGTATTACACATATCTTGAAGGCTTCGCACGCGTGGTCATTTCTTCAGGTTAAAAGTACTCTATGTGCTATTCCAAGACCTAACATTTCTTGAAACTGGTTTCGAATGAGCCCGAAGGGAAAATACCATATAGCAACATTTGATCAAAATTTCTTCATCCGTCAGAAATATTTTTATCTATTGCTCGGCTTCTACTCATTGGATTGAGATACCAATTATACCAGATTTAATTAAATCCTAAGCTATCTAACAGAAGAAACTGCATCACAATCAGTCCAGTAGTTTTTACGTGATATAAGAACAAACAAACATATAGACTAGATATAAAAAAACTTGCTCAATTGCTTATTTTAAGTACCCTAGATCATTTACCTAGATTTTTATAATTATCTTCTTTGTACAGACTTTTTCGTACTTGTTGCTTTATTATACGAGTAAGTATACTTAGATATTAATTACTGCAAATTAACAATACTATGGACCCCTATCCCGTAGGTACCCTCTACTCTATATTCGATACTGGAGCCTAAACTGTGTTTAAAAGCTTTTATTTAACTTGCAATGTTTGTATGTATGTATGTATGTATGTATGTATGTATGTTTGTCTAGGTCAAATCTTGCAAGCTGAATTAGAACCACTTCCTTTTATCCTACGGAGTAGAATTTTAACATGTTGGTTCATTTCCAAGGATTAGCTCCAGACAAAGTGATGATGATGATGATGATGATGATGAAATGTATCATCACTCACGCGATTCGGATTTTGATGAAATTTGGACTGAAGATAGTTTATACCCTGGAATTACATGTAAGATACTTTCATCGTCATCATCATCATTCCTCACGCGGGTGAGTGTTAGCTTATACCCTGGAATATCAAACAGTATACTTTTCATCATCACTCACGCGGGTGGAACAGATTTTTAAAAACTTTGGAGTGGAAATAGGTTATACCGTGGAATAACACATAGGATACTTTTTATCTTCATCATCATCATCAACACATCATCATCATCACTCACGCGGGTGGAACGGTATTTATGAAATTTGGAATGGAGATAGCTTATACCATGCAATAACGCATAGGATACATTTCATCATCATCATCATCATCACTCACGTAGGTGGAACGGATTTTTATTAAATTATTAACAATTCCAGGTTATTAGCAATTTCTATTCCAAATTTTATCAAAATTCGTTCCATCCGAGTGAGTGATGATAATGATGATGAAAGTATCCTATGCGTTATTCCATGATATAAGCTATCTCTATTCCAAAGTTTACCATAATCCATTCCTTTCACGTGAGTGATGATGATGATGATGATGATGAAAAGTATCCTATGCGTTATTGCATGGTATAAGCTATCTCCATTCCAAAGTTCATCAAATCTGTCCCATCCACGTGAGTGATGATGATGATGATGATGAAAGTATCCTGTGTTATTCCATGATATAAGCTATCTAAATTCCAAAGTTTATCATAATCCATTCCTTTCACGTGAGTGATGATGATGATGATGATGAAAAGTATCCTATGCGTTACTGCATGGTATAAGCAATCTCCATTCCAAATTTCATCAAAATCCGTTCCACCTGCGTGAGTGATGATGATGATGATTATAAGTGTACTACGCGTTATTCCATGGTATAAGCTATGTCCATTCGAAAGTTCATCAAAATCTGTTCCATCCGCGTGAGTGATTATGATGATGATGAAAGTATCCTATGCGTTATTCCATGATATAAGCTATCTCCATTCCAAAGTTTATCATAATCCATTCCATTCACTTGAGTGATGATGATGATGATGATGATGAAAAGTATCCTATGCGTTATTGCATGGTATAAGCTATCTCCACTCCATAGTTCACCAAAATCTGTCCCGTCCTCGTGAGTGATGATGATGATGAAAGTATCCTGTGTTATTCCAGGATATTGGCTATCTCCATTCCATATTTTATCAAAATCCGTTCCACCTGCGTGAGTGATGATGATGATGATGATGAAAAGTATTCTATGTGTTATTCCAGGGTATTAGCAATCTTCATTTCAAATGTCATCAAAATCCGTTCCGTCCACGTGAGTGATGATGATGACATCATCATCACTATATGAGTTGCTATGCTATATGCTATATGAGTTGGAATGGAAACATTTAGCGAATAAGGATTTATGATAGGTGCTTGAAGAATTTGAAATGATTCGATAACGGACATGAAAAGTAAATAATATGATTGAGATCTCCGTCATATGACCACATTCACATACTGAAGAATCCCCTATTTTGTAAATACTTTGTAAACAAGAATATATATTTTATTCAAAGAGAACATTATTTGCATATCAAATATAGATTCAAATAACCTAAACCAATGGATAATAGAAACAAATAGATAAATCGATGGTAGCCTAACGGCAAAAAATAATAATTGCAATTTAGAATCCAACGATACCAAGTTCAAAACCTAGGCTCCGCACCAATTACTTTTCTAGGTCATGTGTGGTTTCCATCGCTCCGTGCTTCGGAGAGCACGTTAAGCTGTCGGTGCCGGCTGTTATTGATTAATAGCAGTCGTTAAGCCATGTCAAAGTCCCTCGGGCGGCTTGACAAACTCTGACATCAGCAGCCCGATTCCATAACTTGGCTTCAATCGAATTCTCAGTATCGCAGCCACTAATGCCTTGCGATAGAGTCGAATTTGCTATGAAAAAAGTGATAATCCGATTGTAGCCAAGTTATGGAATCGGGCTGCCGAGGCCAGCACTACCTCATACAACAAACAAACAACCTATACCTACCAAAATAATTAATTCAACATACAGCTAATCTATATTCATGAGGCAAAGTGCCAAGAACGCTTTAGACTGTATGTCCTTCCGCATTGAATTGCATTATCTATTGTAATCCTGTGTGCGAGAAATGAGTAGGTAGGTACCTAAATCATAGAGTAAGGAATTTTAGACATTTCCTTCGCCATTGACCTAAATAGCCCTCTTCACAGTTTGAGTCCATAAATAACACGGCCAATATTACGCCACCAAATAATGTACAGCCAATAATACGCGACCAATATAACGTGGATTGGCGTCGTAATATCAGGGTGTACATTATTTGGTTGCGTATTATTGGCCGTGTAATATCACCCCGTGCTGATTTTGTACAGGCGATAATACAAAGCAAAAATATGTACATGTTATAACAGGGTGTGCATTATTGGCTGTGTAATGCCGGGTCCACACCAAGAGAACGAGAGCCAGCGAAGAATAGTAGAGCGCCGATTAGTACCGCAAGCTCGCTTGGTTTCGTCGTAGTGTCCACACTAAGTGAACGCGTCTGAACCTGGCGACAATCGGCGAACCACGGCGAATCAGGGTGTCTAGATTGGGGGATTTTTTCCCCATTTTAGGGAAAAATTATATGTTTGGGTAATCTTTGGGGAAACAAAAAGACAATATCACTATGACATAGATCTAGTTAAAGGGCTGACGGCACTTTTTAAAACCAAATAAACAAAATCTGGACTAGATACTACTACTGGCAAATACAGCTACATTGCCACTGTCATGCTTCGTGTGCATCAGATATAGACATAAGCAGCCTGTAGCGTGAATGAGATAACAAAATTTAACACTACTGACACGTTCTCCACAAACGCTACTCCGATTGTGACTTTTTCGCATCGCAACTAATTTATTTGTTCCAAGTCCGAGGAACTGGTGAAAATGTTTAATCTGTCATAAATCATTTTAAAATGATGTAATGTTGCGCGTTGTTGCTGTTGATGGTGTTTTATTTCAATGTAAATGTTAATAAATAGATCGTTAAATGGGTCAAAATAACATAAAAACTTTTTTTGAGTTTTATTTATGCACTGGACATCCTTAAAAACGAGAAAATTAATTATCATATGTAATACTGATGTGACATCTCGACTACGGATCTGACCATTACTTACACAAACCAAACCCAAAACAATTAAAAATGTCACAACCGTAGTCACAGTGAAATTACGGATGTGACAACTATGAAACGTGACATTTTGACGTTGTTACCGCCGTTTTATAACTAAAAATAAACACCATATGATTAATATAATTTAAGAAGAAACTGTACTCAGGAACTGTTATCAGGAATTTAAGTTAGAGGTTTACATACCCTGGCCAGAATATTCACAGTTGTGACACGTTATGCTTCCTGATTTTGTTAACAAATTACTTTTAATAAATGTAGCTCCACAGACCCTTGCATTAACGTACGAAAACTGGGCTGAGACAAGATGGCTGCCTAAAACTATGTTTCCTTTTTTGTGAATTAAACAGCTAAAGATTCGTTTCTTTATTTAATTGTACTTTTTGTTAGAAAATGATGTCACATTACGCGGACCGTGACATTTAAAATATTAAAAAAAAAACTGTTCAATTAACATTATATTTATGCCTCATACAATTAAGATATAAGCGGCGCACCCAAAAAAAAACAAACAAATTTTTCGACTATTTTTTTTATATATTTACAAATCACACTTTATTTACGTGTATGATAATTACCCAAATAAGGAATATGTAGTTTCAAAATATTTGGGGAAATTTGCTGAAAAAAGAGAAAACTAATACTAATATCTTTTTAGGGAGTTTTTTGCTCCGTAAATTAAAAAAACATCTTATTGCTTTCATATTAAAATTTGCTTATACAGCTCTATGAGCCTCAGATTTTCATTCAACCATTCCATACTTACTAAACGACAAGAATGAACCTTCCTAAAAATGTATGCGCGAGTCATCCGTTCAGTGCAACGTTCGCTGCAGAATGAGCACTGGCCCGTTCGTACACACCGCGTGCGCTCGCTCGCTATAATCCCTTTGTACCGACGGAGCACGGCCAAATGCGAACGAAGGCCTACGCTGGCTCTCGCTCGCTTTCGTTTTCGTCGTCCACATTGATTTGTTCGCTTTCGCTCGGTAGCCTTCGCTCGCTCTTATTCTCTTGGTTTGGACCCGGCATAATACGGGCCGGACACTTTTTGTACGGGCGATAATGTACAGCCAATATTACGTGTACATCACAGATTAAAATATCGTAATGTCAAAACCTCGTTTTCACGTTCCAGTATCCTTTTACCACAGATTATGAATCGCGATTGCTCCGGCGCTGCCCCTCCACCCTTGCGTAACAGCTTGCTCGCCTCCGCAGCTTCGGCTCACCCTGGTACCTGCACTTTGTTACAGCGGACGGGAGCTGCACTCCATCCGCGCGTCTATTCCCGTTGTCCACCAGTGGTGGACATCGGGAAGAAATGAGTTGCACTGTCCTCCAGTGGTGGATTTTGAAACTAATGTGGCATTGTCCCTAACTATATAATTATTTTATTATTACTGTTTCATGTACATAGTGACAGGTGTCAAAGTGGCAGATGTCAAAGTGACATGTCAAACTTCAAAGTCATACGTCAACACCGGACAAGATTTAATCGATATCTTCGTTTTGGATGACAGCTGTCAAATTTAAAAGGGCTATAACTCTGAAACTAGTGATCCTAGACTAGTAGTTACTTTACAGAAGTGATTGGTCTCATCAATATCTTCATTTTGGATGACAGCTGTCAAACTTAAAATTGCTATAACTCTGAAACGAGTGATCCTAGACTAATAGTTTATTTACAAAAGTGATAGATCTCACTGAAATCTTTATTTTGGATGACAGCTGTCAAACTTAAAATGCCTATAACTTTGAAACTAACGATCCTGGACTAGTAGTTTCTTTACATAATGTTCACATCTATAAAGAAACTACTAGTCCAGAATCGTTAGTTTCAAAGTTATAGCCCTTTTAAATTTAACAGCTGTCATCCAAAACGAAGATATCGATGAGACCTATCACTTCTGTAAAGAAACTACTAGTCCAGGATCGTTAGTTTCAAAGTTATAGGTATTTTAAGTTTGACAGCTGTCATCCAAAATAAAGATTTCAGTGAAATCTATTACTTTTGTAAATAAACTATTAGTCTAGGATCACTAGTTTCAGAGTTATAGCCCTTTTAAGTTTGACAGCTGTCATCCAAAATAAAGATATTGATAAGACCTATCACTTCTGTAAAGAAACTACTAGTCTAGGATCACTAGTTTCAGAGTTATAGCCCTTTTAAATTTGACAGCTGTCATCCAAAACGAAGATATCGATTAAATCTTGTCAGGTGTTGACGTATGACTTTGAAGTTTGACATGTCACTTTGACGCCTGCCACTTTGACACCTGTCGCTATGTACATGAAACAGTAATAATAAAATAGTTATATAGTTAAGGACAATGCCACATTAGTTTCAAAATCCACCACTGGGGGACAGTGCAACTCATTCCTTCCCGATGTCCACCACTGGTGGACAACGGGAATAATTTAGTAGCGTTGTCCACCACTGGGGGACAACGGGAATAATTTAGTAGCGTTGTCCACCACTGGTGGACAAAAAGTGGGGGACAACGGGAATAGACGCATCCGCGCCTCCGGCTTTTTAAAAACACTGTAGTGTAGGGCAGACAAGACCACGTAGAGTCCGGGTTGGCCGATTCGGTTCTGTGAGTTTTTTTTCTTCTTGACACTCGCCTACACAAACGAGTCATCAAGGAGTGATTCAAGCTTTGTTTATAGTTGGCTTCGTATTATTGGCCGTGTAATATTGGTCGTACAAAATCGGCACGGGCTGATATTACGTATCCAGTTGTACACGTAATATTGGTCGCGTAATACTGGCCGTGCATTATCAACCCGAACTCATTTTGTACGGGCAATAATACACGGCCAGTAATAGCCGTGCAAATATTACGAACCCATTTACACGTAATATTGGCTGTACAATACTGGTCGTACATTATTGTTATCGTCTCCCCACAGTTTGACGCCAAATCCACAAACTACCCAAATCCTCAAAAGAGAAATAAATGTGGTAGTTCTGTCATTTATGTCATTGTCAAGTCACAGCTGTCAAAGCCGAGAAAAAGGAGAAAAAAAATGTATCGATTTTGAATATTATTTTCTATTCGTGTAGATTTTCGAAAAAAATAGAAAGTTTAGAAATAACTAGTCAGCGTCTGACCTTTGCCATTTATATAAATAAACAAAATACTGTACGAAAATGTTGCGCAATAATATAAAAGTTTTATATTCAAAGTGTGAGATTTTATGTTTGTATGGATTTTCAGAAATAGTTTATTTTTTGTGGTATAAATGAGAAGGGATGTAATGCCTTTTTTTCTCTACGTTGCAGATGTTCCACT
Source organism: Alsophila aescularia (assembly GCA_946251855.1). Lineage (NCBI taxonomy): Eukaryota > Metazoa > Arthropoda > Insecta > Lepidoptera > Geometridae > Alsophila > Alsophila aescularia. The sequence continues at coordinate 56,360,412 of OX276375.1, forward strand.
TAACTCAATCATTTCTTGTAAGTATTCTCAAGAAATAATAACAGACGTTAGTGATGAGTCAATCGATTCTAAAAAGGGTCAATCTAAAAGATTGGCTGAATTTAGGAAGAAATTACGAGAGACTACATCTATTGATGACCTCGGAGAGCAGCCAGTGATAAATCCAGCTCAAGAATCTGACCCTTTACCTTCTTGGCCTGATAACACAAACCCCCACACTGGGGAGGTTGGAGGACCACGGGGCCCGGAGCCTACCAGATATGGAGATTGGGAGAGAAAGGGCAGAGTATCAGACTTTTGATGCTTCAATTTCTCTTAGGTCATTATTTCTTAGATCTCTTCTAGTTTAGCATTGTTTACTTGTCTTGTTGAAGGGAGTTTAATGTTTTAAAAAATAATTAAACCATTTTGTGATAAACTGCTTTTTACTGGCTGTTTGAGGATTTTCCAACTACCTTTGGCATTTTTTTATTAGTTGAATCTTCTAATTCTTTAGACTTGTAATAATGTGGTGCTACTTCTAGAAGCCACTTGCTTTCTATTTCTGTAAGCTGTCTCATGAATTCTTTTGAAGTGAAAACAAGCTCATGGTAAATCACCCAACGAGGTAACTCTTCAAATAATGCACTGTTGGGGTGGATCATCACAGTCTGAAATATAAAAATATTTATTTTAGTTCAAGGTCCAAAATTCTAAAACCAAGAAGACCACTTGATGTAATGAAGGATTTAGTTAGCTGTCATTTTCTCTTGTATAGAAATAATCGTCTCAGCTCATTATAATTGTCATTTCCTCAATATGACCTTTCTCAAAATGTTCAATTTGCAGGTAAACTAGAATCCAGGCGCAGCCTGTTGAGAGGGGATTGTCCCTGGTAATACAAACAATTCAAACATGCCAAATGATATAGAGAAAATAGAACAAATATACCTAGTTTTAGAGATTTGGGTGTACACGTTTCACTAGTTTTTATTTCATGTCAATATGTTCTACTTACATTGCGAAAGTTAAGACAGAGAGAAGGTCACTTACGACACTTTTACAAATTTCTATGATTATGCATGCTTGCTGCGTGACGTCTTGTTGCAGTAATTTCTTTTGCTGACTGTGAAACTGCATAAATAATCAGCGCGCATAGTGTTTGATGTATTATTATACTTTTGAATGTTTGTAATTGTTAATTGACCGAGCGAGTGTGAAGCGTCTCCTTTTCAGTTTGGGCAAAAATGCTTTCGTATGGCTGTCGGGATCTCTGTTCGCATTTAAAATCCTTCCTTACAAAATTTCATCCAAATCCATTCAGCGAAAGAAGAACAAACAATCAATGTTTCACTTAATTGTGCGAGCGAAGCATCTCTGTTTCAGCTTCGGCAATCATTCTTTCGTATGTCCGGATGTCTTTTCGACTGTTCTCCTCTACAGGTTGCATTACTCAATCGATCTAGACGAAACTTGGTATACAGGTTAAACAAATTTTTTAGTCGTTGGGGATTTTTGATTGTCCCCGCAATCAAAAATCCCCAAAAAAGGGGGCTACTGAATATCTCCGCCTTATTAGATCCGATTTCGATGGCTCTTTTTTTATTTGAAAGGTAGTAACTTTAATTTTGTCTCATAAACATTTTTGAAGATCTGATGAGGATCTTCGGCATGATGAGCAGAATAGCTCCTCAAAATGCAGTAGATTTCTCACTATTAGGTTTCTACTAGTGGAATCAGCCCTTTACCTACTAAGGTGCACTTTGGTTATTAATGTTTGTTTTACAATAAGGTAACTAAATGGTGCTACTACTGCTAGATTGTTAGTAAAAAAGGGGGCATGCCCCTTGCACCCACTGGCTTCTCCCACTGGTGGGTGCACGGGGAATTCGCATTTCCCCTCCACCCACTGCACTAGATTTGGAAACTAATGAAGAAATAATCGACATTTAAGAAGAAAAAAAAACAACATGTTTTGTAAATAAGTAACAAGACATTTTAAAGTGACAGATGTCAAAATAATCGTCAATTATGAAGAAAAAAAAACACCAAGTAGTATAACTAGTGTAATTAGTAAGACATTAACATTTTAGTGTGTGAGTGTGTGTGTGTAGTATAACCGCTCGATTGATTCTATGCGCTACAGTCACTTTTTTTGTTTTCATTGATCATCGCAACTAACGCTACAGTGTCATTTTTTGTTTTCATCGATCATCGGACCACTCGATAGCAACGTAAATTTTGCCACTCGATTTTGAACATTATTGACCTCAATATATATTCAAATCTAAGCGTGTTTATATAATTATTTTGCTTCGAAACCCACAACATAAACACTTGAAATATGTGCCGTACCTATTTAGCTCCATAAATCACCAGTTTGTTTATCTAAGCGCTCAATGAAGTGGTCATAAAAACTGTTTGTTTACGCAAAGTCGGCGCGGCCAAATGTGTCGCGTAGACCTTCTTTTTTTTGTGGGTTGACAATCAGATACCTGTGATCTCGGCTCGTACCCAATAAATCCCCACTTTGCTGCCAGATGAGTCGCGTCGACCTTTTTTTTTTGTGGGTTGACCATCAAGTACCTGTAGTCTCAACGCATATACAATCAATTACCAGTTTGAGGTTAGATGTGTCGCGTTGGCCATTTTTTTTTTGGGTTATCAGTTTGGTCCTGCGGTCTTCAGCGCGTGGACAACCGAGCGGTTAGTAAGACATTTTAAAGTGACAGATTTCAAAGTGACATGTCAAACTTCAAAGTCATACGTCAACACCTGACAAGATTTAATCGATGGCTGTGTTCACCTTCACGCTCGAATCATCCGTGCAATTATCGCTCGATCATCCGGAGATCGTGAACGACTTTGGACGTCCACATACAACTGACAACTGTCAGTTTCATACTATTCCTCCCCTCCACTACTATTTTTCGGATGACCCAGGCGAACGCCCGGACGACGCCGTGAACGATTTCGAATGTACGCGCGGGTGATCCGTGCGTCCTCGAACGTTTATGTGAACAGGCCCATTATCTTCGTTTTGGATGACAGCTGTCAAACTTAAAATGGCTATAACTTTGAAACTAACGACCCTGGAGTAGTAGTTTCTTTACAGAAGTGATAGATCTCATTGAAATCTTCATTTTGGATGAAAGCTGTCAAACTCATCGGATTTAGTTACCAAGAACCCCAGCTTTTAAGTCAAACCCTAAGATACGAGGGTGGATTAAAAACACAGATCCATTCAATTCTAAAATCAAATCTACCTACATTATTTAGTTCAGTTCAGACTAGTTAATTGTGTGAAGTTCGAAACGTGTGCGGTAATTAGTTGTGATTTTATAAATTTATTAACAAAGCAATCGGACATAATTTCTGCGAATGAGCAAATCGAGCAGCGTGCCGTCATTAAGTACCTCCATAAATCAAAAAAGGGGAAGGGGATATAATAAAAAGCCATCCATGATGATATGGTCAGTACATTAAGGGATTCTGTTCTGTAATATTCATCCGTCAAAAAATGTATAGCAGAATTTAGGCGTGGTAGAGAGAGAGAGAGAGAGTGTGAAAGGTGAACCCCGCTCTGGAAGGCCTTCGACATCCACTACTGATGAAAATATTAAAAAAGTACTTGACCGCAGATTAAAAATTAGAGAGACAGCTGAAATTATAAGCATCTCTTATGAACGAACTCAAAACATCATAGTCAGCGAGTTGGGTTTCCACAAGGTGTCTGCGAGGTGGGTACTTTTTTGTTCAACTGAAAGCAGTCGCAGTTGAACAAAAAAGGACGCGATTGACTGTTTCACACGGCTGTTTGGAGTTATTTGAAGCCGATGCAGATGATTTTTGAATCATTTTGTTACTATGGACCGCGAAGCATGGGTTCATTATTGTACACCGGAAATATAAAACAATCAAAACAGTGGAGAAGACCTGGTTCACCACTCCCTAAAAAGGCTAAGTCGATTTTGTCGGCAAATAAGGTGATGGCTTCAGTATTCTGGAACTCGAAAGGTGCGATTACGATTGATTGTCTTGAAAGGGGTCAGACTATAAACTCTGATTACTACTGTACCGTACTACGTAGTTTACGAGAGAAAATAAAAGAAAAACGTCGAGGAATGCTCAGAAGAAAGTTTCATCAAAATAACGCCTGTGTTCACACGTCTGTGCAGTCAATGGCTGAAATCCACAATTGTGGCTTTGAAGTGTTACCGCCTCCGCCTTAAGCCCGGTTCACATTATTCAACTACTGGAATAATATAAACCGGCACAGGAATGTACCCATTCCAGTTCCGGTTTATATTATTCCAGTAGCATTCCAGCGCTAGTTTCGATCGCTGGACTGGAATGCTACTGGAATATTGTGAACCGGGATTCACCTGCTCTGGCACCATCAGACTTCTTTCTGTTCCCTAACCTAAAAAAGCACTTGGGAGGTCAAAGATTTTTGACAAACGACGAGGTAAAAGCAGCAGTAGACGCATATTTTGACTACAAGGAAGAATCATTTTTTTCAACAGTCTAAATGCTTGGTGGCAAAAGTGCATTGAACTTGATAGTGATTATGTAGAAAAATAAAAAATATAGTATCCTCAAGTTTAACCCATCATCTTAAACTATGACTGCTAAGTTGCATCAAAATCCGTCCCTGCGGGATCCCTTTTATTTTCGGGATGAAAAGTATCCTATGTCCTACCTCTTAGTATGAACTCAAATCATACTAAGTTTCATTTTAATTCATTCAATACTTTCGGCGTGATGCGCGGCCAAGATACAGACCGACAAAAATGAAAAAGAAAACAGTTTTGGCTTCAGTACAAAAAATAGAGTAACATATAAAAAAAACGAAAACTAATGCACAGAATTGGACCGGTTACAGTTTTATTATAAACTAGCTGTGCCCGCGGCTACGCACACGTGATCATTTCATTAGGTTAAAAGTACTTTATGTGCTATTCCAGGACCTAAAATACCATTATACCAACATATAATCAAAATTCCTTCAGCCGTTTTTTAGTTTTTTATCGATTGCTCGGTTTTTTCACATTATTTTGAGATACCAGGTACACCAGTTTTTAAGTCAAATCCTAAGCTATCCAACAGTGAAGACCGCATCACAATCAGTGCAGTAGTTTTTACGTGATGCGCGAACAAACAAACAGACGCAGATAAACAGACACACACGATTTAAAAAATGGTTTGTTCGTATGATACACTGAAAATAAATCAAATTTATAATGGTATGTCATTTTAATAACATAACAATAGATATCTGTGCAATATTAATAACAATTTACATTTCTAGAAATATCCTTAATTTTTCAGTTTGTCCAGATTACAGGGGAACTTTTGGTCCTACGAAGCTTCACTTGTGCTTATATTAAAGTTAAATAACTGTTCTACAACTTTTTTTGCATGATTTTCCTCGTAGAATGAGTATTATAGCCGATATTCTGCTCGAAAGGCGGCTAAAATTACAATTTCGAACTTTTAGCACAGAATAAATAATAGTACAAGTACAGAAGGATAACTGAGTGAAATCATATAAATACACAGCGACTCTCGCTACAACGCAATAAAGTGCAATTTAACTTGCACAGCGCTGCGAGCTTTCAATTATATTTACCTAGAAGGCGCTCGCCCATCGCGTGCAGGCTAGAATGCACCGTATCACAACGCGCGAGAACTTCCATTGCTCTAACCGTTTCAAAATCGCTCTGTCCCTTTTTCGCTCGGTATGGTTGTATTAAGATATGACTACGTACTTGTACTACTAATTATTCTGTGATATGTTATGACTTAGATGTTGTAACAGAATAAATAAGTAATAATGTATTAAGTTATTACTTATTACTATAAATTATAATAGTTCTATTACATAAAATGACATTCTTATGAGAATTTTTAATACCTACCTATCGCGTTTTCAGAAAGCCGATAAGTTTAGTGAGATACCTACCTACGTATAACTGTCGTTGGTTGATTATGATTATATCCTATAGTATTGCACTTTGATGAATACAAGTGTGTGAATTTCTTGCTTTAAAATGAGTGAAAGTCGTTATTTCTATCACTATTCAAACAGCTGAATGCTATGCAGTACCTTCTAGGTTACTTATAATTAAAACACGAATAAAATTTGCCAATAACTTTACGTAAGTAGGTACTTTATCGCAAAGCACACGGCGCGCGACTCATCGAGCGCACGCTTGACACTACTGACCTGACCCGAATATTGCGCCCTCGAAGTGTAGGTATAATATTTGTACTTATTGCGGAGTGCGTATTTGTACTTAGTACTGCAAATCAGATTTTTCAAAAAATAACAGAGCTGTAGATGGGCTTAAATTATAGCGAATGTTGTCTTCTTTATAAGAGTAATGGATAACTTTTCCGTGAGAAGCACTTTTTAGAAGTTATAAGCCAAAATCTGAAAAAAGACCGTAAATTTCGATGTTTTTCGAGCACTTCGAAGACACCACTGGTACATAGCCTAACAACATCCCAAAAAAAATAACAGGACGGTACAGATTTTTGCGTCCTAACCACAGAACAAGCTTAACGCGATTTTTGTGTCTACATCATCAACCTATACCAGTCCACAGCTGGACGTAGGCCTCTCCCAATGAACACCACTGAGCCCGATTTTCGGCTCTTCTCATCCAGTCACTGGCAGATGTCTTTCGCAAGTCGTCTCTCCACCTGGCCGGCGGGCGTCCCACACTACGTTGTGTTTGTATCTACGGTGACCGTTAATCCTATATGATAAAGTGCGAAGGCCAGCTTAAGATGAGCCGTACGTTCAAACGTTCTTGTAAGTTGAGGCCATCAACGCAAAAGTGGCCTAAGCTTAACATTGTTAGTATTGAGATAATGAGGTTTGAATTTTCATGATTTTCGCTTTTAACGTATCCCTCGTGAAAAGCGGGGTATTACTGTATACTACATCTATACTATAATAAAACTGTAACTGGGCTAAATCTGTACATTAAATATTTTTTGAAAATTATAATTGAGATAAACTTCAAAATCGATATAGAGTGCAAAAAGGATATTTTTTTAATTTTTGTCTGTCTGTCTGTCTGTCTCTTTGAACACGCATCACGCTGAAACTACCAGATGGATTTTGATGCAATTTGGCACAATCATAGCTTATGTTATGGATTAACATTTAGAATACTTTTTATCCCGAAAAAATCATGAGTTCCCGCAGGATAGTGGTTAAAAGTTATTTAAAAGAACAAATATTACTCTGAAACTACTGGTTAGAGTTTGATGTAACTTGGCACAGTCAAAGTACATATTATGTATTAAAATTATGGATTCTTTTTATCCCCAAAAAATATAGGGTTCCTGCGGGATAGGTATTCAAAGTTATGGTATTTTAAATGAAACATTAAAATGGTATCATAATTTCGACCCTCTCGCCACTATACCATCTGGTTTAGCGGGAGTATTTCTGCCTGCCAACCCAGACGTGCGTGGATCGAAATCACGTATTTATTGGAATATTTTGTTCCATATTTTTATGCATTTACATATTTTATGCGTTATTTTTACAATTTAAATGCTTTTTTTTCTTGAATTAAACCGTCAAATTGTTACAACAAAATAGGTCACAATAATTCCAATTCAGATAATTTAGAAAAAACTCAAAAACAGAAAAGAATTCTGTCAATTTACTTTGTTTTTTTTTTACTTTGTAAATTTGTTAGTTTTACCTGAAGTGCACGTTTAAAAAAGAAATAAATCATCATGCATAATTTACATTCCCTCTTAAAAAAGCGACCTCTTGCGGTTGTTTTTATTGTTAACTAAACTGCTTACTGTTTTACATTTTTAACCCCCGAACAAAGAGACGGGTGTTATAAGTTTAGGGTGTGTATCACTGTGTGAGAGGGTGTGTGTGTGTGTGTGTGTGTGTGTGTGTGTGTGTGTGTGTGTGTGTGTGAGTGTGTGTGTGTGTGTGTGTGTGTGTGTGTGTGTGTCTGAGTGTCTGTTTGTGACATCCTCATAAAAAAGCTCCCAAACGAATGGACCGATTTTGATGCGGTTTTTTTGTTTGAAAGCTAATGTGATCGAGATGGTTCTTAGCTTAGCTATATGGGGGGGGGGGGGGGGGGGGGTGAGAAAAGGGGGTGAGAATCGTGAGCCAAATGAATGGACCAAATTTGATGCAGTTTTTTTATGGGAGAGTGGGAGGAGTTGAAAAAGGGGGGGGGGGGCGGTGAGAATCGTATCTTTCAAACGAATGGACCAATTTAACTTCGGGTTTTTATGTTTCAAAGCTGAGGTAAACATGGTTCTTAGCTATAATGGGGCTTTATGCTCGCTACGCTTCACTCGCGTCTTCGTCTTCTAACCTATCACGACTATGTCGGATCGCCACTGAAGGTTGTTAACACAGGTAGGTAGGTACCTATATTGGTACTTTTGGTACTGGAATAACTCAAACGATCATTATATCCCAGAAAAACTACCACGCGAGCAACGCTGCGGGCACAGCTATAGGCAATAATAACGTAAAAGTCTGTACATAGAAGATAATTTAAAAAAATTGGTCTGAGCTACTGAACAAGAATAAAACATTTTTAAAATTCGTGTTTGTCTGTTTGTTTGTCTGTATGTTTGTTCGCGCATCACGTAAAAACTATTAGACCGATTGCGATGCAGTTTTCAGTGTTGGATAGCTTAGGGTTTGACCAAGAACTAGCTTACTTGGTATCGTAATCCAATGATTAGATGCCGAGCAATCGATAAAAAACTTTTAAACGGATGAAGGAATTTTGATCAAATGTTTATTGTAGGTCTTGGAATAGCACATAGAGTACGTGTAACCTAGAGAAATGACCACGCGAGCGAAGCCGCGGGCACAGCTAGTTTCTTCAATATTTGTTCAGCTGTCAAATAGTTTTTTGTCGATTGCTTGGCATATAATCATCGGACTAAGATACCAAGTACCCCAGTTTTTAAGTCCTACCCTAAGCTATATACAAGTTTTTTAAACCGCATCGCTATCGGTCCAGTAGTTTTACTTACGCTACTACGCGCGAACAAACATACAGACACGATTAGTATTCAGTAGGTAGGTAGGTTATTTTAAGTACCCTTGAACATTTTTAAAAGCTTTTATTTAATTTCACTTGTATGTATGTATATATCTATCTATTTTGTCCTGGAATCTTGCAACTCAAATTTCGAGCACTTTCCGATTAGCTATCCGGCTGAAACTTTCAGGATAGCTCACAAACGTTTTTTTAAATATATTATATTATACTTGTTTTTAATTATATTCTTCGTACACACTTTTTCGTACTTGCTGCTTTATTATAAGTCCTAGCTGTGCCTTCGGCTTTGCCCGCGTGGTCATTTTATTTAAAAGTAGCCCACACGTGTTGTGTGTTATAAACTACCTAAGTGCATATTATATACTACATTTCTTCAAATTTCGTTCAGCCGTCTAATAGTTTTGATCGATTGCTCGGCGTTTAATCACCGGATTAAGATACTGAGCAGCCCAGTTTTTAAGTCAAACCCTAAGCTATTCAACAGTGAAAACCGCATCAAAATCGGTCCAGTCGTTTTTACGTGATGCACGAACAAACATACAACCAAACAGACGGACGCGATTTAAAAAAATAATATATTCTTGTTCAGTAGCTTACTTTAAGTAAGTACGCTAGACCATTTTTTTTATTATCTTCTTTGTACAGACTTTTTCGTACTTGCTGCTTTATTATAAGTATAGCTATAGACAGATTGTGTATAGTATGAGAAAAGGCCATTTTGAGAAGAGGACATTTTGAGAAGAGGACATTTTGAGAAAAGGACTTCATGACCTGAGATCGAAAGAATAAAGTAAAATAACAATACCTGAAAATAATGGTACAATAATAGCAGTTGGGTAAATCTGACTGGCCTTTAATATCACTTACTTGGTTATGTTTCACAGTCTTATAATGGCCACCTTTTGAAAACTTGGCAATGTGGTAAAAGAAACCCGAAGTGATAGCTTTTCTTATGTTTGTGTCATCTGCTATGCCAGAAATCATTTCGATCTCAACTCGTTCCATGAGACCGACAAGTTGCTCACGCACATCTCTGGATCTTTTCATGGATCTGTACTGTACGAAATTTTCGTAGCACCATTGCACTGAATAGTCAGACTCCACCCACTGGTTGTAGATGTTCATCAATGTCAAGTGGTCTCCTTTTGGGTGGAAGAAGTTCTTTCTTGCAGTGTCTGCATGAATAATTTTATCCTTTGGTCTGTAGAAGATTGAGCTGTTTACTGACAACATTGCAGCAATTGTCACAATTTCTTCAGAGCATTTGTATCTGGAATAGGTGAAATTAAACATAGGAAGTAACAAACAAGTTTTTAACAATATTAACTGGCTGTGCTTTGTTTGTGTGGCCATCCTGGGATAAACGTACGAAGGGAGTTGAATGTATTCTCGGTATAGGCATGAAAGAATAAGCAGAAAATTCTGAATAAAATTTATTTTTCAATGTAGTCCCCTAGGATCTGAACACACTTATTTGTCCTGGAAAATAACTTTTCAATTCCCTCCAAAAAATATTTTTCTTCCTGGTCTGAAAAATGATAATTAATTGCTGCCTTTAACTCTTCATCGTCGGAAAAATGCTTGCCTCGAAGTTCTTTTTTGAGATTTGGGAACAGAAAGTAATCACTAGGGGCTAGGTCCGGGCTGTAGGGTGGATGATTGATTTCTTCAAATCCGCAATCCTGCACAGCAGCGCGTTGTCGTGCAGAAGCAATACACCTGCGGTCAATTTTCCCCGTCTTTTTTCTTTTATTGCCTCCTTTAAATAGCGCAGGGTGTTATCGTAAGTTGCGCCAGTAATACTCTCACCTTTTTTTGTGTACTCAATTAATAAGATTCCCTTGGAATCCCAAAACACTGTGGCCATGAGCTTTCCGGCGGATGGGCAGACTTTGAACTTCTTCGGTGGGGCTGTTCCTTTTTTATGCCACTGCATAGACTCCTGCTTGCTCTCAGGATCATAGTGATGAACCCACGTTTCATCACCAGTAACAATCCGATCATAAATACTTTGCGGATTTTCACCACAGAGCTCCAAAAACTCCTTGCAACAATCAACTCGCGCTTGTTTCTGAAGCGCTGTGAGCATTTGCGGCACCCATCTTGCACTGACCTTTGACAAATTCAGATGGTCCTGAAGGGTAGTGTGAATGGTACCCACGGATAGCTTGGTTCTTTCTGCTAATATTTTCACTCTCACACGGGCATCTTCGAGTAAAAGTTTTTACGATTTTTACGTTTTCATCAGTAGCGGCACTAACCAGCCCACCGGCACGAGGGTCGTCTTCCATACTCTCTCTACCCTGTTTAAATTCACTTGACCACTTCTGAATTGTAGATAATGAAGGGGCAGAATCTCGGTAAACAGCCATCATTTCTTCGTGAATTAGTTTTTGAGTTTTTCCTTGTTTTGTGAGGAATTTTATCACAGCGCGATGCTCGATTTTTTTCAACATTGTCGTATCAGTCATCGTAGTTGCCTTTCCGAAATTATATTTTGAATACTAAAAGCGACAATCAAATAAAATTTTCATTTTATACCCTCAATGAGTGTCATAAACTAACGAGATAATTTAATTACCCTCCCTCATCATTAGTATATTACCCCGATACCGAGAATACATTGAACGCCCCTCGTACTTGTGGAGTAAAATATCTAATTTAACAATATTAACTGGCTGTGCTTTGTTTGTGTGGCCATCCTGGGATAAACGTACTTGTGGAGTAAAATATCTAATTTAACAATATTAACTGGCTGTGCTTTGTTTGTGTGGCCATCCTGGGATAAACGTGCTTGTGGAGTAAAATATCTAATTTAACAATATTAACTAACTGTGCCTTGTGCGTGTGGCCATCCTAGGATAAACGTACTTGTGGAGTAAGATATCTAATTTCATAATAGAAAAAAAAACGAATTTTATCGTTAAGGCTTCTAATCATCGCATTGAGATTCTATGTATATCAGGTTTTAAGTCAAATCATATGCTATCCAACGTTGAAAGCCGCATTTCAATCGAAACAGTAGTTCTGACCTGAGTTTGAACCAGACAGACACAATTTAAGAACATGTTATATTCTTGCTCAGTAGCCCTTCGCGCACCGCTTGCTCGATATCGCACATAAACGTAATGTGCGCGTGCGCGGGGATCAAAGGATTAAGTCCTACATACAAAAACTAATTTTTTTTAAATGTTTAATTTTGTTTCTTTTTGTTACTTATTGCTTTATAGTTACTTGCTATGCCCTTGTGGTAATTTTTCTGGAATATAAGCTGTAAAACCAGAACCACAAGTACCTATATCATCAAAAAGTATCTATATCATCATAAAGTACCTATATCATCAAAAAGTATCTATATCATCATAAAGTACCTATATCATCAAAAAGTATCTATATCATCATAAAGTACCTATATCATCAAAAAGTATCTATATCATCATAAAGTACCTATATCATCAAAAAGTATCTATATCATCATAAAGTACCTATATCATCATAAAGTACCTATATCATCAAAAAGTATCTATATCATCATAAAGTACCTATATCATCAAAAAGTATCTATATCATCATAAAGTACCTATATCATCAAAAAGTATCTATATCATCATAAAGTACCTATATCATCAAACTTTGTTTAGACGGTAATGGTTCATCAATTGCTCGACTTATACCTGTCGGATTGAGATACCAAGTAGGTACCCCACTTTTTAAGTCAAATCCTAAGCTATCTAATAGTGAAAACCGCATCGCAATCGGTCCAGTAGTTTTACGTAATGCGCAAACAAACAGATAGACACAATTTAAATAAATTTTATATTCTTGGGTTGGTTATTATTGAAAGCAGCCCACTTACTTTTCACTGGCTAGCAACATTTTAGCCAGCATGGGGTCTGTAGGGAACTCCGCCATTCTCCTTCCAGCTTTAGTTAATTCTCCATGATGGTTCAATGCACCAAGAGCATAAAGTTGTTCTAGAGCTAGGACTAGGGTTTCATGAGGTGGAGGATCCAGGAAGTCAAAATGAATCAGGTCATTAATTCCTAGAGCTTTTAGTGTGAGAACAGCATTGCCCAAGTTGATTCTCTGAATTTCTGGTGTAGTGTTGTCTTCAAGTTCATATTTATAAGCCCAGGCAGTATAAAGTCTGAAACACTTGCCTGGTGCAACTCTACCAGCCCTGCCAGCTCTTTGATTAGCAGAGGCCTTCGAAATGGGCACTACCATTAAACTTTCCATCCCAGTTTTTGAATTGAAATTGTTTTGCTTCGCAAAGCCAGGGTCTATGACATAAATAATATTATCAATAGTCAATGACGTCTCAGCAATGTTAGTAGCGAGGACAACTTTCCGAGCACCTTCAGGCGTTGGCTCAAATATTTTTGCTTGCATGTCACTGGGTAAGTTGGCGTACACAGGCAAAATTATGAGTTCTTTGAGTTTCTTGCCAATCTTTTTAGTTCTTTCTTGCAACATTTCTACACAGGTTTCAATTTCTTCCTGTCCAGTTAGAAATACTAGTATGTCTCCCAGGGGTTGAGTGGCATGTATTTGTAATATTGAGACAACACTTGCATCCACATAGTCTGCTTCAGGTGCTTTTGTGTAGTAAATATCTACAGGGAATCTTCTTCCTGGAATTCTAAAAATAGGTGCATCATCAAAGAAGCTTGAAAACTTTTCAGCATCTAATGTGGCACTAGAGATGAGCAGTTTCAAATCAGGCCTGAACCGGGTGATATCTTTAACAAGTCCAAATAGGATATCAGTATGCAATGTGCGTTCATGAGCTTCATCAATAATCATGACACTGTATGATGCTAAATCAGGCTCTGACAAGAATTCCCTGTGCAACGTTCCATCTGTCATGTATTTAATGACAGTCCTGTCAGATGTGCAGTCTTCAAATCTGATACTGTAGCCGACTTCATTTCCAAGTTTGACATTCATCTCCTGGGCCACTCGAGCTGCTACCGACATTGCTGCAACTCTTCTCGGCTGAGTGCATCCAATTTTCTTACTGTCCTCTGTAAAACCAGCCTCGTGAAGATATTGAGGTATTTGTGTAGTTTTCCCAGATCCTGTTTCTCCTTCAACAATCAATATCTGATAATTTCTTATAGCTTCAATCAGCGACTCTCTGAATGGGTAAACAGGTAGAGATTTCTTTGTTTCCTCTATAGTCATTCGGACCTTGCGGTATTCACTTTTTTCCTTATCTTCTTTCTTGTCCTTATTACCTTCTAGTTGCAGAGCTTGTATGAAATGTATTTGTTCATCCAGTAATAGCTCATATTCTTCATGTCCTTTTGCATCCTTAGCACCAAATTTAAAAAAAGCAGATTTAATTTGATCTTGTTCCCACTTCTTTTGCTCAGAATGTGGTACTTTTTCCAGATCATCAACTTCAACATAATCACCTGAAAGTTTCAATTAAAAATTAAAAACTCAAAAAACAGTCAATTAATAAAAATATTCACAATAATAGCATAGAATAAATAATAGTACTACATACAGAAGACTCACTCCCCTAAAAAACGCTTAAGTACCAACAGAAATATACCTACAATTGTAAAATATATTCACTGCAAGACAATCTGTACCTTATATGTTACTATTGGACAACGGCGATATTACACTGAACTTCTTGACTCTATGGATGCGGATATTGCTAGGGTGCTCTTCTCGACTTGCAGAGGCACATACACGGCTGCACCCCTTTCTGAAGTCTATTTTTTTATTAACAGTTTTTTTTTTGTATTCTTATATGAGTAACATTGACAGAACCCACTAAATAATACATTTAAAGGCAGGTATAATTCCAGTTGAATTTAGGAAACAGAATGTGATACAATATACTCATAGTGCACATTTTTGTTTCTTATTAATTTTCTTAACACTCCTATAATAGTATGTGGCACGCCATTGTGTTGTGTACAAGTGTCCACGAGCCACATCAGTCACCGACAGTGTGCGGTAATTGACTGAATTTAGCAGGTCAACCTATCGCTTCAATTTCATACCTAAACATTAGAGCGAGATCCGCCTGATAATAGTAATGATTATTATTATAACCTTTTTCTCCCTTTCCCAAGTCCTGAGGCATGTGGTATCTTTGGACATTCTCCAGTTCTCTTGCCTTCTCATGTTCTTTGGCCAATTTTAAAATTGTCTTTTTGTGTTCTCTTTCTTCTTTTTCTCGTTTTGACAATCTGAAACATGGTAGTCAAGAGAGTTGTTTTAGAAAAAGTGACAGGAATTGGCCTTTAATTTTTTTTGTTACTCCAGGCTACCTAAATCTGTATCTGTATTTTTCTTAATACATAAAATACTTTTCTTTTTTTTGATAGCATCAGTGCAAGTATCACAACTTACATACTCTGAAAGAATATATATTCAACTTACATTCTCTCGTCGAAAAGATATTCATCATCAGCTATATCGGCTTCCAACTCAATGACTTTATCGTCTTTTCTTTTTTCCAAATATTTACGACGTGACTGTATTCGTAGTTTCGGCAATATTTTGTCCCTATCCTCAGCTTCCATTTTGAGGCGCTTGGCTGCTTCTTCATAGGACTTTTTGGTGGAAGCTTCAGCGACTTTCTTGACTCTGTCTTCATCGCGTTTCTTTAATCTTGTAGCAAACTCGTCACGCTCTTTTAGGTCTTTTTTACGACTTTCTTCCGCACTGTCCGAACCAGAAGAAGAATAACGCCTTTTGTTGGATTTTTCCATGTTTAGCGATGATTGTATTTTAAATTTTCATGAGCGCGCAGCGCAGGTAGCAGACCAGACCAAGGCACAAACAAAAATAAATAATTATAAATATATGATCAAATCATTGAGATAGGAAAAAAACATTATACGTCATTGGATCAAATAAACTTAATTGTACCAATTTATCACATCAATCAACAAACTTCAACAAAGCAACAAACAATCAAACTTCAATCAAAGTAAGTTTGACCCACAGACTCACAGGCTGCGGGCCGAATCAGGCCATAATCAATATTATCGGCTCATATGCGGTCCGACTCAGCGTAAGCGCGCCGCGCCAACGACAGACAGACTGACGATATCGCGTGTGATGTCATAGATGTGATGACCGCCATATTGAACTTACGGTGATTATGCTCCTTCGTGAAATCACTGTGAGCCTTATGCCAAATATGACGTTTCTGCCATACATCGCCGGTTTTGTGGTCTAATGCAAAGAGAAAAGAACCCTTACAAGCTAAGTTGAGTTGAGATTAAAGAATATAATCACTACGTACATCCCCATATCTTCCTATAATTATGGTCATTGCTACTTGCGTTTAAAATTTTGGAGAAAATTGAATTCGGTTTGTCATCGTTCAATTCAATACATTTTTCATTCACAATATCGTATCGAATCGATTCGGTTCGTTATCGAAAGGTTCTGAATCGGGGGGCAGTTCACCATCCGTTTGACGCTACAAGAGGTCAAAAGAGCTAAATTGAGTGGGTCCACGACAAAGAGAAAAATTATCCGCGATCAAAGGAAGGTCCGCTACAAAATCACGTTGACAGTGGCTGACAGCACTGTGAGCTGTCAAAATCGCATTTTTGATTCGGACCGCAGTTATTTCCATCAACGCTTTTGAGCAATGAAATTCGATTCGGACCGCGACCTTAAAGATACGTTTGACCGACAATGGGGCCGTTCGTTTTGATGCAAATGGCGAAAATGACTTCTTTTTTTTATTTTTATTACTTACTAGGCAATCGTTTGTTCTTGTGCACACTCTCCATAGTGCAATCTGTAGAATACCGCTAGGCTTGCTACCTCACGTCATCCCCAATGAGCCTGATAGCACGTCTCTCAATTAAATCCAAATACTCGAGCTGATACTTGGCAGAACCGTCCCAGAGGTGGCAGCAGTACTCCATACAAGATCGGACCTGTGCTTGATAAAGATTCAAAAGCTGTCCCGGTGTGAAGTACCGCCTAACCTTAGACAAAATACCAAGTTTTTTTGCAGCTACCTTGGCTTTGGATTCAATATAAGACCCAACATTCAGGTTTGATGTGAGTTCGACACCCAAAAGCTCCAAATGGTCGCCTATTGGTATTGTTACACTTTGGAAAGACGGAGATAGGTGTAGAGGACTCTTTTTAGCAGAAAACAAACATGCTTGCGTTTTAGTAGCATTAAACTTAACCAGGTTAGCATCGCCCCAATCGGACACGGCTTCTAAGGCTAAATATAAACGGTCTACCATAGCCTCTCTCTGAAACTGGATAGCGTCACAGCTGGCTTGAGCATTGGAAGTGTATCTCTCAACTACAGTACTGTCATCAGCATACCCAAAGGTACCGGGCTTCAGAAGGTCATTAATGTGCAGTAAAAACAGTGTAGCCGAGAGAACCGATCCCTGAAGTACACCAGCATTGATAGCCATTTGATCAGACGAGGAGCCCTCTAAAACTACTCGAATAGATCGTTCCCTCAAGAAATCAACTATCCAATTGCATAAGCCAACAGGTAAACCATATGAGGGAAGCTTGTTTAAAAGGCCATCGTGCCAGACCCGATCAAATGCCTTCGATATGTCAAGGGAGACGGCAAGCGCCTCACCATGCATCTCTATGGCTTCGCTCAGTACGTGAGTGGCATACGCGAGAAGATCCCCAGTAGACCGGTTTCGGCGAAATCCGTATTGTCGGTCACTGAGAAGATCATTGTCTTCAAGGTATGCCAAGAGCCTAATGTTTATGACACGCTCCATACACTTACAGAGTAAGGAGGTAATCGAGATGGGATGATAATTGGCCGCATCAGCACGACTACCCTTCTTTGGTACTGGTTGTACATTGGCAAGCTTCCAGCTCTTCGGAACTTTACCTGAGTGAAGAGAGAGGCGGTACAAACGCGTTAAGATGGGAGACAATTCGGGCGCACAGTTTTTCAACACAATCGCTGGAATACCATCAGGACCACTGGCCTTGTTCACATCTAGAGCTCGAAGCGTTCTGGCGAATGCGAATTTCGGGCATAAAAATCCCGCAATGAGGAAGGCAGGAAGGTGTCTTGCCAGAAGCATCTAGATGCGAGGCTTCAGCAAAAAGAGAAGCAAATAAATTCGCTTTGTCTCCAGCAGTGTGAGCTAGTGATCCATCAGGTTTCAGCAATGGTGGCAGTGAGGGGCGGCAGAAGTTTACTTCGACCGACTTGGCCAGGGACCAAAAACCTTTGCTACCCGCGGGGTATGAAGCCAGTTTGGCCCCAATTCGACTTACGTGATCCAAATGGGCCTTCCTAAGTATCTTCTTGCAGGTCTTAGCGGCAACGTTAAATTTTCTCTTCTTAGCCCGAATATCAGAAAACTTGCGCTTTCGAGCATCAGCCCAGTTTAAATATGCCACACGTTTTAGAGCCACAGCATGACCACAGCTGGATCCAAACCAAGGCTGAGCTTTGCTGGAAAGAGTCTTGTCACTGAATGGAATGAAATATTCCTTTGCCTGACATATTACCTCTGTAACAGCAGACGCGCAAGTCGACGGGTCCTGGGAGATGAAACATGTTTGCCGCCAAGGGTACGATGCAAGGAATTGCCGCATCTCGTCCCAATCTGCTGAGTTGTATCTCCACACGCGCCTATTTATTTTAAGGCTAGGATCAGGTGGGGAATACACTGAGACGGACTTAACCAGGCAGTGATCAGAGCTACCAAGAGGTGGGGATACTGATACGGAGTATCGGTCTGGTTCAGTCGTCATTAACAGGTCGAGATAGTTGGTAGTGTCACCGTCACGGTCAGGTACCCGTGTCAGCTCCTGCACAAGCTGAGAGAGATCTAACGCCAGAGCAAGCTTCCGCGTCTCTCTACCAGCGTGGTCGGTTTTTTGGTATGGGACAAGCCACTCCTTGTGGTGGGCGTTAAAATCCCCCAAAAACACCAATTGAGCAGACGGGTAACGCTGTTGGGCCACACTTGCCGCCTCACCTAGATAGTCTATCAATAAAGTCGTCCCCCGATCTCCGCTGTGTGAGCGGTACACACAAGCATACATAATTTTCTCTATGCCCGTGTCCACCAGCACCCAAATCACTGAGAAGTTAGGGTGCTCAAGATTTCGGAGACGCAGACAGCAAATGTCATCACGGGCGTATACACAAACGCCGGCATTTGGGATAAATAGATGCTCCAAGATATAGCCTGGGTAATCCAAGTACGCCGTATCAGCTGGACATTCTATCTGCGTCTCCAACAAGAAGAACAAGTGGGGCTTAGAGGTCTCCAGATGATAATGGACCGGTTGGAGATTGGAGTGAATCCCGCGAATATTCGCAAGATCCACTTTAAGTGTGAGGACGTGCATCTGCCGTTTTAACTTATAACTTCTTTGGACTTTTTTCATAATGTGTTTTTGTGAATAGGTTGGACGAGTAATAGCAAACGAGATGTCGGAATGGCTAACCCACGAAAGTCAAGGCATAACTACACCATTGAAGAACTTGCGTGGAGACCACGGGGACGCCCGAACCCCCCTGAAATAATACATCAGTTCCTCACATCCGGTCGCCAGCCGGCCCAATGGATCATTTAAGGATTTTTCACAAGCGGCGGGGCAGCCTTTCGTAGCTGGCTAAACAACTACTTGGGGGCCCAAGTAGTTGTTTAGCCAGCTACGAAAGGCTGCCCCTAGTTAGTTGTTGTTGTTGTAAATAAAATATGTAACTTTAATAAGCGTAGATAGCGATGTGCGTTTAAAAAATAATAATATTGCATTAGTCTGACACCATAATTAGCCCCTCACAAGGGCATGCAAAATCAAATGGTTTTCGATTTATATGTATATATATACATATATAGCTATTTACGTTTTTTAAACTTACATTTAATTATGACAGGTCACATTGGTTAGCAAACTGTAAGGCTGGTTGCTTTTTTACCCATCAATATGGGTAAAAAAGCTATCCCTTACTTAAACGCTCATACTTAGCATTTCTATTGGTATCCTCTTTCTACGGGCTAAACGGTTTAAAACTTGACCGTTGACCGACCAATAAGGAGCGGAATTTAACACTAAGCGTTTGAAAAATAATTTCCTAGAGCATTTTAAATGCGAAAAAAGAACCCGCCATAATATATGTATATAAAATTATATAAAAAAGTGTTCTTTTTTTACATTTGTGTTGTTAACAGACAAATCAACACAAGATAAAAAAAACAATACGTTTTCATATAAAACAGTCTAACAAAATATTTTTTAAAATAGTTGACACGCTAATAACCGAAGTTTTTTAGTTTTTTTTATCAATTTTATAGGATTTGTCATACGAAATTACTCGATGACTTATTAAAAATTATTAATATTTTAACCCAGTGGCATCGAAACATTGGGGCGGTTAAAAAAATTGCCACTGTGGCGCTGAACCGTTGTTTGACTTTGATAGAAAGAAAAGAGAATAAAGTCAAAGTATTTTATTGTAAACTAGCTGTACCCGCGGCTTCGCACGCGTGGTCCTTTCTTTAGGTTCAAAGTACCATAATGTGCTATTCCAAGACCAATATACCAACATATGATCAAAATTTCTTTAGCCATCAAAAATATTTTTATCAATTGTTCGGCTCCTAACTCACCAGATTGAGATACCAATTACACCAGTTTTTAAATCAAACCCTAAGCTATCTGACAATAAAAACCGCACAAACAAACATACAGACAAACAGACAAAGCGACACGATTACAAAAAAATAATGTGTTCAATATAGTTTCTAAGCACCCAAGAGCATTTTTTTACTCAAATCATACCAAGTTTCATTTAAATTCATTCAGTAGTTTCGGCGTGATGCCTAGCCAGTTAGCACTTTTTTTTTATCACTACTTTGCTGGGTACAAGGGGGCGCGCGTGCGCGCCTATGCGGCGTGGAGGGCGCGGGCAGCCCGGCCTGCGGCGGCTCTGCGGTCGGCGATGATGCCAGCAAGACCGGGGAGGCCTGCGCGATGTCGTAAGCGCTTGAAGATGAGCACGTCGAAGACAACGGCGTCTCCGTCACTCGCATGTCTTTTCTTTGATCTTTAGCCTCACACTCGAGCTCTAAAGCCGATGAATAACGTTTAGGTTTGTTAGCAATCAGGTTATCAGCATGCTTGGTGCTCAGTTCCTTACTATTATTAGTGGTAACTTTGTAAGTGACCGAGCCCGTTCGTCCAGCCACCGTTGCTTCGTTCCATTTGGGCCCATGTTTAGAAAAGTTTCTTACCAACACCTGCAGTGCGATTACGTAATGTTGATCATGACGGTTTCAAGCCGTCAAATTCAATAATGCTTTGCGATAGAGTCGATTTTGCTATGAAAAAAGTGACAATCTGATTGAAGCTAAGTTCTGTAATCGGGCTGCGGGTCTCCCGGTGCGAAGTCGTGCGACGTACCGCGCGCCGGCGTGCGACACTTGCGCGCGGTGCGCCGCGGCCACGCACTGTGCCGCGCTGGGCGCGCGCAGCTGATCTAGCCGCGTGCGCAGCCGTCGCCCCAACATCGCCACCGCGGGTTCTCTCTGTGTACTGCAATGCGAACTGTTTCGATATTGTAATAAAAAATTGTAAAAGGCCGTATCTATACATTCCCTGTCAACCGTTGCCTTTTTCATTACCTTTTTTATAGTTTTAACAGCATTTTCAGCCGCTCCATTACAGGAAGGGTGGTAGAACGCGGTGAGGATATGCTGAATGGCGTTAGTTTTTAAGAATATCTCCATTTCCGATGACGTGAAGGGAGGTTCTCCGTCGGTCACAAACTGGCGCAGCATTCCAAATCTGGCAAAGAGATCCCTCAACTTACCGATGACCAGCGTTGCCGATGTTCCCGATGTCATCGAGGCCACTTCTATTCATTTATAATGCGCATCTATTATTAGGAAATATTGCTTACTGTTATAGTCCAAAAAATCTGCAGGCAACCTCGCCCACGGCTCATGCGGCCAGGCATAGGGCGCAGGCGGCGCGTGCATTGGCGCATCACGCACTTCACGACATGCGGCGCACGACCGCGCGCGCTCCTCGATGTCAGAATCAATCAGAGGCCACCACACATAATTTCGCGCGATTTGTTTCATGCGAACGGTTCCTACGTGCCCCTCGTGAATCTCTTCGACAATGCGTGGGTGCAATGCTCTCGGAATAACTTTTCGGTATCTCCAAACGATGTAACCGTGATCGATTTGCAAAGTATCCTTGCGATAGAAGTACGGTTTTTCATTTTCTAGTTCCGTTTGATCCGGCCATCCGCTTCAAATATATGCATACATTTTACACAGGATGGCGTCTTTTATTGTTTCTTTCGCGACATCTCTGTGATTTAAAAGGAAAGTGTCCTCTACGTAATGCACGTAAGCCGTCTCCTCTTCGTCGTCTTTTAATTTATTCTTAGTTACGACTAGAGGCAGGCGCGACAATCCATCAGCATTCCCGTTCTTATCAGTCAACACAAACACTATATCAAAATCTTATGCGGCGAGTCGCACCGCATACCTCTGCAGTCGACTGACAGCCGTTTGCGGAATGCCATGTTTTGGGCTAAATATATATATGTGAGCGCATTATGGTCATTGCGCAAGGTGAACTTGCGGCCAAATACGTATTGATGATGTCGAGCCACGCCATATACTATTGCTAGCGCCTCTTTGTCAATTTGGCTATATCGACGCTCGGCCTCGTTGAGAGTGCGCGAGGAGCAGCATACAATGCGCTCGCTACCATCGGGGTAGGTGAGCGCGACCACCGCTCCGAGCCCGTACCACAGAATAAATAATAGTACAACCCGTACGCCGAGTTGCCAACCGCTAGCACCAGCGGCAGCTGCAGCTCGTAGTGCACCAGTGCCGGCCCACTCACCAGCTGCCCTTTTACGGCCTCAAATTCTCGCTGACACGCCTTCGTCCATTGCCAACGGACACCTTTAGCTAACAACGCATACAGTGGCTGCAAAGTCGTACTGACGTTTGGCATAAACCGCGAGTAGTAATTGATTAAACCTAGAGCCGCTCTTAATTGAGGCACGTTTTGTGGTGCAGGTAAATGAGCAATAGCCTCCACCTTGTTTTTGTCCGTGTACAGACCGTTTTGGTTTATTCTATATCCTAGATAGCAAACTTCATTTAAAAAAAACACATTTCTCAATTTTAATACGCAAGCCAACATTTTCCAATCGACACAGCACAGCCTTTAATTTTTTCATGTATAGAGCCCGTTTTTTTTCAACTTATGATTATATCGTCAATGAAACAAACTACATTATCTATCCCGCATAAGGTTTCATAAATTAGTTTTTGAAAAATTTCGGGCAAACATTTTAATCCAAAAGGCGCTCTTCTGTATACATAAGTTCCCACATGCGTGGTAATCGCTGTTAGTGGTTGTGATGACTTATTCAAATTTAATTGTAAGTAAGCGTTTTTTAGGTCTAATTTTGAATATTGTTCTCCGCCACTCAGCGCTGTGTATAATTGTTCAATATGCGGCAAAGGATAATGAAAGTCCTCTAATTGTTTATTCACCGTTATCGCCGCATATACGTATCGATCTATCTCTTTTTATAATCGATACAATAGGTGTTCCGTAGTCAGACCGTTCCACCTAGAATATCACCGAATCATGTTCTAAACGCTGTAGTTCACGTTCAACAGGTATGCGCAGCGCTAAGGATATCGGACGAGCTTTGCAAAATATCGGCTCAGTATCTTTTAAATGTAACATAATATCAGTTTTAAAAGTGCCTAATCCATCTTAAAGATGGATTAGGCACTTTACACACCTCAGGGAATTCAGTTTTTAACTTTGAAATAATTGAATCATTATTTTCTGTTATATTTAAAAGATTTAAAGATTTTAATTTTAATTTACGTAACGAAAGGCACCTCATCAAGGCATCAATGGTGGTCCCCAGTTAGCGATAACAAACAGCAGTAATAGCTCCCACACAACCACAACAAACAAATTTTAACACCTTACTACTAAATGCCCTTTCTCACTTCACTTGTTACAGGTATACTCGTAGAACTTAAACCGGCATTTATTCGGTGCGTGATTACTTTTACCACACCGCCAGCAAGCGGAACTGCGCCCTCGCGTTTGGCCCGCGGTCTCGGCCACCGCCACTCGATGCATCCCGTTTCCGCCCTGCCCGAATCCTGAGCTTCCCGAGCTCGGCTCTCCAACGACGGTGGTGCCGCTCGCGGCCACGGTCTCCGCGTGCCGCTCGGCTGCTTCCAATGCCAGCGCCATGCTTTTAGTAATCTAGCGTAGGCTTGGCGAATAAGCGAGACCGCATTTCTTCGCTTCGCAGGCCAGACACAAATTGGTTCCGCCCTGATGTTTCTTGTAACTTAGTGCCGAAGTTGCAATACGTAGCCAGATGTTTTAAGTTTTGCAGAAATAGTCCCACATTTTCATTGTCCGCCTATCGCCGTTGTCTGAATATATGCCGCTTGGCAATCTAAGATCTCTTCGGTTCCAGGTGGTCACTCACTAGATTCACCAGTATCTGGAATTCCTTGGCTTCTGGATAATCCGACGAACACAGGTCGCACATAAGTTCGTACGTGGCGACACCGACATGCGTAACTAACTTAACCACCTTTACCTTACCATTGATCTCATAATTAGTAAAATGAATTGCTCGACGAGCCGCACATAAGCTCCCCAATTCGCCCGACCATGAATATCAAATTCATGTAATTTTCCGTACGGCATATCGAATATTTTCCAAATAATATCTACGAAACTGCGCCACTTGTAATCGTAAAGTAAAACACAATGGCGTTAGACTCAAGACTATTTATTTAGCATAGGAAGGTAGTTATTAAAATAGTATTTTTTATCCTACCCACGATAACTTGCAAATAAGCAACACTTTGCTACATGTCATGTGATCTTCAGACCGCCATCTTGTTGCTTCATTTAGTATTTAGCAAAAAAGTGAAATCACCAAAAAGTTACTCAAAATATTCCTGTGAAAAACAAGGGAATTTCTTAAATTTTATAAGTGATTAGCTGCCAAAATACACAGTTAAATAAGTTTACTTTGTTGAATACCATAAGCAGGCAGATGTTTTCAATGTACGATTTTTGTTGTTTTGAGAAATAATTTTATAGGTTATTATTACAAATTTTTCGTTCCTGTAGATAACATAACGCAACATAGGGCTAGTTCATATTCTTACATTGTTACAGAATGTTCTTTACTTGTGAGTAACACTTGTTAGTAAACATATTACTTTTCAAATAAAATCAGTTGCAATGTATTTATTGTTTCAATCTGAATGCTTCCTTACGTTCCTATGAGTAACATTTTCTTATAAGCGAGTAACCTTAATAAGCGTTATCTACCTGGAATTCCTGTGAGTTGTGGTTGATTATTTTGATTTCTGCCCAGGTATAAACGTTTAAGCTGTACATTGATCATCAATTTGTCGAGGACTGAGTATGATAAGGCAACCGTTTCACGGTTTTTTTCTAATGGCGTCCTTTGTTTGTGCATTAAAATTGTGACTATTTTATCATCACTTGATGACGATGATGGTGACGATGTTTCTTCATCATCACTGTCGTCAGTTTCTAAAAGTTCCTATAAAATAGTTTCGTCCATTTCACAATAAGCTATCACTCAGGTTTAGATTGTTCCTTGTATTCAATGGTGTACTTGTTAAGCTTGTGGTTATATTATTTTATCAGAAGCGTACGAATTCAAGAGAACTAAGAGATAAATGAGAACACTAAAAACAAAACAACAGTAGATAGATTCAACAGCTGACTCAAATGACATAAGCATGCAATCTTCGGTTTAATTTGTTAAAGTGCATAATTATGCTGACCAACAATTTAAACCAATTTAAGCAGTGTTTGCAATCTCAGCACTGTAAGTGCAACATGAAGTGCATTTTAAACCACACTAATAACACAGTGCATATATAGTCCTACGGACAGTAGTGTATCGAGGAGTAAACGGCCGAATTGACGCTTGCTGTGCGGGGGCCGGGAGGCAGGGGTCTCAGAGTGGTTTTGAAAAGAAGGCTACGAGCGAGTACTGAGAATGAAGTACCTTCACGTAAAAATGCGAGAAAGAGAGAGAGAGAGTGCTGTTCAAGTAGGATGCCAGTACCACAAATAGATTGGATCAAAGAGTACAACCTAGTAATATAGATATATCTATATTTATATTTATTATTGCTTTATGCAATAAGTACGAAAAAGTCTGTACAAAGAAAATAATTTAAAATAAGTGTACCTAAAATAAGCTACTGAACAAGAATATAACAGCTTTTTTAATCGTGTTTGTCAGTATGTTTGTTTGTTTATTTCACGCATCACGTACCAGAGTGCGATACTGTTGGATAGGTTGGGGTTCGACTTAAAAACTGGTGTACTTGGTATCTCAATCAGATGAGTAGAAGTCGAGCAATCGATAAAATCTTTTTGACGACTGAAGGAATTTTGATCAAATGTTAGTATATTGGTAGTTTAAGTCTTGGAATAGTACATAGAGTACTTTTAACCTAGAAATATGTCCGAACAAAATATATGAATGTGAAGTCGCGGGTACAGCTAGTATATATCAGGATTGTATATTCAGATTTTTGCCTCTCCTTTGGCACAGTACATATATAGTCCTTACGGACAGTAGTGTATCGAAGCATTGTTTTCGAGTTTGATGTCTACTGTCAGTCGGAGACCGATGGTTGCCACCTGTGGGTCTTTACCCGGCTATAAAAAAGGAGGGTTATGATTTTATCAGAATACCTATGTATGCATGAATGAATGTATGTATGTATGTTCGTCTGTTTGTACATGACCACAATTTACAGCCAACCTTTTAAATTTGTAGGAACCTTCTATTAGTAAGAATTTGGACTTGAATAATAAAAGCCTAAAAATACCAACTATAAACTTTTGAAATTTTCGCGCTTGCTTCGCTCGCGCCGTTGTTTATGACATTGAAGTAGGTTTCCACATACCTAAAGACATTGTAAATGTAGTGAGAGGCTGAACGTTTCTATAATTTGGGCGCTAAACTGAGAATCGTAGAACGAGATGTTTCTTAGCTATAATTGGGGAATGGGGTGAGGATCGTAGCTCCCAAACGAATGGACCGGTTTTGATGCGGTTTTTATGTTTGAAAACTGATGTGATCGAGATGCTTTCTAGCTATAATGGGGAGTGGGGGGCCGGGGGTTTTCCTTGATATCCTTGATAATTTTAAGGCTGCTGTAATTTTTTGTTAAGTTTTATTTTAAAACAACCAGATAAACATATACAGATG
This sequence comes from Alsophila aescularia, assembly GCA_946251855.1. NCBI lineage: Eukaryota > Metazoa > Arthropoda > Insecta > Lepidoptera > Geometridae > Alsophila > Alsophila aescularia. Next base: position 56,387,757 of record OX276375.1, read on the forward strand.
ACTGCGCGTTTATTATATCTTGGGATATTGATAATATATTATAAAACAGAGACCGTGTTGGCGTCGGTCATGTTTTAAAAACGAGATGGTATGGTTACTACTTGCACTAATTTACTTACTTGTGCAGCTGGAGGCAATTCATTAAACAAAGTAGGGATTGGTCCAGGATGAAGTCTTGTACAAAAAGTACTGGAATCAAGCACTTGATCTTTAAAATGCTTTGAGCATAGCACACTAGCCGAATTGGGTTGCCAATCCTGGCGTTTTATGTTTTCTAGCCAGGCTTTCCTAGTACTTTCATTCGTTGGAAATGTAGAACATAATTTATTTTCTTTAATTAATGAAATAAATTACATACCTACCCAATCAAAACTACAGATGAGAAATGTGAGGTGCGTTCTTAATTTAATAAAATATGTAAAGACTACTTACTGGAAAAGGTCTTAAATTATGTAACTAGGAACCTACTAAATAAATAACTCCAACTAAACTGAAAAAAATATTCTTAATAGCTAAGTTATTTTTAGGACATATAACATGTATCTAATTCTAGATGGGGGCCGTATAAGGCCTGTACTGACGTTCCGCTTGGGATTTTCTATGCATTTCCCCCTGACAGCTCTCGCTGACATAGCTGTTCCAGTGATGCAAATTTAACTGATACCAGCTGAGCAGGTACCTATGTACGAAAGACCTGGGTAATAGTGAATTCTGCGCAATGTTGGTGTAGGTATTACCTATAAAATTACTTGTATATTTTGATTGCTGTAGTGTCCCATTCAATATCGATTTGTCGGGTAGGTAGGTAGGTAGGTACCAATTTTTTTATAAGACAGTGAATGTAATGTATTATCCATCTTTAGTCACACAGTCACAAATCCGTCTGAATCAGTCCCCTGTTAAAAGTAAATATTAGACTCACCGATGAAAAGAGATGGATGCTTTGTTATGGGATGCATTTTCACACCAATACGCACTGCACTTCACCATGTTGGATGATTTTCTTGTATGTTTTGCCCCAAAATATAATATTTTTTAGCGTAATATTTTTATTTTGACATGAATCTGACAACCATAGATGTGCCGCCATATTGATGAGATCAACATGGCGGCGCGGCTACACATCGGCTTTTTGGTTATGTGTGAGACAGTGTTGCAACCGTAGAGAGTTGCAACGGGTAAATGAACAAAACACCATTAATGAAGCGTCGCTGGGCGAAAAATGGATAAATGATCATGTTTATAAGTATATATACAACTAGCGATTAATGTTTCGTCTGCTACAGTATATTAGAATCTGTGGAGAAAACACGCCAGTAGGTAAGCGTCAGGTAAGCGTTATTCAAAATCTTTGCGGAAAACCTATTATATTTTATATACTCAATACTCAACGACTATGGATGAAAATAAATGAAAACGCATACAAACTTTTGTCTTTGCTTTTTTATTTTTTAATCTCCTTTGTAGTTAGTGATCTAAAACGTCAAAAAATGTATTGTATTGAACGTTTTTACTTTAGTCATTTGTGCTGTGCCCGTGTTTATAATAATTTATTCAATACCTTCTTGATTATTTTGTTACTCTAGACGTATCATGTCTTTTAAACTCGTTCTTTGGTACGTATGTATTTGTAATTACAACTTAATTTCTTCGAGATAAAAGCTTCATCTGACTATTATATACATAGTGTAAGGTACCTACTACCTGCAGTAGCCACAACGAATCTTTGTGGCTCGGAAGTTGTCTGCAAGTCGCTGCGCAAGCTTCTATTATTCAGGCGCAATCCCAATGTTGAAGGTGAAGACATCATTGTATAATTGACTCGTTCACTCGCTTGCTTTATGCTGATTTATCCTCACAAGTGAGCTTTGTACAACTGCCTCGCTCACTCGCTTACGTTTTTCGCATCATCTATCTCGCTCTTATGATGTTTTATCCTCACAGCTGTACTGCGCAATCGTACACAGAGCCTAACCATAATTATGTGTAATAAATTAGGATTTATTACACATACTAAATGTGCCCGCGGCGTTGCTCGCTTGGTAGTTTTTCTGGGATATAAGGATCCTATGAATTATTCCAGTACCAAAAGTACCAAACAGGTACCTACCTACTCGTACCTGTGTTAAGAACTTTCAGTAGCGACCCGACATGAGGCGGGTGCTCGCTGCGCTTCGCTACGCTTTGCTCCCGCCTTCGTGTTCTAACCTATCACGACCATGTCGGATCGCCACTGAAGGTTGTTGACAGAAATCTGTGTTACGGTAGCGATGTGTGGAGGTATATTTAAAAATAAAAAACTACGCGAAATCCTAAATTCTAAAGTATACCCGATGTCAGCTCAGGCATTAACGTTGGGATTTCGCTTTTTTTTTAAACAAAAAAAAAGCGTAAACCCAACACGCCAACACGGTCTCTGTTTTATAATATATTATCAATATCCCAAGATATAATAAACGCGCAGTCATCTGTATATGTTTATCTGGTTGTTTTAAAATAAAACTTAACAAAAAATTACAGCAGCCTTAAAATTATCAAGGTTATCAAGGAAAGGGGGCTGGGGCCCCCACTCCCCATTATAGCTAGAAAGCATCTCGATCACATCAGTTTCCAAACATAAATCCCGCATCACAAAAGATCCATTCGTTTGGGAGCTATGATCCTCACCCCATTCCCCCCCCCCCCATTATAGCTAAGAAACATCTCGTTTACTTCAGCTTTGAAACATTAAAAACCGCAGCTAAAGTGGCCCATTCTTTTGGAAGCTACGATTCTCACCCCCCCCCCCATTATAGCTAAGAACCATCTCGTTTACCCCAGCTTTCAAACATTAAAACTGGAACTATATCGGCCCACTCGTTTGGAATCTATGATTCTCACCCCCCCTTTTCTCATTCCCCCCATACCCTATATATCTAAGAACCATCTCGTAGCACATCAGCTTTCAAACAGAAAAAACCGCATCAAAATCGGTCCATTCGTTTGGGAGCTAGGATTTTCAGCCTCCCCCCCCCCTCCCAACTCCCCCAACCCTCTTCCCTCCTTCTCCCCCAACCCTCTTCCCTCCTTCTCCCCATTATAGCTAAGAACCATCTCGTTACTATACAAACATAAAAACTATAGCTTTCATTTTTCAAACATTAAAAAACCCCAGCTAAATCAATCCTTTCGTATGGAAGCTACGATTCTCACCCCCCTTTTCTCACCCCCCTTTTATCATCCCCCTTTTCTCACCTCCCTTTTCTCACCCCCCTATTCTCAACCCCCCCCTTCTCAACCCCCCCATAATCTCGTTTACTATATCTTTCAAACATAAAAAAACCGCAGCTAAATCGGTCATTTCGTTTGAAAGCTACGATTCTCACCCTCTTTTCTCACCTCCCCCATCCCCCCCCCCTCCCCCTCCCCATATATCTAAGAACTATCTCGATCATCATAAGCTTTCAAACAGAAAAAACCGTTTCATTTAAAAGTAGCCCACAAGTGTTATTCCAGGACCAAAAGTACCTACAAAGTACAATATTATACTAAGTACATTTCTTCAAAATTCGTTCAGCCGTCAAGTAGTTTTTTATCGATTGCTCGACATATAATTATCGGCATAAAGCTAGCGCGCACTGCCTTGCGTTTTTATAACGCATATTCTGTGAAGTACGTAGTGTACCAATACCCATGTAAAGCAACGCCAAAATAAGGGCGCGGGAGAAGCGAGCGCAAAAATTTACAACATATTATACACTAGCTTTTGCCTGCTACATCGTCCGCGCGTTATTATTTTGTGCTTGTGCCCGCGCGCCGTGGTCACAGATTGAATAATAGTTAACGTTGGTGTACTATTACTCATTCTAGAAATAATGACGTAAAATAAACATTAATAAATCGTACTATATGTACTAGGATCAAAAATGTTTCTTTTTTATCTTCCTTGACTAGCATTGTACATAAATCAAAGACGAGGGATTCTATGTAGGTACTTAATGGATTTCCTGATGTACCTAAGGAAATAGGTAGGTTATGTTATGTACCCATGTAAAGCAACGCCAAAATGAGGGCGCGGGAGAAGCGAGCGCAAAAATGTACAACATATTGTACACTAGCTTTTGCCCTCTACATCGTCCGCGCGAACATCAGCGCGATTAAAAAATATCCTAAATTGCTTCCCCAGGGTTCAAACTACTTTCATACCAAATTTCATCACGATCGATTCAGTCGTTTGGTCGTGAAAAGGTATCTGACAGATGCGAGTTAAATGCACTTTTATAATATTAGTACGCATGTTTTATTAAATTACCTACCTATGTTTGAAGGTCTCATAAACACGTGAAAACATGCACTCATTACAAACAAGACATAAGTTCAAAAACTAAAACTCGATATAGCCTACGACACACCTAAAGATGAATCGATTGACACCTTCACCTTTCCTTTTCACCTTTTCAAAATCGGACCAATAGGGGCGACGCTATGGTGGAACATCCACATATATAGATACATACATACATACATACATACATACATACATAGACTGTTAAACTCATTACCCTTCCCTTGCTTTGCTGTAGTCGGGTAAAAAAAGCGCGCGCGAAGCGAAAGTGATTTTTTTACGGTGTATGTGAGTGAAGCAAGCGGTATAGCTGTGTGTTGTCTACATATTTGTCTTTGAAATTCGAATTAATATCCCATATTGTGACATGAGTATGGATTAGTGATGGTGATAATGGGTGAATTCAATTATTTGTTAATGATATTTTATTTCTATTTAATAAAATTAAGAGTTTAAATTATTCATTTTTTTATTCGTTGTTAATGTTTAGTGTAGAATATTTTTATATATATTCGTCATTTTCGATGTTTATGATTGTCAGGCTTGGCAAAAGTAGTGTAGGATGCCCACCGGCCAGGTGGAGTGACACCTGCGAAAGGCGGCCGGCAGAAACTGGTTTAGAAGAGCCGAAGACCGGCTTTGTGGTGTTCATTGGGAGATGCCTATGTCCAGCAGTGGACGGATACAGGCTGATTATGATGATGATGATTGTCAGGAGTGTTTGCGCCATTATTCACGCCCGCCGTGAACTGTATAAGAATTATGAAGTACTTACTTACTATGATGGCGCGATGACCCCAAAGTAGGTCTTGGCCTCCGACAACAAAAGACGCCATCGCTCTGTTTTGGCGGCCTCTTGCCAATCAGGCAGCCGCAGTTCGCGCAGATCGTCCTCCTCACCTGACTAGCGGTACCTGGGACGTCCAACCAGCGAGACGTCCTGTCGCTCGTCCCAGGTACGCTCGTTTCATAGCACGATCGTCTCCCATCCGGGCGATTTGTCCCAGCCATCGAAGCCAATGAGCTTTCGTTTCGCCGAAGATGTTTGGCTCGGCTATTCTTACGTGAACTCCCGTCATCTCTCTGTATTGGTACCAGTATTTTCCGAAGTACCTTTTTATTCTGTGGCATGATGCAGTTTTACGCGGAGTTTGTGGTTGTGAGATTGTGAAAAAGTCAGAGGCCACTGATCTCTACGGATAGGCTCTGCCGTACTTTTGTTTATTTATTTATATTTTGCACTTGTACAGAGTTAAGTACAGTTCAGGTACAGTTAATAATTTGTTAGTATTTACTTTCGTTTGTGCCGATTCAAAGCGCCCACCGAGCGGTTAATCGTACAAATAAGTATGTTAGTTCCATGGACACTCACTACTGCCTAAGTATCTACTATCTACGTTTGTCAACAGCCTGTCTAGAGTACTAGTAATATGCGTGCCAGAGGTGGACTAGCAGTGTGTGGCTGCCTTTGTCATTACTAGTTCAGCCGCAGTAACATTAAGTAATTTGTATCAGCACTTCATCTGTCTTGCCAAGTTTAGCGGCCAAATAATAGAAACGTTCAGCCACTCACTACATTCACAATGTCTGAACGAAATAACATAGACGCGTTTTCCCCCCTCATGATTAGCCGCCCTTAAATCTAGTCGCCCTAGGCCCGCGCCCACGTGGCCTTGAAACAAATCCGCACGAGTGAGATAGCCTACATAGAAAGAGATGGAATAGATGATAGATCGTTATCGTAAACTTCATGAACATGTAGGTCTACATTCCGTTTTTAATGTCACATCAAAACAAGGAAGCATACAATACTTACTTACCTACCTACCCAAGAGATAATTTTAGTAGGTAGGTATGTGGAAAGCTACTTCAATATCATAAACAACGGCGCGAGCGCAGCAAGCGCAAAAAGCAAAATGTCAAAAGTTTATAGTTGGTGTTTTTATGATTTTATTAATCAAGTATGTTGTTTTTATCCAGCTATCTTTACTATCTATACCTATAAAATAGTACCGTGACATACTGACTGACTGACAGACAACGAACAGCCTACACCAAGAGATTTGAAATTTGGAGGGAATATTTCTTGAGTGCTAAGGAGGGTTTTTTTTAATTTGCATCCGTGGGGGTGAACGGGGGAGGCAAAGTTTGCACGCGGGCAAAACTGCGCGACGCAACTAGTTATATGTATATAGGTAAGTAGATAATTGAGAATGTATCCAGCTTCGAATCGGGAGGTGGTGAGCTCTGAGAAAATAAGACAAATTGCGACAGCCGGGTGCCCCGTCTCCCTTAGAACCGCGGGTGACAGTAGTGTACATTATATACACTTCTAAGTACCTATCACTACATATTATCAAAGAAAGTCCACAATAATCTCAGAATATATTAAACCAATTTTGTTCCGGTTTTCACCTAAGCGGAGGTTGATTCAAAAGGAAGGTTAAAAGTATAATAATACTTACAGAAGTGTTCTGTGTAAAAGGGTCCCTACATTTTACTATGAAGCCTGGCTTAGTAAAAATACGCCATTTTGAAAAAAACCCATAATGGTGGCCACTGATCTAACCATAACAAATCGATAGAGGACTTCTGTACAAATAATAGTAGTTTATGATACAGTTGCATAACGAGAATTACTAAAACAGAAGAGTGAGTGTAAAAAACGAGCCGTAGGCGAGTTTTTTAATAGTATCGCTCGACTGTTACATTACCTAGTCATGCGCCTTTTCATACACTACCACAGAATAAATAATATTGTTTACACTCATGCAAAAGGAACATACTTTTAAAGAAAAAATGACGTACTTTATATTATCTTGATTTTTCTGGTATAAGCTCGTTCGTCATGTTCGTTGTTGTCTGGTGAAGTCAAATTCCCCTAACATTGCTGTCGGTCATTTTTAATCAGGATAAAACTTTTGTTCAACAAAAACACATTAAATTGGTTATTAAAGTAAGTTATGGTGCTAAAATCCAGCCCACAGCGAATTCACCACCATACATAATTAAGGGCGAAAACCCTCGTTGTACGGAGCCGGTTTGGCTCCTGTGCTTTTATGGGGAGCAAAATAATATTTTGACGGCGAGGGCGCTATTTTGAATCCAGAGCGGAGACTTGTACTATTATTTATTCTGTGGCGGAGTGAAGATCCTTAGGTAGAATCCTAAACGTAGCGAGGGTGAACCCCTCTATTTAAAAGGTATTAAATAGACTAAAAATAAACAACTTAAAACAAACTAGGTAGACAAATTGGACGGAGCCGAGATTTTAATAAAATAAACAACAAATTAAATTTGAAGTTAATTTTATTGGTCTTACTTTTGACCGTACAATTCAAGCGAAGATAAAATAATGACAATTTGATAATAACTTCCTTATATAATGATCTAATAACTTCCTTATATAATTATCCTAATATAATTCCTTATATAACTTCATTAAATGCGTAGGCGGTTTCTAGATTCTTCTTGGATTGGGTGCTTAAAAAGGGTATTGAACATGTTTTTTTTAATTGTGTCTCTCTGTCTGTCTGTATGTTTGTTTGTTCACGCATCATGTAAAAACTATTGGACCGGTTGCAATGTGGTTTTCATTGTCAGATAGCTGGTTTGATTTAAAAACTGGTGTAATTGGTATCTCAATCTGGTGAGTTAGAAGCTGAGCAATTGATAAAAGTATTTTTGACGGCTAAAGAAATTTTGATCAAATGTTGGCATATTGGTCCTGGAATAGCACATTATGGTACTTTGAACCTAAAGAAAAGACCACGCGTGCGAAGCCGCGGGTACAGCTAGTAATTAATAATACAAAACAAAAATAAGTTTTCAGAAACAAAAAATGCACATTTATTCAGTCACAATATTCACAGAAATAACAAATGTCAAAAATATACATAATTAAATAGAAAATGTCAAGAATAAATAGAATTAAATTAAATGTCATTAGCTACAGACATTTTTTTTAATTTAAAATATTCATCAATAGAATAGAAACATCTGTCACATAGCCAATTATAAAGTTCCCTATTAAATTCTACATTTCTCATTTCTTGACAATCATTTGGTATTTTATTATATATTTTAACTGCCATGGTGTAGCAGTTTTTATCGCACATTCTAAGGTTGTTTCGTGTCATCACTAGAGGTTTCTGTGCAATTTTCCTTTTCAAATGAGCTTTTTCGTCGATTTCAAAAAGTAAGTAGTTTTTTTCTAAAAAAAATCCACATTTTTAAGATATATAAAGATGAAAGTGTAAGCAGCTTTTCATTCTTAAATATAGATCTACAAGAATCTGACCATCTTAAATTAAAAATTGACCTTAAACAATTTTTTTTGAGCGATGAATGAGCATTCATCGCTCAAAAAAAAATGTTTAAGGTCAATTTTTGCATCTGTGGAATTTCCCCATATAGTTATTCCATACCTAGTATAGAACACACATACATGGCTATGGTAAACTACAATTGCTGTTCGGCTGTTTGTCAGAATTTATATTTTCCTACGTGCCAAGATGAATTTATTTATTTTCTTACACACATTATCAAATTGAACTTTCCAATTACAAAAATTATCAAAATATGTTGCTAAAAATTTAATCTCAAATAGGTACTTCCTCAGTGTCAGCAATTCAGTCAATTTACTCCTTAAACTAAACTAGACTAAATTTCTTCAAATGTTATTTAAACCTTGTCGACTTCGTAACACAGTCTTTTAGCCTCTGGCATCTATTCTAAACTTACGTCAATTTAACCTGCACCGCTTAAAATAACGTAATAAAAACAGGTTTTTAACACGCTGTCTAACAACGTTTGAATAAATTCGGACACGTTCTGAGACAGCGTTTGGACAAATCGGGACTCTCGCCGCGTGGAAAATAAGTTGATTTTACGCTGACAGGCTTTAGTGATAGTTAAGTGAGTGAGGCATAGATGCCAGGGAAAAAATACCTTGTTACGAAGCCAACCAGGTTTAAATTACATTTGAAGAAATTAAGTTTAGTTTAGGGACTGTCCAAATCGCTACCAATTTCATCTTCATTATATTTTATGGGTTAAAACATTTTTTAACCCATAAAATATAATGAAGATGATATGGTATGTCAGGTACTGGTACTTTGGTATGTCAGGTATCTCATAAATTTAGTTTTACTTGTATTTATTTTCAAATTATTTGTTTCTAGCCAGTCAACTATATCACTCAGTACTTTATTTGTAACAATGGTTACATTTTCAATCGTCTTCTCTTTAGTTAAGATGGTAGTATCGTCTGCAAATAATACGGTGTATTGATCTGTTGAGTTAGGCAGTTCCTTTATATAAGTATATTATAAACAATATTGGGCCAAGAACATTCCCCTGTGGCACTCCATAATAGTTGACCAAATATGGTGACCTAAAGACTTGATATGGTACTCTTTTTTTTATCTCCATTCATTGCTGTCGACCTCTTAAATAACTTTCGAACCATTTGTAAGCAGGGCCTCTTATACCGTACTGTTCCAGTTTATGTAGTACGTAGTACGTATGTAGTAAGTTACTTACTTGGGTAAAATTTACAAGTGTAAGGGCGGCCGTAGGTAAAGGGCTGATTCCACTGGTAGAAACCTAAAAGTGAGCAATTTACTGCATTTTGAGGAGCTATTCTCCTCAACACGCCGAGAATCCTGAGAGATCCTTGTCAGATTTTCACTAAATTTTTATGAGACCAATTTAAAGTTACTACATTTCAAATAAAAAAAGAACCATTGAAATCGGATCTTACAAGGCGGAGATATTCAGTGGGTCCAAATCCCCAATCCAATCCCAATCAAAAATCCCCGATACACTAAAAAAAACTTAAAATTAATTTATCTTGTATACAAAGTTTCGTCTAGATCGGTTGAGAAATGCGACCTGTAGGGGAGAACAGCCGGACAGACGTCCGCACATACGAAATAATTTTTGCCCAAGCTGAAATGGAGACGTTCGCGCTCGCTAAGTCAATTATTCAAATAAACTGTTTTATTATATAATTTTAAGCTGCAAAATATTTGAACTACTAAATAGTGTACTTACCTAGTTTATATAGGTAGGTAATTTAGAAAGAGCTAGTTTGATGTAGGTAAGTCATATGCAGGCGCGGATCCAGCCCTCATAAAAGGTTGTGGTCACAGCCATCCGAAAATTGGCCAAGTCCGAGTCGGAGTATGAATGCGCTCATGATCGATATAGTGGTACAGTGCATTCCTACAAAGGAGATTTTTACAATAATCTTGTCTTTACCTTAGAATGTTCTAAATTAAAAGAGAACTTGTGCAAACAGAGTGTGTGTGTAAGATTGTGTTTCCCATAGGGATATTAAATTCTAAAACAGAAAGTGAAACAGAAAGTAAGACAGAAAGTATCTTTCAACAGTATATTAACACGTTAGAAGGCGAAGGCTTCCCTCACTACCGTAGCTCGCTGACTCAAAATGATTTGGAGTGGACCAACCTGGAAGCTTCCTGGGACGCCGTACCGTCGTCTCGCATGCCGCCGCGGTACGCCTCCTTACTCCACTCGATCAGCTCCTACTGCTTCTCAACGAACGGTGCCTTCCGCTACTCTCGAACGGTTTCAGTGTCTCCCACGATCGGTGCCTGGTGTCTTCTACTGGACAGGTGGTGCGTTGGAGACCTTCTGGAGTCCCTCGTAGACCGGCTTCTTCCACGAACGGTGGTGAGCCCCGGGTGATCGCGCACAGCAGCTCGCAGTGGTGACGACAACAGCCGTCCGTAGATGCACGATTTTAACCTGAAACCCACGTTCCTTTGTGTTCAAATGTGTCTCGAGATGCCCGCCTTAGATAGATGCGGTGCAAAATCAAAACAGATATTTCGTTAGTACAATACTGAAATCACGGGAAATCACACTAACCTGGCTTTTGCACTCGTATACTTATTTCGCCTGTAACAGGGCAGCTTCGTTCTGGACTGCGTGCCTCGGTCGTTTTGTTCACACAAGAGAACTGCGTATTGTTCTGCTGCCTGCGCCGATCTCAATTACGTGCCAACTATGTAAACTAAATTGAGTTTTACGTCCGAATTCAAAATCCAATCCACAGGCTTCTCTCTTGTATATACTTATACGAACTTTGGTTTGCACTTCGAGTAGCATTCTACTCAGACCTCGAACTTCCGGTTATCTCGAACAGTCCAGAACTAACTCTGCCATTTGCATCATAAAGCAGACCTTGTCGGCCTAGCTATACAGGTCACTGTCCTCCAGCCAGTTCTGGTACATACCAATCAGCATCCGGTGTTTACTTCAAAAAACTTCATATAGAAAAAACCATCTCTCCGGAACTTACATGTGATTTCACCATTATGTCAAAACCTTCCATGGTGTGACCATCGCAAGCGATTTCTAGATGTAAATTATTTTCGACATATGAATTTACGATTTGTTAGCCAACTTAAAGATGTGAACTATTCCGGATTTTTAAACAACCTGTTCCTCGTCCAAAGCTATCCAGAGCCCGAAATATTCCTGGAACGTCAATTAATAATAGCAACACTAAGAAGCCCTGCTACTTGCCATCAGAGGCCACCGATTCGTTTACACCTTCCTTCTAGTTCACGCCTCTTGTCGCTAGCTGTCGCTGCGTGGATTAACCATTTTATCTATTTTGAGACAGTAGATGAAAACTTTTCCCTTTCACTCGCAGAGGCAAATTCAACCATTATTTCTTGATTCTTAGATAGGCGAAATTATCAATCTGTCTTCAAACAAGAAAAGCTTTCATTATTCCTTCAACGAAGAAAGTGGCGCGCGCGTGGTGGAGTTCGGCGTTTTTTACAAACTCGGCGTCTGGCTTTCAGATACGGAGAAAACACAACTTTATCTAATAGAAAAGACGCTGCTCCTTGCCAGATGGCGTTGTACCCAATACATTCTATTTAATCGGGATCTATAACAAAATTCTAACTTGGAGTCATGATTTAACATGTCACAACACTAGTAGGTTAATAAACCCGTAAAATGTTAGTTTGTTCGCTCACGAAAATATCAAAAGTAAATATGTGTTTGTTTGCACATCACAGTGTCACATTTAGACTTTAAACTACTAAACCAATTTTGATGAAATTTATACAATTTCAAACCATATCTAATTGAATTAAACGCTTGTATACATTTTACATATATTTTTTCCGGTTCCGGTCGTTGAACTGGTGAGACGTACGTCAACGACCTCTGTGTTAATTTACGGGAATTCAATACAAATAGTGTGATCAATTGTGACTCTGCTCAAAATGGCTTTTAAAACCAAAACAAAGAAGTTCAAGAACAAAAACAGTGAAAATTAACGTTTTTTTCGAGGATTTTACAACAGATCAGTTAAAACATAACCTCCAAAGTGCAAAATCATAGAATAAAGTGACAAACCGATAAATTCTCCTCGAAAACAGAGAAAAAAGATATGGAATGGCTAGGAACAATGATAGATGAGAATCTGAACAACCGTTCGGTTGTCTCTCATAACAAATTCTGTCACCAAAAATGTAATGGAAGCGCTCGACGAGAAAATGAGAGGCATACCATCTAAAGCTACCGCCTAAAATTGAAAAGTGGTCAATTGATCAAGTCTACTCCCCAACTGAAAAATGAGAGGCATACCATCTAAAGCTACCGCCTAAAAGTGAAAAAAGGTCAATTGATCAAGTCTACTCCCCAACTGAAAAATGAGAGACATACCATCTAAAGCTACCGCCTAAAAGTGAAAAGTGGTCAATTGATCAAGTCTACTCCCCAACTGAAAAATGAGAGGCATACCATCTAAAGCTACCGCCTAAAAGTGAAAAGTGGTCAATTGATCAAGTCTACTCCCCAACTGAAAAATCTAGTAAATCAGAAATCGAGTCCTTCTACTCCATAATAACAGATGCAATAAAAAACCATAAGCACAATAACTTAATAGTAATGGGAGATTTTAATGCTAGAACGAAGAGACGGAGAAGAAATTGTACTAGGTCCGTATTCGTCAGGAATAAGTACAAAGAATGGTAAAATGCTGGTACAATTGGCTTACAAAAACAACCTAAAAATACTAAACAGTTTATACAAGAAAAATCAAAACAATAGATGAACAATTACAACCTATCAGCCTGTCATCAAATATTTACAAAATCTTTGCTAAAGTAATACTTGGCAGAATAACTAAGACGTTAGAAGAAAGTCAGCCAAGAGAACAGGCAGGATTTAGAAGCGGATACTCGACTTTAGACCACATTAATGTTATCAAACAATTATTTGAAAAAAGCAAAGAGTATAACTTCATCTTCTATTGCTGTTTTGTGGACTACAGTTAAGGCATTCGACACAATAGAGCATGAAAAGATCTGGCTAGCACTTAAAAACCAAGGTGTTGAAAACAAATACATCAGAATACTAAAAAACAACTATGATAACAGCAAAGCTAAAATTAAATTAGAGAAAGAAGGAAAGAAAAGAAAAAATATCGTGGGCTATCCGTTAACGGTGAAAATCTATCACACTTACGATTTGCGGACGATCTAATAATCCTATCACCAACAAGTGAAGGTCTGCAGATGATGATGAATGACCTAGATAGAGAAAGCCGCAAGGTAGGATTAGTCATGAACACACAAAAGACCAAAGCTATGACAAATGAGAAGCAAGAACCTATCAGGATAAATAACAACCAAATTGACTATGTCAATGAATACATATACCTAGGTCAAATAATCTCTCCTGCAGATCTAACCACAAAAGAAATTGACAGACGCATTGGAAACGCTTGGAAACAGTATTGGAGTCTGAAGGAAATTATGAAAAACAGTGAAACTAGGATAGCTATCAAACGGAAACTTTTTGATGCCTGCATACTTCCTGTACTTACTTATGGTTGCCAAACATAAGCACTCACAAAAATACACAACAAAAAGCTAGAAACTTATAGGATACAAATTGTAACCATTAAGAAACATACAAAAACAAGCGATGTCATAAAAACAATATAAAAGCTAAAGTGGAAGTGGTCAGGCCATACAATCAGAGGAAGTGAAAAATGGTCAAAATTAGTCATGAATTGGTTGACAAGTGACAATAAGAGAAAAAGAGGCAGACCATTTAGACGGTGGGTTGATGACATTAAAGCCATAGCAGGTGGCTCATGGACTAGAATAGCTGAAGATAGAGGGAAATGGCGACAGTTGGAGGAGGCCTATGCCAACTAGTGGCATACAGACAGAGAGTTAAAACAAAAATAATAATAATGATTGCATTGTTGTAAAAAGTGTTACTTGAATTTATTATGTACAATGTAACTTTAAATACTGTCTGAATAAAGGCTATTATTATTTTTATTATACATTTTACATTAAATAGTTTTACTAAGGTGCTTACATAAATTACAAATTCAAGCTTACGTTTCTTTTTCGCGAAAAAGGTGATAATTTCATCGATATCCAGGTTAACATCTTTGTGTAAATCGTCGTTTTTTTTGGAAATGCTAGATTTAACTATCATACTTTTATATTATATCTCAGTAACGTCACAAATATTTAAATAATTTATTCATTATCAGGCTGAGGGGTAAAAATATCAATATTTTGTTCATAGAAACCATTTTTGTAACCATAAGGGTTGATGAGTTATGCCTATTATAAGAACATAAAAACTAAAACTCGATTATCTACAAACTAGCTTTTTTGCACTTATCTAATGATTTCTCGCTCGCCAACGACGATATTTAGAAGAGCTTGCCCAGATAATCTTTCCTGTGCTATTGAGGCACGCAACCAAGTGTTTACTCTGCTAAGAGTAGAAAACGATATCTCTGCGGTAGCTATGCTGACCGGGAGAGATGCCAGATTAAAAAAAAAAAACGTTTGTCTACAAATGTTGGTCACATGCTTCAGTGAAATGAGCTAGGTACCAACTCTGTATGGCGGAATTGTTTACACTTTCTTTTTTCCACTTGGTCATCTAGAGTCGGTATTCATTTATTACAGTTGATTCTCTGGTACATCTGGACCACTTTTTTCACTGTCTTGATATTGATATCCCAGTTCCTAACATTTAGATACACACAAACATTTAGTTTAGGTAGAAAAACTCCCTACTGAAATAGGTCGAGTTTTTCCGGAGACAATCTTTACCCCAAATCATTAATAACGGAATCTAATAGAGGAATGTAAATTGATTTCCGAAAGTAACTACTCTTCTGCCCATTTCGCATTAGACCGTGAAAGTGTGAGGTTACAAGTCTATTAGGGTTGTGGGCATGCCCACCTTGCCCACAACGGTGGATCCGCGCTTGGTCACATGCTATATTTGAGCTCCAATATGTCTAGAATCTTAATCTGATTGAAGTAATAGATAAATTGTACACAAAAGTTATAGGTAACTGTAATATTTACAAAAAATACTTACGATTGGTTACCTACTGTGAATTTTTATTATTCAAGCAGCGCGACTTCCCGTCAAAAATTATGGCACACTACTGACGATGGAGAGCGGGGGAACGCGTGACCTGGAAGCTTGCAGAAACTTATGCACGCGTAATGAATGTGTGTGTGTGACGTTTGAGTACAGACGCATTTATTTACGATTTCTGTTCCTTAGGCCTTATTAGCCGACAGGCCTTAATACCCGCAGGTACCTTTTAATAGGAACGTAGAATAGGAAGGTATCATCTTACAATTTATTACAAGAGATATAATTATATCTGCTGTATTATATTGTAAGATGGATTAATAATCCATCTGATATATTGATTGCATTGGCCCACTGAGCCCATAGACAATTGCATATTACTCCGTAAGACAGGCTCTTGGCGAACGTCTCAATGAGAACATATAATTATAACCATTTTTGTTGGCAGTTGTAACCAGTTTGGCAGTAGTGAGCGTCCTCGGAACTAAGGGTTTTGTACTATTATTTATTCTGTGATTAACGTCAGGAGATGAAACAGTGTCAATTTTAGTTCCATGGACGCTCGGTGGGGCGCTTTGAATCACCACAAACGAAAGTACGGCATGGTACGGCACAGCAAATCCATAGAGATCAGTGACTGGACCGCGCTAGTCCGGTCTTTCCTACCTACCACATCAAAGTAACTAAAAAGAACCTGTTTTTTTCTTTCATTACAGTGCAGCGTTTTCTAATCGTCTGATTATCAGATACCATAGCACACTAAGCCAAGCAAAGAATGTGATAAACTGCGGTATACAAATGGCACAGAACAAAGTCCAATCATTCTTACACGGACCAACTTCTGACGAGGTTTATATTATTACATTATTTTACATAACATTAAGGTAGCCTTGGAGACCTAATTCCTACGTTGGTATCAGGAGGTACTGTATCGAGAATACCTGCCTAATGTGATACCTACCTACCTACCTATCTTAATAGGAATTAACCTTTAGAGGAACTAATTCAGGAAATAAAGATTTATAACAAATTCAAAATTTAGTCAACCAATCGAACCCGCGACCGGGTTCGAATCTCGCAAAATGCAATCACCTGTGTGATGTTTGTTTCCGAGTCATGGATGTATAAAGGTGTAGAATATAATGGGGCATTAAGGGTAGGTACTGTTTCATTTGTAGTTTGTTCTTAGGAAACATTGGATCTATTTTGAAGGAAAAATAACTCCATTTTTGAATTGAAAAAAAGGACAGGCCTACAAACAGAACATTTTTCGAAAAATCAAGTTCTACTCTATTTCCCACCAGGAAAACTTTCCACTTAGTAACTTGCTATAACAAATATTAAAATTTTGAAAAAAAAAAACCTTTTTCCATACACTTTCTATGAAGAGTAGACGCACCGGTCAATTTCAATTTATTTCAATGCAAACATATGTACATAAATAAAATCACAGGTATTGTGGTGTTAGTATGGTATCAACATAATAATATACCCTGACAGGGTATACTCGTAGCAACAAGTAGAAAGCAGACCGATCCACTATCTATTATCAATTAGTTGTATTTATGTACTTTTATCATTCAAAACCTCGCCAGTGGTGTAATATCATTTGTCAATTACAAAGGCCCTTTGCCTCGCCTACCATTGCGCAAAATACCGCATTATCTGCAAGCGACGCCTGAAACAGATCAAGCCACAATGCTTGAAAGTCTGCCTTTAGAAACTGACTGACTGATTACAAAAGTTGTTGGTTATATTATTAGTAATTCCATATTGAAGATTACAAAAGACGTGGATCTGTCGGACAAGACGTGCCTGATCACGGGCGCCAACAGCGGCATCGGGCTGGAGATGACGCGCTGCCTGAGCGCGTGCGGCGCCACCGTGCTCATGGCGTGCCGCAACAAGTACGCGGCCGACGTCATCTCGAGGAACATCTGCCAGGATCCGCAGCGGCTGCAGCCCTATGAGGTTAACCTCGCCTCGCTCAGGTCCGTTAGGAAATGCTACAATAAGATCTTGGCGGATCAAAAGTAAGTTTTCCTTTGTAAGGAGTTTACTTTGTTACCTACACTTTAGGGTTTTACAACAAATGCGATTGATATTATAGGTATTATCCTACATTTCGACCCTTTGACGCAATAAGACGGGGTTAATGTGTCTACCTTTATCTGTGTGTCTGTATGTGGCATCGTAACTCATAAATAGATGGAGGGTTGGATTTAAAATCATTTGACAGGAAAAGGTGTCTGTCGTATTTTGTGCCTAATATATAGCACTCACAGTATAAGACAATATCACAGAATAATTAATAGTACAAGATATACCGTTTTCTAGAAAATTGACAAGGAAATCTGTCACAGAACCTAATTAGCCAACCCCACTCTACGTGGTCTCGTTTGCGCTGGTGCTCTCCCTAGCCGTAGTACTATTATTTATTCTGTGCCCTAGTCTAGTCTAGTACAGGATGTGAGGCCGTAGGCCGAGCATCCCTCCCCCTTATATACAACTGCAAATAACGGTCACTCATTGACACGTTTGTTCTCCTAGAAAGAGTGATTTTAGAGATGAACAATGTTTTAGAGATGTGCCAAGTGTCGGAATTCAATTCGGGAAAAAGTCTGAAAATGGGAAAAAGTCTGAAAATGACAAAAAAAAAAGTTTGTTGAGTTCTTGACGGATTTTGACCGATGCAACGGTTTGATCCTCTGAAAAAATGAAAAAAAAAATTGAAAAAAAGAAAAAAAGAAAACAGTGGCGGAGATATATAAAAAAGAAGGTTTTTAGACCTGTTTTTAAGAAAAGTCATTGCTCTACCAAAGTTGTCACATGGCAACACTTAATAATTATGTCAAACGATAGGTTATATGGCGTAGAATATGGGAAAATTATTGGTTTTTCAGTTTTATTTTCGGGGACGCCAGGTTTGCCATTTTTCTAAAAAGATAAATTTTTAGGGCACTTGGCATCACTTGAGCGATTTGACTTGTATGGGGCAGTTGTGTGTTGTTGGGAGTAGTATTGCCATGTGTAATTTTTTTCCCCATTTTTTGGGTAGTTTCGAGATTTTCTCCAAAAACATGAAAAATAGAAATAACGATATTTTGGATTAAAATTTGATGACTTTCCATATAATAGGAGCAAACAAATGGATTTTTGCTAATTTCAACTATTTTTAAAATTTGGCAAATCCAGAAAAATCAAAACTTTTTATGGGTCCATCTCGACTTTGGCGATTGACTTTATTCTACGAAAGTTTTCACATGGCAACATTGTATATGTCAAACGATGGCTTATATGATGTTGATTAAAACTGTATACTTGTATTTTTAAATTTCAAAATGGCGGACAATGTATCTGCCATTTTGTAAAAATTATACATAATTTCCTATATTAGAATCATCTTTTAGGGCAGTTGGCAACACTGGAGCGATATGACTTGTATAAAGACATTGTGTGTTAGTTAAAGAGCTATTACCAAGTGTCTATTTTTTTCCCACTTTTAGTGTTTTTTTTCTAGATTTTCCCCAAAAACATGTTTTTTTAAATTAATTTCAGACTAAATTTTGAAATTGTTCTAATGTCCTGCGAAGCCGAAGGCTGAGCTCATTCTACTGCAAGGCCGCAGGCCGAGCTTCAAACAATTAGTACCCGGGTACCCAAAGCGACGCTGTAGCGAGGCCGAAGGCCAAGCTACTGCCTATGCGAAGCCAGAGGCCAGGCATCAACATCTTCGAGCCCAGTTTCAAAGTCAATGAAGAAGTTTATATCAAAGTCATAGTTGAGTTCAAAGTCAAAGCAAAAGTCAAAGACAAAGAGAAAGTCTAATTCAAAGTCCTCGGTGTTTAAAATTGATGCTGTAGCGAGGCCGAAGGCCGAGCTTATGTTCTGCGAAGCCGAAGGCTGAGCTCATTCTACTGCGAGGCCGTAGGCCGAGCTTCAAACAATTAGTTTCCGAGCACAAAAAATGACGCTGTGGAGAGGCCGAAGGCCGAGTTACAGCTTATGTGAGGCCTCAAGCCGAGCATCAACATCTTTGAACCAGGCTTCAAAGTCAAATAAGAAGTTTATGTCACTTTCATCGTCAAGTTCAAAGTCAAACCCAAAGTTGACTTTGGGTTTGACTTTGAACTTGAAAGTCAAAGCTCAAGTCATAGATTGTCAAAATCAATTTAAAGTTTAAGTTGATTTCATAATCAAATCAAAGTTATACCTACAGTCAAACTCATTATACAAGTTCAGAGTTAATTCCAAAGTGTAATTCAAAGCTAAATTATAGTCAAAGTCAAATCAAACTAAAAGTCAAGTCAAAGTAAAATCAAAGTATAAGTCAAAGATTTTCAAACTCAATTTAAACCCTTTTTTTATTTTCAAAATCAAATTAAAGTACAAGTCAAAGAACAAATCAAAGTTTTAGTCCTCTTTTTACAAGTCAAAGTCAAAGTTAAAGTCAAAGGCAAAAGTCGACTGCACAGCGACAACACGCGGGCCGCTTGCGGTCCGCGCACCGCGTACCAACTAGTGTTTTTATAAAGCTGGAGGCGCGGGGGGGGGGGAGGCCAACCCGCTGAAACAAAGCACACCAGCCCATGGGCTTGCTTACGATGGCGATCAAAAAGCCAAAGCTGTGGAGGCGAATTCAACGCTTGATCATGAATCCAACAATAATATCTACGAAAAGTAGAATCATAACCGACCAAAATTTTAATACCTGACTTATTTTTCCAGGGAAATAGATATAGTAATTTTGAACGCTGGCGTGTTCGGCTTACCGTGGACCCTGACTGAGGACTTGCTGGAAACTACGTTCCAGGTGAACTTCTTCAGCCAGTTCCACTTGCTCATGAATATTGAAAGCATTCTGGCTCCGAACGCGCGAGTTGTATTTGTATCGTCAGAATCACACAGGTTAATATTCTACTTCTATCGTTATCTAGAGCAGTGCTTCTCAAACTTTAAACCGTGACCCCTATAATTTTTTCCTAAATCTTTCGGAATTCCTAATGGAAGCGCGAAAATCATGAGCCATTCCTAGCAATACACACCGTGACATTGAATTCGATATTTCTCTTAAATGTATGTACTCAGTCCATGCAACAGAATGTATCAGTAGCACTAAATATGAAAAGTAAATAACTAATAGAACATAAAACTAGCCATTATCACTCCCTGCGATATCGCGGGAGCGGGGCGGCACATAAAATATGTGTAAGTACAAACTTGCTATCGCGCGCCTAGCGGAGCATCCGCGCCGCGGCTGTGTAGCGTGTCCTAGTGAAATAGTCATGTCAGCTGTTTTTGGTCAGTTATTTACATTTTTATTTTTTGAATTGATAAACAGATAAACATTTTATTGATAATCATTAAATTATAGGTCAATTACGAATACATTGCGTCATAAAAATAATTACTTTTTATAATAATTAAATTCTTCATTAATTTCATTGCCATGTCTAAAAATATTATACACAAAAATATACAATTGTCTAGTACGATAGTTAATCAATCGGAATCAATAAAATTGTCCAATAAAATACATGCAAATACATTTTTCAATAAAATAGTATATATATACCTAAAACTAAAATTTATTGTCCCTATCTTAGGAACTTGTAAATCGTGTACTCGTCAATTGAATACATACGATCTTAAATATAAGACTGAATTAATTATTTAAGATTATAAGAAATAAGCATTTAAGAAAACAGGTATGTGAATAAACTAAGGTTACATTAATTATAAATTCCCTGAATCATTTCATAATCAAGCAACATTCATTATTTCATAAAGCGACAAATCATAATAAACTACAAATGTCAGTCGAATACGCCAAACCTGAGTTTCATATAACAAACATGCATGACATTTCGATAGTTTGACTGACAATTGTCGGTTCGATTGACATTTATCAGTGTATTATATTTTTATGAAATAGGGCCCTGGGCACTGTTTCATAAAACTTACAATTGTAGTTTACTATTACAATTTAGTGTGTATTGAAGTTTATGTTCTAGCAAAATTCATATTTACACGTAACACTCTAAAATATGCATCAATGTACACTAAATTGTAATTGTAAACTATAATTGTAAGTTTTATGAAACAGGGCCCTGGCAGCCTTGGTGAGAATCGTAAGGTGCATTCCGAGACGCGCTAAAATCAATAAAATTGATATTATCGCGCTAAAACGCGTACCGAGTCACCGTGAGCATGACAACGATATTCCTTGTGACATCACGGATTATGTCTTTACATCCACCATTTTGCGATTACACCGAACACGCCCCAAACCGATATCACCGTGAGCGCTACTGTCAATGTGACTGACTGACAGTTGTTTGCAAACAAAACTGTTGTTTGAATTCAGTTGTGTGTGATTTTCATATATTTTTCCAAATATTACTACGGACAATTGACCAATTTTTAGATATACTACTTTACCCACGAGTAATACTTTGTATTTTGAGCAAATTTTGAGGTTATGTTGTTGTGATCTTGTAATCACGCTCACGAGCGTTCCGAATCATCAGCAGCACTCAAATGTCATGAGCGCGATATCTAAATCGTGTTTGCGACGACACTATTACATAATGTTTCAATATAATAATTTAAGGCCTAGAACATAAGTAAATAGATTAAGTTTAGCTATAGTTTGTACATATGTTTTTTAAGTTTACCTACACAATAATAAATGCCAAGCGAAAAATTGGTAATATAGACAACAAAAAAACACTAAGAATTAGAAAGGTTAAAATAGGACTATAAAGACAGAGAGGGAGCGACGTGCGAGCGAGAGACACCGCTCGTTACTCCCACCGCACGCGCTGAGGCCGACCGCCGCGAGACGACAGTGCGAATCAACCGCATAAATATAGGAACGTTTTAGCCCAAAATTCATGGATAGTCTTTCTTGGTGTGTACGGACGAAAACTGCAACAAGTCGCTGAAAGTGTATTCAAAGAAATTTCCTGAGGAAATTTTTGCGGATCGCGCCCACAGCTCCGTTGCTGTGGAGGTGAAAGTCGCGCGCAAGTGAACACCGGGAGGGAGCAGCAGGCATGTTCCCCACGCAGGTCTAGTACTCGACGAGGAACGACTGCGTGGGGTCCGACACTGCGGCCCTTCCAGAGGTCACACACCTCGAGTAACCGAGTAACTGAGTAACCGACCACAGTAACCACTGTAACCGCCTATGATGAACCCGAAACCCGGATCATCATCAAAAGGCCCTTTTCAGGGCCAAAGTAGCCTGGAAAAACAAGACGCCAAAGTCTCGCCCGAAGAATGCGCGACATCTCTGTCCCCTGCCGAAGGGCTCTCCCCGAGAGGATTATATGAGCGTGCTATCCTCACACTCACCCGTCTTCACGAAGGCGGTGTCCTCTCGGGGGGAATGCTTCGGTGGATGTCACTGTATGTGCGCATTGAAGAGGCTGAGCTCGGAGGCAAGGACCTCACCATAGACGATCGAGTAGCGCTCGAATTCGCCGCACGAGCGATTGTCACGTTACCACCAGTCGGAGAATTCACGTTCCCGACACGTCGCAAAACGCCGCCACAACCGCCAAAGGACGGAGGACTCAAGCGTCTCCGCACCCGCTCTCTCTCTGCTAGCCCAACATAAAGAGAAAAGCGAGCGAGGGACCGGAGCCCCCGCCGGCTAGTAGAAGAAACGCCTAGGCGAACGCTTCGTGCAGAACCGAAACCCTGCAAAGCCACCACTAGCTCCGCAAATGCGGAAATCCCGATCGGCATGAAGCCGAAAAAGCTGACTAGTACGTTCGCACAGGCAGCGCGAGTCGAGCAGACCGCAGCGCCAGAGCCATTAAATCAAGCGAAACCGCAGCCGCAACGTACTGCCAAAGCTCCGCCCGGTAGAGCACCGGTGGGAGGAGCCATGCAAGCTCCGCCCGGTAGAGCTCCCGGTAGAGCAGCATCGGATGCAAATGCAAATGCATTCGACGATCTGCAGCAACCAACCGACGACTTGCAGCAACCTCTCAAAAGGCAAGAGCCGCGATATCCCCCTCTAATCGTGGAGAAAATAGAAAATTGGACAAAAACTAGGAAGACCACCGAACGAACGCCCATATGAACAGGGCATTCGCTTCACTCCCACTGACGCAACAGAGTACAGGCTGATTCAGAACTGGAAAAAACAGAGAAAATTAGCTGGTTTTCGTATTCGCTACCAGCGGAAAGGAGTTTGAAAGTCGCAATCCGCGGCCTGCCGGCCGACACGGAGGTGTCAGAAATCCAAACAGCTCTGGAGGAAAAGGGATACACACCAGAGTATGTCAAACACATAAAGGGACGCCAAGGAAGACCAGGATGTATCTTCTACGTACTTCTGAAGAGAACACCAAACCTGACGCCAAACATCTACCAGGAAACGGAGCTCCTTATGATGCCAGGCGTGGTCATTGAAATGTGGCGTGCCAAGAGAGGACCTGCACAGTGCCATAAGTGCCAGAAGTTCCGCCACAGTTCGCATAACTGTCACCGCGATCAGGCATGCGTTCGCTGTGGAGAACCACATCTGGCAAGAGACTGCCCCCGCCCTAGAGAGGAACCGGCCACGTGCGCAAACTGCGGAGGAGCACATCCCGCAAACTTCGCGTCCTGTCCGATCTTCAAAAAAGAAACCAGAAAAGTGAGCAGCCAAGGTGGACGCCTATTCCAAGACTCGGTGGACCACCACTACGAGGTAACTGGTCCGGACGAACCAACCCACTACCAACCAAACGGAGAAGGCGATGTGATTGACATCGTCGTGCACCAAGGACTAAGAACAATGCCAACGCTTACAGTGCTACCAGACCTACCATCAGACCACAGACCTGTACTGATGGTATTCAAAGAGCTCCCCTGCAGAATAACCATTCCCAGAAGGAGAATAAATACCTATTGGGAGAAGTTCGAAGAAGAAGTCAAAAACACTATCAACACATTTCCGATTGAGAAGCCCGAGGACGTGGACAGGGCAACGGAAGAGCTGACCACAACGATCCAAACCTCCCTCGCAGCATCATCACACACCAGCGCACCGAGAGAGCGTTCCGACCCCCTCCCGACGCGGATTCGGAACTTAATACGTGAGAAAAGGGAGGAGAGGAAATTGTGGCAGCAGTCGCGCTGCCCAACCGCGAAGAAAAGACTAAACACGCTTGTTGAGCATGTCAGAATCGCCTTGAAAGACCATGCAGCCGAGTCCTGGCAAGATCACATAGACGACATAGGCGAACAAATTCCCTCAGTTTATCGGCTATGTCGTCAGCTAACGAAGATCCCGCAACCAACTAGACCACTGATGGACAAAAATGGGCACCCAAGATTCCTAGCCGCAGATCGAGCAGAAATCTTTGCGGACCACCTAGAAACTCTGTTCAAACCAAACCCCACAGAAAACGTAGAACACGTGGAGACTGTTGAAAAGCACATGGAAGATTACCTCTCAGCGTCACGCCCCGCAGATGAGAAGCAAATCTTCTTTTCACCAGGAAGAGTGAGAAGGCAGATCTTAAAACTACCATCAAAGAAGGCCCCAGGACTCGACTGCATAACCAACGAGACACTGAAGCACCTGCCGACTAAGGCCGTGGCAGCTTTAACCCGCATCTACAACGGGATAATGCGGTCCGGCCATTTCCCCCTTTGCTGGAAGACTGGCAAAGTGATAATGCTACCGAAGCCCGGAAAGGACACGAAAAAGGCGGAAAGCTATAGGCCGATCACCCTGTTAAGCACTCTGTCCAAGTTGTTTGAGAGGCTCTTGCTGCCGCACATACTTGAACATATCAAGCCGCGCGAGGAACAGTACGGATTCAGGGCCGAACATTCCACAACACTGCAGGCAACAAGGATTATAAACGATATGACAATAAGCTACAATAAAAAAGAATACGTTGCAGCGATACTACTCGATATGGAAAAAGCCTTCGACAGGGTATGGCATGAGGGACTGTTGTACAAACTGTCGAAGGCTCCAGCACCCCGGAAAATCGTGGATATAATTGCCACCTTTCTACGTGACCGCAAATTCCAAGTTGCAGTGGAAGGAGACGTAGTTTCATCAACAAGATCGGTTAAAGCTGGAGTACCGCAGGGAAGCTGCCTCTCCCCAATCTGCTACTCATGGTACACAAATGATATCCCGCTGATAGGGCAGGCAAAATTAGCGCTGTACGCAGATGATACAGCCTACTACGCATCCTCCTTCAAAACGGAACTAGCCGTAAAGAAGGTTCAACCCACACTAGATGCCCTGCCAGAATGGCTGGACAAATGGAGATTATCGGTTAATGTGAATAAAACCCAAGCCATCCTGACAGGGAGCTCAAATCTGCCAACAAAACTGAAGTTAAAAGGGATAGACATCCCCTGGCAAGAAGCCGTAACATACCTGGGCATCCAAATAGACAGACGTCTAAACTTCAACAAACATATCCAAGCCACAATAGGAAAAGTTAAGGGAGCCCGTGTAAAGCTTAATCCGATCCTACAGTCCACGTTACCACTCCGGACTAAGACGATGATATATAAGGCCTACATCAGATCACGTCTTACGTATGCAGCACCGGCGTGGTACGCTTTTGCATCCACTACAAACAAAAAGAAACTGCAGGCACAAGAAAACAAATGCCTAAGGGCAATAGTCAAGGCACCGAGATTCGTTAGAAACGATACGGTGGCACGAGGCCTACAAATGGAGAACTTGGAGTCCTTCGTAAGAAGGCTCAGTACAAATATGTTCAGAAAAGCGGACGAATCACGCTATGACCATATTAGAGGCATAGCACCTCTGCACGCGCGGCCACCGGATAACAAAAGAAGACGCCAGACAAGGCCATACCCCCGCGAACTCGTTACACGGGACGAAACAGATGCCGATACCCAAAACAAAAATGAACCGGAGAAGACGAAGAAGAGAATGGTAGGACGGCCAGAGGTCGCCGTCGTGGTCGCCGATCGGCTCGCCGGGCCTCCCCTGGGCAACCAGGGGTCTCACTCGGCAGGGCCTTGATCGCCTCGACATATGGTTACCCTCTGACCGATCCACCAGAGAAAGCCACATAAACAAAAAGCCCGAAAGGGCCGAGAAGACAATGGCAATTAAGCCAATCAAATAGACCCACCTGCAGATGCAGGTCGGAGAACAGCCAGAGGAAGGGGGCTAAGCCCCGAAACCTCTTTTCCCTGCACCCTCCGGTGCAAGATGACCACTCGTCGTCCAAAATTCATTCCATCGCCAGCAGCCGTCGAGTAAACATCTCTACTAGAACTCGCTCTCAAGACTTCTCCAGTCAGGAACAACCCGGGGTCGGAACCCTGAACCAAGACGACTTTTCTTCATCAACCCAGTGCCCGTTCCATCGACCAGACGAGCGCCATCGACCACGGTCGGTCACTTTCCGACTTCCACCTCAGCTATACAGTCCACTAATCGACTGGTGGCTGGCCGAGCGGTGGCGCTCAGGAACACAAATCGGAACGCAAATTAGCACTGTGATCGCTCACATCGATATTATCGTGAATCGGAATGCACCCATAGCACAGAATAAATAATAGTACAAGTACCCGTAGGCAGATGTGATATAGCTATGTACGTACACCGATGTATAGATCACGAGTAGGGATGCCTGCATGCGCTCGCGCCGGGTTATTCCCTTTCTCCCCGCCAGCTTTGTCCCACTAGTGGGGAGAAAGGGAAAAATAAAAAATGTATAGGCTTTTCCCCACTATGGAATATATTATTTGACAGTGGGGAGAAAGGTAATAATCGAAAAAGTATTCTCTTTCTCGCCACTACGCAATCCTTGATATCCTTGATATCTCCATCATTGGAGATGTCTCTGTTACTGAAAATAATGTTAGCTTCATATCAAGTCTAGTGGGACATTATATTATAGTAAATTTGGTTATTCCCTTAATCCCCACTACTAAGATAGGTATATTTTTGATTCCATAGTGGGGACAAAGAGAATACTTTTTCGATTATTACCTTTCTCCCCACTGTTAAATAATATATTCCATAGTGAGGAGAAAGGTCATACATATTTTATTTTTCCTTTTCTCCCCACCAGTGGGACAAAGCTGGTGGGGAGAAAGGGAATAAGCCCTCGCACGCATATTATCATTATAGAGGGCAACACGACGCGGATTCGACGGGCACGGTGCCTACCTATTACTGGCTTATAGAAATACAAAAACCTCACAGTTTCTTTAAGTACTAATATTATAAATTCGAAAGTTCCCTGTCAGCTTGTTAACCATTCATTAAAAAAATACTCAGCCGATTTTGACTAAGCGAGATGTTTCAATGTAGGTAGGTAATATTCCTTTTTGCCCTTATGAGCAAAAATAAATGTTATTGGCCTGATGTTATTTTGTTCATTAGTGTGGTTATGTAGTATGTACAAATTACCTATCTGTATCGTATAGTTTCGTTTGTTTACTTGTGTCGTTTTGGCAAGGTTTCACCGCACATTTCACCATCTTTTTGGCTAAAAACGAAAATAATTGGAACTGACATACTCCGCTCGAACGCAGATCGAGGACTGTTCGCAATTGTCGGTGGAGAATAGCGACGATGTTCTAAGCTGTGTCTACTGTTCGCACTTCGCACCCGACTAAACGCGCTCTACAGTAATGTATACTCAATAATGTATGTCCGGTGACAGTGTAGAGGTCAGCTATAGACAAACAGCACGCAACCTTCATAAAAAAAAATGGTGCTGCCACAGACGCGGCTGAGCAACAAGGCGGCTATGTTCCTTATTATGGAAGCCGTTGGTGCGAGCCTCTGCAAACATCTCCGATGCACTGCACCATCGCGGCAGCCCCAGCAGTATTCTAAATGCGTTATTGTATTACACGCGCAGGGCATTCTAAGACATTCTTGGACCTTAGCTTTTCCTGGTTCTTTCGGTGCGACTAGCGACTTCTTCCTGTCTCACATAGGCTAGTACGCACAAACAGATATACTCATAGAAGTATTTAATACCTGCCTCATCGA
Source organism: Alsophila aescularia (assembly GCA_946251855.1). Lineage (NCBI taxonomy): Eukaryota > Metazoa > Arthropoda > Insecta > Lepidoptera > Geometridae > Alsophila > Alsophila aescularia. Next base: position 56,416,514 of record OX276375.1, read on the forward strand.
CTTCTAAATTACGCTTCATTCTATGATAGGTATTCACCAGCTTGGTCTCCGAAATAATTATTCCTAGTACTATTAAGTCCGACCGTCGTTGGCGAAACAAATGTTCAATCTTGATCCCCCTTGACAGCTTCGAAGTTTGGGAAACACTGTTCTAGAGAAAACTGGATGGATGATATACAGGTTGGGGAAAAATAATGGCTCATCAAGGGTAGGTACCTTTTCCTTAGTTTAAGTTTCGGTTCTTAGGAAACATCGGATCAACCTATATTGGAGAAAAAAAAAAAAAAAAGCATTTTTTCATTTAAAATTATAGTACCTACCTACAGTCATTAAAAAAAAACAAGCTGGTCTCAAACAACTCTATTTCCCACCAGGAAAACTTTTCCCATAGTAACTTTTAAAACAAATAATAAAATTTTCAAAAATATAAATACCGAACAGAGTTTTTTCAAAATTTTACGAGTTCGTTTTAAGTCATTTTAGGAACTGTTTTCCTGGTGGGAAATACAGTTGATACAGTTTTTTAATTTAACTTTTTAGACGGACTGTTTTTTTAGAAAACCTAAACGCTGTTCTTTTTTCTTCAAAATAGATCCGATGCTTCTAACTACAAAGGAAAATGTACCTATCCTTGATGCCCTATTATTTTTTCCCTATCCTGTCTATCTAGAGAAAAGGAAAGATATCAGCAATTTTTTAATTGACAAAATTTTAATTTTCTTTCAACATGTGACATCTCACTAGCCCAGTGTGGTGGAAAATGGCCCATCCTATCTTCATGAGAGAAGTATGTGTGCTAGCAGCGGTAACGAATAGGATGATGGTGCAGCATTCGGTTTAGCCTGAGGGTTTAGCAATTGACGCTACCAAAATGTTATTATCATTGCCCACCCATTACAGAGGAAGGGTAGCTTTTATGAGCTGGGGGCTAGTTCACTTTAGTTTAGGAAAAATTCCAATGATCTGGATCTCTAAAAGAGACTCAACAATTTATGAAAAGTTCTATCATTGCCAAAAAAAAGGAATCAACGTAAGACACAAGCCTAGTAGTAGTGCGGAATTAAAATTAAGTAGTCATAACTGAATTACATTTTAATTCAGGTAAATTTCCAGGAACATAAACTTTTCAATCGCCGATCAAATGATACCATGCGAAGAGACATTGTCACTGCCTAGCCACGAGTACACCTCTATCAAAGCTTACAACATTTCCAAGCTGTGCAGCCTACTCGCCATGCGCTACCTGGGCTACCGCTGGATGAAGTCTGCCAAGCAGGTGTTCAGCGCGCACCCCGGCTCCTTCGTGAAGACGCGGCTGTGCCGCAACTGGGGGCTGTACGAGGCGCTCTACACTGCGATGGTGCCTTTTGCCAAAACTATCGTGAGCGCACTCATTTTACTTAGTGCCATAGACACGTTCAACAGCGGGTTTTTGTTGATATCACAACGGGCAGTTAATCCGTTATTTGTCTTTTTAAAACTTGATTACCTTATTATACTGTAAATGTATATCAATGTCAATGGGGGAGAGCGCAAGTCGCCATCTTGGACTAAAAAGTGAAATTTCATGAACGGTTCATTCAAAAATTTCAAGGGCAAAGTAAAAGAAAAAGTAAAATTAAATTATTAAATTTTTTGTATAGGTACCACTTTTTTTTTGTAAGTCCTATTGTTAATTTTTTACAGCGTCGAAATCATTTTACCAAAACCCTATACTAAGTGTTTTCCTCACATTATTTCCAGCAGTTCATTGCAATTGTAAAATCACCACGAGGTAGAGAAAAAGGAGCGATTTTTTTCTTTACTCTCCAAATTTTTATTTTTATATTTTAGAATTATTTTTTATTTTTATTCTTTAGGCTTTTCTTCTTTAGATGTCAATGTGTTTGTTGTAGGATCAATACTTTGGCAGTAATTTTGAGGAAAATACCTAGCATAGGGGGTTTTTTGGTAAAATCTTTTCGCCGCTCTAACTAATTATATAACAGACCTACGAATAAATAATAAGTCTTATTACTTATTCGTAGTAACAGACTTACGAAAAAAGGGTGTATACAAAACTGAAAATTATTTTACCCTCTTCAACTTTGCCTTTGACATTTATGACGTAAAATTAACCGTTGAATTATTTTGATTAAACCAATTTTACGCACCTTTAATCCAAGATGGCGGCTTGCGCTCAAAAGTTCGAAAACTTGGATTTTTGGCTAAAAACACGCCTCAAATGTGAGCAAAGCATATTTTCTCTCTAAACCTACCAATAAAATTTTAAATAAAAAGTAAGTTCAAAAACTAAAACCTTACTACAGTCCTAATGGAATAAAATGACACAAACAATAATTTTCAAACGTTTTACTAATTTAAAACTGGGTCGTGGGAGTGCGCTTCACTTGGTAAATTTAAGGAGGAGGTCGTAGGGTGCGTCCTACGGCTCAAAGTTTTAAATTTATAAAACGTTTGAAAATTCTGTCTTTTTAGTCCAATAACACCATAGTAACCCGACTATGACTATGGTGTTTGAAATTTTCTTTTTTTCTTTTGTGAGGTTCAGTTCTGCTCTATAGAGGTAGTCAATGAATACACCTATGTTGGACAAAGTTTATCTTTTGACGGGGACTCTCAAATGTAGGAGATCTCTAGGGGCGTGCAACTTGGATGGGCCTTTGGAAAACTTGATGACATTCTCAAATCAAACATCCCGCAATGCCTGAAGACCAAGACATTTAACCAATGTGTCCTCCCCATTTTAACCTACGGTGCCGAAACATGGCCGCTCACAAAAGAGCAGATGTATAAAATACGAGTTGCTCAGAGAGCAATGGAGCGCGCCATGATAGGCATCCGCCTGCCGTACCGTAGACCGTATACCGAATGTCGAAATTCGACGTCGTACTAAAGTAAGCTAAAATGGAGATGTGCAGGACACTTGGCAAGACGGGATGATCCAAGGTGGACAAGGCGATAACGGAGTGGTGGGCTAGAGGAGCGCAGCGTTCACGGGGCAGACCAACAGTCCGATGGTCAGACGACATTGTTAGGCACGCAGGAATACACTGAATGAGACTTGCACAGGACCGGAAAAAATGGCGTGAAAGAGAGGATCTATACCCAACAGTGGGTGGATGCGGGCTGAGTAGATAGATAGAAGGTTCAGTTCAGAATAAAATAATTTCAGCGTAATGACGATATTGACGATTTATTTGTCACTTGCCGGTACGCCACGCTGGATCCGCCTATGACCACATCCATCCAGTCCATCCAGCGGAAGCAATCCAATAAGAACTAACTCAGGACTTATGCCATATTGCATACCGTGACGGCCCGATTAATACATTAATGCTCCTATAGTTTACATTTTTATCAAAAGTATTATTGCAATGTTTGTGTGCGTAGAAACAAGCCGCAAGCACGCCGCTGTACTGCGCCACGTCGGCCGAGCTCGCGGGCCAGTCCGCGGTCTACTGCAAGGACTGCAAGCGGTGCGAGGAGAGCGACCTAGCGAAGGACTTCAACCTGGCCTTCAGGATCTACGACCTCACCCGGGACTTAATCCAAGAGCGTGACATCTTGTCCATTGATGACGGGAAAGTCGCGGAGAGTATCTCTTCCCCGGACCAACCCAAAGAAATGGTTCATCACATACTAACTCCTGAATTGTCAGCTTAATCTTACATATATTATTATTTACTTGTTTTGGTGTTGGAATAATTACAAGCAGTACTCGGCCATGTATACATAGCGAAGATTACGATAATATTGGGCATCACAGGGATAACTCCGTGCGCCAAAAAAACGAAAGATCTTTCGACGTGACGTATGTGTGACGGGTACTGCAGTTGGGATTTTTGATATGAATTAAAGGATTAGTTCAACTTAATAATTTGTTTTATTATTCTTTAGCAAATATAAAATGCGGGTAGTTTAATAAATCTTCTAAATTTTAACAAGGTAGGTTACATTATGTAAATTTGTATACTGTAAATTAATAATAGGCACAGGGTAAAGATAACAGTCGATAACATTCATCTCTTCAATGAAACAACATGGCTTCTAGATACAGTTAAAAATTATTATCAAATAATTTCAGAGAATACCAAGTATATTTTTAGATATGTCTCCTCTGGAAAATTTAGTTTATAATTTAATTTTAACAATAAAATACCTATACTATTAAATTACCAAATCGGTTGGTTCCCAGAAGTACCACTGCGTACCGCAGTACCGGTGGTACTAATGGGAAATTGCATTCTCACCAATTCCCCTATAACCAAATAATTTTAATAGTGGTACTAGTGGGAAATCTTTCATCTCAGTAGTACCACTGGGCTGTACCACTAGGTTTTTCATTAGTATCCCTATGATTCAATGAATTGAGTCTAGTGTTTTGGAGCTACAAAAATTAGCATCACATGATATTGACCTTATTGAAATTAATCAAATGTAGACGGATTCGGCATTTAATGTGTTCATTTAGTCAAAATACGTTAAGGATCAAGGTAATCAGTTCACGTCAAAAAGGCCGAAAATCGTCTGACACCTTTTAAATTATTTTAGGTATATCAAGTACTTTAAAAAAAATTGCATCATACGCTTTTGATCCTTATTGATAAAAAAATGAATGAAGTAAAAATATGTAGCTTACTTCCGACAATATGTTCGTCAGACAACTGATAAATGGAAAAAAATAAAATAAAAACTATTTACATATATAACTCTATATATATCGAGTATCATATACAAAGCTTTTATAACTCTATATATATCGAGTTATATATATATAATATATATATATATATATATATATATATACATAGGTTTTTTTAATATTGTGTTTTTATTTTTCCATTTATCATTTGTCTTAATAACAGTTGGCGGAAGTAAGCTACATATTTTTACTTCATTCATTTTAAATATGGATTTCCGCAAAGTACGCCTGAATCTATCAACCCTTATTGATATTAATCAGATAATTTAATAATAATATTTTAATTTATAATTTAATTCTAATTATTTAATTAGAGCGTACTAATGAGAATTAAATTACTCAGTAGTACCACCGGTGGTACTGAAAAATATTCCCACTAGTAATAAGGGTACTAGTGAGAATGCAATTTCCCATTAGTACCATCGGTGGTACTGAGCTGTGGTACTACTGGGAACAAACCACCAAATCAACCCTCTTGTATAAATGTATTATTATAGAAATGTGTTGGAGTGGAACAAGTGATGGTACAAAAATATATTTTTTATCGCAGTATTGAGTAGCTGCAGCAAAAATGTAGGAACAAACAACATTTATGAATTACAGAACTTGCGATAAGGGCGATAACAGTAGCGATTTGGACATAACCCGAACTAAACTTAATTTCTTCAAATGTAATTTTAACCTTGTGGGCTTCGTAACAAGGTATTTTTGCCCCTGGCATCAATTCCTATCTCACTAAAACATCACTAAAGCCTGTCAGCATAAAATCAACTTTGTTTCCAAGCGGCGAGAGTCCCGATATGTCCAAACGCTGACTCAGAACGTGTCCGATTTTATCCAAGCGCTGTTAGACAGCGTGTAAAAAACGGTTTTAATTAAGTTATTTTAAGTGGTGCAGTTTATATTGACGTAAGTTAAGAATATATGCCAGGTTCAAAAATACCTTGTTACGACAAGGTTTGAATTACATTTGAAGAAATTTAGTCTAGTTTAGTTCAAGGAGCAAAATCACTGAATTGCTGCCGTGAGTAAAACTAAAACTATTCTAATAACAAATTACCCTTATTACAACGATACATTCTTAATTTAAATAACTACATTCGAATAAATAGTTTGTTTATATTATCAATCTAATACAAGAAAAAAATATAGTTTCAGGTGCTACCCGTGCAACGTAACAATAGACACGGGAGATGCTCCAAATAGTTTTTGACGTGAAGCATATATTGTAATGGCGCGGTACGGCAGTAAAGGTTCGGCCAAACCAACGCGTCCAGCTTGCGATCGCGGTTGCGTGCACGGTAGCGTTCAGTTACTGGAATAGAGTAAAAAAATGAAAAAAAGTACCAATTGCGTCCTGCGGCTCGACACGGCAATCAAAGCGTTTGGTTTGAACACATTGTTACTAGTACAATTGTAGTAACTGATCGCTACCGTGCATGCCAACCCGATCGCAAGATGGACGCGCTGGTTTAGCCGAATCTTAAGGCCGACTCTTGGCGTGGCGACGCGCCGCTCGTGGCTCGTTGCCCCTTTCAGACTCAGCTCGGCTATATTCGATGTTTCAAACCTGCCAGGCGTCCCGCGACGGCTCATTATTTTATTTCATTTGAGTTGAGCCAAATTTAATTTACTGCTAAAAAGGCAAAGGCCGTGGCTCAAAACAACACAGTTTTGTACAATTACAATTAACTATAATGAGCTGCGGATTTTATTGAAATCCAAACGAACAATAAACTTTCACTGAGGTTAATAAATTGTATCTTAATTAAGAAGGGCGCAGACGCAGCAACCAAACAGTTTTCAGCTTGGCTGTTTAGGCTAGGCACACACGTGCAATATTATTGTTAATAATGTGAATAATATTAATATAATATTGCGTGTGTGTGTCACATTATAAGGCCGTATTGTCACATCAGAATATAATTGTCAATATTGGTTTGTCAATAATATTGCATGAGTGCCTTAGAATTAATTCAGTCAGTGGCAGTAGTGATCCTGTCGGTCGCTTGGCGAAGATTTGTTTAAGTTTTTCTCAGAGTTAATCAGCCTCCAACTGGTTGCCTGGTTTGTCCACGCCCTAAGATAACCTTACTTAGTTAACAACCACTGATCTCTTCACATTTACTCAGGGAACGATAGCTTGTACAACAGTATGAAAAAGGGTTTCGGCTATTGTTAAAGCAGAACATTTTTTAAGTTTTGCTCCGTAGCATGCATACTGCCTCAGATGAAAATCAAGTAACTACAACATCAACACAGATTATAAAAGCAGTAGCTATGGCAGTGGTATCAAGCCTCACTTAGTTTACTTATGACTTATCATTATGCTATACCAAGACGTGCCTTCGATGTTGGTACCTCTTCATCTCGTATTGAATGACAACACGGATTTACGTGGTCATGAATCATACTAAATCATTTGTAAAGGAATTTTGACTACAGGATAGGAATATGATTGTTATTCTTTGCTATAGGCGTCCATTTATATAAGTCGATTAATTAAACATTTCATCTATCTGAACGTCTAGCTAGCTGGTGGACTCGCGAACACCCCAAGATACTGATACTTATAGAATTAGCAAAGAAATTCATCAATATATACCGATCGATATATATTTACCAATATATTCTGACACCTGGTTAAACATTTGAACTACATATAAACCTGTAATGGCTTAAGTTGTCCGAATATTTTATGTTGTTAATTTTGTTGTATTTCGTTAATAAAGGCACATGGCCTTTTATAAAAACTGAGACAATAACTTATTTGTGGCTTGCTTCCTCATCTCTACTTATTAAAAATGGTGGTATTAAAGGCCACGTGACACGGCTACGTGACGCGGTTACGTGACGCGGCCACGTGAGGCGGCCACGTGACGCGGCCACGTGCCAGCCAGCTCAGTAGAGCAGGATCCTCTTCTCGACCTGTTTGCGGCAGATGGGGCAGACAGTGATACGGTCGCCGCACATTTGGCACATGCCGTGGCCGCATAGGAAGATCATGTTCTTCAGCCGGTCGAGGCAGATCGGACACATCGTCTGGAACATTTACAAAAGCGTTAGCTTTGTGAGCTTCCTTATTATACAGACCACCACTGATGAATAGGGAGCTAGATCATCCCGGGCCTATCGATTACACCCCCATTTATGTAACTTCACTTCAGCGATTTTAAATAGTTTAGGAGTTACTACAGATCTTTCCCATTTTGAAGTCCCTTTTTGCTGTGTTCCCATGCCATACACATCATCGTCATCATCCTAAAGAAGTCCACTGCTAAACATGGGCCTCCCCAATGATAGAAGGTTCCGTAATCACCACGCTTGGCAGGCGACGCGGTTATCGCAGTAGACTTACACAGGAACATTCCCATTCCCTGAATTCACATACTTAGTTCTCTCAGCACCCGCGAGATGAGATGGGGTGGTCCTGAGCCAGGCCCACACGGCCATAAGTTTAATCGAAACAAGTGTATTGGAGACTCACTGTCATTGAATCTGCCCTTTTCAAATAAAATAAGAATCAAACAAATCTGTTCAGAAATCGCGTTAACATTATTATTAGTTTGTTGTTGTTTTTCGTATGAGGTAGTGCTGGCCTCTGATGTCTGAGTTTGTTAGGCCACCCGAAGGCTTCTGACATGGCTTAACGACTGCTATTAATCAATAACAGCCGGGACCGACAGCTTAACGTGCCCTCCGTAGCACAGAGCGATGGAAAACCGCATCAATGACTTTTCTATGTTATATTTTCCTGCTATTGCAGTTTCTGCACGTCCGCGGGCGGGTGCGGATGCGGGTGCGCGGGTGCGAACCGCGAGACGTTGTTTATGTAGTGTACCTATTCCTTGATGCCCTGCAGCTGCTGTTGCAGTTTCTGCACGTCCGCGGGCGGGTGCGGATACGGGTGCGGGTGCGCGGGTGCGAACCGCGAGCCATTGTTTATATAGTGTACCTGTTCCTTGATGTCCTGCAGCTGCTGTTGCAGTTTCTGCACGTCCGCGGGCGGGTGCAGGTGCGGGTGCGGGATCGCGGGTGCGAACCGCGAGCCGTTGTTCATGTAGTGCGGCGCGCTCGGCACCGGCACCGGCTGCCCCTTGTTCACTTGCACCTGCGCCAGGTTGCTGCTGCTCTCCTTCTCCACTGGATTACACAATATTGTCAATTTTTGCGTAGCTCTATCAAACTATATATCTATATATATACTTATAATAAATCAGTAAATAAGTTTGTACAATGAAGACAATAAAATATAATTGATAGATTCAGGCGTTACTTTGCGGAAATCCATATTTAAAACGAACAAAATAAAAATATGTAGCTTACTTCCAAAATATAAATGGTCTAGAGTACCTACTTAAAATATGCTACTGAACAAGAATAAACATTTTTCAAAATCGTCTGTCTGTTTGCTTGTTTGTCGGTACGTTTGTTCGCGCATCACGTAAATAGTACTGGACTGATTGCTATGTGGCATTCACAGTGGGATAAGTTAGGTTTTGACTTAAAAACTGGTGTACTTGGTATCTTAATCCTTGGTATCTTTTGGTCTAAAGCTAGTTCCTATCTTAATGCGCTCCGAACAAGAGGCCAGTTCGCGAGTCAATTCAGTTGACAGTTCAATCACTGGTCTTCAGTCACCAAATCTATGTGCGTGTGGTGTGAGGGCCCGAAAGTTGAAAATCTCTGAAACTATACATAGTTTCAGAGAACATCCTAAAAGTATTGTGAAAGTTGGAATAAGATTTTGTGTAAGTTAAATAAGCGAGCTATGAGCTGAAAACTTGGGCCCTCAGTTCTCACATACAGGATTGAGGGCCCACCTGTACAGGCTAAACTAGGCACATTTCAGTTTTTTTTTTTAATAAAAATTAAATTTCGGAGCAAAATTTAAATTTTATTTCGGTATTTAATTATTTATACTTATGAAAAAAATCGAAAAGAGAGAGCCATAACTCTCCATTTGCCGATCTTTGCTACAAACTAAAAATATTGTGGTCACCTTATTTCTTAAATTTATTGGGTCAACATAATATTTCATTTACTTAAATAATAAATGGGAATTTTGTTTTCCTCTTGTTGCACATATTTTTCACAAAATAACTTTAGGTTAGACCTACTTTTCATACTTTAAGCATAATATACGAATTTATTTTTTGTATGTGTGAGGATTCAGGGCCCATTTTGTACTAAGATACACAAAATAGTTTTGCGATAATGTCTTACTATCACTAATTTTGTTTGGGATTGATTCAGATTTTAGCTGAAATACTTTTTCTCTAATGTGCGTAGTTTAGCTGTACAGTTGGGCCCTCAATCCTCTATTTGAGAACAGAGGGCTCAAGTTTTCAGCTCGTAACTTTTCGCCATAACTCGCTTATTTAACTTTCACAAAATCTTATTCCAACATTCACAATACTTTTACTCACTATACTTAGGTTTTAGTTTCAAAGATTTTTAACTTTTGGGCCCTCACACCACACGCACATCTAAATCTTATACACCTGTTCTCGTTTGGCTAAAACTAAGGTTATGTTCAAGCTTATTCATTCATAATTTCAACCGGAAACGTTGAAATTATTAATGAATAAGCTTGAATAAGCTTGATAAGTGAAAATTGAGGATACTTTTTATACCGAAAATATTAAGGGTTCCTGCGGGATATGGGTCCAAATTCTGTACATTGAAGATATTTAGTAAATTTATTTTGGAGGCTGTTCTATTATTCGTCCTGAAGCCAAAACTATTATTTTTTTCATTTTTGTCTGTTGTCTGTCGGTCTGTCTGTATCTTAGAAGCGCATCACGCCGAAACTACTGAATGAATTAAAATGAAACTTGGCATGATTTGAGTTCATACTACGAGGTAAAACATTGTATATTTTTCATACCGGTAAATTAAAGGGTCCCCGCAGGATAGGGATGTTTTGTTTGGAGTTGGTATTCATGTTTTACGGTTTATAGTTACTTCCGTAGTTCACCTCTAGGATACTCGGTCCACCGGTTTAGGCTGGGCGTTGTCTGTCAGTCAGTCAGTCTGTAGGTATGTCACGGTACTGTTTTATCATCATCATCATCATCAGCATGATTAAAAGAATGTACTTAATTATTTTTTTATTATTCTGCCCAAAAGTGAAAGGCATCTTTACTTACAATAAAGCAGTAAGTACCAAAAAATTTGTAAAAGGAAGACAATTCAGACAGTTTTTGGGAGGTTTTAAAGCCCTCCACAAAGAGTGGATTGTCTCATACGAGAAAACCGACCACGCTGGTAGAGAGACGCGATTGCTTGCTCTACGTTAGATCTACCTGTTTTTTTTCAGGGAACGATCTATTCGAGTAGTCCTAGAGGGCTGCTCGTCTGATCAAAAGGCTATCAACGCCGTGTACGTCAGGGATCGGTTCTGTAAGCTACACTGTTTACACTGCACATTAATGACCTTCTCAAGCCCGGTACCTTTGGGTATGCAGATGACAATACTGTAGTTGAGAGATACATTTCCAATGCTCAAGCCAGTTGCGACGCTGTCCTGTTTGAGTTTAGCCTTAGAAGCCGTGTCCGATTGGGGCGATGCTAACCTGGTTAAGTTTGATGCTACTAAAAATATGATGTTAGGACCCCTGAGCGAGAGTAGTATATATCCAAGTTCAACTGAAAACCAGGGTTTTCAGTGTTGCAAACTTGGGTACCTAAAAACTACTCTCAGGGGTCTTGATAAATATTCAAAAAGTGTCTCTGGTACAGAGCTCGAAACTCCGAAGTGAATTCCTGGCTATGGCCTTGACTGCTGTCACCTCTGGGACGGTTCTGCCAAGTATCAGCTCTAGGCTTTGGATTCAATTGAGAGACGTGCTATGATGCTCATTGAGGATGACACTCTAGTAAAGAGTAAGATTCAAAGTCTGGCGCAACGACGTGAGGTCGCAAGCCTGTCGGTATTCTACAGATTGCACTATGGAGAGTGTGCACAAGAACTACACAGTCTAATTCCCCATCACATTTCCATCACCGTACGACTAGACTATCGGCAAAGAGCCACCCTTTTATTATTGATACCTCGCACAAGAACGAAGCGTTACGCTTCTTCATACAGAGCGTATAAACTATTGTTGTCTGTTTCGCCAAAACGGCTGATCCGATTTTGATGAAACTTTGTAAATAGGTAGTGTACAATATAGATACCAACATTGGATACTTTTTATCCCGGAAAATGGTAAGTTTCCACAAAACTGGAAAATGACAATTACTCGCTGTAAAGAACGGTTGTCCTGGAAACGAAATAATAAAAAGTCTGTCAAAAAGCATCAACAGCATTGGTGCGATACTTTTGCATTAGATTTTAATATCCTAAAACAAAGGATATGTTTTTTTTTGCGATAAACTTTAGTCCGTGCGGACGAAGTCGCGGGCGAAAGCTAGTTTATTATAAGAACTGGATAGGTGTGGAATGCTCTGCCCTCGTCAGTGTTTCCGGTAAAATATAACCTAGGTGTGTTCAAGTTATGAGTGAATAGGTATCTACTAGGCAAACGTTTACGGCTACACCTTCGATCACATCATCGCTTTCCATCAGGTGAGATCGTGGCTAAATGATTGCGTCGTAAAGAAATTTGCAACTTGCGGGATTCGAACCCACGACCGTTGACTTTTCATTCAGAGTCACCAACCGGTTGTCAACCTTTCTTTCGCCCAGAAGCGTCGTCCGCTAGAACGAAAAGCACTAATTACGGGCGACCCCGCACTCTTTATATAAGCGTGCGGCGCCGGCGGTTTCACGCTCTAGCGAAAGGCGACTCCGAGCAATAGAACGGGATAGAGCTACTGAAAAATGCAAGTCCGTGCGGATAGGAAGCGTCCGACCCTAAATCGAAGACCCTGGCAGAAGCTGGGAGACGAATGTCCCGGCAGAAGAGAAAGGGAATGACGAAATAACTTACGATCAATCTTGAGAGAGGCGGAGGCTACGGGAGGCGCAGGCAGTGCGGGCTGTGCCGGTGGTGAGGGCAGCACGGGAGGCGCAGGTGGCGCGGGGGGCGCGGGAGGCGTGGGCGGCGCGGGCTGCAGCGGCGTGCGGCACTCGACGCACTTGCGCATGAGCGGCGCGCAGGCGGCGCAGGCGCACACATCGCCGCAGGGGCGGAACACGACGGTGGCGGGCGCCTCCGAGCACACCACGCACTCGCCGACGCGCGCGCGCGACGTCACGCACGCGCGGCATATCAGGCACTTCTTTACCTGATAACGAAGGTCTACTTGGTCAAAAGTTCTCAACCTTATTAGTTGCCTTATTGGCACACTTGAAAACAAGACATCATCGAAAATGCTGAAAAAACAGTTGCGAACAAAACGAAAAAGAGGCAAACATTTCAGTAAGAATGGTTGCTAATCAACTTTAAATCGTTACAGATCCTGAATGTTCATTCCAAATGAAAAATTATAAGATAACCCTAAAGATGATTTTCAAATACCTATTATAAGACACGAACTAATGATACCTTAGTATCATTAGTTCGTGCGAAGAGTATAATCGTCCCCTGTGCTTAAAGTTTGTGGACTATGAGAAGGCCTTTGACTCCATTGAGACCAGCAGGCTGATTCCCTAAGGAGTGAGGTTGAGTGATTGCCATTGCTATAGTGCTTCTCAGGTAAAGTTAAACTTCAACTGAAAATAATCTTTGCCGTCGAGTAAAAATGCTGTGAATGAAAACATGTAATTTCTTGTACACTACTTTTGTGCAAAACAATTAAATCAATAAATAAACAAAACGCCAAAAAACGAAGAAAGAAATATATTGCGATTTAGAAATGTATTTCTAGATGAAATCTCTTGCTTTGTACCTATATAGAAGTGTATTGTATCTACCTACGTCTTATGTATCGTTGTAGATTCACAAAAATGATCAAGACTTGGACGACGGATAGAGACGGATAAATGGGAGCTTGACAGTTGATAATTATAGCCTTGGACTTGATAGACAAGTACCTAACTATATTGAATGTTGAATCTACTTGATTATAGTAATAATATGATACATTTGTTTCAGGTGGATGCACACAGAACTGCAGTTCATAAGAATGATAGATCTCCGCTTTCCGAGCTCATAGGATAGTGTAAATCTCAATTTATGTGAAAATTATAACATTGTTACATGATATATAATACTTACACTTGATTTAGTTTTTCTTATATTTGCATTGACCTGTCGTTGTTAGTAGAACTTCACATAATTAGGCTTTGTAAGAAAACTACTAGATTTTAAAACCAGTAGGTATTTTTCTATTTTAGGGTTTAAATCCTACTCTAGCTATGAAATAGATACGTAGGTTCTATGAAATTCCTCATACATACTTGTCATTAAACCTACCTTTCACAAAAACAACATAATTTCATGGCACGATAAAACATGAAACAAAGTGTACCTACCTATGTAGGTGTTAGAACTATAAGTTTCATAGTAACTATGCATTATCAATGATCTTCATTATACAAACACTGCTAGATAATAAATGCAATGAGCACCTCTTCGGTTGACGAAAACTCATTGCTACTGAATTCCTTGTGAATTCTGGTTTTGAATTACCGGTTTTGTATTTCCTAGTAAAATGTCAGTTTCCGTGCGGTTGAGTGCTCATGTGTTTGATGAATTGAATGCTAATAACGTAGTCTATTTTTGAGATTTCGTAAAATATTTTATCTACACTCATATCGTAAAATCCGGGTTATGAACTCAAAAATGGCATTATGATATACATTACGCACGGCACGTCTATAATAAGAAAAAAATATTATAACACTGTTTTTTGAGCTAAACGATGTTATAATATATATTTTTTCCCATCAAAGCGCCGGTTGGCTTCGCACTTACGAGTTTTCGTTTATTATCTAATAGCTTTCCCGCCCGCGACTTTGTCAGCGTGGACTACTGTTTATCGCGAAAAAAGCATCATAAGTACTTCTAACATATTAAAAACCAATGCAAACGTTAAGTAGGTATAGCACCAATGCTCTTGATGACAGACTTGTTATTTCGTTTCCATGGCAACCGATCCTTACAGCGAGTAATCAACATTTTCCTGTTTTCCCGTGGAAACTTCATTTTTTCCGGGATAAAAAGTTTTCAGCCGTTATCGCGTGAAAGCTCCCCAAACAAACAAGCAAACAAACAAACAGTCACTACACTTTTATATATTGGTATGGATGGTGGTGCGTACTAGACCGTAAGCGCGCGAATTCGCTGGACTGGATTTGGCGCCATTACTTTACATTAATAGGTACCTAACCAATTTAATGTGTTTTTGTTGATCAAAAGTTGTATCCTGATTACAAATGTCCGACAGCAGTGTTAGTGAGGAGAATTTGACTCCACCTGACATCACGGAAACCGCAACTAACATGACGATCGTTCGTCATGCTAGTTGCGGTTTCCGCTTTTTTTTTTGGCTTTTACCAAAAAAAAAACAAGAAAATATTACGTCATATTTTGTTTCATTAAATGTAAGTTCCTATTGCATGAGTGTAGATAAAGTAGGGTATGAACGGCACGTAACTAGTTATTAAAACACTCGAGTGATACCATTAGAAAACTCTCGTGTTTTAATTCCCCTCATTATGCAACCGTTTCATAAACTTACTATTACTGTTCTTGCTTATACACAGTTCTTTAAAAATCCGGGTTTGGTTGTAGTTAGAGCTACGACCACAGGTAATTTTGTGAACACGTCTCGCTGTGATCTTTGAAATGTCAACGTTGGTGCTGATAACAGCGATTCGGTCGTCTCATGCCCCACCGCAAGCGTCTAATGTAGCGCAATTCTGATAAAATGCACATAACTTGAACCTAAAAGCTCAATACGCGCGGTACGGTAGCTAAACCTCAACACAAGAACCAGTTTATGCGCACGCGCATGTAAGTACGTGTAAGCATGTGCGTGTATTTGTCTTGTCTCGGCAATGGTATCTAGATCTCGCCTCATCATCTACACCGTGTAACACCTGCCATGTTTTGATAACGTTCAAGTTTTCTTACATGACAATTAATTTACTAAGTATTCACACGTCAAAAATAAAATAGGGGAACTTTTTTCATCTTTCCTGGCAGACAGATTAAAAAGAAAATCAGTGTTTTATGTTACCCTCGCAGCGCAGACGTTGCAGCAACAGATGTGTCCGCAAGGGCGGAACAGCGTATCGCGCTTCGCATCGGAGCAGACCAGACATTCATCGGCTGTGGGATCGCTGGCAGCTTCCACTATCGCTTCCGGCTGGGTAGATGTCGTGCATGTCGTTGCGGACGTTGGTGCCAGGTTTGCGGTCGTGGTCGTGGTCGCGGGCGCGGTCGCAGTCGCGGTCATCCCAGGCAGCGCCGCCGCTTCTCCTTCCGGCGAGGCTTCCCCGGCCAATGTGGAGCCTTCCTTGCGGCACGATGTCAGCGTCTTACAGAGATTGGGGTCGGGGCATAAGTCGAGAGGAGTTTGACCTGGAAATATAATCAAGAACAATTAAGTGATAAGGTCACAAAATATTTAAACTTCTATAATTATGGCAAATAAATTATGGTTAACATTAAAACCATGTTTAGGTCTGCGTTTACAGTGAAAACGAATCATTGTTCATTAAAGTGACATAATAACTTATTAGAAGGGTACAGTGACCCAAATTGAGTCTTGGCTTCCGATACTAAAAGCCGCTACTTCTCTATCCTACGCAATTGCACTGCTCGGGTAAGGAGTTCTAGCAGAGTATGTGGAATCTTGCCGATGATATTTGGCTCAGCCACCATCTCCTTTATTTCTCTGTTGCTCCTTAACCTCCATCTACCCTTCTGACCGGTCCCAGAATCTTTCGTAATATATTTCGCTCCGTTACTAAAAGGTTCGCCTCCTTCTCGGGCCAGCGCAGCGTCCGAGCTACACAGCGCAATCTGCTATTTTCAGGCGCAATCCCAATGTTGAAGGTGAAGACAGCATTGTATAACTGCCTCGCTTACGTTTTTCGCATATTCTATCTCGCTCTTACTTTGTGCTGTTTCATCCTCACAGCAGTACCTGCGCATTAGTAAACAGAGCCTAACTTCACAACCACAAAGATCCGCTGCGACTACTGTACAGTACATTTTTCGAATTCAGTAATAATTAAATATTATAAAAATAACATAACCCAACTGCGAACAAAAAAATCTCAAATAATAATTTAGTTTAAATTTCTCTATAGAAGCAAATCTGCGTTAGACTATTGATTTTTAAATAGAAGATGCAGTCGGAGGCATGAAGCCAGTAGCTCGCCAGGTTCTAGCTGGTCCCGTCAAAGGAGATGTACAGATAATCACGTACATTGTGTAAGCTGCGAGGAACCAACAACATCACGCTTGTACTTTTTTGAAATGTTTGGATTTGGACCTACGTTCTTTTTGCCAATACAATAAAATTAAACTTATAAACATCAGGAGTTAAAATCTCAAAGATGTTTGCCGATATTGCAAACATCGAGATCGAGATCGAGTTGTAGTCGCCGTAAACAACATATCAAAAATCAAGTGGACATTCACCTCATACCACAAACAAAACAAACACACTTCACCGCCTCTTCGACACACAGTTAACACTTACTGATGAGGTAAAGTACCAGGGTATCATCTTACACAGCAAACTGAACTAGGCTAGACAAAGCTATACTTATAATAAAACTGTAACGGGTCCAATTCTGTACATTGAAGATATTTTGAAATTTTCTTTTCGAGGGTACTCTATATTCGATACTGAAGCTAGAACTGTATTTTTACATTTTTGTCTGTCTGTCTGTCTGTATCTTGGCTAGGCATCACGCCGAAACTACTGAATGAATTTAAATGAAACTTGGTATGATTTTGAGTTCATACTACGAGGTAGGACATAGGATACTTTTAATCCCGAAAAATTAAAGGGTTCCCGCAGGATAGGCGTTGAAAGTTATTTAAAAGAACACGTATCACGCTGAAACTACTGGACGGATATTGTTGCAACAGTCATAGTTTATATAATGCGTAAAAATTGAGGATAATTTTTATCCAGAAAAAATAAAGAGTTCCTGCGGGATAATGTACCGAATTCTGTAAATAGAACATATTTTGTAATCTTTTTTGGAGGCCTTTCTATATTTAATACTAAAGACAAAACTGTATTTTTGTAATTTTTGTCTGTCTGTCTGTCTGTCCGTCTGTCTGTCTGTACCTTGGCAGCGCATCACGCCGAAAATACTCACTGAATTCAAATGAAATTTGGTATGATTTGAGTTCATACTTCGAGGTAGGACACTGGATACTTTCTATCCCGAAAAATTAAAGAGTTCCTGCAGGATAGGCTTTGAAAGTTATTTAAAAGAACACGTATCACACTGAATCTACTGGACGGATTTTATTGCATCTTGGCACAGTTATAGTTTATTTAATGTGTAAAAATTGAGGATATTTTTTATCCCGAAAAAATCAAGAGTTCCTGCGGGATAATGTCCCAAATTCTGTAAATTGAAGATATTGTGTAATTAGTATTTTTGGAGGCCTTTCTTTGTTCAATACTAACTACTAAAAAACTGTATTTTTGTAATATTTGTCTGTATGTCTGTCTGTCCGCCCGTCTGTCTGTCTGTACCTTGCAGCGCATCACGCCGAAAATACTCACTGAATTCAAATGAAATTTGGTATGATTTGAGTTCATACTTCGAGGTATTGGACATTGGATACTTTTTATCCCCAAAAATTTAAGAGTTCCTGCAGGATAGGGGTGGAAAATTATTTTAAAGAACACGTAGTACGCTGAAACTATTGGACGGATGTTGATGCAACTTGGCACAGACATAGTTTATAAAATGGGTAAAAATTATGGGTACATTTTTGTCCCGAATAAATAAAGGGTTCCTGCGGGATATGTGTCCAAATTATGTACATTAAAGATATTGTGTTCTTTTTTTTATTTTTCTCTATGTTCGATAATGAAGCCTAAACTGTATGTTTTTTTATTTTTGTCTGTATGTCTGTCTGTCTGTCTGTATCTTGGACGTGCATCACGCCACCGGAACTACTGGATGAAATAAAATGAAACTTGGTATGATTTGAGTTCAAACTACGAGGTAGGACATAGGATACTTAACATCCCGAAAAAATCATGGGTTCTCGCAGGATAGGGGTTGAAACTTATTTAAAAGAACAAGTATCATGCTGAAACTAATGGACGGGTTTTGATGCATCACGCCGAAAATAAGATAAGATATTGGCGATATTGGCTACGTCTTAATTTATATGATGGGTTAAAATTGAGGACACGTTTTATCTCGAAAAATTAAAGGGCTTCTGCGGGATATGGGTCCAAAGTTATGTTAATATTTAAGTAATAAATAATTATTTTTTGAGTTTACTCTGTATTCGATACTGAAGCCAAGACTGTTTTACTTTTTATTTTTGTTTTTCTGTCTGTCTGTTTGTCCGTATCTTGACAGCGCATCGCACGGAAACTACTCAATGAATTCAAATGAAACTTGGTATAATTTGAGTTCATACTACGAAGTAGGACATTGGATACTTTTCATCCCGAAAAATTGAAGGTTTTCCGCAATATAGGGGTTGAAAGTTATTAAAAAGAACACGTATCACGCTGAAACTACTAGACGGATTTTTTGATGCAAATTGACACAGTCATATGTCTATACATATAATAAAGCAATGGGTACGAAAAAGGCTGTAAAAAGAAGATAAATAAAAAAAAACTCTTGGGTGCTTAAAAAGGGTTTTTTTAATCGTATCACTCTTTCTGTTTGTCTGTATGTTCACGCATCACGTAAAAACTATTGGACCGATTGCAATGCGGTTTTTATTGTTAGATAGCTTAGGGTATGATTTAAAACTGGGCCATTATTCTCTATGAACAGTCACACGCGTAACGCAACTCGCTCTGGAATCGTTCGGAAAAGTACGGCAATTCTCGAACGAGGCTGAGTGGCAATAGAGAATAAGGTCCCTGGTGTAATTGGTATCTCAATCTGGTGAGTTAGAAGCCGAGCAGTGGATAAAAGTATTTTAGACGGCTAAAGAAATTTTGATCAAATGTTGGTATATTGGTCCTGGAATACTTTGAACCTAAAGAAAAGACAACGCGTACACGCGTAGCCGCGGATACAGCTAGTAGAAAATATAATTAAAAAAATCAACCATCTCCTGGCAATGTCGGAATATGGTAGGAAAAACATGGGGTTAATAATAACACTTTGGTTAATAATACTGTGATTAGGCCTTTAGAACTGTTTACTTGTCGGGTGGCCGAGAACTAAGCAGTCAACTACCATAAATAAACTAGAGCGAAGGTACGACAACGACACCGGGTTCGGTCCTAGGCTCCGCAACAATAACTTTTATAAGTTACCAGCTTTCGCTCGCGACTTCATACGCGAGGAATACAGTTATCACGAAAAAAAAAACACCCTATGTTCATCTAGGATAGTCAAAAACAATGCAAAAGTATAGCACTAACGCTCTTGATACTTTTTGACAGACTTGTTATTGTTTCGTTTCCACGGCAACGCATGTCATTCCGTACCTTACAACGAGTAATATAGACATTTTCCAGTTTTCCCGTGGCCACTTACCATTTTCCGGGATAAAAGAATTATAATCATAATCATTTATTTGATAAAACCAGTTTACACGTCATTTATAATACAATAATATAAAAAGTAAGGCATGTTGTTTACTTTCATGTAAAAAAAGGACCCAAAAATTATATTGAATGTTCATTACAAGTACAAATAATATAAATGTATATCCTATGTTGGTCTCTATATTGTATAGTACCTATTTACAAAGTTTCATAAAATCGGATCATCCGTTTTGGCATGAAAGCTCCCCAAACAAACAAACAAACAAACAGACAATGATTCACTTTTATATATTTTTGTGGATGTGCGGTTTTGCATCGCTGCGTGCTTCGGAGGGCACGTTAAGCTGTCGGTCCCAGATGTTATTGATTAATAGCAGTCGTTAAGCCACGTCAGAGGCCCTCGGGCGGCCTGACAAACTCTGACAGTAGAGGCCAGCACTACCTCATACGAAAAACAAACAAACAATAAACCACAAACATTCCAGAGGTTGTCCTGTATAGCAGTGATTGGCTGCATGCGTCCAGCACCTACTGCTGCACTGGAAGCACTGCTAGGCAGCTATACATCCACGAGCAGGCTGCTCCATCGGCTTACTGACTCAAAGCACTCAACCTCTCGGACCAACATAGTCAGGCATTACACACAACCATCATACGGGAGTATGTAGTGGATAACCCGTACATACTAAGTATTTTTGGTAGGGTAAAACAACACCGCTTTATTAAGCACTACAAAATATAAGTACATGATGAACCAAGTGATAATTCAAACACTCACGAATGTAGAATTTATAAAGACGGTTCCAAAACGGCAGCAGGGACGGGAGGCAGCATGGGATGTTCTAGGAAGACTTGAACATTCATATAACAACAGCACTGGATATAATCGAGGCAGCAACAGCGTTACTGCGCAGGAAGGTAAGTGACTATAAAATCGGAAAACTCTCAGACAGCGCCGCAGTCTTTAAACCACTTCAAAGGTATGAACACTCGTCGGGGGTAACTATCCAGTATCATGATGTTCTGGAGGAGGTCAGTAACCATAAAGATCTTACTCTCCAACGGATAAAGGGACACAGTGGATCCAGAGGAAACTATGCAGCTGAAGAACTGGCAAGGAGAGCTTCGGGTATGTGCCCTGCAGGACCGGAGCCAATGATTCCCTTGCCTTTCAGTCAAATTCGTGCCTGGATCCGTCAGAGAACAAATAAATTACATCAGGAACTATGGGCAAGTATAGGATTGTAGACAGTCAAGGGAGGCTTCCCCGGAGTTAAATCCGTGATACTCCCGAAAACTTCTTAACCTTAAACGGGAAAGTCTCCGACAGGTCGTAAGAATTGTCACTGGTCATTGACCTTTTAACAAATATCTATACTTATAGATTAGATGTCACAGACAGCCCCTTTTGTAGAGGATGTATGGGGGCAGAAGAAACTGCCACGCACGTGCTTCTGGAGTGCGAAAGCGTGGCGCTACAAAGGGAACTATTTCTGGGAATAACTTCTACCATGAGGGAAGCCTGCACCGGAATACGTGAGCTAATAATGCCTTCCTGAGGGACATCGGGTTTCTGAACTGAGAGCTTTTTGCGCCGCCCGGATCAAGCAAAAAGGGCTGATGATCGGTCTAGTTGCAGAAAAGAGCCCGAACACCAAGTACCACCTCAAAGAACAAATGTTGATCCTGCAACCGGCGCAACTGCTGGAGCGTGTAGTGCCGCAGCACCTCGTGCAGCCGCCGCACGCAACACTGCGGCGTGTGGTTACTCACCCTTCTTGTTCTTGACGGCGAAGTCAGCACCGTACGCGGCGAGGAAGCAGGCGATGGAGGCGGAGGATTTATTATCGTGCGCGTGCGCGAGCCCGGTGAGCAGCAACTCGTCGTTCGCGCCTTGCCGCCTCCACAGCGCCTCGTGCAGCCGCCGCACGCTTTACCGTGTGGTTTACTCACCCTTTTTGTTTTTGACGGCGAGGTCTGCGCCGTGCGCGGCGAGGAAGCAGGCGATGGAGGCGGAGAAATTCTTGTCGTGCGCGTACGCGAGTCAGGTCAGCAGCGACGCGTTGCACGCGCTTTGCAGCCTCCGCAGCTGCTGCAGTGTGTGGTGCCGCAGCGTCTCGTCCAGCCGCCGCACGCTTCACTGGGTGGTTACTCACCCTTCTTGTTCTTGACGGCGAGATCTGCGCCGTGCGCGGCTAGGAAGCAGGCGATGGAGGCAGAGGACTTCTTGTCGTGCGCGTGCGCGAGCCCGGTGAGCAGAGACGCGTCGCGTGCATCCTGCAGCCGCCGCAGCTGCTGCAGCGTGTGGTGCCGCAGCGCCTCGTGCAGCGGCGTGTCGCCGTCCTGGAATACAACCAGAACCGATTTGGATTATTTGAAAGGAAACTTACACACATAGATGTTTTTTTATATTATATACTATAATTATGTTGGAATTATTAGTGGCAGCCGAAAATTAATTAAGTAACTCATAAAACCCGTTTTTGGCTTTTTGTATTATCATAAGTTATATTTAAGTTTTATTTAGAGCTGTTGTTTTTGTAATACATATATATAAATAGTTTGAAAATGCGTGTACTAGCGCTCCACGGCGAGGTGCAGCGCCTGCTTCAGGTTGGTGTTCTGCAGGTCAGGCCGCGCGCCGCCGAGGAAAAGCAGCTCTAACGCCTCCGCGTGGTTGTTGAGCGCAGCCAGGTGCTACGTCGTGTAGCCGTCGGACTGCCTGTATATACAGCTGTACTTACTTTGTCGCAGATGTTAAGATCAGCGGCGTGCGCCACCAGCAGGCGCACTATCTGCGTGTGCTGGCGCTCCACGGCGAGGTGCAGCGCCGTCTGCAGGTTGGCATTCTGCAGGTCGGGCCGCGCGCCGCCGCGGACCAGCAGCTCCGCCACCTCCGCGTGGTTGTTGAGCGCGGCCAGGTGCAGCGCCGTGTAGCCGTCATCTTTAGCATCATCCACGATCCACGGCCGCGGCAGCTTGCCCAGCATTATCTTCATTGCGCTGAAACAAATATCATCATCATCAGCCTATACTTATCCACTGCTGCATGTTGGCTCCTAATATTCCTCCTGCTTCCTAGTATTCTCCACTGAGCTCGGTCTTCAGCTCTCTGCTTCCAGTTTCTGCCAGCCGCTTTTCACAAGTCGTCACTCCACCTGGTCACAGGGCGTCCTAAATACGTTAGCCAAAGCGCGGTCTACATCCGAGAACTCGTCTACCCTAACGGTTGTCGTTTCTTCGGGAAATGTGACCAGACCACTCCCACTTCAGCTTGCTTATCCTTAGAGCTATGTCGGTTAATTTGGAAACAAACAGACTTTGTATAGTAGTTTATGAAATGGTTGCATAATGAGGGGAACACGAGAGTTAGTTTAAAAAACGAGCCGTAGGAGAGTTTTTTAATAGTATCACTCGAGTGTTTTAATAACTAGTTGTGTGCCGTTCACACACTACTTTTTCTACACTCATGCAATAGGAACTTACATTTAATGAAACAAAAAATGACGTAATATTTTCTTGATTTTTCTGGTAAAAGCTCGTTATTCATGCTCGTTGCTGTTTCCGGGATGTCAGCAGTGCCGGATTAAGCAAGCGCAGGGCCCGTAGCAATTTTTTCCGATTTTCGATATCGCTCATGGTTATTGAGTTTTTATCTAAAAGCTACTGAGACCCTTTTGTTTGTTTATGTTTATTGTAAACAACATATTAAAATTTTGAATATCAGAAAAAAAATACGTCTTTCTCAAAAATAGATTTCGCATCAAATGAGCTATCGCTCATATTTTTGCCACAATTCTAACATTTTTTCACTTCTCCAGAAGAACACTCGTGACTCTCCTCGCTAAAAAATTTGCCAAAAGTTAAAAATAAAATAAAAATAAAGATAAATATATATATATATAATTGGCCGAGTTTCAAAATATATTTTTTATACATATTTTATATATATTTATATATTTTTTATGTATTTTTAATATATAAGTATTATCTATACTAAAAAAATATGTTTTTTAGATTTTAACATACATTTTTTTATAAAAAAACAACATGATGTTTACAAACAATGTAACCTAATAATGATTACTATTCTGCCATTAAAAACTATTATTTTATCTCCATGTGGAAAGATATAATAATCTAGTAAAATATAATTCTCAGAATCACTCTCCTTGAGGTTTAAGAATTAATTATTTTATTGAATTATCCTACAACACTGCGAACACATTACCTAATAACACGAAAACGCGCGAGCGAAGCGAACGCGAAATTTTTGGAGCTATTTCTGGTACATTATGAGAATGAGGAAACAATAGTACCTCTTATTGAAGGCCCGAGTAGCAAGAACGAAAATGTTAGAAAAAATCACTGAGTTGCATTACACTATTATAATGCAGGTCAGTGGAAACAGACAATATTAACAACAAGGCGCGACGGCTGAAAGCGTGATAATTTAAAGCTCTATGTGTGGATAAATAAATAATGGTAGCAAAGTAGAGCAACATTAATGTTGTTATTTTTAATACAATTTTTATTTTAGCTGCAAGACAGAAATGTAGTACCTACATATAATCATTTTATTAAATTAAATTAGTTAAATTCAAACCAAGCGTCCAACTCCGTTTAAAAATATGTTAATTTTATCCCTAATTAGATTTCTTTCAAACCTAAGCTTTCGTTTTACAGGAAGCTTTATGTGTACTGCTAACAGTAAGTACCATTTGACATCTTGAGCTAGTTTTCACGATTTTAAGGTAAGCTTTAATTTTACAGGAAACCTTCTTATTTATTACTCTTATTATACTAAACCAGTTAAGCTTATGTATTGTTTTTAAAATGTAGATATATTTGATCTCGAAGCTTACAGCTGAAGTGCCCTCTCAATAAATCATTCGTTTTTTCAGTACCAGTCCGCGGGGAACCCCCCCACGTCGCGTCGTGAGCCCCCATGTCTCCGCGGCCTCCGCGCCACCGGCTCAACATGTTTCACTCACATTTTTTTCTAAAAACTCCCCTGCAGAGCAAGTAGACCTATGTTCAAGATTTTTTATGCACGCCGAAATACGTTACGTCCTTCTAACTTTAGATAATGATCAATTCTGGTTCTTGTAAAGGTTGCCCAGTGACGACTATTTTTAAATGTGAACGTATAATTTAATCCGTAACATGACTCAACGTTATCGTGCCCAAATGTGGAAAGATGAATGGTCGATCCCGGTAATCCATAAGGAAATTTGAAACGTTACTCATACATGAAATGTAATAATTTTAGCGACCGAAGCAAGGAATGCAAGCACCTATATGATAATATCTGTTGCAGAAACCGTTGGCAGTGTCGAGGTGGCTGAACCCTAAACAGAAATAGCCCAAGAGTTTGCATATGTTTCACCGATAAATACCTCCGCAAGGTTTATGTGCAAGTAAAACACGAATAAAGACATCGCTAAATCCGATAGCATCTACTGTAATAATGGTGTCATTTTCATATCTACAAGTTAAATCATGTTCAGAAGTCAAGTAACACAACATTCGGGTGACTAAACGTTCTGAGTGTCGGCAAACAGTAGTAACTGCGTGTATGGCAACAGTAAATTAAGTGGTTACACATTTTAATATGCCGAGTTCCATTGAAAGAGTAAAAACGAACGAACTAATTAAATAAGGTCAAACGTCGCGAGAGGCGGGCGCGGGCGCGGGCGGCGGCGCGGGCGCCCGCCCGGCCTACGTTCACCAGCAGTTGGTGTCAGCTCTCCGCGCGCTCGCGTTTCCTGTCCAGAACCGCGCTAACACTCGTGACGTGACACTCGCTAACACTATGCATGCAAACTTCTACCCAAGGATTTATATAGTGATATGGAAGAACAGTGATCATAAAATATCAAAGGAATATTCCAGATAATTGCAAATATACAACTAAAGGAATACCTGACATTACTCTTATTTTCGCTCTACCACAAATTAAAATGGAGAATTAGCAAGTGAGTATGAGTATTAAATATTGTGTTATTGACAGATATGTTGTTCAATAACATCAATTAGACCTGGAAGAACTGGGCTTCTTTATTTTCCTCAAACTGTACAAGAGAGTAGGTACTAACGATTAAGCAATTAATATCATGTGGTATTATTAATGGTTGTAAGAGATTCATCTTTGTCGGCAAAGTCAGCTAACGCTGCTCCACTCTACTGCCTATATAATACTAGGGGCTCTGTGAGCTGTAGACCTCGCCCGTACAAACATTTTTGCAAACAATCTAGCGGTGCACAGTAGCGCCGCGCCCCACCTAGTTACCTTATTGTAAAACTAACATGAATAACCAAGGTGCTCCATCAATCCCTACCTAGTAGGTAAAGGGCTGTTTCCACTGGTAGAAATCTAAAAGTGAGAAATTAACTGCATTTTGAAGATCTATTCTGCTCATCACGCCGAAGATCCCCTTCAGAACTTCATCAAATTTTAATTTTAATTTTATTTTAAAGTTACTACTTTACAAATAAAAAAAAAAAAACATTAAAATCGGATTTAATAAGGCGGAGATAGATATATATATTCAGTAGCCCCCTTTTTATCCTTTTTGGTGGGAGAACCAGAAAATCCCCGACGACTAAAAATTTCTAAAAATTCGCTTATCCTGTATACCAAGTTTCGTCTAGATCGGTTGAGAAATGCGACCTGTAGAGGAGAACAGCCGGACAGACATCCGGATATACGAAAGAGTTCCCCAAGCTGCAACAGACACCCTTCGCGCTCGCTCAGTCAATTACGTTGAACTAAACAACTTCAATGATGAATTTCCAATACCTAGTCGCTAAATTTTGACGAAAAACTACTTTAATCTATACTTATAATTCTTAAAATATCTTTTGTTACTTACTACTCGTAAATAACAATAAGTCTGTACATACTCGTACATAGAAGATAAAAAAAAGGTCTAGAGGACTTAAAATAAGCTACCACTAAATCATTTTTTTAAATCGTGTCTGTATGTCTATTCGCGGATCATGTTATAACTACTAGACCGATTGAGATGCGGTTTTCACTGTTGGATAAGTTCGGTTTTGACATAAAAACTGGTGTCCTTGGTATGTTACGCTGACGCTGAGCAATCGAAAAACAAAAACGGCCAAGTGCGAGTCAGACACGCGCACCGAGGGTTCCGTACAAAGTAGAATATGTTTTTTTTCACTGAACTACCTATTTACAGTTTTCCCTTTACTTGTGCTATAAGACATTGCGTCATTTAATGATTCTAGGTTAACGGTAATAACCTTTTATTCCCTTGCGAGTGTCAAAATATGCGGCATAACCGGTCGTACAATAGTCGCAGCCAATCTATATGTTTGTGAAGTTAAGCTCTGTGAACGATTGCGCAGGTACTGCTGTGGGATAAAACAGCATAAAGTAAGAGCGAGATAGAATAAGCGAAAAACGTAAACGAGTGAGCGAGGCAGTTATACAATGCTGTCTTCACCTTCAAAATAGCAGTTTGCGCAGCGACTAGCAGATAACTTCCAAGACATACTTCCGCTGCGACTACCGTATCTTTCGATTGCGTTTACTTAGAACTTAGTTTTTTTCCCATCTCCAAGGGATTGCAGAGCTGAGTATTTTGATATTAATCACCATTTATGAGTTCATAATCCGGATTTTACGATATGAGTGTAGATAAAAATAAAAATAGATCAGATGTCTTACTAAATGTATGAGTAAAAATTGCTGCCCCTAGTGTCAATTGTGGGATTGTGTCTAATAAACTTAGCTGAAGAATCTAATAGGGCCAGGAAGGAGCGGGTTTGATGCCCACCAGGAGACTAATATTAGTGTAAAAAAATATGGTCAAATGTGAGTCGGACTCGGTTCCGTACAAATTTGCTACATTTACCATAATAATTAGGTAACATTACTGAAGTGCATACACTATCAAAGCACCGAACATTGCTCTAACTAACGACAAGATTAACAGAATTGAGGGACACACTTAACTTTGCCGTTGGAAAACTGTTGTCCCCATACATCGACATAGGTCGCGGTCAGTGTACCAACTGCAAAAAAGGTTATAAGCGCAAAAAATATACTGATGTAACTACAGATTTTTCCCTTTACTTGTGCTATATTGTTTCGCGCGTTCCTGAGAAAAAGGGTTTTGACAGACCAATAGACAGACAGACGAACAACGAAGTGATCCTGCAAGAGCTCCTTATTACACGACTGCCTAAAAAAAGGAATGTAATGGTTTTTTTTAGGATCCATGTATGTATGTATGCATGCATGTATGTATGTATGTATGTATGTATATATGTATGTGAGTTTCTTTATTCCACCATAACTTTTGAATGCCTGAACAAATTTAGACGTATAGGGTATCGTTAGAATCCTTACATCCCCCCTAGTAACATAGGCAATTTATTTTTAGCATGTTAGGCTCCATTTTCGGGTCTGGCACGATGGCCTTTTAAACAAGCTTCGCTCATATGGTTTACCTGTTGGCTTATGCAATTGGATAGTTGATTTCTTGAGGGAACGATCTATTCGAGTAGTCTTAGAGGGCTGCTCGTCTGATCAAATGGCTATCAATGCCGGTGTACCTCAGGGATCGGTTCTCTCGGCTACACTGTTTTTACTGCACTTTAATGACCTTCTGAAGCCCGGTACCTTTGGGGATGCTGATGACAGTACTGTAGTTGAGAGATACACTTCCAATGATCAAGCCAGCTGTGACGCTGTCCAGCTGTCAGAGAGAGGCTATGGTGGACCGTTTAAATTTAGCCTTAGAAGCCGTGTCCGATTGGGGCGATGCTAACCTGGTTAAGTTTAATGCTACTAAAACGCAGGCGTGTTTGTTTTCTTTTAAAAAGAGTCCTATAAACCGATCTCCGTCTTTCCAAAGTGTAACAATACCAATAGGCGACCATTTGGAGCTTTTGGGTGTCGAACTCACATCAAACCTGAATTTTGGGTCTTATATTGAATCCAAAGCCAAGGTAGCTGCAAAAAAACTTGGTATTTTGTCTAAGGTTAGGCGGTACTTCACACCGGGACAGCTTTTGAATCTTTATCAAGCACAGGTCCGATCTTGTATGGAGTACTGCTGCCACCTCTGGGACGGTTTTGCCAAGTATCAGCTCGAGTCTTTGGATTCAATTGAGAGACGTGCTATCAGGCTCATTGGGGATGACACTCTGGTAAAGAGTAAGCTTCAAAGTCTGGCGCATCGACGTGAGGTAGCAAGCCTGGCGGTATTCTACAGATTGCACTATGGAGAGTGTGCACAAGAACTGCACAACCTGATTCCCCCATCACCTTTCCATCACCGTACGACTAGACGATCAGCAAAGCGCCACCCTTTCATGGTTGAAATACCTCGCACAAGAACGAAGCGTTACGCTTCTTCATTTATTATAAGAACTGCAAAGGAGTGGAATGCCCTGCCCTCGTCAGTGTTTCCGGTAAATTATAACCCCGGTGTGTTTAAGTCAAGAGTGAATAGGTATCTACTAGGCAAGCGTGCTACACCTTCGACCACATCATCGCTTTCCATCCGGTGAGATCGTGGTCAAACCATTGCCTAGACCGTAATAATAAAAAATAATAATTAAAAACAACAGACTTTTTCTTTGAATTTTACTATATGGGTATTAAATTAAAGGAGCACAAATGAGCACATTCCAACAGTATATAATTTATTGGCATAAGTTATTTTTTGGCAGGGCAGGAGTGTTTTTTTAAACTTTTATGCTAATAATTTCCTTTTGAGGTACGGAACCTTAAAAACATTGCATTGTTATTCAGTGGTTGGGTAATGATTGTGGGACCTTGGATTGTATCTCACTATACTGAGTATATACCGAGTAGTCTGCACCTCAACTCAATTATACAGCGCTGAAATATATTCTTTGTACTACAATCAAGCACTTTTCCAATTGCTTTCATCGTTATTAAAGAAACTTTGTTAGTTTCTCAACTTACTTAACTACCCTACCGTTAACTTCTACTAGGTTTTAATAAATTAATTTATCTTTGCTAGTGCCCGCCTTCGCTTTAATTCCTCTTCTATTCTTATTTGATAACAATAATGTTTTTATGATTTTTATTTTTATTATTAGATTTAGCATTAGCGCCTGCTTAGTGAGAACATATCTAATAATTTTCTAAAGGAAAAACTTGTATTACTTGTAGTTAAAGGCATGTGCCGCGCAGAGCCATAGATGATGCGGGTTCTAATCCCGTCCGTGATCCAATTTTTTCATTTAGAAACTTATCATATAATATTTTATAGTTAAACTCATTCATATGAATAAAATAGACTAAAAAGTCGTTGCTTCCTTTTTTAACAGACTTCATTTATATACTGTATCCATACCAATATATCAAAGTAAAACGTTGTCTGTTTGTTTGGGGAGCTTTCACGCGATCACGGCTGGACGGATTTTGATGAAATTTAGAATGGAGATGCGGGAAAACTGGAAAAAGTTGATTACTCATTGTAAGGAATGGTTGCCATCACAGAATGGTCTGTGGTTGCCATGGAAACGAAATAACAAGTCTGTCAAAAACATCAAGAGTATTTGTACCTACTTTTGCATTGGTCCTAGAAGAAAATAGGATGCTTTATTTCGCGATAAACCGTAGTCTGCGCATACGAAGTCGCGGGCGGGAAACTAGTATTATATAATTTTGCAATACTGAATCACTACTAATCAGTGCTGTTTAATTTTATTTGACTTCGCTTCGATGTTTAGGCATAGAATAACCGTACATGTTTAGGTTCAATTCATGATTAAATTTAATTTGACAACCATTTCATTTTGACGACCGGTTGGTCTAGTGGCTAGAGACCCTACTACGAAATCAAAACGGTCGTGAGTTCGTATCCCGCAAGGTGCAATCATTTGTGTGATGAACATAAATGTTTGTTTCCGAGTCATGGAAGGATTCGTATCTATGTACGAGTATGTTTATCCGTTGTCTAGTACCCATAGTACAGGTTATCCTAGTTTGGGGCTAGTTAAATGGTGTGAATTGTCCCGAATATATTTATATTGATCTAGATTTGAAATGTAATTTTAATGAAATTTGGGCGGCAATTACTGCTTAAGATTGAGGGGTTAACTTGGATAGCGAGAAAACCAGGCTATCTCAGATAGTAACTATGTATATCTCAATGGCTAACTGTAAAACTAACAGTTGACGTAACTCAACCACAGACTGAACTTAACTATATTTATGAATATTTAATTTCATTCAAATATATATAACTATTTACCAAGCGAAAATAATAAGCCTCATTATAAACTAATTTCCAATCCTTTTACTAATTTTTAATCCTTCCTCCCAAATCACACCTTTTTTTTTTAAATACAAGAATATTACGCGAACAATAATAAATAGCAATCAAGTAACTTTTTTGTTACCTACATTCAACAGTGGGAAATAAACGGAAGATAATTGTATTAGTTTAGTTTGATTCGTTTTTCGAACCTTTTACAGTACATACAAACAATGTTCGACCAATGTCTAACAGTCGAATTTATTATTCCTATATGGACGGGGAAAATCACAATACCAACACTTGAACGATAGTTAAATCACAGTTAACTTGTAGGTCGAATATGTATGCCAGTTTTAAGTTAACTGCGATTTAACTATGGTTTAAATTTAGGTTGACTCCAAGCCCAGCCTTAAATAACATGCGTGTTACGAAATGGACATCCTGTAATCAACTAGGTATTTATTAATGTAAGTAATGCCTATACTATTAATTTTTCTGTGGTACAGTGGCGTTTCAACTCTGATCTTATTCCAAAAGTTGTCCAGCTAGGCAGAATACTCTCATATTTTTATGATAATAATGAAAGTGTAAATATGTATTTTTTTATTTCTGGCCATAAAGATTTCCTATTTGTATTCAAATGTAGTTATTTGTATTGGATAGAATAGATGTCAGTCAGCATATTGTAATAAAATTGTTGCTTGCGCTGTCACTAGTTGTTACAATCACGACAGATTTATATTAGAACAATAGTGACTCGCCCCGGCTTCGCACGGGTTGCGTTCACACCCTAGCATTTTTCTTACTTTTATCATTTTGAGATTTCATGAAAAAATAAATTAATAATTTTATATATTATCTATTTATTTTAAAAGTGCCAAGAAATTTCCAATAGACTCCTGTTAATTCATTAAACCGCAAAAAAATAATAACAAAAGTTGTTTGCCTATGCCTTGGACATATAATGTTACAGCCAAAACTCTATAACCAGTCCTAACTATTTTTTGGTTGTATTTCAATATTAAATTTATCTACATTTTTACCGCCCAGAAAGTATTACACATACATACGATAATGTTCCGTAGATAACTTTACAGTTTCGTGATTTTTATCTTTGCTAGATCAAAAGTTAAAGTTTTCGACTTTGGAAATTATCAGTTTCAGTTGTGTTTTGACCTTACCATTTTATGACATTGTCATTTTACCATACTGTAATTTTACGACCTTGTAATTGTACAACCATTTCATTTTACGATCTTGTCATTTTACAAGAATGTCATTAAATGTAGACAACCATGTCATTTTACAACTACGTCATTTTACAACCACGTCATTTTACAACCACGTCATTTTACAACCATGTCATTTTACAATCTTGTAATATTACGAACTTGTCATTTTTCCACTTCCATGTTGGCATTATGAGACGGAGCCAAAAAAATACGTCAGTAAGCGTAATTCAAAATCTTTGGCAACAACGATCGTGTTTTTTTTTTTACCATAGACACAACTGCATTATTACTCAAATACTTGTCAGACTTGTTATTATTATTTCCATGGCAACATGTAGTTATTATTTCGTTTCCAGGGCAACATGTCATTCCGTTCTGTATTTTTGATACCTTGGGCTACATTGTCACCAACTTTTTCAAAAATAAAATACTGCCCATGTTACTCGCTGATAATTTAGCCCTACAGGTGAAATAATTTTAAAATCGGTTTAGTATTTTTTGAGTTTATCCATTACAAAAAACATACAAACAATCAAATCTTTCCTCTTTATAATATTAGTGTAGATGAGGTCTGGAATATATTCTGAGATGAGAAGCCACAGCATAGCTAAGACTCTCTGAATCTGTGAATCATCGCGTTATTACAGCTTAAGGCCAGGCTCCAAGGTTACATTTTCCTACTCCCCACTCCCCTGCCACCTACCCTACACTCTGCCACCCACTACCCGCAATAAGCACTGAAGTGCCTGCGTAACAAGGTTGAATATCGCGAGCGCTATTTGAACACACAATTTAGCTCGGAACTAAATGACATATGTCTCATAAGTTATTTATTTTATTGGCAGGCTAATAATTTAGTTAGGTAAATTTTGTCTTAGCCTTAGCTAATAAACTATATTTTCTTGCTGTGAGATTTATTTTAGAGATAAAACTTAACCCGCTGAGTAGAAAAATGTAAACATTACCGAAAATAACGTAATTTTTGATAAGAAAATGTATCGAATGAAATTTTGTTAATCATGTTTTTGTCTTAGTCTTACAGAGATAAAGATCTCAAAAACATATATGTTAAGTTTCACATTTGTCAGGTTTGTGGTTGAACCAGCATATTTATGCAAAAAACCCTTAAAAAGCAGAGCCTGGTCTTAACTTGCTCTAGGGTTGCTAAGAGTCCGGTTTTCACCCTCAACAAAACAATTACGACGCAGGTTTCACCATGTGGAACAATATGGTGGGTACTTTTGGGAATGACATTCGTGTTTCTTTTGGATATGTACAATTTGAATATGTTTTCGACTGTGGATTAAAAGCACTCGGCTGTAAAAATGTAGGCGGTAATTTTTCGACAAAACTGAGAGCCTCGCTTACGCTGACTATTCGAGTATTCGAGGACGCAGTCCATGGCTGACCACTCACGTAATTATTCCATAATGAATAATGTAACGTATTTTACGTATTGTCGCGACGAAGCTGGATTTACAGGGCGAATATGAGTGGACCAAGTGATGATATACGAACAAAGTGAGCTGATTCCCCACGGATCCAGAATAGTAAGTTATGGAAATGTGCGATTGGGGCAGCAGCGGCGGGCACTAGTGGCCAATAACAATGTCGCATTAATATTCAACGGCCGCTCTTTGGTCGGTCGGATGGTCGGCTGCTCTGCGGACAGTCTCGCCGGGTTTCTTTACTCAGTAGACCATCTTCCTAGCTGATCGGATATAATTCCATTAGATATCGTCTTATGGTAATTTACTGCAAAGTAAATGTTTGCCGGCGTAGGCAATATGCGGTTTTGCTATGTACGCGTACCACTAGGTGGAGTCGTCCTCTTTTTCTCTGCGATGAATATTATATAGTCTGTTTATATAGTATAACGCATACGAGAAGGAATTACATACTAAAAGCAATGGACCAGAAACAATGGGAAGAGGGAAGAGAGGCCTTTGCCCAGCAGTGGGACGATATGGAACAATAATAATTATGATTGTTTGGCTTACATCACGATGTTACTTCGACCGGTTCATAAAAAGGTGACTTTGTTTTCAATGTCATACAAATCATACTTGGTAATTAATTCAATATTGTATTCTTACTAACCCGACATCGAGGTTGCAACTTACGCAGTACTAGGGATGTTGAGCAAGTTTCCAGGCAGTAATTGCTATCAATATAATATAATGCTGGGTAAGTAAAATTTATTAACAATCACTGCCTATTAAATTGAGGGCTTCAGCCCAAAATCAATCGTCCAGGATCGTCGTATCAAAAACAATAAAATCGTAACAATAATTCGTAGGAATTGTATTACGAGTAAATTACACATAATAATATAATTATAGGAGTACTTGATTTGTTGCTAACTGAGTATTGACTACTGTCCTAGGGCGGCATGCGGCAGTGGCTGGACTAACTTGTCCGCTTAAAGCCAAGATTATTTATTCCAGTAGTTTCAGTAGGAGTTGAGTCCAGTTCTACCATTCCAACGTTTTCAAACCAGTTATGATATATTAACACGATTTTAATACATGAGCTTGATAAATAAAAAATAATAATAAAAAAAACATTTTCTCATATCTCATCTAGAACTTCTACTACTTCAGATAGCTTTAATCTGAAGTAGTAGAGGTTCCACAAGAGTTTTTTTTAATAGCTTAAAATTCTTGTAGCTGTGGGAGCAAACCCTCTTACTTTAAAATTCTTAATTTTCACATTGAATTTTTATTTATTTTATTTATTTATTGTGACATAAACACTCAGCATAAACAACACCATTACAGCATACCAATGCGATGCTGTAACTAAATTGCCGCTCAGGCGTGTGGCCGCACATAGTGGCCAACAAACCGGTTTTTCAGAGCTTACATATTTTTCAACACGATCGTGTGTAACCACACAAAGAGTTTCGTTTTTTGTATAGTTAATTATAATTTGTTTTATTATATTTTGTGTCGAAAATACCCTAAATTATCTCAAGAATTGTATTAATTAACTTTATCAAAGTTTTGTGTAGATTTCTAAGGTAAATCTTATTACAGATATGAAACTTGTTTCCGTTAGCTGATATACATTGTGGTATCGTAGCGCTAACAAAAGAGTGTTGCTTTTAAGCAGACAAAAGATGAGTTGGCTGTCGTCCCAGTTGTTTGTCTACGAAAGTTTGCCAAAATTCATTTATTGACTGAGCGAACGTACAGCTAGCTTTTACGGGGGCGGCGAGAATTCCCGCCCGCGCCCTGCGTGCCGCCCGTCCACAGCTTCACTTCAATACACACTTGCCTCTACTCCACGTACAATATAGCCAAACTGCCTTCATATAATTTCACAGCGGGGGCGGGGGCGTAGTTAATAGATAGTATAGATCGCTCTATTTTGACTTACATGAAGTAAACTTAATTGAAATTTATTAGGATCCGTGAAACCAATAATAAGTAGTTATTTACTTATAATATTTATTATTTGTGTATTTGGATGCTGTTTCAGGGGGTCAGTGAACGGCGAGGATTGCCAGATCCCGTGATCGGAACTATGTATAGCTTGACTACCCTGCGGGAGGTGACAGTGGTGGATGGTGTGCGACTAATAATAGCCTCCCCTCCAGCGCGCGTCCATCGGAACGGCGCGGCGGCGGCGGGCGCACATGTGGCGCCCGCGCGCCGTCACTCGACTCTCCGCGTGCACGTTTATTTCCGAAGCAGTCGTCACGCGGCGCGGTTCACGGTGTTCCTTACATAAGTGAGCGCGGCGAGGCGGCGCTGCCGTGACTCCGGCCTGCACCCTGAGCAGTCGCCGCGCGCTGCAGGTCGGTGCACGGTCGGGTAACCGATCCGATGGACGCAAGCCGACCGGTCTATTTCGGGAAAATACAAATTTGGAATGGATGGTACTCGCGAGTCGTAAGCGAACTCCGCCGGTTGACTCCATTTTTAGAGCTGGTCTGCGCGTGCGCGTCGGCCGATCCGCCAGTGCTCAACGAGCTGCCACCACGCCGCGTCGCTCGCGCCCCCGCGCTGCCATCGACAGGCGCCGCCCGCGCCGCCTGACCGCACGCAGTGCTCGCGACTTCTTCCCTCGAGGGATGCTGATGGCGTCATAGCCATACAATACGGTGTGTTTATACAGGTTCTTCAAGGATCCACTTCAGCATTTAAGATGGCCACTTTCGAAGATCAATATTGGATTCAAGACCGAAGATTGAAAAGCCTTGCGCAAGTTCCGTGCTTCCTTACTTCCCATAGTGCTTATAATCGTATGGAATGTAAAGAAGTATGGAGCTGCGCGGGCGTGTCCGCGAGTCTGGAAAATCGCTTCAGCACTTTTACATCAATCAACATGCGTGATACGACTTCTTCGTACAGAACTTTAGTGCTGATACAATGTAGTTGAAAAGTGTTTGAGTATTGTGTATTTAATTTCAACAACATATGTGCATAAACCGTGGAGAACGAGTTAAAGATCTTATTATGTGACTTCAAAATATCAACGAAGATTTATCTACGCGGATGTTAATAGATACCCACTTAGAAATGATTCGATCGCTATCTAGTTTATGTGCTCTACCTGCCCTAGACTATGCAGCTCTATCATTTGCGATCGCGTTCCCCGACGCTCGGTGGTAATAAAAATCCGGAATTAGTACATAAGTTAAAACACAAATAGTTTGTGTGCGAGCTGTCGTAAACTAACATCTGGTGTAGGTAACAGCTCGGAGAGGCTACATAAATAAACGTGCGGGCGCGCTCGCCGAGAGCCGCGCTCCTGCCAGGAACTACACTCAGGATTTTAAATAACCTAAGTCTGGAATCTGGATAAAAGTGAGATCGACTCTTGTTAACAACCAACGTTGTTAATGTTAATACGTCCTTAAAATACGTAAATATATAGCACATAATACACAGCCAGTTTCAGTTATCTCAAATCTTTTAATAATATTGTTAAACTTTGTTCTCTTAAAAAGTTCGTCTAAGTAATTGCTAAATACTTAACAGTTCGCTACGAATTTAATTAAGATTCCTTTGTAGCAATGTTCACAAAGAATCTAAAAGGTAAAGTGCGATGTAACTATGCATTATTTACTCTAGATCTTGTAACAATGAAGAATGTAACTTGAGTAAAACAAGTCACGAGAAAGTCACAAGTTATTGAAAGGTAAACTGATATAATTAAATATTTTCTTACTTACGTATCACAATCACTCTGCAGTACAGATTTGTACTGCAGAGTGATTGTGTGTATTTATCTACTTCGAATTAATTTGATGGGATCGGTAGATTTCGATATTTAGATGTCTGCACCAATTCTTTGAATTTCTGTCTATTTTCGTACATACGTTTTGCGTAATCTACTAATAGTACATTATTATCGTGCGGGAAACGAAGTGACTTTTTCGTCAAGGCATGTCATCTGATAAAATAGCGAGGAAATAGACTAAAAAAATAACAAAAACTCTTTCATTTATGATGACGCCATTTTGCAGACTTTTCAATTTAATGGCAATTACCCGAATACTACATTTTTATTTGTTTCCTACAGCAAGTTT
Organism: Alsophila aescularia; assembly: GCA_946251855.1. Lineage (NCBI taxonomy): Eukaryota > Metazoa > Arthropoda > Insecta > Lepidoptera > Geometridae > Alsophila > Alsophila aescularia. Next base: position 56,454,881 of record OX276375.1, read on the forward strand.
AAGAGTTATATTCCAAAATTCTAATTTATTTATAGAATACGAAGAAAACATTATTTAAAAATAGTATAACATAATATACCTACCTACTTAGAAATATAGAAAATAACTATACCTACCTACTTAGCTTTGGACTGAACGCAAGTTTCACATGGTATGGGTCCCTCAGTGGCCATGCACATTGATTTACTCTTATCAATTAAAAACCACTATTTAAACATAAAATGTATGGGTACGTGACCTCTTTTTTAACAATACCAGTGGGCAGTTCAAAGAAAGTAGGTATATAGGTGACCTCTTTGGCCCGAGGTATATGCTGTTTGTTCCGTAAGCGAGTTTAATTCAAATCTACATAATATATAGTAGTAGTAGTGTGTTGTAATACGAGTATAAAGCGGCTGGAAGAAAATGGATGAAGAGAGCTAAAGACCGCGCTCAGTGTCGTGCATTAGAAGAGGTCTACGTCCAGCAGTGGACAGATATAGGCTGATAATGTGATGTGAATATATTGGTAGTATGTAAGCTAAAGCATATTTTTTTAAAACGGCTACTACGAGATAAAGTTACTTATAAATTGACTTTTCTTAATATTTATATATAATTTTGAGCATATAATTTATTAGTTTTTTCTTAGTCAACTTGGTCGCGATTGGCACATTAGCTCTAAGATAAGTACATACTTTTATTACATATATATTGAAGATTTTTAGTTATTATTTTTATATATACTCTCTTATAATTATGTTAACAAAATAATTTCTTAATATTATCACTGAACTACAACTACATAGTGACTTTTCATAATCATTCTGATTCAGTTTTAATTACTACATCTACACACAGTTTTGTTTTTATGTAGCACGTTTGTGATCAGTTTATACAACATTACAAACTGTTACAACTATAAGTAGATAGATCTGGTCTGTGGTTACGAAGCGTAGGGATATTATATGCTTTGCAAAATTATATTACGAATGTGTCTACAAAAATATTTGATCAAGTAATACTAACTTGACCTTGAATACAAGGTCAAGTTAGTATTACTTGATCAAATATTTTAAGTTTAAGTTTTATTTTAAGTTTAAAAATTTTAAGTTTTAAAATGTTAATGTTACACAAAGTTACATTTGTTATAGTTTTTCATAAATAAATTACAATATATGTATAACATGTGCTCGCGATCTTGCCGACTTTTAAGTATAGTCAACTTCAAAATCATACCTTTTATTTTCGATAACCGGCTGTCTTTGCCAAGTGGTTACTTGTCAGTGCAACCCAATTATTTATTCAACGTACTCCAGTAAATTAAATCCTATGAAAAAAGCCCAGTAATCTGATCTGACTGAGAATTATTTAGCAGAGGCAATGAGTTTTGACAATATGTCCGTTCATAATTTAGTTTTGATGCTGACTGTACTGCACTAACAATAATTTAGTCATTTGGCAAAGACATCGAACAGCTAGCGAAAAAAGGCGGGTAAGAATGAAAGACAAAAAACGTCGGAGACCGGGCCGCGCCTGCGCCACATCTGGTGCATCTGATTACGTGCGCGGTCGCGGCTGAGCGGCCCGGCTCCGAGACAATGATAGTAATAGCCATATTGTCCAAAAGAACCGATATTGTTCTTTGAACCATCGTAACTGTTTGTTATCAATTTTGAACCTATACGTTTTGTTGTGATGGTAGTTTTCATTTGTTACACTGATCAAATAAATTTCTTATTGCCAAATTTGTTCAAAAACGATGGAGCTTTCGGTACTTGTACTAACACCGAGAACGAGTAGCAAATGTAGATTAAAAACTAATCTGAAAATCAGGATTTCTTATGTTTTTTTTTGGAATTTACTGTCGTCATGTTGTGAGCTACCCTGAAAGATTCAGCCGGATAGCTAATCGGGAAGTGCTCGAAATTTGAGTCAACCCGGAATGATAGACAGACAGAAAAATAACTAGCTTAGAAACTAAAAAAACGCGTCTGTCCTGCCAAAATAGAGCTTTTGCCAATAAATTATATACAGTTGGAATGTGCTTATCAAGGCCTTCAATTTGATACCCATATTGTAAAACTCATATCATCATCCATACTAAATGTTTAAAAAAAAATATAGCCTAGTTACTCGGGGGATGTAAGGATTCTAACGATACCTCATATGTCAAATGGTGGAATAAATAAACTCACATACATACAAACATACATGAATGCTAGAAAAAACACTCCTTTTTTGGGCAGTCGTGTAACAAGAAAGTGACTTAAAAAAACCTGGTAAAAATGACGTTCGTTGTTCGTTGTGCTAGTAGCAATGTGCAACGCGCTATGTCTAGAGATGAAACATTTTTTGTTAATCAAATTTGTTAATTTGACGACCGGTTGGTCTCGTGACTAGTGATCCTAGGTACGTAATCAAACGGTCGCGGGTTCGAATCCTGAATGCTAGAACAAGGCAAGGTACAATCATTTGTGTGATGAGCAGAAATGTTTGTTTCCGAGTCATGGATGTTATAATATTCATATATATGTATGTTTATCCGTTATCTAGTACCCATAGTACAGGGTATCCTAGTTTGGGGCTAGGTAATTGGTGTGGAATTGTCCCGAATATATTTATTATTATTATTATTTATTAATATGAATCTTGCGGTATTCAGACGGGTATAAAGTTAAAAGTGAAATCTTAAATTGCAAAGACACTACTTATGTGTTCATTGTTTTATCCAGCATATGCTTCGACCACGCAGTTGGTCGCGTGGTCGAAGGCACATGCAATTCCCTCACATGTTACTATAACTAATCCTTGCGACTCGCCCCGGCTTCGCACGGAGCGCCCACACCGCGGCATTTTCTTACATTAGCATTTTTGTATCCGTCGTAACTTCTAAATGAAACGTCCTATTCGAATAATTTAAAGAGGAATTTACATTACTTAATCAACCTTGATTATGAGACTATTTAGTTGGATAAGGATTATAATCATGAGACGTATGTCATTGTCTTTCAATAACTACCCTTAGTATGATTTACTAATTTAAAGAAAAAACGGTTATTGTAACTTAACTATATTAGACATAATTATAGCCTCGTTGACTTTTTTGTGCGTAATGATGAGTACTATACTTATGTAGTACATTATTTTATGTATGATTAATAGTTTTCGCAGCGCACGCCAAATAATGACTTTTATAGACAAATTTTTAATACCTTGGGTTACATTATTGAGCACAGAAATCCTACATTTTTTTTCAAAAAATAATAATAGATTTTCACAGAATATCTTACCTATATTTTTTATACATACACATTATGTACGAATGCTGCAATGTTCTTGTTTATGCGGAGAATAAACATCTATTCCTACAGTCATATGTATTTGTAATTCCATGGTCATTGGAGGCTCTAGAGTAAATGCATGACAATAACTATAAAACTACATAGTTTAGAACCAACGGAAACCATTCCAAGAACCGTAAAATATGACCATATATGATTTCTGTAATCTGAATTGATGCATTCATGCTGTAATATAGATGAAGCACTAAATCGCTAAGCAATGTCAGAGGCTCTCGGGCGGCCTGACAAACTCTGACACCAGAGGCCAGCACTACCTCACACGACAACCAAGCTCTAAGTGACCGTCTATGATATTATACAGTCCAAAGAGATTGCATGATATATTTTGATGATGATTATGCAATCTCTTTGTGTCTAGGTAGGAGCATACGGTTTAAGGGACATCACGAACTTATTTGTTTAGCATCTATGAATAAATAACTTGTTTCTTTTAACATAATGGAATTAAATTTGGTGATAGGTAAGTGGCTACTTTATCAGGAAGGTATCTATGTAGCGAAGTTATGATAACTAATCCAGTAAGTTTTACGAATTGCTATTCGCTTAAAAACACGCACGCTCCGTGCTTCAAAAGCCACGTTTAGCTGTATGTCCAATTGATATTGATAAATAGCAGTCATTAAGCCATGTTAAAGGCCTTCGGGGCGGCCTGACACACTCTGACACCAGGGGACTGCAATAGCTTAAACGATAAGCAATTAAGATATTCCCGTGACTAAGTTTCAAATAAATCACGCTCCAATAGATCATGTTCGTTTTAGTTCCAATCAGCCAACAAATTGACAAAGAATGCTAAAAGAAAGAGGCGAGGCATTAGATAGGTTCCGTTCATTGTTTTAAGTAGCGAGGGGGCGCCGCGAGCCGGGAGCGGGAGCCCGAGCGACGAGACGCCGCGCGGGCGACGAGGCGGGCGTGCGCCACTGGGGCAATGACAGCGCGTACGCATCGCAATCAGGAGCGCGCAGCACTCAGCGAGAACCAGTGTTGTCCTCATTACGCCAATTGGCCGGCTTCTAGTTCAAAATATGACATGTGGTATTTCCGCACCAAACATGTCCGTCAATACGTAATCGGAACGATTAAATATGTACGATTGTTATAGTGGTCAATTTGCATTTTAGTATTACGCTGTCTACACATGTGAGAAAATTAATGTCAATTGAACATTCTGTAAAGTGTAATAAATAGTGTTCAAACTTATAAGCATGTCAAATAGTATGCAATAAAGTGTTCGAGATATTTCAAATATGGAAAACCTTAAATGAGCATTATCAAAAGGACGGAGCAGCGGTAACCAACACTAGAGGCACGCCAATATCGTCATTGTACCACTATTACTATTAACCTGGTGTCGAACATAGACCAGCTGATTCTCGCTCCTATGCAAATGCACATACACCCGGCCGCTGCTCTACGAACAACCATAGGTTAAATAATAATTACCCACACATGAATCCAGAATCTACCCGATACCGCGCCCTACAATAGTGCACGCCTTTTACTATTGCACAAAGGACTGCTCTATGAGAAAGGGATCTTGACCTACCAGTTTGTACAGAACGTTCCACTCTCAATAACAATTTATTCATGCATCCATGCAACGACTTCCATCGACAAAAGAATTTTAAACTAGACAGGGGATAATGAATGCTAGACAAAGGCCATTTTAATAGAGTTACTTGCAAGCAATTCGGCTCGTAGATATTCCTACATACCTACTTAGGTTGAACATGAATGAATGAGCAATTTTTTGGAACCATTTTTTTTTAATGTTACTGTTTCAATTATGCGTAGCTCCTGGTCATTCTCGAGAAATAGTTTTTAAATCGCCGAAAGCCAAGTAAGTGCTTTTCTTTCGTGTCACCCTAAACTTCAATACAAAAACACTATCGGAATCGGTTTAGTAGTTTGATCTGTACAAGCAACCAATATTAGCTTTATGCCCATAGAAGTTCTTCCAAAGTTCTAAAAACAGAAGTTTGTAATAGTACTATCAGTTTAAATATATAAAATCGATTCGAATAATTTTGGGAATAAATTATGGGAAACCTTCTTTGACCAAATTTACAGATTTTTCAATATTTTTTTTATTATAATTTCTCTCACAATAAAATAATACAAGTATTCAAACGTGCCTCGCATGTTCTGGGTTCCGTACTTCAAAGACCTTTTGTATTTATTTGCTTAATTTCATGAACTGCAACCAACTATATTAGTTGGTTTTGTAATAGGATATGTTAAATATCTAAAAAAGCAATCAACATGCAACAACTCTTTATTATTTGTTTAGAAAATTGAATGTATCATAATTTTCAAAAATAAGGTTTAATTTCCTGCGTCAAACCGTTAAGGCTCTACAAGCCGGAGACAGACAGACGAACAGACAAACAGCGCTGCCACAACAATACGAATCCGTTTGAATCCTTTGGATACATCATCAGCACGAAGACGTCCACTGCCGAACATGTGCCTCCCCTATACCGTAAACACCTCGCTTGGCTGGCTTGGTTACCGGAATCACCACGCTTGGCAGGCTTGGTTACCGGAATCACCACGCTTGGCAGGCTTGGTTACCTTAATCACCACGCTTGGCTGGCTTGGTTACCAGAATCACCACTCTTGGAGGCTTGGTTACCGGAATCACCACGCTTGGCAGGCTTGGTGATCGCAGTACATAATAATACTTAAACAGGTGCATGTTGCTGCCTATTCCCTGAAATCCCTTTGCTGGTTCTGACAGCACCCGCGGGATCAAAAGTGGATGGCCCTATTATTAACCCTCCCCCACATGGGCACCTAATCTTACGATACGGAACCCTAAAAATTTGGGAAAAGGCAGCGAAATAAAAAAATAAAAATTGTACATTTTTTCTGCTGATTTTCTAGTTCTTTTTTAGAGACAAGCAGAATAGACCATTACAGAACTCGTACCTTATTATAATTTCTATCTGTGCCCGCGAGGTCTAAATTCATGGTTTATTTTTGCACAGTACACTAATCTTTTTTCCAAATAAAAGTAGCCTAAGTTACCCCTTCAGCTATCTTCCAGTGAAAGTCCCGTCAAAAACAGTCCAGCCCTTTCGGATATTAGCGGGAACAAACAGACAGACAGACAGGCAAAAAAATAAAAATGGCTTTTTTGGTACAGGTACCGTATATACGGGCGTTTCCTCGTGGCCTAACTAGGCATCCTAACTGATTCGGCCACGAGGAATTATTTTTCTTCGTGTTTAGAAAAAAGCAGTTTTTTTGAAATCACAAACACACAATTCAATTTTATTTATTTGTTGTATATAGTGTACTATAAAGTAATAGGAACGAAAAAGTAGTCTGTACAAGGAAGATAATTCAAAAAGAAATGGTCTAGGGTACATAAAATACGCTACTGAACAAGAATATAGCATTTTAAAATTCGTGTCTCTCTGTCTGTTTGTCTGTCTGTATGTTTGTTCACGCATCACGTAAAAACGACTGGACTGATTGCGATGCGGTTATCACTGTTGGATAGCTTATGGTTTGACTTAAAAACTGAGGTATCTTATATCTCAATCCGATGAGTAGAACCCGAGCAATCGATAAAAATATTTTTGACAGCTGAAGGAATTTTGATCAAATATTGGTATATTGGTATTTTAGGTCCTGGAATAGCACAAAGAGTACTTTTAACCTACAACAATGACCACGCGTACGAAGCCGCGGGTATCAGCTAGTGTAGAATAATATAGGTATTTAGTAGTATTGTTTGTTTGTTTATCATATGAGGTAGTGCTGGCCTCTGAGGTCCGAGTTTGTCAGGCCGCCCAAAGGTCCTCTGACATGGCTTAACGACTGCTATTAATCAATAACAGCCGGGACCTACAGCTTAACGTGCCCTCCGAAGCAAGGAGCGATGGAAAACCACACATAACTCCGAAGAGTAATTGGTGCGTAGACTAGGTTTTGAACCCGGTATCGTTGGATTCCAAATTGCACTGTAGAACCGTTAGGCCACCATCACCAAACAAGTAGTATTGTAGTATGAATATGGATTTGTACCTAATACTTTTAACTTGTACTCAACCTGCTCTTGCTTTCTTTTCCGCACTCGACTGCTACATATTTAGTTTGTAAGTAACTAAGTACTTCCTTTCTTTTCTACTTCATCAGAGTTTAGCCATATTCGCTTTGGGGAAGGACATTTTCTATGTACGGTCACTTTACCGCAGAACAGTATAGGTATATGGGATGTCTTGTTATTCGTGGATGACGTGCGAAAATAACCACCAGACGAATCCCTGGCACCGGTCCAGAGGCCACAACGTCTTCTGACGTGCGCCTTAGTCAACGTTGCCAGACGTAACTGATCATTAATTATAACTGTTGGAAATTGTTTCATTAAATTTAACATTATTTTTGCTCAGCACTTTTTTAGGTCGCTTTTATAAATACAGTTGCTGGTTGGAAGTCATGTGATTAGATTTATAAATGCTACAAATGAGGTATAATGATCACATATGAGGTTACTATGTGTTTAATTCAATAACGCCCCGGCACACGGCAGCCCGGCACTACACGCCGGCAAAACTTATTTAAGCCTCTAGATCAGGGGTCGGCAAGTATTTTTAAGAAGGGGTCCGGATACTGTTGCTTCCTTTTTATCGAGGTCCAGAAAAAAAAACGCGAGAATCTTACAGTAGTCTCATATGATGTGTGTGTAACATTGTTACCTTTTCACGAAATTACTCCCATAGATTTCAGGAAAGCGAGAGGAAAGTGGCAGTGGGGTGTCATATCTGTCGAAGGACTAATAACTGTTGGGGAAGACGTGTTCTTGAGTGGAGACCGCGACTCAGTAAACGTATTGTAGGGCGCCCTCCAGCTAGGTGGAGCGACGATATACGCAAAGTGGCTGGCAGCAGTTGGAAGATAAAAGCCGAAGATCGGGCTCAGTGGCGTGCTTTGGGAGAGGTCTATGTTCAGCAATGGACTGACACGGGCTGATGATGATGAGAGGAAAGATGGTACACATAAAAAAAACGGTGACCAGAAACTTCAACTTAATACATAAACAAGGGAAGACCAGCAGGAATGAGACCGACCTAGTACTGTCTATTGTTAGCCCGTATGAATAAAGGGCTAGTTATATGAAAATATTATTTAAATTAATATGTAGGAATATATGACAATAATTTGCGGTCCGAGGTTCGACCTTCGACGGTCCGCCTGTTGCTGACCGCTGCTCTAGATCTAGGTTTAACATCAAATTACTCTGAAATTTCTTATTAAGCCCTTTTAGTTTCAAATATATTATTCCTAAAAGTATCAGCTTTGAAAGTAGTGTAACTTTTTGGGTCCTGTCCATATTCAAACAATTAAGGAGGAAGGAGAGTTTCATACCCGTCCGCAACGTCATTTTATTCAAAGATGATTAAAACCATAGAGCTGACATTTCACACATTCATAGTCAAACTCAAAGTATTTATTGTAAATAGGCAAAATAATAGCACTTGTTTGTTTGTTTGTTTGTCGTATGAGTTAGTGCACTTTTACATGTCAAAACTTACCTACTCATGAACAACAGGAAAAATAATAATAATTATAAATAGATCAAATCAATAAAATTAGGTAAACTAAGTATTCTTTGAGTTTGAAAAGGTAGAGTTTGAGGGGTATCGATCGAGAACCCCCCCCCCACAATCATCACACTGATAAAAATAATACAATAACAAACTAATGTAGTTATTACCTAAAAAAACAGATAACATATACGTTCAATGTACACTCTCAGGGAAGGAACTCGTAAACAATTTTCAGGATGTTTTTTATATAGCGGCTACAAGTATCTATAGATGTGTCATATTACAGCCTTATAGTCACACTCACAGTAGTCTCTGAGAATAAAATGGCTCAACATACAGACGGACATAAAACTATAACATTTCCTTGTTTGACTACGGAACCCTAAAAAGAATAAAATAAATAAATGTATTCGGGACAATTCACACCAATTACCTAGCCTCATATCCTGTACCATAGACCAATACATTGGTCTATGCCTGTACTATGGGTACAATACAACGGATAAACATACATAGATAAGAATATTACGAGTACATCCATGACTCGGAAACAAACATTTCTGCTCATCACACAAATGACTGGACCTTGCGGGATTCGAACCCGCCACCGTTGGTTGACTTCGCAGTTAGGGTCACTAACCATTCTGCCAACCGGTCATCACGTAAAACGGGCACGTAGTTTTAAAGTAATTAGTGCACATATTATAAAAAAAAAACGTCAAATTGAAAACCTCCTTTTTCAAAGCTGGTTAAAATAAGATACCTTCTAAATCAAAGCTTTCTACAATACTGATGCGACTCACAGCGTGAAATTCTGTAACTATTTCATTAATATACATAAGAAATACTTTTGGCCTTTAGCGCTAGATGGCACTAAGTTACACGTCTGAACCATTGATCTGAATAGTGTAAATGTTACATAATATAGGAAATTTTGTTCAACGTGTCATTAATAAATGTAGAGTTCGGGAATTTTGTTCAACGCGTCATTAGAAATTTGATTTACAATTTCGCACTAAGTAGTATTTTTATATCATAATGCACCTCGTCCCTCACAACTGTAACAAATCCTCTCCATCCAAAGGTTGCCTGGAAGAGATCGCTTTTAGCGATAAGGCCGCCCATTGTGACACTTTTTCTGCTATTGTTCCTTTATTTTTGGTTGATTTTGTATGTGGTGTGTGCAATAAAAAATGTATGTATGTATCTATCTATCTATCTATCTATCTATCTATCTATCTATCTATCTATCTATCATTAATAAATGTAGAGTAAGGGAATCTTGATAAACGTGACATAAATTTTAGTTAAATTTATCGTTAATAAATAGTATTAGGGAATTCATTTTAAAATGACGTGCTCGACAGATTGCTAACCTACTCTACCAATCTTAGAACCTAAAACTATAAATCGCTTTTTGCGCTACGTACCTACTAGATTGTCTAGTCTAGATGAATAATAGTATTTATTTATTTATTTAACAAAAAAAATAAAAAAAAAAAATTTGTATTTATTTATCGTCGTCTTATTCATGGCTTATGTTATATTACAGGATTCCAGCTAAACCATATCCCTAAACATATGTACACATCATGGCCAATGTTTAGCAGTTGGTATACTATATTATGCAAATACAATTAAAGTTTTTACTAAACAAAATTACTAAGAATACGAAATATTTAGGTAAGTTTGGGTCTTGAATACAAATTTAAGGTTTAGAAAGTATAGCCAAAACATCCCTTTTGTATTTTGGCAATTATTGTTGATTGAAAATCTCAATCGAGCTATGATTTGTAGTTAAAGAGTCATTGAACTGACGACACATTTTGACTAATGGGTTGAAAAAGGAAGTTTTGTTAGTGTAGACTTGTATTAAGAAATATTTAGGTGGTGTTGGCGAGAACCCAGAAGGGTTTGATGTTAAATTTCACGTATGAAATAAGAGAAGGTGAGTCAAACTGTGAGTGAATAATTTTGAAAAGACACATGAAATCGTTGTAAGTGCGTTTCGAGTTTCCAGGATAAGCAGTTTAAACTTTTATAATTTGCCAGAATACGGCGTGATTCTTCGATTCCAGCCATATCTGTAGCATATGATGTTTAGGCACTTTTTCTGGACTCACTCTATTCTATCTCTATGTACTAAAATGCGGGGACCATATAACAGCATTTTATTCGAGAATACTGCGAATCATTGCAAAATATAGGTACTACAAGGATTATATATAATAATTTTCTAATGGAAAAATTTGGGTCACGAACGAGATTCGAACTCGCACACTGTGCCTCAGCGCAGCACATGCCTTTACCAATTCGGCCACCGAGACCTATGCGTCGTCATACAAATCTTTCCACTAGGTTCTTTCAACCCGTCTTATGGGGACGGTAACGCTATCTATTGGTCGTATTACGAACAACCAACCAAACATGGCTTAGATTGATTAACTTCGTGTCTGAAAGATAACGCCCCCCAAATCTATATTTTTACTGCATGTGCTGCGCTGAGGCACAGTGTGCGAGTTCGAATCTCGTCCGTGACCCAAATTTTTCCATTTGAAAATTATTATATATATTTACGCTAAGCAGGCGTTAACTGCTATAAAAACATAAAACTACAAGGATTCTTAAAAGCTTTTGTGGTACGGGTGATTAAACCTAACAGTTGAGTACTTTTATTAGTGATATAATCATAGTGTTCACGGAATGACAGCTTTTCATCAAGTAAGACTCCGAGATCTCTAACTACCGATTATCTTTCTAGACGATGATCTTTTAACTTGAAGTCAAACAAAACTTTTTTAATTTTGGTTGTGAAAGAGTTAGCGAAACATTTTTTGACATTTAAGTACATATTTAAGTACATATCTTCACACCATTTATCAACAGTGACAATATCAGAGCCTCTGAGTGCTTTGCTATTAAATATGGAATATAGTTTTAGGTTGTCTGCATATAAAAGACAGGAACTGTTAATTTTGATGATAAGATCGTTGATGAAAACAATAAAGAGGAGTGGCCCCAAGTAAGATCCTTGAGGCATTTATTTACTTTTAAGGTGTGTAAAAAGTTTTATCTATACCTATAAAAGAAGACCGCGACATACCTACAGTTACTGACTGACAGACAACGCCCGGCTGTAAACCACCAGTGCATCTAGAGATTTGAAATTTGAAGGAAATATTCTCTGATCCTAGAGGTGCACTAAGAAAGGTTTTTTTGAAATAACATCTTTAAAGGGGTGAACGGGTGTCGCAAAGCTTGCACGCGAGCATAGCTGCGGGGCACAGCAGCTAGTATAACTATAAAAACCATTACTGAAAAAATACGCACAAAGTCATATCAACCTTCTTCGATGCCTAGCCTCCATAAAGTGGGGAGCGGCCTCACACTTACTCGTTACAAACTATATGGCGCTGTGTTTTTTCGCTGGTAGACATCGCGTGCCCTGAATGTACCTGTCGGATTATAACTGGCTGCTACTGTTGTACCCACTGTTAGTAGGTGTCGCATCATCTGAAGTTTGTCGCGATGTTAAGTAAAATATAGAAAGAGACATGAAATTGTTTTTTTGTAGTCTATGGCCACAAAAATACTAATTTCTTAACATGAAATCTAAAACAAGGGTAAAAATGCGTTGTGTAACAAGTTTTGTCAATGTTGTATCTATTCTTTAATAGTGAATAACTAGCTAAGACCGTGCCTTGACACGTCTTCCCTACAAACGGAACGCACTCGAAAAAATGTTACATTGACATTGTTTTTATTATACGCTTTATATTAGCTTCACTTGTATATGTTTGTTTGTATGTTTGTATCCGACTCCTTTGGACGCTATTTTGACCCACTTTCTTTGTCAGATTTCATTCAAATTTTGCACACCTGTCAAAGACCGATGACAATGCAATAATTAGAAAGAAAAAAAATTGAAAATAAATAATAATTTAAAAAACTAAAAAACACGCTTTATATAGAAAACCAAACTAAAAAATAGAAAATAAATTTGAATAGTGTAAATAAGAAAAATAAGTTTTATTAAAAAAAGCGTGGGGTGCTTCTCATATCTGTCAATGAAATATTTATAACTATTGGCCCACGCACCCCACGTTTTTTTTTAAATAAATCAATTTTTTCTTATTTATACTATTAAAATTTATTTTCTATTTTTTAGTTTGGTTTTCTAAATAAAGCGTGTTTTTTAGTTTTTTTAATTTCTAAATAAACCGTGAGTGACGTTTGTTTTTCGCAATCTGTGGTTGAATGGTTATTGTTGATAAATAATTGTTTTAGAAAGGTGTTAGTCTGCATTTAAATAAACTAAATGAGATATATTATACCTTGAATTCACGGAAAAAACAGGCTAAGTCCTGGAATTTGCTCAGATTATTGCACCCTTAGTATAAGATTTCCGTAATTATTATTATTAGGCATATTTTATACAGAAAACAATTCCAAAAACATACAAAAAGTCATTTCAAAATCATTCATTCAAACGTATGAACATATTTCAAGTCCACCATAAATGCTTTCAAAACATAAATTGTCTCTCCTGTAAAATTTTGTAAATGTGACATAGCTAATTCTTCCCCTCTTAGCCCTTCATGTCCTAATCAAGCCCATTCATTGGACACCCAAAACAGCATCATTATTTAAAAAAAAAAAAACATGTCTTTATGTCCTCTAGAGCAGGGGTTCCTAAACTTTTAAGGTAACGGAACACTAATTAAATCCCTTCTATTTTGTGGAAACCCACACCAAATAGGATACGTACGAAATGTAATCTCCTCGAAGCCTTGAAGTCTATTCATCGAATGGTTACATCTTCGACGGGTCGTTTCTGCGAATGGTCGTTTGCTCGAACATTCTAATAAACAAGTTATAATGTCTGCATATTTTATTCCTGATTATATTTTTAGCTGTTCTTATATGCTAGATTTTAGATTATATTTACAAAAACAAGAAAAACTACCAGTCCAGCATATATTGCTACTATTATTGGAGTTGATGTTTTTTCAAGTCAGGACTCATTTGGTGGCAAATCAAAGAGTAACTTGGACTCGAGGACAAAAAAAAAACGTTATTTCATTATGTTTTCATTGAACCTTTTTTGAGTGGAGACTGCGACTTGGCAAACTACATTTACCTGGTTCGCAATAGTGCCGACTTTAACGTAGTAGAGATGTAACGAAGTCGTCGCTCAGCCGCTCCAGAGTCGAAACAGTACTGCGGGGACATCTCTTTGTCACCTCGGTCCACTGGGAACTTGTTACCTTGCTTACCGGTAGATTGATAGCCAGCTCGTTATCTACAAGAACTGCTTGCTGCAATAAGCTGGGCTCAATGCGAGATGACGTCCTGTTAATAATACTCAGACTAAGCAGAAATTGCATAGTAGGCGATCCAGCTTGTTAATTCGGCTTTATCTGCTCTTCCTTAAATGATACGCGGCGCGCTCCGGCTAGGTGGTTGTGGACATATTATAGTCATGCAAAATAACTGGCAGCTAATGGCAGCAATAAACTTTCGCAGTATTGACCATTCGAGAAAACGTACTTTCGCAATTTTGATCATTGCAGAAACGACCCTTCGATTATGTAAGCATTCGATGAGTAGACTTCGAGGAATAGACCTTGGCAATATTGGCATTCGGAATTGACTACGTACGTATCCCACATCAAAATGAATACATATGAAAGACACTGCAATTTAAATATGAAAAAAAAACCATCATTTTTTTTTTTTAATGTGAAGAATTAAATTTACACATTAAATATTAGACATAGTTACACTGTGTTATTAATAATTGCTTTATAGTACGGTATTATGTCCGACAGTTCACACTCACGTCCGAGTTAGCATCCAATCTCGACCTGAATTAGTTTTCTATATAATTGTACCTAAGCTAAAAAGCCTATTCATAACGATACGTTGTGACAAAAGGGAGCAAAGTTAAGACAGCTTTTTCGGCTACTGGGTACAGGGTATTCACGCCCAACACTAATCCAAAACTCTTTCAGATACACTTAAATGTGTGTTGCTAATGTGTGGATGAAAATCAAATGTCAAATGTGTGGATGAACTCTGAATCCAGGACAGTTAGCATCGCAGGTTGACTTCTGATGATAAATGGATTTTGTACCCATTCGATATCAATATCACTATCCGGAAAGTAATCTAACAAAGATTTCAGGAAATTTACCAAAAGAGACGCAACCGCCGCACCCGCACCGCCCGTAGAATAGGCCGGATTCTCGCTACCTACCTACTTACTTATCAGTAATAAGGGTTTTTCTCATCACATATTTTGAAAATAATTTTGCTATCAAAATAATATTTGTAATTGTAGAATTATGTATCAGCCAAAAATAAATAATTTCGCGGAACCCTGGTGAATTTTCCACGGAACCCCTAGGTTCTGCGGAACCCACTTTAGGAATTAGGAATCACCGCTCTAGAGGGCTCCATATTCAATTTAATGTGACGTCACATAGCTTTTAAACAGCGGGCAATCAAGATGCTTCCAACGATACCTCATTTGTCAAATTATGATAAGTAGTTTAGAAGTTATGAAGAGACAGATGAACATACATACATACCGTTCAAAATCGTAACCCTCCTTTTTGCTCCACCGCAGTCGGATAAAGACTAAAAACCGACTAGGTTCGTGTAATAATGAATAGCCTAAGATAAAGAAGAATCGATTGACACCTCGTTTGTCAAAATCGGACCAAGTTTATATGAACACGTAACCCTTCCTTTGCTTCGCCTTATTCGGGAAAAAATATTGCCTTTGATACTCTATCAATAAAGACGAAACGATTTATACATCGCTTGTCAAAATCGGACCAATAGGGGCGATGTTATGTATGTACATACAAAGCCTGTTAAACTCATTACCCTACCCTTGCTTCGCCGTAGTCGAGTAAAAAAAAAGTTTGACAGGAGGGGTGCCTGTCTAACAAACACACAGCCTCACAAATAAGACTTCGGCAAGGATTTCCCACTTTTAGAAATTTTCGATCATTTTTGAACGTCTACTTAATTCATAAACCCAGTTTGTATGGTTCCGTAGGCAAACAAGGAACCCTTATAGTTTCAACAAGGCCATCTGTCCGTCCGTCCATCCATCTGTATATATGTCACAGATTTATTCAGAAACTATGAAAACTACATGTACCTATAGATATTTATAACCGCTACATAGGTGTTTAAAAAAGTATTGCATCCCCACTAGTAGTACCTACCAAAAAGTGAAACGTTGTCTGTTAGTTTGTTTGTTTGTGGCGGGTACTTTATAAAACGGAAATAGGAAAATAGCCGCGGGAAAGAGGGAAAATGTCGATTTCTCGCTTTGTCACCGCAAACAGCTATAATGAAGTTTTAAATATAGGTAGATAGGTACTCTTAGGTACTGAATTATACAGAGATCAACACAATGTACATTTATCTCGGAAAATTTCAAGTTTACAAAGGAAATCCTGAAAATTTTGATAAATTGGTGTTACTCGCTTTCACATCAGCTAAACCATTTTTATTATTACAGTTTTTAAAATGTTTTTTTTTACCGGAAAAAATAAAAATCCGCGGGAAAGTCGTAAACGGCTTAACAAACGTTGATAAAAAAATAACATACTTATTATAGGTACTGTACGTAAGATACCAAATACCGATACCGATTTAACTTGGGAAACGCCTAAATAGATTTCTATAAAAAAAAACAAATAGATACTGTACGATATAAAGACTTATAAGTACTTATGATCCCGGAAAATATAAAAACTCTGCGCGAAAATCGTAAACTAAAACGAATTAACAGATTTCGATTAAATTTTGATCATAAGGTACTGTACGTGTACTATATAAAATACAGAGGTAATCATAAAATACATTCACCGCGGAAAAAGGGATGTGAACGGGAAAAATCAGGAAAAAAAAAACAAATCTAAATTTTACAATATAACTTGCTTATTACGCCGATTGGTAGGAGATCCCAAATGATACCACAAATGCCAATAGAAAGAGCTTATTATTATCACACACACAGCAACATCGGATGGTCCACGACATGAGATTCACTAGATGGCGCTAATGACAATATTTGCTTAAGTTATTTTCTTGTGCCTCATGTGCTATCAGGTTAGATTTAAACTTTATTGGCGGCTATAATAACATGTAATGATTATATTTTATCATTAGCTTTGATTGTAAACCTAATATTTTAGCCGTATTCGTTCCTTAAAAATTTGGGTTCAGGCCTAGTATCAAGGTTTGAACCCAAATTTTTAGGCATCGAATCATTGACCCTATTAAACAAAGGGAAACGGAGCAACCTAGAACATCATGTAAACTACACCCAGACTTGATACAACTACATGCAAACACACCCACACAGCTAAATTTGCATTGTCGTACACTTCATGCATCAACAACAAAGATAGAGCAGCCGCCAAAATGAAATTTAAATCGGGGATGTAAGGATTCTAACGATACCCCATACGTCTAAATCTGATCAGGCATTTAAAAGTTATGGTGGAATAAAGAAACTCGCATACATACATACATACATACATACATACATACAAACATTCATGAATCCTAACAACATTACACTCCTTTTTTTGGGTAGTCGTGTAAAAATGCTTTCGTATGTTTAGCTGTTCTCTTCTACAGGTCGCATTTCTCAAAAGATCTGAACGAAACTTGTTCATCATCATCATGTCAGCCTTTAGGAGTCCTCTGCTGAACATAGGCCTCCCCCAAAAAGCACCAAGATGAGCGATCTTGTGCCACCTCCATCCATTGACTTCCTGCGATGGCTATAATGTCGTCAGTCCATCGTGTGTGTGTGGGGGGTCTCCCTACACTTCGCTTGCTTGTTCGTGGTCGCCATTCCAGAACCTTTATTCCCCAGCGGTTGTCGGTTTTGCGAACTATATGGCCTGCCCATTGCCACTTCAACTTGCGAACTCTGAGAGCTATGTCGGTAGCCTTGGTTCGCTGGGATGGAATAGTGGAAAATAAAATCCACCTTTTCCTCCTAGGTGGGACGGCTGGGTGGGATATGTGGAGAATAGCCGGGTTCTTCTACGGATTTCCTCGTTTTGGATTTTATCACGTATTGAAACCGAGCATAGCTATAGTTATGATAAAATACAATCATAGTTATAAATAATATTTAAACCTGTATACCAAGTGTCACTAGATGGCGCTACTATGTTGCAGTAAAGTTTGTGCTCGCGAGGTCTACTGTTAGCAGAACTACTAGTTTATTAAGATGCGTATTTTTTTGTAGTAGGTACCTATTACAGTCATATCCGCTGTTCAACGGTTAGTGTGTGCTTGAGTAACAACATATTTTGAACATTTACACAACATTTTTTTTTTTTACCTTTAATACCCTTTACGAAAGTTTGTTTATATGTTACTCAATCACGCTCGGACCGCTGATCAGACTATGATGAAACTTTGATTAAATAAATTTCATAACTAAAATGAATAAAAGATTACCTTGATGTTTAAATGTGTCTAGTTTATTCTTCTAACTTAAATAGTCAAATACCAGTACCTACACCAAGGATTGCTAAGTTTATATCTGTTTGATAATTATCGCGATAATTAGTAAAAAAATAATGATAATTACTAACCCAGTAAACTAAATAAAAGCTCGTAAAATGATACCACTAAACAAAACAATAAACATATAATTTAGTTCAGAAATCCCAAAGATATGAGAGTACATAAACACTGCTGAACGAATTTTGATGAAGTTTATATGGAACTACAATACAAAGTCTACCGTTTTGAATAAAACACGAATAATCCAAAATCGGTTTAGAATGCTTACCTCCTCCCTTTAAAAGTCAATTACCAATGTAATTGCCCAAGATTACCAAATTTCAGGAAGATAAGAGTTCGTTCTGGAAAAATGTTGACGGGTGAATTTTAATAAAATAAAATCTATCCTATTTTCTTCACCAAATTAGACGGCAGATTTCTAACGACACTCTCTGCTATAAGTAGGAACGGCTTACTTATTAGAATGGGACACTGCCGCAGGCGGTCTCTGTATGGCCAATCTATTGAGAATAAGTAGGTCAGTTTGTTAGAACTCTGCCTGAACAAAGGACGATGTGATTTATTTACTGACTTTGCATCGCAACAAACTATTATTTATTGTTCTGAGTGAGGAATTCTTATTTATTTTTAGTTCGGTTGAGGGATACGATACGGATACGGCAACCAATCATCACATCACACACTACTACATTGTAAATGCGAGGGTGTGTATGTGTGTGTCAGTGTGTATATTTGTTCCTTCTTCAGGCTGATATGGCTGAACGGATTTTTATATGTAGACTAGGTGTACCCGCTGCTTCGCACGCGTGGCTATTTTATTAGTATTCCAAGACCTAAAATCCAACCAACTACCAACCAAATAAATACCAACATTTAAACAAAATTTATTCAGCCGTCACAAAGTTTTTATCGATTGCTCGGTTTCTACTCATCGGATTGAGACAATAAGTACACCAGTTTTTAAGTCTAACTAAGCTTTTCAACAGTGAAAACCGCATCGCAATCGATTTAGTAGTTTTTACGTGATGCGTGAACAGACTAACAGATAAACAGATAGACACGAATTTTAAAAATCTTTTTCAGTTGCTTACTTTTAGTACCCTAATTTTTTAAATTAAATATCTTCCTTTTACAGATTTTTTTTTGGTACTTACTGCTTTATAATAAGTATAGACGCCCTTCACTTTTGGGCAGAATAATAAAATCAAATGTTTTATTACAATATTTTAATCAAGCCCATAAAACAGTAACGTGACAAACCTACTGATTGACTAACTGAATGACAGACAACACTCAGCCTAAACCGGTGGACCTAGGTATTTGAAATTTGGAGGAATATTCCTTGAGTATCCTACAGGTGAACTACGGAAGTAACTATAAACCGTAAAACATGAATACCAACTCCAAATAAAATACCCCTATCCTGCGGAGACCCTTTAATTTAACGGGATGAAAGTATCCAATGTCCTACCTCGTAGTATGAACTCAAATCATGCCAAGTTTCATTACAATTCATTCAGTAGTTTCAGGATGATGCGCGTCCAAGATACATACAGACAGACAGGCAGGCAGACAGACAACAGTTTAAAAAGCCAAGATACAGACAGACAGACAGACAGACAGACAGACAGACAGACAGACAGTTAGACAAACAGTCAAAAATGAAAAAATATACAGTTTTGGCTTCAGTATGAAATACAGAACAGCCTCCAAAAAAAATTTACGAAATATGTTCAATGTACAGAATTTGACCTGTTACAGTTTTATTATAAGTATAGATAGATTACGTTAGGTCCTGAAATAACACGTAAAACACGTTTAGATAAACGTAGTGTAGGGCGCCCACCGGCCGGGTGGACTGACGACTTGCGAAGAAAGGCTGGCAGTGACTGGACGAGAAGAGTCTTAGGGCCGTATTAAGAAACCGACCTCAACTCTGAGAGCGCTATTGAGAGCGATCTCAAGATGCTAATCTAATTAATAAACATATCATAAGCTGTTGATTGAGATGTAATCAGCTGAGTTAGTGTTTAATAATAAATCAATCTCGCCTCTCAAGGGCGCACTTGCGATGTGCTTTGAGATGCAGAATGTTGAGTGCAGTCGATCCGTGACTTGAGAGCGTGATTGCCAGTTGCTAGAATCAAGGATTTCGAAAATATTATGTCAGAAGTTGATAATTATAATTATATTAACCATCATTATAAGAATATTTTTATGTTCCTGTGGGAATAAACAAATTTATTTGGCATGATTGCGAAAAGATCCGAAGATTTGGTAGATATCAGAACCTGGCGAGGACTCGCTGAAGTCTAAAAAGATCCGAAATCGTAACCAAAGGATACGCGCTGGAAATACTGCTTGGCTAATAAACGAACTTTTATTTTCAGCGACGATCTTAAGATGCTGATCACAACTTGAGAGCGTATCAGTTGATATCGCACTTGAGAGCTCAACCAAGAGCGATTTATTAATACTTAGATCGGGCTCAATGGCGTTCACTAGTAGAGGCCTACGCTATGTCGAGCAGTGGACAAGTATAGGCTGATGATGATGATGATGAAGAAACACAGGATACTTTTCATCATCTTCCACGCGGGTGAAACCACGGGGCGCTGCTAATAATATTTATAATTGACCGAGCGAGCGCGAAGCGCGGGCGAAGCGTCTCCGTTTCAGCTTGGGCAAAAATGCTTTCGTATGTCAGTCCAGATCTCTGTTCCTGTAGAGGACTACAGGTCGCATTTCTCAACCGATCTAGACAAACTTGATATACAGGTTAAATGAATTTTTAGAACTTATTAGTCGTTGGCGATTATTGATTTTACTTCCAAAATGGAGCAAAAAGGAGGCTATTGAATATCTCCGCCTTTTTAGATCGAATTTCGATGGTTATTTTTTTATTTGAAAGTTAATAACTTAAAATTGGTCTCATAAAAACTTGGCGAAGATCTGATGAGGATCTTCGGAGTGATGAGCAGAATTGCTCTTCAAAATACAGTAAATTTCTCACTTTTAGGTTTCTACCATTCGAATCAACCCTTTACCCACTATAGGTTGATTAATGGAGCACCTTGGTTATTAATGTTAGTTTTACAATAAGGTAACTAGATGGCGCTACTGTGCACCACTAGATTGTTTTGCACTAGATTGTACGCGCGAGGTCTACAGCTCACAGAGCTACTAGTTTTATATTGGTTTCAGTTTATTAGATAGTTTCGGTTTCGATAACATTAACATTATGAACCTTTTCGATCTTGAAAATTTCATGGATTCAAGCTACATAACGTTATAAGCTGATGAAGATAAACAAGAACATAAAAACTGTCATAAAGTTAAGCGGTGAGAGGAGAATAGTTCTATTAAGAAAACAAACGTTAGGCACAAAATAGACGTCGCTCGGGAGAATATCAGTTGGCGAATGTTAAATAAAGGAATCAGGTAATTAGTGGCATGTGTGCCGCTGTCCCCCGCGGCGCCATCAGTAACGCGCCGCCTGCCCCCGGTCGGACCCGACGCACAATAAACCGACACCAAATTATCTTTTCAAACAATTAGCCGAGACTTATTGCCCAACAAAATGTTCCCGGCAGAAATACGTCCGTAATTACTCATATTTTTTACGAGTTAAAAGGCGGAATGTACGTTTCTGCCGCCAAAGATACGGGATGGTAATTTTTCACCGATGCGCTTGGAGAATTTTGATTGGAGCATTGTTATCTTTCGGTTGATAAATGACAATTACACCTGGATGTGCGACGGAGCCCGCGGGGCGGCACGGGCGGGCGGCTTCCACCCGTTACTCTTCCTGAGCCCACTGACACGCCGTCATTATGAACAGCCCATCACACCATTACTCAGGCTGAATATTAAGGCGCTGAACACGCTCAAATTTTTGGCCCGTTCGTCCAGCCCAGGTGCACATTGAGCGGGAGAGGTGATGCAGTTCGGGAGCAGATATAGGATAAATTGAATGAGTTTGAACGACATAATCGCTAGAAGAGAATCTAGATCAAATAGAAAACTGTCTTATTTAGGAAATTCTGGGTTGATAGTCATAATATTTTAAGTTATTTCGCTAGGCCGAAAATGAGTAAAGTTTCAAAAATCTTTTGTTCGAGAAAATAATGTGTAACCTTAGGTGAGAATCTAGATAAAAGTGGCTCTGTGAGCTGTAGACCTTGCGCGTACAAACTTTTTTGCAAACAATTTAGCGGTGCACAGTAGCGCTATCTAGTTACCTTATTGTACAACTAACATTATTAACCAAGGTGCTCTATCAAACCCTACCTAAATAGGTAAATGGCTGATTCCACAGGTAGAAACCTAAAATTGAGAAATTTACTGCATTTTGAGGAGCTGTTCTGCTCATCACGCCGAAGATCCTCATCTGATCTTCACCAAATTTATATGAGTATAATTTTAAGTTACTACCTTTCAATTAAAAAAAGAACCATCGAAATTGGATTTAATAAAGCGGAGATATTCAGTAGCCACCTTTTTACCCTTTTTTGGGGGAAGTACCTCCATCAAAAATCCCCGACGAACAAAAAAATTCTAAAAACTAGCTGAACCTGTATACCTAGATCTGTTGAGAAATGCTACCTGTAGAGGAGAACAGAAATCCAACCGGGCAGACATCCGGACAATACGAAAGCATTTTTGCCCAAGCTGAAACGGACACGCTACGCTCGCGCTTCGCGCTCGCTCGGTCATAAAGACTACAAAAACACATCTTCTATCTTCTATCTATCTACGAATCTATTCTATACTTATAAAAAAGCAATAGGAACGAAATTGTCTGTACAAAGAAGACAATAAAATATTATGGTTTAGGGTAATAAAAAAATTATGTTCTACTGAATATGTATTTTTTTTAAATCGTGTCTCTCTGTTTGTTTAAACAGAGAGACACGATTAAAAAAAAACATATTACAGACAAACAAATACAAACATACAGACAAACGTCTGTATGTTTCTTCGCACAACACGTAAAAATAGTGAACGAATGCGATGCGGTTTTTCACTGTTGGATAGCTTAGGGTTTGACTTAAAAACTGGGGTACTTGGTATCTTGATCCAATGATCAGGTGCAGAGTAATCGATGAAATTGAAGGTCTTTATAAGCACATTCCAACAGTATATAATTTATTGGCATTCTTTTTTGGCAGGGCAGGCGTGTATTTTTAGATTTTAAGCTAGTTATTTTCGTAAACTAATCAATAAGGCGCAGAATCCGCTTGCTGCCAAAGCACTATGTACAAAAAACAAGACAATGACTAGCTTAATAACTAAAAAAAAAACACGCCTGCCCTGCCAAAAAAGAACTTATGCCAATAAATTATATACTATCGGAATGTGCTTATTAAGGTCTTTAATTTGATACCCATATTGTAAAATACAAAGAAAAAATATTTTTTCCGCATTTGAAAATGGAGTGACATTGATTTAAAAAAAATACTGTAGCCTATGTTACTCGGGGGGATGTAAGGATTCTAATGATACCTCATCATCATCATCATTTCAGTCTTTAGCAGTCCACTGCTGAACATAGGCCTCCCCCAAAGAGCGCCACGACGAACGGTCTTGTGCCGCCTCTATCCACCGACTCCCTGCGATGGCTACAATGTCGTCCGTCCAACGTGTGGGGGGTCTCCCTACACTTCGCTTGCTTGGTCGTGATCGCCATTCCAGAACCTTTATTCCCCAGCGGTTGACGGCTCTGCGAACTATATGGCCTGCCCCTTCCCACTACAACTTGCAAACTAAAAAAATATATGATATGATGCAAACTAAATGATACCCCATACGTCTAAATCTGTTCAGCCACATAAAAGTTATGGTGGAATAAACAAACTCACATATACCTATCGGCACGTAAGTCTAGCGGTGAACGAAACGTGGCGGGGATCTTGGTACAGTCAACGTTTATATAATGTGTTAAAATGTTGGATACTTTTTATCCCGAAAACTGACTGTGCCAAGATCCCCGCCACGTTTCGTTCACCGCTAGACTTACGTGCCGCTATACATGCAAACATACATACAAACATGCATGAACCTTAAAAACATTACACTCCCTTTTTTGGGTTGCGGTGTAAAACTAGCCACACCGGAACAAAACAACCGCGAATTTAGGAAGAATGATGTCACGCGTACTGCAGAGTTACTTAGTCAGATGGCTAAACGTTAAGTTTTATGATTTTAGTTTTGAAAATTTAATGCTTACTTTTTAACATTTATTCGGAATCCTTAAGATATAACCATTAATACAATGAATCGTTATTTTTTTCATTTAGTGTAAACTACCTAATGACGTAGTTTACACTACCTAGTGACTACCTAATGACGTAAGAGCGATGGTGGCCTAATGGTTCTATAGTGCAATTTAGAATCCAACGATACCGGGTTCAAAACCTAGGCTCCCGCACCAATGACTTTTCGAAGTTATGTGCGGTTTTCCATCGCTCCGTGCTTCGGAGGGCACGTTAAGCTGTCGGTCCCGGCTGGTATTGATTAATAGCAGTCGTTAAGCCATGTCAGAGGCCCTCGGGCCTCGGCCTGACAAACTCTGACATCAGAGGCCAGCACTACCTCATACGACAAACAAACAAACAAACCTAATGACGTATTGAAAATACGCATCAAAACCATGTTCAAAACCATTTCCATTGTAGAGTCTGTTAGATTGGAAATAGTTATTCAAAGATTTGACAACAGTTTCATTACAATGATTAGATTATTACAGCGATGGTGGCCGAGCAGTATACATGTACGTGTTAGAATCAACGATAACGGGTTCGATCCTCAGCTTCAAAGAATTTTCAAAGTAATGGGCAGATTTTCATCACTCCGTGATTCGGAGGGCACTTTAAGTTATCGGTCCCAGCTGTTAATTAATACCAGTCATTAAGTCAAGTTAGTGGTCCTCGTGTGTTATATACCAGAGGCCAGCAACTACTTCATACGACAAAGCTAATATAGTTATAATATAATTGCTGTGGATTATGATGATGGATGATGATGATGAAAAGTAGTCTATATGTTAATCCAGGATATAAGCTATCCTGGTACCAAATTTCATCCAGATTCGTTCAGCCGTTTGAGTGAGAAGGAGTAACAAACACACACACACTTCTAAATATAAAAGATAGCGCTAATCGGTGTTTATATGAACTGTTCGTTCTAATGTAAGTATGGAATTCTGCGTCGCGCATATGAAGTTTTCCGCATGATAAGACAGCATCCGCATTTTTAAATCTCTAAGCTCTAATTGGCTAATCTAATTTAGATAGCGATAAAAACAGCTGCTATAAATCAAGCTTAAACTAAAAGGGGGAAAAAATAACAAATCGATGTATATTCTCTTTAGTTTAGAGTATGCTTTGAAATTATTTATTTGAACACGACCAAAGAGTTAATGTTGAAAGGATACCCTAGTATAGCTAGCGGCACGTAAGTCTAGCGGTGAACGAAACGTGGCAGAGATCTTGGCACAGTCAGTTTTCGGGATAAAAAGTAGTCAACATTTTAACATATTATATAAACTTTGACTGTGCCAAGATCCCCGCCACGTTTCGTTCACCGCTATAGACTTACATGCCGTATACCTACCTAAGCTCCACACCAATACCCGTTACTGTGAGCATCTACTTAAATAACAAAGAAGAACCTGTAAAACGGTCTATTTCGTAGGTGCTTCGCTACGAAACAACGGAACTGCAAAATATTATTAAGATATTGTAGTAGACAACAAACCGTTTATTTAAAGTTGGACACGGAGTAAATTGACTTAGTTATATTCTGCTAGTGCATGATGGCGGTCGTTACGCGTAAGTGTCTTCTTGGAGAGGTCCCGCGAGGCGAGCTATTGGCTGGAACGAGCTATTGGCTGGGTACAGTGCAACGGCGCTTTCGAGACTAAACTGAATTATAAGACAACTTTCTTCAGCCAACATTGTTACCTGTTATGTAGTTTTACTTAAGTGGTATCGTGTGTTGATGCCAAAATCGATAGACACAGCTATGAGGAAGTCATCAATAATATTTCAATAATAAACTTAGAGATATATGTACAGGACTACATATAACTGAATGATAATAAACGAATGTCCTATTGTTCGGTCTTTGCGAGCTCGAACAATATTTTCCCACGCGTGGTCATTTCTCTAGGTTAAAACTACTCTATGTACTATTCCAAGACCAACATTTGATCAAAATTCCTTCAGCCGTCAATAAGTTTTTATTGATTGCTCGGCTTCTACTCATCGGATTGAGATACCGTACACCTGTTTTTAAGTCAAAACCTAAACTATCCAACAGAGAAAACCGTATCGCAATCGGTCCAGAAGTTTTCACGTGATGCGCGAGTAAACATACAGACAAACAGACAGACACGAATTTAAAAAATGTTATATTCTTGTTCAGTAGCTTATTTTAAAGTGCCCTAAACCATTTATTTTTTAATTATCTTCTTAGTCCAGACTTTTTCGTTCCTATTGCTTTATTATAAGTATAGATATGGAGACATTATGACTATATGGAAGAAATTAAACTTCATCAATGCTTTATAATATACTACCGTTTAACTGGTGAAAGACAGTCTGTCAATGCGAATCGAGCCAAGAGCAGGTTGCTCTTGAACCTGCCGAATCCGTGACTCATATCGTCGTGTGGACATTCGGAACCATCCCAAATCGTAACAAAGGGTCCTGGAATTGTTTGAAGTTTTAAGGAACACAGTGAAACCGACTGCGCAGTTCGGCTTTGGCTGCAACGGATGCTGCTCTGCTGCCCTAGGCGGGCGGGCGTGGGCAAAATGTTGGTAGAGTCTCCTTATGACTCTCTTAAGGCTTGCAGGGATAGTCATATCAGTTCCTCACCTGGTTCACACTACGCACCTCACACAGTCCACTTTTTAAAAATCTCTACCGAGACTGCGCGTTAATCGTACACATTATTATATTCATTATGACAGAGAATGTGTGTATAATTGGAGCGGCTCCGAATTCAAACGTATTTATGGTTTAAAGGCTCAGTAAATGCGCGCGCGCATAAACCGGTTTTTGTACTGAATTTTGGTAACCACAGGTACCGCGCGTATTGAGCCTTAATATAATCAAACTACGTAAAGTTTGGCAGAAATAAGAAAGGTGTGCCGGCGTTCAAGTAAATTTTGATATCTAACTGTAACTGTGTGTGTCTGTGTTTTATTGTATCAAAAAAATCACAAATTTATAAAATACAATTTATTGATCTGCTTACATTTTGAATTCATGTTGTAGTATTGTTGCAAATCCAAAAATAAACAGATTTTGTGTGCACACGCGTTTTCTTGTCGACGTAACCGCCAAGCGTTAATGCCCTCCATTTTACACCGAAACCCCAACGCCATAAAGTCCAACTTTGCTTAACGCAACATCTATTGGTACGAAATACACGCGACATCCTCTTAATCTAACACACGGGGCAAAACTTGTTTAAATTTTATCACAGCATGTATAACGGTTACGGAGTGCAGTAAGCGACTCTTTCAAGAACTTTCGCGATACAAACTATTGTTAGCCAAAGAGTTGTACAACGGCGCTTTTGGGACTAAACTATTTAATACTCTAACATATGGTGGGGTATCTAAAATTGGTGAATATGGGTATTAGAAAACTGATAAATATACATAGATACGATTATTAGATTCATGACTCGGAAACAAACATGTCTGACTAATGATTATGATGATTATCTGATGCACCTTGCAGGATTCGAACCCGCGACCGTTGGTTGACTTCCCAGACAGGGTCACTAGCCACTCGGCCAACCGGTCGTTAAAATGAAAGTAGTATAGAAACTTAAATTAGATCTAAGTATTTCTTTAATAAAATCCAAGTTTTTCGCATACATCTATCTATCTATACATATAATAAAGCAATATGAAAATGTATGAACAAAGAAGCTAATTAAAAAAATAATGGTCTAGGGTACTCAAAATAAGCTACTGAACAAGAATATAACATCTTTTTAAATCGTGTCTTTCTGTTTGTCTGTACGTATGTTCGTATAAACTACTGAACCGATTGCGATGCGGTTTTCACTGTTGGATAGCTTAGGGTTTGAATTAAAAACTGGGGTACTTTGTATCTTAATCCGATGATCAGATATGCCGAGAAATCGACAAAAACTATGTGACAGCTGAACAAATTTTGAAGATATGTAGTATATTGTACTTTATAGGTACTTTTTGTCCTGGAATATCACTTTTAAATAAAATGACCACGTCGGCAAAGCCACGGGTACAGCTAGTCTACTATAAAAGACATCAATTAGAATGTTAGAACTAGTTGAGTTTATATAGTGCAAGCACTTTTGTCAAATAATTTATAACTTTTTGGTTCTTACAGAGACCCTTTTTGACCGAGCGAGCGCGAAGCGTCTCCGTTTCAGCTTGGGCAAAAATGCTTTCGTATGTCCGGATGTCAGTCCGGATCTCAGTTCTCCTCTACAGGTCGCATTTCTCAACCGATCTAGACGAAACTTGCTATACAGGTTACACGAACTTTTAGTTTTTTTTTTCGTCGGGGATTTTTATTGGGGGGTACTTCCCCCAAAAAGGAGCGAAAAGGGGGCTACTGAATATCTCCGCCTTATTAGATCCGATTTCGACGGTTCTTGTTGTTATTTGAAAGGTAGTAACTTTAAATTGGTCCCATAAAAAATTGGTGAAGATCTGATGAGGATCTTCGGCGTGAGGAGCAGAATAGCTCCTCAAACTGCAGTAAATTTCTCACTTTTAGGTTTCTACCAGTGGAATCAGCCCTTTGCCCACTAGATTGATGGAGCACTTTGGTTATTTATGTTAGTTTTACATTAAGTTAACTAGATGGCGCTACTGTGCACCGCTAGATTGTTTGCAATAAAGTTTGTACGCGTGAGGTCTACAGCTCACAGGGCCACTAGTATTATAAGCTTTTAATTAACTCACTGTGTTAGTATGGACTCGTATAATATGTATGTAGGTACTATGTTATGGACAAATCTTGCAAAGCAATTTTGAACCACTTATTGTACAGTTATTAGAACCACACGTGTAGTTCTAATAACTATACAATATTATGGTTCCGTTGAGCTGGCCGGATGTTGGAGCCGGGTGGTAGCCACAGGAACCCAATAATCAAATTATGAAACCCTGCCTTCGAGTTTGGGCTCATTTGTGTCTATAACAACCGACTTCAAAAGGGGAGGTTATCAGGTTGATGTGTATGTATGTAATATTGTTGGAAATGCGTAATGTGTTAGTCTATGTGGATATCTGAACAAATGTACCTTTCGTGGATGTATGTATGCATGTTTGTCTACGTTATCGGAAACTACAAGTCCAATTCAACTTGAGAATAGCTTAAGATTCATCAAAATCGGTTAAGTAGTTTAAAAGATATGGACTGTTAACTTTTTCTAGTATGTATTTTTTTTCTTAGCGAACGGAATTAAGTACTTCATTTTCTTAGGCTTACTTTAACGAAACAAAAAGTTACAAAAACCATACGTTTTTTTGTATTACCGACTTCAAATGGTATAAAACTTAAAAGAAATAAATAATTCAATTTTTTTGAGGAATTCTGCAATAATTTGAAGAATTTCGAACATTTAGTTTTTTTTTAATGTATTACATAATATTGAATCCATTTTTTTTTTAAATTTTTTTTCTCTATGAGATCTCTGGTCTAAAATGATATTCAAGATTTGACAGTAGAGCCGGAAGGTATAGATACAGTAACTGAACAATGACCAAACACTGAACAATGACGCAATGAAACTCTTTTCAGTTTGGGCTCATTTCAAGTGATAAATAATTTTAAGCTCACAGAATATAAGGCTCTGTAATACTAAATCATAACAACAAAGATTAAACAAAAAAAATAGAGACTTTTTTTTTTTTTAATGTTTATGTGTGTGGTTGCTTATGAGCAACCTGATTACGATTAGAAACCTAGTTACTCGTTCGGGATAATAATATGGCTTCAATAATAATGATCAGTTTTTCGCAGTTTCTGACATTTCTAGTACTCAAACCTCAGTCGGTCCAATAGAGACTTTTGATCCTTATAAGAAACATGATCGAATGGAATATTTTTTTTTGTGTAAAATTACAAATTGCTTTCTGACACTAAATTTTTTGCAAAATCTGTGAATACAGTTCAGAATATCTCCAATGTTATGGAAGGTCTCCTAGGAATGTTTTCCTGTAACTGTAACGGTTAAGGTACCTGCCGTTACTGTCCCGTCTCAAAAATCCATCCTGTATATAAAACTTCCGTGAAAAATAATCTAACGGATGGTAAAAACCGCATTAAAATCCGTTGCGTAGTTTAAAATATTAAGCGTTACAGACAGACGGCGGAAAGCGACTTTGTTTTATACTATGTAACTATGAACGCTATGGAAAGCGACCCTCCCCGACTTGGCCCAGGTGTATTTTAGAATAAAAGAGGTGAAACATGTGGTTAATGGGTCAATGGTATCTCATGAAATTATTTGGTCGCTATGAGTGACTAAAACTCATGTACCTACCTACCTATTATACCACTAGCGGTATTACATGTGTTTCTGTAGCCCAAATACCGTTTTTTTACAGTTTCATCATCAGGGTTCATTTTCAAATTGTTATGCAGTCTATCACGTTTCCTAATTGATCTTACAACACCTGGCTCCATGGCTTAATGGGCCTATTTCTCTTCGTCAGTCTATTTGTGTGTTACTATTAATATATGATAATAGACGCGTGGTGAAAAGTTCCATAGCAATGTTCACATCGATTAATTGGTATAAATCAGACCATTTCTCTTCACCAAGTTGTTGTTGAAATCCTGCGTAATTAATTTTAATTTTATTAGATGTGATGGAATTTTTAGAAATACTAGTCTTGTTCATTAGTAGCATAATTGGTGAATGATCAGTCAAAAGTTGCTCAAATACAATTGTTTTCCAATCATGACAACTTTTAACCATAAAATGATCAATGCAAGAGTTGACCCTAGTGGGTTTATTGACTCCTTGTCTCAGGCTATACACGGCCATTAGGTTTAGGTAACTATGTGCATAGGTTGTTAGGTAAAATATAAATGTTGATATCACTTATTAAAACTATATTAGGGGCTGAGATACCTAGCAGGACTGTTTCTAGAGAGTTCAGATAGTTTGTTGGATTTCGGAAACCTGGTGGTCTATATGAACATTTAATTGAAAATCGATGGCCTATTGTAATTAAAAGACAGTTACCATCTACAAAAAGGGGTTCCAAAAAAGTTGCGTTTATTTCTTCACATAAGCCACATCATTTTGGTTTAGGTTATTTAATGTATATGACATATTGTAATGTTCAATAAAAGGAGGTGGGATATGTTTGCTCGTCCAACATTCTGTCAGAACCAAGATATCAATTTTAACGTTATAGGTTAAAAGCGAGGAAAAGGTCTAGATTACGGTTTATGCTACGAATATTTACGGAAATTATGCAAAGAGAACTGTCATTTGAATGCATACCATAGTTTAAGACTTGTGAACATTTTCCGGGATCACTTACTAATAAACATTCTGCGTTTCCTGTACAGTCTACTTCTGACAGTAAAAAAACATTAATTGGACCAAATTTTATATTTAGAGTAATAGAGTGCTATGTGATTGTATCGATTAACGTAAATCATGCTTATTAAATTAAGGTGTTTTGAGTAATTTAGAGTAGAAAGACAGAACAATGAGATTGTTACATAAAAAAAACTGTGAAGTAAAACATGGAGTAGTTTGGAATGTAGTAGGTTGGAAAGTAAAAGTACAAAATGCAGTGAAGTGAGCAAAAACGGCATTATGATATCGTGATAAACTCTGTTTAGTAATTTTAAATTGAGGATTCGTCGTTTAATAATATATATTTGTAAGTATTTCGTGTATGTAATGATAAGGTATTGAGAAGTAAGCGTTAGTAAGTGTTCTTGATTATCTCGCAAGTTGTTACAATTTTTGGAACAAATGTTAAAGTCCAAAACAATTGTTTAAGAAAGTGGTTAACTTAGAAAACTAGAACAAACTACAAACTAAAGACGGTGCAGACCAGAAATAAAGGAGTCATTGCTTTTTTAAATTGTCCAGGTCATTGATATCGTTCACTTTAATTACGGATGAACCTTCAGACTTCCGTATGTATACTTTTCCCCGTGATGCCCAGCAGAATCTGTACCCATTATTTTTGGCAAAAAAAAAACCTGCTGTCGTGGGCCGTCTAATTGTAGATGTGTGCTGCTCAGTCTGAGGGTAGCATTTCACTTGTTGAAAGTCCTGGCGGAGCCGACGACTTTGTCTCTTAGAATCACGCTGGACAGTTCAGCCACAATCGGTTTGTTGTTTTCATTTCTCGTATTAATAACGTATACATCGCGTATATCTACCAATTTTATTGGCAAACTGAGTGCATCTCCTACTTTTGTGACCAGGTTTAGCAGATCATCCTTCGTTTCACCTTTTTCTTAGGAACATTTCATATCTAGACGCTTGAGATACGCAGGTTGCGATCTAACTGCTCCAGTTTAGCCTCTAATGTGCGAATATACTTTTTATCCGAGACGCTCTCCTCTTCCAGCTTGTTAATTTTAGAAATTGCGATGTCATATTTCTGACTCAGAAACTCCATCGATTTACAAATTTCATCATTCTGTTCGGTAACAATGTAAAAAGCCTACGTTTTATTATAAATTCTTGATAAAATAATTATTAGAACAAAACAAACTTAACTATTCATCTATTTCTCGTCCCAATAATCCAATAAATAGAAGTTTTGGATTTGTACTTCACTACTAACTACTGATAGTAATATTTTGTTTTTGTTACTGAGGCAAAGTAGGGACTCTAATGAAATAGTACGCATTTCCAGTTTAGTTACGGACTATCGATTAGTAGTTTATAAACTTGGAAACAAAATAAGATTTTAAATCATGTTGATCGATCCTTTAACATCTAGGTTAAAGAAAATCAAAGTATTCATTGGTAAAAATAACAAAAACAAAAATATCATTTATATGATATTTTTATGTGTTGTTTTAGCTTAAGCTAGTCAAAAGCAGAAAGTTAAGATTTAATGTTGATAACAGTTTTAATATATTATCTTGTTTAATTACAAAAAAATATAATTTTGACTGTTTGTGATGATGACTTTAATTCAATTTTTCACTAATTTTTACCAATTCTCGATCTCGGTCTCGGTTCCTGCCGAGAATAGATTTTATTCTCGATCCCGGTTCGGTCTCGGCCGAGAAAAAAAAGCTGGTTCGGTCGGACCTTAGTTATCATTTTGTCATGTTTCTATTTGATTCCTACTTAAAATTGTAGACGACGTAACCTTAAAAATTGTGCTAACATTTTTTGGAAATCTATAATAGATCCTGGTCAAACGGACGATACAAAAATCCACCGCAAAAAATCTCATGTTCATTACATTTGTCATGAAGAATTGAAACAGAACGAAAAGGTTTCTCAAGATATTTTACGTTGGGAATAATCCCGAAAGAGGCGCAATTCCTCATTTCATTCACGTTCCCGTGCGATGAAACTTTTTCTCTGCAATTTTTCTGTGGAGCCCGGGGTGTTATCAGGTGGGGCGGATTGGCAGTCGGCGCACGTAGCGCCTCGCAGCCGCCCGCCCTCTGCCGCCCGCTGAATACAAACTTCATTAGCCGTTTGATAATTAGCCCGTTAAACGCCCCTCACTCATCCGGCGCAGGCCACCAGCTCCTAAACCGATGATCTCTCCTCTCCAGCCGAGACCTCCCTAACTAGATTACAATCTACTCTTTTAAACGTTGCCAAACAGATTGCATTTCAAATTTGTAACCTTAAATATGCACATATTTGAAAAGTCTCCACTGAAAGGATACAGAAATATAAGACCTTGAATTTATATCTTCTACGTTTTTTTATATTACTCATGCAGATTACTTTTTTATTTAACGTGGCGACACTAAATTCAAATATTCATGCAAACGCAAGGCGCGCGGAAAATAAGTCTCCTTTGTTTAGGTTCGTGAGACTAAAGTTAACAGAGATAGTAGAGCGGTAAGTAGATAGGATCTAATGAATCAATTTTATTTTATTTAAAGAAAGACAAAAAGGAAACTCGGCTCAGGAACGGATAATAAACGTGACAATTTAACCGGAACGTCGTCCGGAAGGAACCGGAGAAACAAAAGGAGTGCGAAGCAGCGCAGAGTAGAGGGAACTTGGAGAAATTAGGAAACAATGAAGCAGGAAATGTGTTTCTCTGCGAGTGGCAATGATGCCGGATGCCGGATCGCACCGAGCGAACTCTAACAAGGTTAATCTACGCGTGCTCTCCTATGCGGATCGGGACCGATCGATGCCACATCACATTATCAACTGATCTTTACATTGAACTGAACCTCTCCGACTTTTTGTTTTAACCTCTGAGATTCACCTTTATTAATTGTTTTACTTCTTAATATGCTGTCGTTACTCTAATTTAGTTCATATAATGCAGGGCCCGATCTAGCAATTTAGCCGCTCCGGTTTAAAATAATATTTGCCGCCATGTCGCCGCCCTTTACAATGACACCTAATTAGTCATGAGCATGTTATTCTAGAGATGGGATGGTGCAATTTTTAACCAACCGACGACGTATGTTTGTATGTCTTTAGGCTCAGTAGTTTCGGAGATAATGGTCAATTTTCATCTATTTTCTTAAATAAGTTTAAAACATGGTATATAAATTAACGTGAACGTGATTTATTATATATTTAGATATGAGTTGTTCGACGAAATAACTCGTGAGTGACAGTCGTAACATATTATCTATATCGTTTGTTCGACGAAATAACTCGTGTGTGACAGTCGTAACATATCTATATAAGTTTAAAACATATTTAATCACAATTCATTTATTTACTTTACACGTCTTTGGGTCACAGAAATCGGTCCAGTAGATTCGGAGCAAATTGACAGACGGACAGACAGATATACACACAAGTGATCCTAGCTATATGGGTTCCGTGTTTTTTCATTCGGACGTAAGGGACCCTAAAAACTGAAGAGTGAAAAAAGCCCATACAAATGTAAATTACAAATACATAATTTGTAAATTTCTGGCAAGTCAAGTCGAAAAGCAATAAATTTCAAGATAGGATAAATATTCCGCCGCCCATTGCTGCCTGCCGTCCCGGGCCATGGCCCTTTTGGCCTCAGGGTAAATACGCCTCTGTAAACTGTAAACTAAAAAATATATTACATAAAGAATTATCTGCGATTGTCACGAATTCCATTATCATTTACAAAAGGCCAAACACAAAAAAATCGGGCGCCCTCAACCCCCCAAATCAGGCCCTGATATAATGTGTACATAGTTT
Source organism: Alsophila aescularia (assembly GCA_946251855.1). Taxonomy (NCBI): domain Eukaryota; kingdom Metazoa; phylum Arthropoda; class Insecta; order Lepidoptera; family Geometridae; genus Alsophila; species Alsophila aescularia. The sequence goes on from OX276375.1 coordinate 56,490,753, forward strand.
ACGCCGTGTGGGCCTGTCTTAATAATAGGTCCAATCTTCTCATTCATTTGTGAGAACCAGCAAAGGGAATTCTGGTACAGGGCAGCATCATACTACTGCGAGCACCTAGCCGCCTAACAAGCGTGGTGATTATGGCATTATCCCTCTATTATAGGGGAGGCCCAAGTTCAATAGTGGACTTCAACGGGAATGGTGTGGTGTGATGATTTTGAAAGTTTAGATATCTGTTTTCATGAAAGAAAGATTAAACCAATAAACTACTCGATTGCTTGCTTTACTTTACCCGCTCAGAAATTGTTTACAAATTGACATATACTTAGTATGTAAGGTTCGTAAGCTGAGCGTGAATTTGCCATAGTTCAATAGGTTCCAAACTGGTGGTTTTACCGTCAGAGATCTGGAGAAGAAAAATGTTGAAGAAGAAAAATTGTGTTTGAGGTAAATGTAGTCAGAAAATAGGAATGTTCTAACGGACAAGACTTGTGACTTCTACCAAATTATAAAGGGCTAGCGTGTATACCCATATTCTCTCTCTCTTCGGGAGACGGCCTGAACCCCAGGTGCCAATAGTTACAAATTGACAGATAACACTGTTAAAGATAAACAGTGAAGTTTTTGACAAAACATTTTGATATTTGCATGTCCGCATTATTGAGATTTGTGTACTGTTGTTTGCTTGCAGACGGAATACAGCGTACTATTTTAGAGCATTATAATATTATGCAACTTCATTTAGTTATGCAATATTATGATGCATAATACTGAGTTTATTTAAACCTTATTGGATCGGATTAATAAATTAAATTTTAGTGTAAATTTATTTTAAAGTGGTAAGGTACAATTATATACCCTATGCGCAGGCAACTAACGTTTGTATTCGGGTAGCGCTCCCACCGCGGCATTTATCTTACTTTTAGCATTTACTAGTTTTCCCGCCCGCGACTCTGTCCGCGCGGACTACTGTTTATCGCGATAAAAAGCATCCTATTTTCTTCTATGATATTAAAAACCAATGCAAAAGTAGATATAGCACCACTCTTGATGTTTTTGACAGACTTGTTATTTCGTTTCCAAGGCAACCACAGACCATTCTGTGATGGCAACCGTTCCTTACAGTGAATAATCAATATTTTCCAGTTGTCCCGTGGAAACTTACAATTTTCCGGGATAAAAGTATCCTATGTTTTATTCCAGGCTGTAAGCTATACCCATTCTAAATTTCATCAAAATCTGTACAGCCGTTATCGCGTGAAAGCTCACCAAACAAACAAACAAACTAACAACGTTTCACTTTTATATAGTGGTATGAATATACCCGTTTAATCTTCTAAAAAAACGCCAGTAACCGTAATTTAAGTCTTTGGCAGCAACGACGTGGTACTTTTTGACCATAGACAACCGCACACGTACTTGACAGAATTGTTATTATTTCATAATCCATATTTTTTGCATATTTTTGATACATTATTGCTTTGGGTTACATTATTGCAATTTTCGTAGGGATCTTTTATTATTATTATATACTAGCTATGCCCGCGGCTTTGCCCACGTGGTCATTTAACGGGGTAAAAAATAACCTATGTGTTATTCCAGTACCTAAAGTGCCTATAAAGTACAATCTACTAAATTTCATCAAAATTTGTTCATCGTTCAAATAGTTTTTTTATCGATTGATCGGCTTCTAATCATCGGATCGAGATACTAAGTACACCAGTTTTTATGTCAAAACGTAGTTTTTACGCAATGCGCAAAAACAAAAGATTAAAAAATAATGTTCAATAGCTTATTTTAATAACCCTAGACCATTTTTTTATTATCTTCTTTGTACAGAATTTTGTTACTTACTGCTTTATAATAAGTATGTAAATAGATAGATTCCCAGACAGTTTGAAAAATGCCCAATATGAAAGGGCAATGTGATAAAAACTATTAAAAAACTAATACGCCAGTAAGTAGAGAATTTCAAAAAGGGGGCGAACATCCACAATTTCTATGAATGGCTAGAAATAATACACGAAATCAGAAAGCGGGCAAGCGGCGAACACACCGATAAAAAGGCCTTTGCCTTGTAGGATCAAAACTTTTGGGAGTAATTTTAAGGAAAATACTTGATACTAGAGGGTAGCTGCGTGTCGGTGCGCTGTCAACACGTACTCCGACGTTTCTTAGATGAAAAAATGTTTAAACGTCATACATTTCTATGTTTTTTATTTTGGAAATAAAAAACACAGAATTTGAAGAAAAGTTAAATGAACAATAATCGAGAATTGAGATCCTTGAGAAAGAGTTAAGAAAGAAAAATTTAGTCATATTCGGAGTCGAAGAAAGGGAAATGAATTACAAAGATTTAGAAAATACAATTATGAAAATTGTAACAGAAACCATCAAAAAGATTGTGGATCCCAAAAATTTACATGTGCAAGAAGACTAGGAAGGAAGAACGAGAACATCAGACCTGTTATATTGTCTTTACACTCAATGGGTTTGAAAATTGAAATGCTTAGTAGGAAACTAACCTTAGAAAACACCAAGTCTTATATAAAACAAGATTATTCTCCGATAACTTTAGCAATGAGGAAGGAGCTGCGCGAAGAGATACTAGCAGAACAAGGTAAAAGAGCAGTAATAAAATATGACATAATAGTAATTTTAGAAGAAAGAAACAGTAATAGCACCGAAGCAAAAAGAACTAATAAAATAAAATTATCAGAGACTGCAGAAAATAAACAAATAGAACCAATGAAAACAGTATCTGTAACAAACCTCTGAAGGAAAATAAACATAATAACATAACCTCTTTCGTGACGCGTCAGCACCGTTCAAGCAACTAGATGCGATCGGCAGCGGCGACCCCTGTTATTTTAAATTATATTCAAAAATGAATAGAGAATACTCACTCACTTTAGATTCAAAGCGTTGGTAAATTATAACCAAGGATGAATAAAACCTACATATATAACAACTGAATTAGTTTTGACCATTTTCCATTATTTTGTTGTTGCGTTCCTGTGCCTACCTTCCGGATCCATCATCAGACCCTGAAAACTATATAACACCAGAGAACTCATAAAGACAAAACAAATGAGCCCAAACTCGAAAGGGTTCCATCATTTTGTTGTTGAGTTCCTGTGACTACCTTCCGGCTCCGTCATCAGACCCTGGATACCACATAACACCAGAGAACTCATCAAGACAAACAAATGAGCCCAAACTCGAAGGGGTTCCATCAATTTGTTGCTGAGTACCTGTGACTATCTTCCGGCTCCATCATCAGACCCTGGATACCACATAAAACTAGAGAAGTCATCAAGAAAAACGAAATGTGCCCAAACTCGAATGGGTTACATCATTTTTTTGTTGAATTCCTGTGACTACCTTCCGGCTCCATCATCAGACACTGGATACTACATAAAACTAGATAATTCATCAAGACAAACCAAATGAGCCTAAACTCGAAAGGGTTCTATCATTTTGGTGTTGAGTTACTGTGACTACCTTCCGGCTCCATCATCAGACCCTGGATACCACATAAAACCAGAGAACTCACCAAGACAAACCAAATGAACCCAAACTTGAAGGGGTTCCATCATTTTGTTGTTGAGTTCCTGTGACTACCTTCCGGCTCCATCATCAGGATCTTGATACCACATAAAACCAGACATGATCTCATCAAGACAAACCAAATGAGCCCAAACTCGAAGGGAGACATGATCTCATCAAGACAAACCAAATGAGCCCAAACTCGAAGGGAGACATGATCTCATCAAGACAAACCAAATGAGCCCAAACTCGAAGGGGTTCCATCATCCGATCGTGTAGTTCCTTTGACTACTACTACTACTACTACTACTACTACTACTACTACTACTACTACTACTGCAGTTTTTAATTGTCATCTGAACTACACCCATGTGCAAAACTTCAGCATCTTTGGACGTCCTTAAATTGTTCAAAATTGACTTGCAATCCAGTCCTAAACATTATAAAACAGTGAATTAAATTAAAGCTTGTTTAAAGCTACTAAACCAATTTTGATGAAATTTATACAGTACCCCATTAGAGGTCTTCTTACTCAAGTAAAAACAATCATCTTATTCGCTTCAGAAATCCCAAGATATTAGAGAACATAAACTATAAAACAAATTGATTTTCTAATAAAATTACTAAACCAATTTTGATAAAGTTGATATGGGACTACACGGAACATTTACCCTTTTGAATAACAAAACAACCATCTAAATCGGTTAAGAAATCTTAGAGATAAACACAATATCGAATGGATTTACTCAACAAAACTATATATTCTCGAAAAACTGCTGAATCAATTTTGATACAATTTTTATGGGACCACCTGGAGAGTATACAAAAAAATAACTTACAAAATCGGTCCGCAATTGACGGAGATATCGACCGAAATACATAAAAAAAAACACATGCATACAGTCGAACATACGAGTATAACCGTCTCCTTTTCTGAAGTCGATTAAAAATAGTGTACTTGGTATTTCAATCCGTTGAGTAGAAGCCGAGCAATCGATATAAAAAAATTAACAGCTGAAGGAATTTTGATCAAAATGTTGGTATATTGGTATTTTAGGTCTTGGAATAGCACATAGAGTACTATGACCACACATGCGAAGCCGCGGGCACGGCTAGTTTATAATGTTAGTGTGATTTTATTTGTTAATTATCATCCATTTTCTTATGTAATTATTGAATGTCCACTATTGGACAAAGGCCTCCTCCACCTTGTGCCATTCGTCTCTGTCCTGGGCTAAGCGCGTCCCAACGACGGCATGGACGCCCGCCCGGGCGGGTAACGCTCACCTCGCGGGTATCAATGTAAAATCCTCTCACTTCACCTAATTTCTTAGCAGTTTTTGCCGTGTGTCCGGCCAACGCTATTTCAAGTGTAGTGCCATTATTGTAGCATCTACTATCTTTGTTTTTTGCGGATGTCACTGTATCTCACTCGATTTTTTAATTTTATTGAAATTTTGTATAAACCTGACAAAACTAAATCGAACATCCACAAAAAACGCAAAAATTTATCTCCCTGATGAATCAAAGAAAATGAATAGTCCTCCTTGTTTTCAATGTTTAATTTTTGGTTTCTGAAATATTCGGCGAGAGCAATTCCTACGGGGATTGGATACGGACTTATACACGAGAAAATATAGGTACGATAATGAATGTTAACTTAGTTCATCCGAAATAAGATAGATGGCGCTCTCAAACGAGAGCGCTTTCCTAGATCGCGGTGACAAGATTCTCACGTATTAGCACGATATTAAAATGTTGTGTTTCAATGACGTTCGTTCGTTCGTTCGTTCAGCCATTGGTTGTTTGATTTGATAGGTATCCCAACAGGGATTTCATTCAGGGATAATATTCATTCCAAATATTCATTCCATACATACAATCCACACAAAGAGAATACAAACCTACATAACTCTCATCATCATCATCATGTCAGCCTTTAGAAGTCCACTGCTGAACATAGGCCTCCCCCAAAGAGCGCCATGACGAGCGATCTTGTGCCACCTCCATCCACCGACTTCATGTGATGACTACAATGTCGTCGGTCCATCGTGTGGGGGGTCTCCCCACACTTTGCTTGCTTGTCGCCATTCGAGAACCTTTATTCCCCAGCAGTTGTCGGTTCTGCGAACTATATGGCCTGCCCATTGCCACTTCAACTTGAGAGCTATGTCGGTAAACTTCGTTCTTCTACCGATTTCCTCATTTCTGATTCTATCACGTAGTGAAACACCGAGCATAGCTCTCTCCATTGCTCGCTGCGCAACTCTGAGCTTGTGTGAGACCAATAGTTAGCGACCACGTCTCAGTGCCGTATGTCATCACTGGCAACACGCACTGATTATAAACTTTCGTCTTGAGGCTCTGCGGTATCTGCAAGAAGATCTCGAGAATCTGCGAGATCTGTGATCTGCGAGAAGATATGGCGTAATTTCCCGAATGCTGCCCATCCGAGTTGGATTCGTCGGTTGACCTCTTTGTCGAAGTTGGATCTACCCAGTTGGATCGTCTGACTTAAGTACACATAGTGCTCAACAGCTTCGATAATATCGTTCCCAACATAAACCGGCATGGGTACGACATGGGCATTTGACATGATGTTCGTCTTGCCCATGTTCATTTTAAGACCCACCTGTTGGGAAACAATATTGAGGTCACTGAGCATTGTGCTTAGGTCTTCCAGGGTTTCAGCCATGGGTTCTCTAACATCAGCAAATCGAAGGTGAGTGATGTATTGGCCATTGATGTTAACACCATATCCGTTCCAGTTCAGAAGCTTAAATATATCTTCCAGTGCAGAGGTGAACATTTTCGGAGAAATAACGTCTCCCTGTCTCACCCCTTTTTGCACGTGGATAGAATTCGTGCTCTGATCACTGTCTGACTGTCATGGTGGCCTTGCTGTACAAACACTTCAACACTTCGATGTACAGGGCCCTGTTTCATAAAACTTACAATTGTAGTTTACTATTACAATTTAGTGTGCACTGAAGTTTATCTTCTAGCAAAATTCATATTTACACGTAACACTCTAACATATGCATCAATGTACACTAAATTGTAATAGTAAACTACAATTGTAAGTTTTATAAAACAGGGCCCTGGTAATCAATCTGGCACCGCTGTAATGACTGTAGCACTGCCCAGGTCTCGACTGAATCAAAGGCTTTTTCGTAATCCACAAACGCTAGACATAGTGGCCGATTATACTCTTCGGTCTCCTGTATAATCTACCGGAGCGTATGGATGTGGTCTACGGTGCTAAAGCCTTTCCGGAATCCAGCTTTTTCGGGAGGCTGAAAGTCGTCAAACCTACGAGCGAGACAGTTTGTAACTACTCTCGAAAACAGATTATACACGAGGCTCAGCAGCGAAATGGGCCTATAATTCTTCAAGAGCTTTTTCTTAAAGAACAAAACCACTACGCTCCTGTGCCACGCCTCTGGCGTAGTACCCTCGAGGATGACGGAGTTAAACAGCTTCTGAAGGACTTTAAGTACCGGTGTTCCACCCGCTTTCAGTAGCAGTAGCGTTTGAGAGCCATTCTGATCTCGTATAGGCTGACGTCCGGAATATCTTCGGTATAATGTCGGGTCAAACGGGCTCTTGCATCGCTAGTCGTGCTGGGAGGACGACGCGATGAGGTGTATAATTGTCCATAGAACTTCTCGAGCTCACTCAAAATCTTTGGCTTCGACGAAACGATGCTGCCATTGTCGGTTTTCAGCTTCGTCAACAGGCTTCGCCCAATATACAGATCTCTTGCGAACACTTTGGAGCCCTTGTTCCGCTCTATTGCGTTCTTAATACAAGTAGTATTATAGGAACGCAAATCGTATCGCATTGACTTGGAGATCTGTTTATTAAGCAAGCTGTAACTCGACATATCCACTGAAGACTGCAGCTTCATCTGGCTCGTTCTGCCATAAGTTTGAGCGTATGTTCAGAGAGTTTCTGTGTTCTCTTTTTGCGGGGGGTCTTAAAGAACTCCGACCTGACCGCGTGAACAATTTAAACCAGCCTGTGGTAAAAAAAAAACTATGGCATAAATCTACAGGCTATAAATTACCGCAATAAAACACTATGCAATTTATACAAGAAAAAATTGCGGATTACATTCATCTTTCATTCCGTATTAAAAATTAACTAAAAACGTCTTAATACCACTGAATTCGTAATTCCACAAGCTTTCCTGCTTTACTCGAGTGGAAATGAAAATAAATAGTTTTAAATACTTCCCCTACCTACTACACTTACTACGACCTTTTTTATACTATCCTAGAAGTCTTCAAACTGACATGGTCAATAACAATAAAGTGAACGTTAGAAACGGTGTTTTTTACCACTCACATCACCACCGTCATCATCTGCACTTTGTAGTAACATCACTTACCAACCTCAACATCTGCACTTTGTAGTGACATCACTTACCAACCTCATCATCTGCACTTTGTAGTGACATCACTTACCAACCTCAACATCTGCACTCTACAGTCACTTACCAACCTCAACATCCGCACTCTGTAGTGACATCACTTACCAACCTCATCATCTAGACTCTATAGTCACTTACCAACCTCAACATCTGCACTCTGTAGTGACATCACTTACCAACCTCATCATCTGCACTCTGTAGTGATATCACTTACCAACCGCGCATATGCGAGGAATATTTAGATCAGAGTGCCCCAAACTTTTTTGTCTCGTAGACCACTTGCTATGTATTTCGGTTTTGGGTAGACTTGACAGCCTGATATAGTGCTACTCACTTTGAAAGATTTAACTTTCTAACTGAAGTGAAGATTAGTGTGAAAAACTCAATAAGCACACTCAAAACAAAACACAAAACCGTAGTAGTTGTATTGTCAGTCTGTTTGTTACGTTTTCACGTAAATACTAAGTATAAAATCTCCGTGATTTTTTGCACAGAGGCACAATTTATCGCGTTTTTTTTCTTCGAAATATAAACTTCCACAGAAAATAAAAACGTACGCAGACTGAGCTGCGGGTAACTGTTAGTTAATAATAATTCACAGTTACATATTATATCAGAAAATAGGTCTAATAACTAAAATTTTATTACAATACTTCTTTACATTTAATGAACATTTGTTTTTTTTTACTTCGTAGATAGTTTTATAACTTATGTAGATAAATAATTATATGTCTTTCTATAATAAGAAACTTTTATGTATGTAGGTACTATCTGTGTATCTGGATTATTCAATTCATGGAAAGCCAAAATTAAAGTCAGATCACGATCCACATCTCATGGACCCCCATTTTTTTTTCGCTGACTTGGACCCCTTTATGTTAGTCGTAGAAGCCCTAGGGGTCCACATAGACCACTTTGGGTATCAATGATTTAGATGACGAACTAGTCCATGTACATTCTTCGCAAATATTCTCACCGAAGTTTACGAACGTAGCTGAATCATTGTACGTAGGAAATGTCTAAGCTGAATACTCTCAAGAAGGTATCACAGTTTTTGTGTTCTTCCAGTTTGAAAAGACCACAATGACTGTACAGAAAACGAAAAGCCGGAAATACAACGTGTCGAAACAATCAGCTGTTCTGACGTACGGCAAAGGAGTGACAGATAAGATACGAAACATTCTTACAAATATTATGAGCGACGTTTAAGAACAAAGTTGAATACTCTAGAGAAGGTATCATAATTTTTATGTTATCTTTAGGATAACTTCCAGTTAGAAAAGCCTCGCGTCAATAAGGTAGACTGTAGTTGTGGTAGCTCATATTATATAGGAAAGACATAACGAACTATCAACTTGCAAGATCAAAGAGCACATTAAAGATGTTATGAATAATGATCCTCATAAATCGGCCATAACATCTGTTAGAAGCAGCCACTAACCACTGGATTCAGTTGCATAACCATCAGGTCATATCGTTAGAACGCCATTTTACAATAAGATTGGAAGCGATTGAAACTACAGTAATATCAATCGTGAAGACGGGTTTTAATTGTCACGGGCTTAGAAATCAGTGTTCGTACAGCTATGTAATAAGAACAAAATAAGAGCAGAGAAGAACGTGCCAGCAGATACTGTGAGTTTCGTTTTTCAAGATATGAATCGAGTAGGAACTGATTTTGTAAATAGTGGTAACATTGAAAATACCAAAAAACGAGCATGCAAATGGGTAGACCATTTTGTTTGCTTCACGCTTGTAGAAACTTAACGCCTACCCCATTTACTTCAGTTACTCTGTGATCACGGTGTTTGCAGTGCTGAAATATCGGAAACTCAAAACATCCATACTAATATATAAAAGTGAAATGTTGTCTGTTTGTTTGGGGAGATTTAACGCAATGACGACTGGACAGATTTGGATGAAATTTGGAATGGAGATAGCTTATATCCTGGAATAAAACATAGGATACTTTTCATCATCATCATACTTGACGCTCATACGGGTGAACGGATTTTGATGAAATTTGGAATGGAGATAGCTTATAGCCTGGAATGACACATAAGATACTTATCATCATCATCATCATCCTTCACGCTCAAACAGCTCAACAGATTTTGATGAAATTTATTAGGATTAGTGATAGCTTATACCCTGGAATAACATATAGGATACTTTTCATCATCATCATCATCATCCCTCACGCGGGTGAAACTGCGGGGCGCAGCTAGTAAGATATACATGGTAAATATTCCGTTTCTAATGTTGACTTACCTTTCACCCTCTCCCTCTAAAACAAATCTCATCATCATGCCTAAGATATGTTTGCCACTTGATAATGAACAAAACAAACATGCAAATATTTTTGAAGCATAGAACTCGTCAAATTTAATAAACATAATTAAGATGACTCGTCCTATTTAACGCTTTCCATACATACCTACGTTGGTGATCGGTAAGCCTGAGGTACTTCCGAATTTAAAGCGGCGCATTTAGATTGGCGGACTCTATTGGAATCGGTTTTAATTGATCGGCGTTAAGCTTTACGTGGCTTTGTAATTCCGAATCGAGAAATTGGTTTGTTTTTATCATTAATGGGCTTTGCAATTTGCAATAAAAAGTGGATAGAGCAGCGGACGCGCGGGCGCCGGGGCGGGCGGGCGGATGGCGGTGGTATTTCGCCGTAATTAAAACAAACAGGAGGAGGCTCGCCACTCCTCTCTAATTGCGTTCGTGTTGAAATAATCACGGAAACTCACAGAGGACACTAGATACCGATACGATACTGACTGATCGATCACATTCCTATGAAACTATATTCCATTCGATAAACTACTCGTATTATATATATGTATTCGTTTAAAGCGCGACAAGTGCGACTATATTGCGATAAAATATACTTAAGATAATAATATAAGTTCAAAAACGAAAAGCCGACAACGATCTTAGTGGACTAAAAAGTCACAAACAAGAATATTCAAACGATTTAGAAAATTAAAACTTTAGATCCGGGGGAGTGCGCTTTACTTACTTGGTTAAATACTGATAAATTCATATCGCACCCATACGACCCTACGAAAAATTTCTAAATCGTTTGAATATACTTGTTTGTGACTTTTAGTTCACTAAGACCGTAGTCGGGTTTTAGTTTTTGAACTTGTATTTTTAATTAAATTATTTTCGGGTTATACTATACCTATATAAAAAATATATTCGAAATGTGCTAATTAAGCACTTTCATTTGATACCAAACAAGGCAATAAAGAAAAAAAATTTTTTTTTAGTTCTCTTCTTTATGTCCTCTAGAGGGTGCCATATTCAATTTAATGTGATGCCACATAGCCTATAATAACCAACGGAGAAGACGCTTCCAACGATACCATATTTGTCATATTATGATGAGTAGTTAATGATGATGTTATAATGTGACGACCGGTCGGTCTAGTGGCTAGAGACCAAAATCAAACAGTCCCCCCCCCCTTTCCTCCCCGATATAACTAAGAATCATCTCATTAACCTCAACTTTCAATCATTAAATCCACAGCTAAATCGGTCTATTCGTTTGGAAGCTACGATTCTCACCCCCTTCTCTCACCTCCCTCATCCCCCCCTCCCCCTCCCCATATAACTAAGAGCTATCTCGATCACATTAGTTTTCAAACAAAAAAACAGCATCAAAATCAGTCCATACTTTTGGGAGCTACGATGCCACAGACACACACAAACACACACACAGTGATACACACCCTAAACTTAGAACACCCGTCTCTTTGTTCGTGGGTTAATAAAACATACTGAAAAAACCCACAAGCTATTATAGATTTATAGATAACGCAAATATTCAGACCACCATTTGGCTGCGTACCCAACAAGCTGCGGCAACCAGCTACCAGTTAGCGTTACGCTTCTTCATTTATTATACGAACTGCAAATGAGTGGAATGACTTGCCCTCGGCAGTGTTCCCGGTAAAATATAGCCCAGGTGTGTTACAAGAGTGAATAGGACTAGGTAAGCGTGCTACACCTTCAACCGCATCATCACTTTCCATCAGGTGAGAACGTGGCCAAACGATTGCATAGAACGTAATAAAAATAAGAAGTAAAAAAGCTGAATTCAATTAGCATTGGCATTCAGCGGGAGACGAGCCAAATAAGTACTAGCATTTCGGTCACTTGTCGCATCAACCAGGCGCAAAATATGAGCTCCTGGTCCCCACGGTCCCAATATCTAAACTCCAAAAGGCTTAAATAGCACTATCGAGTGTAGCATATTCTCGCCGTTTGAGCTGCTCAAATAAGAGCACTCTGAACTGTCTGTTCGAGAATCTGTAGTATCCTATCTTCTTGTTTATCATGTTTATAGATTATTATTTCTTACACTTGTATTTTAGTTTATACCAATGTAGATAAGTATCTTATCTATACTTGTCTACATTGGTCTAGGGGACAAATAAGCTACTGAACAAGAACATAAAATATCTAATAATTTTCTAAAAGAAAAATTTGTGTCACGGACGGGAATTGAACCCGCATCATTCCGTGCCCCAGCGCGGCACATGTCTTTAACCAATTCGGCTACCGTGCCACGGACTAATCATCCAAATTTTTCCCTCAGTTTCTAAACCCGTCTTACGGGGTCGGTAATTATTAGGTACTAGCTGCGCCCCGCGGTTTTACCCGCGTGAGGGATGATGATGATGATGATGTAATTATTCTATATGTTATTCGAGGGTATAAGCTACCTCCAATCCAAATTTCATCAAAATCCGTTCAGCCGTTTGAGCGTGAAGGATGAAGATGATGATGAAAAGTATCCTTTGTGTTATTCCAGGGTATGAGCTATCTCGATTCAAAATTTCATCATAATCCGTTCAGCCGTTATCGCGTGAAAGTTCCCCAAACAAGCAAACAAACAAACAGGCAACTTTTCACTTTTATATATTGGTGTGAATGTTCTCGCTAATCAAGCGTTAATGCTGAAATCATAAAAACAAAGAATATACCATTTAAAAAAATGGTGTCTGTCTGTATGATCGCACATTACGTAATAACTACTGGACCGATTGATATGCGATTTTTCGCCGATGAATAGCGCTTAGGTTTTGACTTAATATCCGAAATCTCAATCCAATGAGAAGAAGCCAAGAAATCGTTAAAAATCTTATTGACGCCTGAAGGAATTTTGATCTAATATTGGTATTTTAGGTCTTGGATAGCACATAAAGTACTTTTAGCCTAGAGAAATAACAACGCGTGCAACGCCGCGGGAACAGCTAGTTTAATAAAGGTTATTGCACATAATATTATATTGTTCTTTACCTGTGTCATTATTTCCAATTTTTATGTTTAAAATGAGGTTCTCAGTAGATGTATATTTATATCTGAAGAAGGAGTTTTATTCCACTAGCAGTGAACATAACAGTAGCTGTGACAAAAAACTGAATGTCCTCAATCAATCTCTTGATCTACCCGAGTATAATAAGTGATCGAACGTTGAAATATAGGCACTGTCCGTGCTTCTCATATCTTAGATGAAAATATCGAGTTCCGTTTTTGGCTTATGACGAAAAAGCATGACTAATGATGTCGACGGATAGATTGACATTGAAAGAGCGTATTTCCTGATAAAAGGACGATTTCGTTAATATTATTGATATCTCCATACATGATTAAAGATGTTATATGTATGCGTTGTGACAACCTCTGAATCTACTGGACCGATATGCAAATAAGTTCACCAACGATAGAATATCAAAATATACTCTTCGGGATATTCCGCCAGCAGTCCTTTAAAACCAAAACGCATACTGTTCAAGAGATACAAATAATGTCTGTGAGTGCGGTAATTAGTGTGTAAGGAGTTCTTCATCTTTGACCAAATAGCCATAAGAAGGGAGCTAATCATGGAATAAATATGGTTTCGTTATGTGTATTGAATTAAACAAGCCTTTTTTTGTTTTTATGTCGTAAATGTAACGTGTAAAAAGAGTGTAAGGAGGCCATAAGCTGCAGTTGGTTCCATTACAGGGCTAAAATATATTTGCTTATTAGTAGTTTTCTTTGTTTGTCGTATGAATTAGTGCTGGCCTCTGGTGTCAGAGTTTATCAGGCCGCCCGCGGGCCTATAACATGGCTTAACGATTGCTATTAATCAATAACAGCCGGGAGTGGGACCGACAGCCGAAGCACGGCGCGATGGAAAACCGCACATAACTTAAAAAAGTCATTAGTGTGACATAGATAATAAGCATAAGCAGTGACGACCATAGAGAAGAAAAATGTTGTGTTTAAAGAGAGGCTATTTTAGCGTGACAGGCGCATTGCGACTATGTCTCATTGTACATATTCCAGCAAAGCGACAAGCGACCGTTCGTAAAGACGCGTAGGTAAATCATCCGTAAATACCATATTTAGGTATATTCTTAAGAGTTACGATTGGCGTTTATAGCTTTTAAAATAGTAATAAACGTGGCGTATTGGATAAATTATTCAATGGCCTTCAAAACTTAATACCACACTTTTAAAGTTAATCGAGTTTTTATTAAAATGCTCCCAATGCTTGGCTCCCATCGGATTGAGATACCAAGTACACCAGTTTTCAAGTCAAAACCTAAGCTATCTAACAGTGAATATTGAATCGCAATCGGTCCAGTAGCTTTATTCAAAACTTAGTAGCATACTTTTAAAATTAATAGATTTTTTCTTAAGTTGTTTGGCTCCTACTTATCGGATTGATATATCAAGTACACCAGTTTTCAAGTCAAAACCTAAGCTATCTAACAGTGAATATTGAATCGCAATCGGTCCAGTAGCTTTATTCAAAACTTAGTAGCATACTTTTAAAATTAATAGTTTTTTTTCTTAAGTTGTTTGGCTCCTACTTATCGGATTGATATATCAAGTACACCAGTTTTTAAGTCAAAACCTAAGCTATTTAACAGTGAAAATCGTATCGTAATCGGTCCAGTAGTTTTAAGGTGATGCGCGAACAGACATACCTTGTTTGTTTGTTTGTCGTATGAGGTAGTGCTGACCTCTGGTATCAGAGTTTGTCAGGCCACCCGTGGGCCTCTGATATGGCTTAACGACTGCTATTAATCAATAACAGCTGGGACCGACAGCTTAACGTGCCCGCCTAAGCACGGAGCGATGGGAAACCGCACATAAATTAGAAAAATCATTGATGAGGAGCCTAGGACAGGACCCGGTATAATTGGATTCTAAGTTGCACTATTGAACCATTAGGCTACCATCGCTACAGACATTAAAAGTGTTACTAAGTTTTGAAGGCCAGTGTATATTTGTGCAATTAATGCGTCAACTAAAACAATATATCGTTCGAATATGCAACTGGCGACACAAGTTTTCGTACAAAACTTGGATCGCAGCTTTTCGATCCTTTCCCACTTCGGTGGTGATGACATTTTAGCGAAAACATCCATACTATAATTAAGCGGATAGGGAACCCACGCGTAGTTTTTAAGTTAAACCCTAAGCCATCCGACAGTGAAAACCGCATCAGTAGTTTTTACGTGATGCGCGAACAAACAGACAGACATGATTTTAAAAATGTTATATTCTTGTTCATTCGCTTATTTTAAACCCTAGCCTAGTTATTTTAAACCATTCTTTTTTTTATTATCTTCTCGATGCGCGAACATATACAGACAAATAAACAGACCAACACGATTTTTAAAATGTTATATATTCTTGTTCAGTAGCCTATTTCAAGTACCCTAGACTTTTATAAATATCTTCATTGTACAGTTTTTTTGTATTTACTGCTTTATTATAAGTACTAGCTGTACCCGCGGCTTCACACGAGTGGTCATTTCTCTAGGTTACAAGTACTCTATATACTATTCCAAGACCCAAAATACCCACATTTGATCAAAATTCCTTCAGACGTCAAAAAGTTTTTATCGATTGATCGGCTTCTACTCATGCCGCCGTTTTGTAGTGCGAATTAAGCATAACTCATTTTTTTGCACAGCATGTTTGATCAGTAGTAGTGCTATTACCGATTTGTGAATTATGAATTGAAACCAACGTACACAGAAAGCATTCCACTGAAACAGAGGAAATGGAAAGATTTACAAGACCTCAAAGCTATTTTTACCAAAATATTTTCACTCTTTTTATGATACACTGCTAATTACTTAACTCTTTAATTGCTTAGTCTAAATAATTAATAAGTCTACTACTTAACTGTTGAACAAGATTATTGTTGATTATTTTTAAAACCAACTGATTGATTATACATAGAATGTTTTTTTTATATGAGCAGTATTTTATGTTTGAGCTGTGTTTATTTTGTTATTGTCAAAGAGTTTCCTCAGTTTATAATTTTTAAACATTGCTTTGTCTAGATTGAGATAGCTACGCCAAAGCTGTTGGTACCTAATCTTAATAATAAAAAAAACTTAACTTTATGTTATAATGTGTGCGTATAGTTTAGGTAGTAGATCTCACATGTGCTGTAAATAAGATAAATAAATAAGAGTTTATTATTGGAAATAAGCATTGAACACCCATTGATTTGGTAAGTTTTTTTTTGTTATACAACATGTCACTGAATAGCCTTATAAGTACGCTGCAGGTTTGTTTCGAACAAGCATGTGAATACGTTTACGTGTGCAAATGAATACATCGTATTTAAAATTCCTATACAAAAGTAAAATCTTAGACATTAGTGTCAACCATAAATTGTTGTTTACTAACACGTTGCACCAAAAAGTAGGCACAAACCTACTTTTTGGTGCAACGTGTTACTAAAGCGAAGAGCAGATGGAACAGTATGTACAAAAATATTGTTTCATCTGCTCCACCAGCGCGCCAGCGCTTTCGCTGAAATACCTCGTTGGGATAGAGCCCCCAAGGGTCTCTGATCTAATTTCATTAATGAAAAAGTTTGAAATTTCAAAATCGTAAAACTAACGTTATTCGCCATGCCGCACCACATACTCCACCCCGGTATTTAATAGGTAAGGTAATTATGTTACATCCTAAGTGTTACATCAAAAGTGCTTTACTGAGTATTTAAATTTTAGTCACAATAAACAGTAAGTGACACAAAAGTTAATGCTAATACCCAACCAACACACTAGTGAAAATTGCAGCGTATTTTATAACTTTAAGATTTATAATAGTGGCATTAGAGTTCAGGAAGCAGTTTTAAGTTGCATTGCTGCTTCTGCAAACGTCTGTTGGTACAAAATATACCAAAAGTGGCAGTATCAGAAGCAAATACCATCCTTGTCTTTATAATAGTTTATTCTAGAACCAGTTTACCACTTACACCTTTTATAGAGAGTTACGAAGAGCATATGTCACTGAAAGTTTTATGAGGGTTTCTCTTGTTACTGTTATATGCCGCTCAACTGCATAAAAGAGTTAATTGTAGGCCATATAAAGCAGTTGTATAAGAGTTCAATTAACCACTCTTGTTCTACTAGAAGTTCCATAATAGGGGTATTTATATACTCTAATACAGATACAAGATCCAAAAAGACAATCAATATAACTAAGACCTACTTGAAGTCTTTAAAATGGAACAAGAGCTACCTTGAGTAATACAATAGATATTATTTGCACCGTTGTATAGACCGCCATTTCTTACTTATTTGCTTGCAAAAATTAGAGGTTATAATGAAGTGTATCATTGAAATTAACTTTGCTTTTGCTAATATACAAACAACCAATTGCAGATAATAAACTGTCGATACTTAATAAAAATACGAAATCATTTTATTTGAAAAAGTCAACAATATTAAGCATATATTTTTTACATTTTCATACTATTTCGAAAGCGCTTCAAAATTACTGGAAAAAATCCTCATATATATGCACAGTAAACATGAAAGCGTTTTTATCCGCTTGTGTTTAACAAAATAAGAAGGCACATATGAATTATTTACTTAACAATAATATTTGAATGATGGCCGATTACAATATTAATTACGCTTCACCATTTTGACATACAATACATTCATTCATATTCGTTCACTCGTTCAAAAAAGTAGAGTCATAAAAGCGTTAGTGTAGCGTTAGTCATTCGTTGCAGCTCTTGAGGCACCGTTTTACTGCTGTTGTGCAGTTGTAGTGTAACTAAGGGCTGCATAAAATTGGCGCTATAGCTGCTGCATTAGGCCTTCAGAGCACGCTCTAGCACTTACGTCTTAGCACCTTTGGGCATAATCCGATTGGCTCTAAAGCTGTTATGCAATTAGTTTGTGTTGGTTGGGTAAGTCTTAAGTACGCTTTTGATGAGATTAAAAGTGTTATGGCTAGTAAAACCCATAAAAATAAAAGCATATTCGATTAATCATATTTTCGTTTCCTAAGAACTTCATGGAGAAAAAAGGTTTTTTCCGCTCCCTGGACATCTGTCAATTTTGACTTATGCCTTATTAGAATTAGGCCGACCCCTAGCCCATTTCTTTTTTAATTATATTCTTTGTACAGACTGTTTCGTTCCTATTGCTTTATTATAAGTATAGATATATAGATAGATAGATATAAAGAATTTGAATTAATGAGTGTTTACTCACCGATATTTTCTCGTAACGATGCTTTAAAGTTCATGGTACTGTTCAAATGAACAAAAACTAATTTAAAAAATGAAACCGACTTCAAATCGTATAAAACTTATAACAAAGAATAAATGCAACTTTTTTTTAGGTCTATGCCCAAGCCGACTAAAGTAAGTAGGCACCTGGCACAAACCTCAAAAAGTTAATAATTATTACTCAAACAATACTAGTAATGTGGTCATTATTTCGACAACCTTCTTTGGGCAAAGTCGACCTTGCCGCGCTGCTTGAATAGGCGCCAGCAAAGTTGTATGGAATTTCATTATTGTCGTGTTTTGCGGCCAGCAATTTTCTTTGAAAATCCATTATTGTCGTCTTTTGTCGTAGCACTATTATTTATTCCGTGGGTTCGTTAACCCCGAACGCGAAAAGAGAGGCGTTGTAGCTCCCAGACGAATGGAGCGATTTTGATGGTTTTTTTTCTGTTTGAAAGCTGATGTGATCGTGATTGTTGTTGTTGTTTCTGTTTCTGCTTCTGCTGCTGCTGCTGTTGCTGTTGCTGTTGCGGTTTCTGTTTCTGTTATTGTTTCTGTTTCTGTTGTTGTGGTCGTTGTTGTTGTCTTTGTCGTTGTCGTTGTTGTTTTTGTTGTTGTTGCATTGTTTGAGTAAATTCTTATTATACTAAGCTGGTTTTAATTAAATTCCTCGCATTGTTTGAGTAAAGCACTATACAAGCCTTGGTCCGCAATGACTGCCCTGCTGGCCATGATGGCTTCGAGCTTCGCTTAGTTAAGTTCTCGGCCTTCAAGCTTGGCCATCATTACAGACCTTGCTGTCCGCGCTCGACCTTCGGTCTCGGCCTTCATTCCAGCTTGGCCATCAAGGGCTGCAATGCTGACCACGCTGTGATGGCCTCGAACTTAACTTAGCTACGCTCTCGGCCATCATCATCGCTGCCAGCAATGCAGTCATTACAGACCGCGGCAGTAATGTACTATTATTTCTTTTAAGTTTAATACGATTTGAAGTAGTTTTTTTTTAAATTGGTTTTATTTCTTACTTTTTAGTTTCGTTAAAAGAAAAAAAACATATTGGAAACAGTTTACAGTCCATTTCTTTTAAACTACTGAACGGATTTTGATGAAACTTTAACTATTCCCTAGGTTGAATGATACTGAAACTTCACAAGAACAATTATCGCAATCAGACTTTTATTTTCCGAGTAATACGAGTACGTGGACAAACCTACCTAAATACATTCACGAAATTTGGTGAATTTGTTCAGACGCTCATATAGATTAACATAATACAGGCTGGATTCTTGAGACGGGACAGCAAGGGCAGGTACCCTAACCGTTATAGTTCCAGGAATACGTTCCTAGGGGACCATCCATAACTTAGTAAAAAATTCTGAACTGCATTCACAGATTTTGTACATGTACAGTCAGAAAGATAATGGTCACTTATCACTTTACACAAATTTTTTTTTATGCCTATCGATCCTGTTTCTTATAAGAATCAAAAGTCTCAACTGGACTGACTGAGGTTTGAGTACTAGAAATGTCAGAAACTGCGAAAAACTTTTTACATACTTTTCGTAGTAAATTACCTTAACCGTATTAGCTAGAGGAAAACGTTCTTAGGAGACTCTCCTCAACTTTTGTAGATATTTTGACCTGCAATCCCGGATTTAGGAAAAAAGGTTCAACGGTTAAGGTAATTTCGTACAAAATGTATGGGAAATGTTTTTAGCAATTTCTGACATTTCTAGTACTGAAACCTCAGTCTGTCCAATAGACACTTTTGATTTTTATAAGAAACAGAATCGATTGGCATCAAACAAAGTTTGTGTGTAAAATTAGCATTTTCTTACTGACCGTACATTTTATCCACAATCTGTGAATGCAGTACATAATATCTCAAAATGATTTGGATGGTCTCCAAGGAACTTTTTCCTGTAACTATAACGGTTAAGGTGCCCTTACTGTCCCGTCTCAAAAATCCACCTGTATATTACATACATACAAGCATGAAATTTGGTACATATATTTAGATACCCATATAGACTAACATTATGAATATTACGCATTTTCAACAATATTACATCGTAGTGCTGAGGTTTCTGTATGACGCCGCAACTATGAGTGTCCAAGTACAAAGCAGCAGTCTAAACATATCCAACTGCGCAGGGGAGTGAGACAGGGGGATGTTATATCCCCGAAACTGTTCACTAAAGCCTTGAAGATATTTTTAAGCGATATCAATGGCGAGAACACCTCACACTTAAGATTTGTCGATGATATCGTCCTAATGGCGGAGTCGATGCAAGACTTGCAAAGTATGCTGACCAATCTAGCAGTGCACAGTAGCGCCATCTAGGTAGCGCCACCTTATTGTACAACTAACATTAATAACCAAGATGTTCCATTAATCCCTACCTAGTATATAAAGGGCTGATTCCACTGGTAGAAACCTAAAAGTGAGCCATTTACTGCATTTTGAGGAGCTATTCTGCTCATCATCAGATCTTCACCAAATTTTTATGAGACTATCTTAAATTTACTACCTTTTAAATAAAAAATAACAATTGAAATCGGATCTAATAAGGCGGAGATATTCAGTAGCCCCCTTTTTGCCCCTTTTTGGGCGAAGTACCTCCTTTATCAAAAATCCCCGACGACTTAACTAATTCTAAAAATTTGTTTAACCTGTATACCAAGTTTCATCTACATAGGTTGAGAAATGCGACCTGTAGGGGAGAACAAGCGGAGATCCGGACATACGAAAGCATTTTTGCCCAAGCTGAAACGGAGACATTTCGGTCGCGATTCGCGCTCGCTCGGTCAATGAATGAACATAGATAAGACCAAGATCATGTTTAACGATCTTGTTTACCCGGAATCAATTGCAGTCTATGGTGTACCTTTTGAAGTTGTCCAACAATATGTTTACCTTGGGAAAATATTGCAATTAGGTAAGAATAACTTTGAGAAAGAAGCCAACAGAAGAATTCAGCTGGATTAGGCAGCATTCGGCAAGCTTTATCAAGTCTTTTGTTCGTCCATGCCACACTGACTGAAGACAGAAGTCTTCAATCAGTGCGTCCTACCAGTCATGACCTACGGAGCCGAAACGTGGACACGCACGGTCAAACTAATAGTCCACAGATTTAATGTCGCTTAGTGAGCTATGGTGAGAGGTTAGAGTTTTTCTAAAGAACAAGATTTGCAATGAAGACATCCGACGGAGAACCAAGGTAACCGACATAGCTCAAAGGATAAGCAAGCTAAAATGGCAGTGGGCTGGTCACATTTCCCGAAGAACCGATAGCCGTTGGGGTAGAGTTTTCGAGTGGGGACCACGTTTAGGCAAACGTAGGACACCTTGTGGCCAGGTGTAGTGCGACCTGCTAAAAGCGGCCGGAAGAAAATGGATGATGAGAGCTGAAGACCAAGCTCAGTGGCGTGCATTAGGAGACGTCCAGCAGTGAACATATATAGGCTGATGATGATGATGAACAATATTACATACATAGACATCAACTTGAGAACCTTCCTTTTTTTGAAGTCGATTAAAAATAATAATAAATTAAGAAAAAATGAAAGCTATACACGAAGTTTATTCTGTGATTAATTTAAAAAAACAACAGAATTATTGCATTAGTGCAGAATTATGCTTTAGTATAGTAGAAAAGTTTTCTCCCAAAATGTAAATTTCACGGAAAATCTAAGGCAAAACCAGTAGAAGCCGCGTTGGTTCCCTGACCTCATAAGCGAAAGTAACTCTGTCTGTCTGTTTGTTACCTTTTCACGGCTAAGCGGCTGAACCGATCTTGATGATATTTGGTATATAGTCTGAACCCTGGGGAAGGATATTGGCATAAATACTGATGATACTTTTACTGCTGTAAACTATAGCCCACACGCACGAAGTCACGGGCAAAAGCTAGTATCTTCTATTTGTAAGGAAAAATTTGTATAACGGACAGGACTTGAACCTGCACCATCAGTGCCTCTGCGCGGCACATGCACTTAGTCAACTAAGCCACCTTAACCAACATCGCAGTCCAAATTCTTCCTTCACTTACTTTCTTTTGTAATCCAAAAACTTCTAACAAACAGATGACAAAAAGTTCAGCATATGTCGTAACACCATCATCAGGCGTACGTATTGTTAGGCTCAGGCATAAAAGCGAGAGAGTAGATATGTCCCATAATCCTTCATAGTGGCCCGGTGCGGGTTGGTAGATATTAACATTTAGGATTATGTAATAATGAATATAATAGCAAGAGGTTTGAATCGCGCGATCGCGCGGAGGCGCACAGGATTCGCTTGGGGTGGCAAGTGCGCAGAGGGCGATCCTGGACGGAGCAGACAGTGCGGCTCGCGGCAGCAGCGGCGACCACGGCGGCGGCGCCTGCGGGCGAGGCCAGGGCCGGGAGGCGCGCGGGGAGCGCCGCGGCGGCGCGATGCTGCGCGCCTCTCAGTCGAGACGCGAGTCCCGCCCGCCCTAGCCGCCCGCGTGCTCCGCCCGCCCACCCCGCGCGCCCAATACGCGTCCCTCTTCACGAGTCGCAATACTTAGCCTTAATTACACCTTCATGACTAAATCTCATAACTACCTAATGATATTTTTACTGCCGCAGAAATTTTAAAATGTATCTCTTTTCGTCCGGATTTATGCGAGCGTTAGACGTCGAGTATTTTCGAAGCTTTTCGGATGGACCGGAAAGGGGGAGGGAGGGTGTACGGATTCGGAGGGTCGCGGGGCGCAGGGCCCCTCGCGATGCGGGGTTAGTAGGTTCGCGATGTCGCGTCGTCGTCGGTCGGAATGCATTCGCGGACGTAGAGCGGCGACCTGAGGTGCCGCCGCGGTCTTCACCTGGCCGTCTAGGGTCCCTCACCTTCTTCATAAATGAAAGTCTCTTCCATTTTTGTCTCAGTTTCGGGTTCCGGTTTCCCAACACTTAATGTTCGTTCAAGAAATATTTTTGGGTCAAGTGAGACCAGATGCAAGGTCAAATCTGTTAGGTGTCAACGAACCCCTCATCCAGTTCTTACGTCAGGTCGATGACGTCGGGGTCATCGAGACGTAGCTTCCGCATGCCGACTTCCCTTCAGGAAATACCGTGTCCAACTTAGGGAGAGACTTCAACTGTGATGTGTTCGTCTTTTTCAAACGACCGTTCGGAATTTATTCGAGTGTTAAATGGGAGAAGGAAGACGGAAGTGTGTAACGACCGGCGGAGATTGGGGAGGCCACCGCGTTAACCCTGCCCGAATTAGTGCACCGGACGAGACGAAAATAGCGAGTCGGCGTGTACGGTTACATGTGGTGCGTCAATGTCGGCACGCCGGCACGCCGCGTGCTCCTCGCGGCTCTCGGCGGGTAAGCTTACACTGCGTCTGATTGCAGAGCGCGCTCGCCAGCCCTATATGTGGAGGCGCCGCCACCGCTGCCGCCGCCGCCGCCGCGCGCCGCCCGCCCTCGCTCCGACTCACGACTGAGCTATTCCTGGAACCATCTGTTCCACTCTATACGTGCTAAATTTTACATCAATCTAAATATAAGACAACGTAAGAATGCTGACGAGCTTTACGGCATCGATGTTTTCGATCTTTGAATATTTGTAAGATGTTTTTATTACATTTTAGGACAGATATTAGCATGGATACTACGAACGAGAACATTGAAGAAACCGACAACATTTTTAAAGATGCAGCACGAAGGCTGAAGACCGTCGAAGAAGCCATCGTAGAAAGTGGCGGCGTTGTTCGCTTTAGCTGGTTGACTCCGGGTCAAATTGTCATTCCGTATCATTTGGTCCCCTTCAACCAGCTGTAGTTGACATCTGCTTAGTTTTATTCACTTTCGGAAGAAAACCACCGGGATATCAACGCCAGCCGCGATCTACATCCAAGAGGTTATCGTCCACACATTTTAAAAATTTAACATGAAATTAAGTATCATAGTAGGCCCTTTAAAACTAGGATCATGAATACCGTTGACGAAGTGTGTAGCCAGATTAAAGTTTGCAGTTACACAGATAATTTAACTATAAATATAAAGTCAATTCAATGAAATTATCACACACGAAGTATAGTATAATGTAAAAAGGTCACAAACAAGAAGTACCGTTCACTTTACGTTCCATATAATTACAACTAGCTACCTACATATATATTTTCTCTGCACTTCTGCAAAACAAAACAATTTCATATTGCCAGTCTATATCAAGAAATAAGTTCAAAAACTAAAACCAGACTAAACTCTGGTAAAAAATTGCCTATGACACTCTTGCGATGAGGGTGAATCAATTGATAACACGCTTGTCAAAATTGGACCAAGTTTTTAGCTTGAACCCTTCATTTGCATCGCCGTAGTCGGTTAAAAAATAACATATGACACTTTATTCCTGAAGACGAAACGATTGATACCTCACTTGTCAAAATTTTACCAACAGCGTGACACTATGGTGCAACATCCACATACATACATAGACTGTTAAACTCATAACCCTTCCTTTGCTTGACCGTACTTTTGTAAAAATGAATATTTTTTGTATATTAAACCAGTTCCTAATTAAATGCTTTCCATTAAGACCTATACGTTTAACATGAGTAAAAGTCACATTGGATTTGCATATATAGGTAGGTAACGCGGTAATTTATACATAAGGATGTTTAAAACATGTGTAATCGGAAGTCAAAAGGTGATGTCGCGGGCTACTTTCATTAACAACGAATGTAACGTAATAAATCGTGAAACATTAATTTAAGTGATGCTTGCTTGTCGTCTAAGGTAGTTCTGACCTCTGGTGCCAGATCAAGCCGCCCGAGGGCCTCTGACATGGCTTAACGATTGCTATTAATCAATAGCAGCCGGGACCGACAGCTTAACGTGCCCTCCGAAGCATGGAGCGATGGCAATGTGATTATGGTTTATTTTTTACGTTTGCAAGGTTATGATAAGCCTCGTATAATAACCAAGTTAAAGAAATACTGGACGATAATTCGACCGGTTGTGAGTTAGTGTATGAGGCCTGGAGTACATAAAAAGAGGAACATAATATATTAACATTGATCGAAAGGGTAGTCTCAAGAAAGCTCAACGAGAACGAGAGACAAAAGAGACGTTCGAGAAAACGACGGCAAAGATGAGTGACGTGGTCGTCTGCACTGTTTGATAGCGACACGATCATCAGGTACTGCAAGTCACAAAGCATGATAATATGATGGTCAGGACACCTGGACAGAACAGATAACAGTTGAACAGTAAAAACCAAGTTCTAAGTAGTCTTGGCAACAAAAACGACCCAGAGTAAGAACCAGAAAAAAATGAAGGCTGAGAAAGAATGGCGAAGCAAGCATCTCGAAGACGGCAATTGGACAATGTTGGGAAAAAAATAGTTTGCTAAGGTAAGCACACCTTCGCAAACCTATTTTTCCATACGAACTCCTTTTGAAATTCTATCTTCTATACTTATAACTAGCTGATGTCCACGGCTTCGCACGCGTGGTCATTTATGTAGGTTAAAAGTACTCTTTGTGCTATTCCAGGACCTAAAATACCAATATACCAACATTTGATCAAAATTCCTCCAGCCGTCAAAAAATATTTTTATTGATTGCTCGGCTTCTACTGATCGAATTGAGATATAATGTTTTTAAGTCAAAGCATAAGCTATCCAACAGTGAAAACCGCATCGCAATCGGTCCAGTAGTTTGCATTGTAATAGGAACTAAAAAGTCTGCACAAAGAAGATAATTAAAAAAGAAATGGTCTAGGGTACATAAAATAAGCTACTAAACAAGAATATAACATTTTAAAAATTCGTGTCTGTCTGTTTGTCTGTCTGTATGTTTGTTCGCGCATCACGTAAAAATATAAATAACAATAAAATTATTGTTACATACATAAAATAAAATAATAAAATGAATTTCTGAAAAATATGAGAATGATTTTAAACTAATAACAATTTTATTTACCTATTGTGTCAAACTGCTGATACACTTTGTGAAAGGGCTCCCCAATTAAAGCTACATTATTTAAATATGTCAGGTAATTTATAAAATACTTATTTATTAAAAAAATATTAAGGGAGGCGGCAGGTGTTGACAAAAGGAAGAAAATAATTAAAGAGGGCAAGAATCACAAAGTGTATCAGCGTCGCAGGAATTAACTAATAATAGCGTATTTATAGAAACGGAGCTATACTGGAGAATTTCATTATTATACCTCAGTACTATTCTATATTCTGTGGAATAGTGTGGGCACAGAATAAATGATAGTACTTGGTGTGGGCCAGTCTCGCAGGTGTAATTAATTAAATACACTTAGTGCCCTGACACTAATGCGAGTGTCCGTTGGCACAACATCCATTAATTAGTAAATCACGACAAATGTATAGTTTTTCTTTTAGTGATTTATACACGGTGCCATGACTTTAAGTAAAATAATAATAAGACGCTTTTAAATATCCGAAAAAAAAACAATTCAACTGAATAGAAGAATCTTAAACGTAAATTAAGGCTAGTGTTCATGTTTTTCAAATCACCCCATGTAGAAATCTATACTTATAATAAAACAGTAAGTAACAAAAAGTCTGCACAATGAAGATAATAATTGTTTGTTAGCGCATCACGTAAAAACTACTCCACAGATTGCGATGCGGTTTTCACTGTTGGATAGATTAGGGTTTGACTTATCTGTCCAGTGCCGGGAGTTTTTATAACAATAGAATAACAGTGTAAGATCTGAAGATCGTCAGTCGCGGTACGGGACGGGTTAAAAACTGGTGTAGGTACTTGGTATCTCAATCATTAGATTGAGACTCGATCGAAGTCGGGCAACCGATAAAAAACCATTTGACGTGTAAACAAAGTTAGATAATTTTGGTACTTTTGGCTCTGGAATATCACAGGATCCTCATATCCCAGTAAAATGAGCACGCCGGCAAAGCCGCGGGCACAGCTAGTACATTAATACAATAAAAACAAATATACAAAAGTGCGTGTCGAACACGTATCATCATCATACGCGACATAAAGTCGGGCTCCGTAGGTATGTTAATAACAAAATTTGCCATAAACCAATATCTTGAACTAAAAGAAAAGAAAATATTTTTGCAGGGGTCTTACTAAAGAGTTTACTAGCTTTCGCCCGCGACTTCGTCCGCACGGACTACAGTAAATCGCGAAAAAGACGTCCTATGTATTTCTGGGATATTAAAAACCAATGCAATAGGTAGTATAGTATTATTTCAGTTCCATGGCAACCCTTCCTTACAGCGGGTAATCGATATTTTTCAGTCTTCCCGTGGAAACTTACCATTTTCCGGGATAAAAAGCATCCTATGTGTTATTCAAAGGTATATGCTATCCCCTTTCTCAAATTTCATCAAAATCCATCCAGCCCTTATCACACTAATTTGTCGTGATTAACTCCCCAAACAAACAAACAAAGAAAGAAACAGACAACGTTTCACTTTTATACTTGTATATTGGTGTGGATGGATACTGAGTTGACGCGGAATCAACACCGCAAAACTTGATCCGTTTTAGCTCGCGAACTAATTGATATTATATTCTTACAGTTTCGTACTATGTGCGCTATTAAAAAAATACCCAGAGATTTTGTTAGAGTGGGGACAAGGACATGCAATAAAGCAAGCCTAGAACTGAATATTACGTACATGGGGCCTTATCTATACTTATAATAAAAATGTAACAGGTCCAATTCAGTACATTGAAGATATTTAGATATTTTTTTGGACGGTTCTCTATATTCGATACTGAAGGCAAAACTGTACCGTTTTTTATTTTTGTCTGTCTGTCTATCTGTATCTTGGCTAGGCATCACGCCGAAACTACTGAATGAATTTAAATGAAACTTGGTATGATTTGAGTTCATAGGTTGAGAATTATTTAAAAGAATACTTACCACACTGAAACTACTGGACGGATTTGATGATTGTTAGAATTGAGAATACTTTTTATCCCGAAAAATAAAGGGTTCCTGCTTGATACGGGTCCAAAGTTATATTAAGAAAGAAGTATTTTTTTCTTATGGTACTCTACATTCGATTCTGAAGCCAAAACAGTATTTTGGTTTAGGCGCAGAATTCTCAAAATGGCATAATTATGAGTTTTAAAAGTACTAATTCTACAAATGCCAAGTTCTCATAATGGCAAACTACAAACGGCTAGTTCTCATACTCGTAATGGCAAATTCTACAAAAGCCAAATACTCACAATGACAAATTCTACAAATGCCTAATTCTTAAAATGCCAAAATAACACAACCTCAAGAAATGTAAGGTCTTACATGGAAGTGATCATATATTTTATCTAATTTGATATTTTTTGAAATTTACTGATTATTCAAAATAAAATATATTATGTAAAACAAAATGTTTATTTTTTAATTTCTTATGTTTGTTTTATTTTGCTATTTTAGCATTATTTTGCCATTCTAAGAATTAGGCATTTGTAGAATTTATCATTGTGACAATTTGGCTTTTGTAGAATTTTCCATTATGAGAACTTGCCGTTTGTAGAATCTGCCATTATGAGAACTTGCCATTTGTAGAATTAGTCCTTTTAAGATTTATATGCCATTTTGAGAATTGGTCATTCTGCGCCTAAACCAGTTTTTTATTTATTTTGTCTGACCGCGCTTCACGCCAAAACTACTGAATGAATTCAAATTAAAGTTGGTATGATTTCAGTTCATACTACATGGTATGACATAGGATTCTTTTAATCCAGAAAAATTAAAGGGTTCCCGCAGGATAGGGGTTGCAACTTATTTAAAAGAACACGTATCACGCTGAAACAACTGGACGGATTTTGATGAAACTTGGCACAGTCAAAGTTTATATAGTGGGCTAAAATTGGGTATCTTTACTTTTTATCCCGAAAAATAAAGGGTTCCTGCGGGATAGGGATCCAAAGATATGTTAAGTTTAAAGTAATAAACAATTTTTTTTTGGAGGGTACTCTATATTCGATAATGAACTGTATATTTTTCATTTTTGTCTGACTGTCTGTATGTATATTGACCGCGCATCACGCCAAAACTGCCGAATGAATTCAAATAAACTTAGTATGATATGAGTTCATACTACGAGGTCCTACCTCGTAGTATGAACTCATATATATTGGATAGTTTTTATCCGATATTTAGCAAGGTTCTCTCGGGAGAGGGGATGAACGTCAAAATGTGCAATTAGTTGTAATTCATTAACGCGTAGACCGATTACATGCATTATTTTTTTGTTAGAGAGGTGTTACCTACTTTAAATATAGTCATGTAAATATTTCAAGGTTATCGGATTTGTAGTTAATAATGTAAATTACAGACAGCTCAACCCTCAGTATTAAGTCCAAATAACTTGAAACCCGAAATGTACAGGAACGTTTGAACGTACGGCTCATCTTAAGCTGGCCTTCGCACTTTATCATATAGGATTAAAGGTCACCGTAGATACAAACACAACGTAGTGTGGGACGCCCGCCAGCCAGGTGGAAAGACGACTTGCGAATGACAGCTGGCAGCGACTGGATGAGAAGAGCCGTAGATCGGGCTCAGTGGCGTTCTTTGAGAGAGGCCTACGTCCAGCAGTGGATTGGTAAAGGCTGATGATGATGTTGATGTAGACACAAAAATCGCGTCAGGCTTATTCTGTGGTTAGATCGCAAAAATCTGTATCGTCCTGTTTTTTTTAAATGTTGTTAGGATACATAACCGTAGTGTTAAACTAAATTTGCAGCTTTGAAAGACCTGAGCTAACTTAGTGGTGCTCGAAAAACATTGAAATTTTCGGAGTTGTTTTCAGGTTTTGGCTTATTTCTTCTAAAAGGTGCTTCCCACAGAAAAGTTATCTACAAGACTTATAAAGAAAATAAATTTTCTATAATTTGAGCCCAACCGCAGCTCTGTTATTTTTTAAATACCTGAGATGCAGTACTTCAAACGTTGGCAATTTTTCCTAAAAAGTTCGAAATTGTAGTTTTAGCCGCCTTCCGAGCAGAATATCGGTTCTATTACACATTCTACGAGACAATCATGTGATAAAGTTGTAGAACAATTATTGAACTTAATATAAGCACAAGCAACCTTTGTAGGACCAAAAGTTCCCCTGTAATCTGGACAAAACGAAAAATTAAGGAAATCGGATTTTTCAAGAAATGAAAATTGTTATTAGTATTGCACAGTTATCTATTGTAATGTTATTAAAGTGACATCACATTTATAAATTAGATTTATTTTCAGTGTATCATACCGACATATAACATTGTTTTAATCGTGTGTGTCTGTTTATCTGCGTCTGTTTGTATGTTCGATCATCACGTAGAAACTACTGCACCGATTATGTTGCGGTTGTTCACTGATAGCTTAGAATTTGACAAAAAAACTGGTGTACTTGGTATCTCAAAATAATGTGTAGAAGCTGAGAAATAGATAAAAACTATTTGACGGCTGAAGGAATATTGATTAAATGTTAATTTAATGTATTGGTATTTTAGGTCCTGGAATAGCACATACTTTTAACCTAGATAAATGAAGAAGAAGAAAGAAGAAAAAAGTTTTTATTGGCATAACAAATAAAATATAAAAAAATATAATTAATTCCTAATAATACAAATTAACACACTCGTATGCATTACAAGCTATGCGAGTGTACCAGAAGGGCCAGTGCTCAGCAAAAATGTCCAGTGCTAGACACTGGACACTGGTTATGAAAACGCCTGCAAAGCCGCGGGCACAGCTAGTTTTTGAAATACATACTAGCTATTCGGACAGCAATACGAGGAAACAAAAAAAACTATTTTGGGAGCACCGAGGAGGGCGGTAAGTTTCATGCAGGTACTAAGATATTGTCTAGTATTTTAATACTTTATAGCGGTTACAAATACCTACAAATGTATTAAAAGTATGCCCTATAGCTTTAGTCTCTGAATAAAATACCTGTGACGCTTAGACGATCCCGTGGACGGATAACCACGTGAGAAAGGAGCGAGTGGAAAACCAGCGTTGCGAGACTAGTCTTCGCAGCATTTATGCTGAACTCGCTCCTTTTGTGCACAACCTAAGCAAATGTATATTCAGTTAAGTACCTACTAGTTTTACTTTTACCATGTATGTTGTTTGTGCACAATAAACGTCTTTTCTTTCTTTGGATATTATATAAGGATCTGTCATATGAAATGAAGATCTCGATAAGATCGATCCCTTATGTAAAAAACTACTAGTCTAGGATCAATAGTTTACGAGATAAAGCCCTTTTAAGTTTGACTCCTGTCACTTTGACACCTGTCACTATAGACATGAAACAGTAATATTATAATAGTTAAGTAGTGCCACGTGGTTAGTTTCGATATCCACCATTGTGTCCCCCAACGGGAGATCTTTCATCCATTAAATTTAAGTGATAAGTAATTTTATTATAAAAATATAAAGATATAATAAATAAAATTCTTTAAACTGTTTAGTGCTACCAGGGCTAGAAAAAACTAACCGTAGTTCCACTGAGGTACCACGGTTAGGAAAAAGAAACCGTGGTACCACTGATGGTACGACTGGGGTAACACGGTTACTAAACGCCATAGCGGGACTACTGGGAATACACCAAGTCTAGACTAAGCTGCCTAGCCGTAAACGAGGCGTCACCCCGGTGTAGCCGGGTTGACAACCCGGCGATCCGGTGCCGAGGCGTTGAGTGGAAACCCTAAAACATACAGAACTCTTCGCATAATAAGCGTTCCTTTTTATTACAAGTGTTACTTTACTTGACCAAAATAATTTTTATAATGACCTTATAAATGTCAGCATCAGTACCAATTAAAGCTCCTTGTCATTAAACTGTAAACTGTATTTGGGTTTTTTGGTCAGCTGAGCGAGCACATTTTAGTACAAAAAGTTTCAAAACCGTTTTCAGGGAAAGTTTCCAACATCAAATCGTTTCTTATACAGAGATATAAAACTATTGGCAGTAGAGAAATATTTTCTAAGGAACCATGTCACCGATTTTAAAAATTAAGTAAAACTGAATTCAAAGATTTACAAAGAAATTCAAATAAGGAATCAAACACGCACATTTTCCTTAAAAATCGCATCGTCTTTTATAGCTGTAATTGATATTGTAGGTTGTAAAGAATAAATCTTTTTATGGAATCCGTTCATCAAGTAATAAAGGTTAAGGTCCGACCGAACCAGTTATTTTTTTCTCAGCCGAGACCGAACCAAGAACGAGAATAAAATCCATTCTCGGCCGAGACCGAGACCGAGAATCGGTTAAAATAAAAGTTTTTTTTTTATCAAAGTTATCCAAAGTCCTGATATCTTGAGAACAGTAAACGCCGCCACTTGTTACCACTATCTACCATAAGAAAAATGCATCTGATCTCACTTTTCTGCATTATATTACGTTAAATTTAATTAACTCGTGAGAGTTAATTAAAATTACAACATAATTAACATAACATAATTTACACATAATTTAACGTAAATTTGTTTTTTGCTAAAAAGAGTCCTCTAAACCGATCTCCGTCTTTCCAAAGTGTAACAATACCAATAGGCGACCATTTGGAGCTTTTGGGTGTCGAACTCACATCAAACCTGAATTTTGGGTCTTATATTGAATCCAAAGCCAAGGTAGCTGCAAAAAAACTTGGTATTTTGTCTAAGGTTAGGCGGTACTTCACACCGGGACAGCTTTTGAATCTATATCAAGAACAGGTCCGATCTTGTATGGAGTACTGCTGCCACCTCTGGGACGGTTCTGCCAAGTATCAGCTCGAGTCTTTGGATTCAATTGAGAGACGTGCTATAAGGCTCATTGGGGATGACACTCTGGTAAAGAGTAAGCTTCAAAGTCTGGCGCATCGACGTGAGGTAGCAAGCCTGGCGGTATTCTACAGATTGCACTATAGAGAGTGTGCACAAGAACTGCACAACCTGATTCCCCCATCACCTTTCCATCACCGTACGACTAGACGATCAGCAAAGCGCCACCCTTTCATGGTTGAAATACCTCGCACAAGAACGAAGCGTTACGCTTCTTCATTTATTATAAGAACTGCAAAGGAGTGGAATGCCCTGCCCTCGTCAGTGTTCAAGTCAAGAGTGAATAGGTATCTCCTAGGCAAGCGTGCTACACCTTCGACCACATCATCGCTTTCCATCAGGTGAGATCGAGGTCAAACGATTGCCTAGTCCGTAATAATAATAATAATAATAATAAAAAAAAAAAGTTATTTCATTTTCTTTAGTAAAGAGGGATCTTTACTATCACAAATCAACATCTTAGCTCCGTCTAGAACGATTTGTCGCAGAAATCATCTTACAACCTTTCGTGTCTCAAACTACCGCCATAATTCGTATTTCTTACGTAGGTTCTGGGAGGTAGGTCTAATTATTCTGAACATGTAGATCTGTTCATGGCTAGGCAAAATATTTTCTAATTTATTATTATTAAGAGTTTCTTTCCATAATTACTTGATTTTTCATCCCTATCGACTTATTTTGTATAATTTTTTGGCAAGATTATGTGGTTCCAATATTTACTAGTGCTGTTCTTATTTTGTTGCTTAGCATTATTATGTTAACACGAAAGTGGCCACTTTCGTGTTAACATAATAATGCTAAGCAACAAAATACCTTTTGTAAGACCTTTTGTAACCCTATAAGTGAAAACTGTTTAATCCTCTCTAATGCCCATTATCATCAAACTATGTAACCATAAAATGCTGTTTGTTTTCTATCTAAATAAATAAACCTCCATAGCAGTAAAAATAATAAGTTTTTGTAATTAAACAAGATATATTGTAAACTGTTATCTACATCAAACCTTCTAATTGAGTTTTAACTTTCTGCTATTGACAAGCCTAGGCTAAAAAATACACATAAAAATATCACGAATCTTATTTTTATAAAAATAACTGCCCTAGTTCTTAATTAACCAATCGGTAGTCCGTAACTAAATTTGTTCTATTAGAGTCCCTACTCTGCCTAAGCAACAAAAACAAAATTTATTACTATCAGTAGTTAGTAGTGAAGACAAATTCAAATCTATTTATTTGGATTATTGGGACGAGAAATAGATGAAAACTTTAGTTTATTTTGTTCTAAAAATTATGTTGTAAATAGACATGGGCGCCACCACCAAAAATAGCGGCGGCGGCGCGCCGGCGAAATTAGCGCGGCGGCGGCGCGGCGCCGGCGGCGTGGATGTTTGCATGGAAAAAAATGCTTCCTCAACCGTAACAAACACAAAAATTCAAGAAAAAAACACCTTTCTTTTCAAAAAGAAAGTGTACAAATCTAAAAGTAACCCATCTGCAATAAGACACAATCAAATACCTAACTATATAAAAGAAATAACTAAAAAAATATATGAAAATCCACATATGCATTCTTTAGATTTATAGAAAGTCTTCCACTACCCTTCAAGAGAAAGCTCATGGCCATGTGCATTCTTAACATACTCATATAGTGAGTACAAACATAAACATGTTTGTTTTATTACGGACAAGGCAATCGTTTGACCACGACCTAACCTGGTGGATGGTGATGATGTGGTCTAAGGTTTAGCACGCTTGCCTAATAGATACCTATTCACACCTGGGTTATATTTTACCGCAAACACTGATGAAGGCAGAGCATTCCACTCATTTGCAGTTCTTATAATAAATGAAGATGCGTATCGCTTAGTTCTTGCGCGAGGAATTTCAACTATAAAAGGACGGCGCTTTGCCGATCGTTTAGTCGTTCGGTGATGGGAAAATTAGATTGTACAGTTCTTTTGCACACTCTCCATAGTGCAATCTGTAGAATACCGACAGGATTGCGGCCTCGAGAAGGAGCACCAGATTTTGAAGCTTACTCTTTACCAAGGTGGCATCCCCAATGAGCCACATAGTACTTATCTCAATTGAATCCACAGCCTCGAGCTAATACTTAGCAGAACCGTCCCAGAGCTGGTAGCAGCACTCCATACCAGAGCGGAACTGTGCTTGATAAAGATTCAAAAAGCTATCCCGGTGTGAAGTACTGCCTAACCTTAGACAAAATACCAAGTTTCTTTGCATCTATCTTGGCTTTGGATTCAATGTAAGACCCAAAATTCAGATTCAATTTGTGTTCGACACCAAACTCCAGTCGCCTATTGGTTTTTTTACACTATGGAAAGACGGAGATTGGTTTAGATGACTCTTTTTAACAGACAACAAACACGCCTGCGTTTTAGTTAATTGTATTAACCAGCTTAGCATCGCCCCAATCGGACACGGCTTCTAAGGCTAAATTCAAACGGTCTACCATAGCCTCTCTCTGAAGCTGGACAGTGTCGCAGCTGGCTTGAGCATTGGAAATGTATCTCTCAACTGCAGTACTGGCATATGGATACCCAAAGGTATTGGGCTTCAGAAGGACATTAATGTGCAGTAAAAACGTTGTAGTAGAGAGAACCGATCCCTGAGGTACACCGGCATTGATAGCCATTTGATCAGTCGAGCAGCCCTCTAGGATTACTCAAATAGATCGTTCCCTCAAAAAATCAGCTATCAAATTGCAACAACCAACAGGTAGTCCATATGAGGGAGGAAGCTTCTCATGCCAGACCCAATCAAAAGCCTTCTTAATTTCAAGGGAGACGGAAAGCGCCTCACCATGCATCTCGATGGTTTCGCTCAGTAGGTGAGTGGCAAACGCGAGAAGATCCCCAGTAGACCGATTTCGGTGAAATCCATACTGCCGGTTAATCATTGTCCTCAAGGTCAAGTGCCAAGAGCCTAGTGATGACACGCTCCATACACTTACAGAGAAAGGAGGTTATCGAGATGGGGCGATAATTGGTCGGATCAACACGACTACCCTTTTTAGGTACTGGTTGTACATTGGCAAGCTTCCAGCTCTTTGGAAAACTGAGTGAAGAGAGAGGCGGTACGAACGCGTTAAGATGGGAGACAATTTGGGTGCATAGTTTTTCAACATAATCGCTGGAATACCATCAGGATCACAGGCCTTGTTCACATCTAGGGCCCGAAGCGTATTACGGCCATAAATACCCCACAAGGAGTCAGGAAGATATCTTGCCGGCAGCATCTAGATACGAAGCTTCTGCAAAAAGAGGAGCAAATAAATACGCGATCGAGTGATCCATCTGGTTTCAGCATGTCTTAGAGGTCCGCACTCAGAATTTATCAGTCAGCTACGAAGCGCAATGTTTTAGACGTCAAGTAGACAGATCGTTTTCTGAACACAATACTGCGCACCAAAACTAAAAAGAAAAAAAAACGGCAAATCGTGTATAATTGTACAAAACACAGCTTTTTAAGCCTCCGTCGCCACATCACCACGCCATAATACTCGCCTCTACAGGATTGCATATTCCTGTAAGGTAATTTGAGGTAAAATTACTGTGTTCGTCTTCAAATAGAAAATAGGAAAGTACTCCTGTCCAAATATTACGTCCTACTGCTTCAACTGAATTCAACAGAATTTCGATCTTAATTGGAATCTCCGACAAACATGACAGTTGTGCTGGTCGGAGAATTGAAGATCTACTGGAGCAAGAGTGTTGGCTATGTCTCATTTCTGTTGAAAGTTTATAATCAGTGCGTGTTGCCAGTGATGACGTACGGCACTGAGACGTGGTCGCTAACTGTTGGTTTCATACACAAGCTCAGAGTTGCGCAGCGTGCAATGGAGAGAGCTATGCTCGGGTTTTCACTACGTGATAGAATCAGAAATGAGGAAATCCGTAGAAGAACGAACGTTACAGACATAGCTCTCAGAGTTTGCAAGTTGAAGTGGCAGGCCATATATAGTTCGCAGAACCTACAACCGCTGGGAAATAAAGGTTCTCGAATGGCGGCCACGAACAAGCAAGCGAAGTGTGGGGAGACCCCCCACACGATGGACATTGTAGCCATCGCAGGAAGTCGGTGGATGGCGGTGGCACAAGATCGCACGTCATGGCGCTCTTTGGGGGAGGCATATGTTCAGCAGTGGACTTCTAAAGGCTGACATGATGATGATGATGATGATGATGATGACTGCTTCAACTACAGCGAAACAGACCAAGCAATATACTCAATCAGGATTCGAAACCCTCCCTCTATCATCCACAGGAACAACAATGTTTCTCCAAACCAAACTACTAGGCAATAAAGTTAAATACATTATTACAACTGAAAACATAAATCTAACTTTACTTTATAACAATTTGTTATGGTTTTGATGATGAGAGTTTTTTTTAGGTAAGATTATACAAATTTTAAAAACACAATTGATTTACATGCAAATGTTGTTATGACTTACCCATATAATTACCAAGCAGCAAATACAACTCATTACTTTAAATTAGCAGATTGAAAACAAAACAAACAGTAATCCATAGGTCAAACTAGTAGATACTAATATATTAAACCTGCGTCCGCGACTGAGTGTGTTCGAGCGAGAGCGACCCGTACGCACTCGCGGTGATATCGCTCTTATCGAAGCCACGCATTGTCTCGGCATGGCCGAGCTTCTCGGTGCTTTTTGGCCGAGAACGAGACCGAGAATCTCGACTGATTTATTGTCGAGAATCTCGGCCGCCGAGACCGAGATCTCGGTCGGACTTTAATAAACGTTGTTCGAAGTAGATTTATTTATTTTGTTCTGAGAGGTGTATATTTAAAACTACATAAATTAAATTGCTAAATCTAATCAAAATGTGTACATACAAAATTTACTAGAGAAAAACGGAAGAATTTTATGAAGCAGAACGAAAATTACGTCCCAGTCCATCCCTCATTTGGGCAGGTACGGCGTTTTGGCAGGTTTGCATTTTTTTATGAAGCGATCCCTCTGGGAATAGAAGCTTTCACAAGGTTGTAGATAAAGACGTTTGTGCCTCTGTTTCGCAGTATCGATTGAAACTACGAAGGTTTTTGGAGTTTGCACGCGAGGGAAAGATCTTAATGCGCGGCGAGCTTTGATATTATAACAAGATTACCCGACGAACCGCTAACAGTAGGCCGTCGCCGGTATTGCCTTTTACACACAGTTTTCTTGTTACCAGAATGCGCAACGCAAAGGCTCGGTAATGTGTTTATCAGCCTATATATGTATGTATGTCTGTTCCTTTGTGGCACTAGGTATATAGACCAAACGCGTAGACCGACTTTGATGATTCTTACAAAGTGAATCGTTTTGTCTAAATCTTGCAACTTGCGAGTGTTACTACATGACATGACATTAATCAAAATTCAATATGGCGACAACCAAACGACATAGCGATAAAAATAAAAGTCGACGAACTATGACAAGTGGTAGTTTTTATCGAATATTTATTAGAAAATCATCTTTAGGTTCCTCTTATTATTTTTTATTTAGATTTTTGATTTTGAAATATAAGTTGCAGTCGATGGCATCATACATTTCATTTCTCCATTGACGGGATCAGCTAGAACCTGACGAGCTACTTCATGCCTCCGACTGCAACTTATATTTCAAAATCGTAAATCTAACGCTTGTTTGCCTCTTTTTAGTTTTGTTCGCAGTCGGATTTTTTGTTTTCATAATAATTTTATTTTATTGAGTAGAATAACGTTTCTGCAGATTGGCGTTTCTGTAGAGTAGCGTTTCTGTAGAGTAGCGTTTCTTTAGAGTAGCGTTTCGTTTTGCTGGTTACATTTACCAGAGAGTATGTAAAGGAATATATATTAAACTTTATTGAAATCTGCCTTGATTTTGAGAGTGATAAAGTCAAAATAATGCACATTTGTAATTATTTTAGTAGGGTAGTTTTTTACAATGCTCTGTCTTCTATACTCTTATATATTTTTTAAGTTCAGTCAAGATCAAAGTACTTTATGCACAGCATGGACTCCATAGCTTGGTGTCAGGTCCTGGAGACACGGGGAAACAGGACCACATTCAGAATAGTGTACTCGCCGGGACATAACGCCGTGTACGGTGATAGAAATAGTGCAGGTACATGCTTAGTAATAGTTTTAAACTGGCATGGTAGTGACCATCCCTAGTGGGATGGGCAACAACTAAATATTACGTGTTTCCTTAGATATCCTTATCCGAAACATAATAAACGTTACAGATATAAAAGGTAATTAAATTAAACGGTGGTGTGGCAACATCACTGTGAAAAATGTGATGTGAATGAAAATAACAGCGATGTTTTTTTTTTCGATTATCTTAATTAAACCAGTGCATTAAATTAAATGTCAGTGCTTAAAATATGATAGTAATTTGGTTGCAAATATTTAATTTAAATGAATAAAATATATTCGTATCTATAATTATAATAAAGCAATAGGAACGAAAAAGTCTGTACAAAGAAGATAATTAAAAAAGAAATGGTCTAGGGTACATAAAATAAGCTACTGAATATAACAAGAAGAATTTAACATTTTAAAAATTCGCGTCTGTGTGTTTGTCTGTATGTTTGTTCGCGCATCACGTAAAAATACTGGACAGATCGCGATTCGGTTCACTGTTGGATAGCTTAAGGGTTAACTTAAAAACTGGTGTTATTGGTATTTTAATCCAATGAGTAGAAGCCGAGCAATCGATAAAAACTTTTTGACGGCTGATGTAATTTTGATCAAATGTTGGTATATTGGTATTTTAGTTCTTGGAATAGTACATAAAGTACTTTAACCTAGATAAATGACCACGCGTGCGAAGCCGCGGGTACAGCTAGTATTCAATAAACCATTAAACTCAAAATAAAAAAGGATGGAGTCAGTCATGGTTCAAATGTTGGTTAACTTCAGCCTAAGGGTTTCCTCAAACTACTTGCAGAAATAATAAATAATTATATATATAAATAATTATTGATATATAAATAATTATTTATATATAAATAATTATTTATATATAAATAATTGCGAATCTTCTTCAGATAAACTCCAAGCTCTCACCATAGCTCACTGAGCGACACCTGTCCTGCTTAACCTGCACCTTCAAGGTGCAGGTTAAGCAGGACAGGTGATGCAACTACAGCAGGACAACATTTTTGGATCCTATAGCGCCATAACTAAAATTCCAATCCAAAGTGGATGAGAGCACCAACACCAAAACATGGTCTTTGTGTGTGTTGTTTGTAGTGCTCACTAAAACACGTCACGGTGTATGCAAATTCTACAATATACGATTAGTTTTTGTTATGCCCGGAAGTGTATCTTTTGAGAGGAACAACGAGAGTGGTGCACAAAAACGCTAGAAGCTTCCGGTGCAGCCGTGCGCCACCGCCGCGCCTCGCCCGGCCGGAGCGAGCGCGGTGAGGCTGTGGTGCAATTTTATCTCGTAAATCAAAAGCACACGCGGCCTCGCATCGAAACACTACAAGTTGCAGGTAATTAGGTAGGTTTCAGCATAGCTAATTTTGTTACTTCTTATCGTTTATATCTCTGAGCATTCAATATTTTAATATTGTACCTACCTGTCAAAGTGTCGTCTGTTATAACCGCATTTACCACAAAGTTATTTTCATACCTTCAACCTTATTTGCCGTTCTTTACCGAACTTTCATGAGAGCATCAAAGAAACCGCACAAGTTGAAGTTAAAGTAGACGAGTTACAATTGTAATTGGCTCGAAAGGTCGGAGTTGAGGGAAAAAAAGATTGAAGAGCGTAGAAAAGTTTTACATTCGGAGAGCTGTACCAGCGACACTGGCGTGTCGAGGCGGTGGTGCTTTACCCGAAATACGGCTTAGAAGGAAATCACCTGGCAGGCCATTAACCTAATTCACGGACGCAAAGACAGGGCGGAGACGCGAGCTCGGGCGGGCGGCGGCGGCGGCGGCGGGCGCCATAGCGTTCGCTTTAATATCGCCTCGCTGCCGGTAATAAGATGGAAATAAGGCGGCGAAGAAACCGGGCCAATCATCGTCGCTCGCAACTCGACACCGCCAGTGTACAGTGTACACCGCCAATAATTCGATAAGTACGAAATAAAATATTCATTTCGGAAAATTAGGAATGTATAAAAACGAGTAACGAGCCACTCCAGATGTAGATGGGGGGGGGAGGATCATGAATTATCTACTCAAACATTATATAAAGAAGTAAACACAGAGCTTATATTATGCGTTTAGTATCATCATCATCATCATCATCATCATCATCATCATCATCATCCACATCATCAGCCAGTACTCGTCCACTGCTGGACATAGGCCTCTCCTTGAACGCCACAGAGCCCGATCTTCAGCTCTCCTCTTCCAGTCACTGCCAGCCCGCCTTTCGCAAGCTGTCACTCCACGTCATCGCGGCGGGCGCCCTACACTATGTTTGCCTAAACGCGGTATCCACTCTAGAACTCGTTTACGACAACGGTTGTCGGTTCCTCGAATACTTTTAGTATGACCGGAAACAATGGCAGATAATGCTGAAATACTCTCATGTTTGACCAGATTTGTTCAAATATTTTGGAGTCCTACTTATGTAGGTACATACATCGCAAATGTTAATTTAGAGTCTGAAATCAGTGCCCCATAAAAGGGTAAATTGGATATAACGACAGCGGCGGTTGTCGGAGAGGCAGTATAAAATTACAATCTTAAAATAGAAAATGGCAGCGCGCCCTCGTGCCTGCGAGAGCAAGTGTTCTCAATGGGCGGCTGGAGGGAGCATCGTTCAGGGAATCAAGCGACTTTCACTGCGCGTTTTTCTTTAAATGACGCTTAACGAAAAAGCTAAGCTTTTATTTTTTTCTCCTAAAATATTAAGGTACTGGGCAGATATATAGATAGATAACACTTTACTGCACCAAAAGAAACACTCACAAATAAAAATAAACTTAAAAAATAGTAGGTACAACCGGCGGTATATTGGGTAATCCAATTATGATAATTGAGATAGATTAGTCATAGTCCTCAACAACCTAGATTTTATAGTCGAAGAGTTTTTTATTTTTTAAGTAACAATGACACAACGTACTAAATTATCTTAGCACTACATTACATTAGTACATACTCATATATATTCAAAAGCAGAGGTTTGAATTGTTTTCGCCGGAGGGTAGGACGCCACGGTCGGGGAGGCCACGCAGTTTCGCACGCACAGAGGGCATTCGCAAACAATAGCTGTAAGTGTTTATTTTTTGCAAATGTGAGAGAATTATGCGGTTATTTTCCTTGTTTTCCCCGACTGAAAAAGGCAATGTTTCCGACGAATTGCCGTGTATGTTTGTGTCGGTGTAGTGGCCGACGCCTGCGGGGCTAAAGCTGAGGTGTCACACAATTCGTGTCGTTCCCGGCTGTTATTGAACATGTAAATTTAGTGGACGCAGTTTTGGTTTTGTGTTTTATGTTTGTTTGGTCATCAACTCGTGCTTGTGCGGTGAGGATTTAACGATAGCTATCGTGATGCGTCTAGAAATATCCATACCAATATATAAAAGTGAAACGTTGTCTGTTTGTTCGTTTGTTTATTTGTTAGTTTGTTTATTTGATTGGGGAGCTTTCACGCGATAACGGCTGGACGGATTTTGATGAAATTTAGAATGCAGATAGCTTATATCCTTGAATAAAACATAGGATACTTTTAATTCCGGAAAATTGTAACTTTCTACGGGAAAACTGGAAAATTTTGATTAATCAATGTAAAGAACGGTTGCCATCACAGAATGGTCTGTGGTTGCCATGGAAACGAAATAACAAGTTTGTCAAAAATCATCAAGAGCATTAGTGCTATACCTACTTTTGCATTGGTTTTTAATATCCTACAAAAACTTAGAATACTTTTTTTCGCGATAAACAGTAGCCAGCGCGTACGAACTCGCGGGCGGGAAAACAAGTCCTCAATATTTACGACACATTTTCTGTGGCAAGCACGTAAAGGCCCATAGTAAAATTGAAAGAAAGTTATTTGTAGCAAAATACAATTTGTGATTAAACGAGCTTGCAAGTTGATTTAAATGTGTCTGGTTGAAAGATTTAAAGTGCATAGGAATATGTAAATTTTAATTTCCTGCAGATTGAAGCACAGCTGTTAGTCTGCATGAAATATTTGAGGTGGCAACGGCATTCTCGCGAGTTAGTGCGGCAGTTGATGAAACGACATACTTCGCGGCGCACTCGGCGACGGGAAAATTTAATTATTGTTGCGCCGCCACCCGCAACAACCCGACACAGTTGAACACACTTTTAAATGGCGAACCACATTTCTCTGACATTAAATGAGTTTGTCGAGTTATTATAATTACATAGACTAACGGTCGCTTAATGGCATACTCGCCGGAATATTTTTGTATGCACAACCTTTTCAGCATTCTGGCGACAATGAATTATAAAGGTCATGTTGGTAATAACAAAATAATATAATGTCTAAAATACAAGACATATTTGAAGGAAAGCATCAGTATCTAAGCATGCATTGACGCGGCTGGTAATATTGAATACGGGCTTTCCCTCCCACGACTTGGTTCGCGCGTGTTTATCGCGAAAAAAAGCATCCTATGTTCTTCTAGGATATTAAAAACCAATGCAAAAGTAGGTATAAAAAGCAACAATGCTGTTTAAGTTTTTTGTCAGACTTGTTATTTCGTTTCCATGGCAACCGTTCCTTACAGCGAGTAATTAATATTTTCCAGTTTTCCCGTGGAAAATTTATTAATTCCGGGATAAAAAATCCCATGTTTTATTCCAGGGTATAAGCTATCTCCATTCCAAATTTCATCAAAATCCGACCAACCGTTATCGAGTGGAAGCTCCCCAAACAAACAAACAGACAACGTTTCACTTTTATACATTGGTATGGATGTTTGGTTGCTCTTCATTTAACGAAATTCAAATGTCAAACTCAGACTGCAACGTCAAAACCATATGAAGCTATTTCGATATCAATTAATCCGATTACAAAATAATTCGTACGTTCAAAATACAAAATCTGTATTCAGCAGTAGGTAAATGAGTATTGCACTTGTGAATCGATCAGCTAATGGGATATGAATGAAGCGCGCGGAGGCTGCGGCGGCGTACACACGATGGATCTAATGGAATTCACTTGTACGCAAACAAGCCGCAGCGTTCCCTCGCTCCACCTACCTGGGCGTTACTAGCATAAGTATGCGCTCCGCATCGCCACACTACGTATATCTACACAGTATTACAGATTGCGCGATTCCTAGAGATGTCACGATTCACATAGAACACGCCGCCAAACCCAACCGAAACGGAACCCAAATAAGTTAAATAAAAACTTTGAAAAAAAGTATATATGCAGTATACATGTCATGATGAAAACTAGAACGGACAATTTATTATCTTAATTAAACGCGTATAAGTACAACATTTCCTGTTA
Source organism: Alsophila aescularia (assembly GCA_946251855.1). Lineage (NCBI taxonomy): Eukaryota > Metazoa > Arthropoda > Insecta > Lepidoptera > Geometridae > Alsophila > Alsophila aescularia. The sequence goes on from OX276375.1 coordinate 56,535,574, forward strand.
ACCGTTGAGGAGTTCCCAAGACAGGAGTCAACCTGGAGTGCAGCAGCCATGTCATGGTGATACTTCAAACCAGCTATCATAATAGAATGTGTTTAGAAAATTTCTTGACAGTGATGTTGACCGTTGAAGAGTTCCATTATCTGGAGCTGTTCCTGGATGTGGATTCAGGTCATGCTGAACCATAAAAATGCATTGTCATCGGAGCTGAACCAACATGTGAAAGGAAGTGGTTCTAATTCAGCTTAAAGATTTGAACTAAACATACATCTAAAAGTTAGACAAATATACAATATACAAGTTATACAATAAGTATAACTTGCAATGTTCAAGTTATATAAAAGCTTTTAAAAACTAACCCAAGGGTTATTAGTGCCACAATAAACTAATCCACCGTAATTTTAACGAGCTGCTTCATTTCGTTATACCTATATAACCAGTAATAATAACCATAACGCGTCACGATCACAAATAACAAGTATAGCTCCTGACCCCCAACCATAAGGATTCCCTGTATTTAGGGAATCAGGAAGTACTAGGACCATGTTCATGGTTCCGAAAACACCCAGGCACAGAGTGCAGGAATCGAACCGCAACCTCACACTTCGCAGTCGTCTAATCCCCAACTACGACACGGAAGCTGTCAAAATTTGTTTTCCTGAGCTTGACGAAGCTACGCCTCTGTGTTTTACAGCGCCCGAGTGTTAGCAACGCAAGTATGCGCTCCACATTACGACGCCCGCCTGCTTGTCAATTTTAATAGACGACATTAATCTTGGTTATCGTTGATCACACACACAGACATAATAATTCACGTGTATATCAACATTCTTGTAGTAAGTTAACGATAATATATGGAAGGAAAATAGTTTGAAATTGAAACATACGATAGCGTGTATGCGGCATCAGCGTACCTGGAACAGGAAAAAGCCTTTTGAATAAATGTGAATATAACTTACATAGAAAATAATGAAATATAAATCAATCAGATGTAGATAAATTAACACATTAAATAATATAAAACTATAACAAACGGAATATCGTTAGAGATAAAGGGAATAAAAAAAAATACGACTGCCCGGCCAAAAACGAACTAAAAAGTCAAAACAAAGAGATAAATAAAATTGACATTGCAGTCGGGGGACCATTCTGTGAAATACTTTTAATATAAGAGGTCCCCGGACTGCAATGACCATTTTATGTATGTCTTGATTTTGACTGTTTAGTTCGTTTTTGGCTGGGCAGCCGTGTTTTTTTTTATTATTTCTTTTATTTTTTTCTTTTTATTGAAAATAAAAAGAAAAAAATGGAATTTAATGTAATGTTCGAATCCTGCAAGGTGCAATCATTTGTGTGATGAGCAGAAATGTTTGTTTCCGAGTCATGGATGTAATATTCTTATCTATGTATGTTTATCCGTTATCTAGTGCCCATATCACAGGGTATCCTAGTTTGGGGCTAGATAATTGGTGTGAAAATGTCCCGAATATATTTATATTTTATTTTTTATTTAATAAATAAACTGTACCGGTGTATGTGACCGGTACACCACCGGTTGGTCTAGTGGCTAGAGACCCTACTACGAAATCAAACAGGCGTGGGTTCGAATCCCGCAACGTTCAATCATTTGTGTGATGAGCAGAAATTATTGTTTCCGAGTCATGGATGTAATTTTCGTATTTATGTATATTTATCCGTTGTCAGGGTATCCTAGTTTCGGGCTAGGTAATTGGTGAGAATTGTACCGAATATTATTATTATTATTTCATTTCATTTATTTACATGTCTGAAATTTTCATTTTTACAATATTTTTATTAATAAAAACAAATAAAAATATTATAAAAATCCTAAACCTAGGCTACCACCGGCAGCGGAGCAGGGACCAAACTACCGGTGGCTAGGGCTGCAGAGTGAGGAACCTCCTGACTATACGCGCCATGTCAAGAAGTACTGCCTTCTGCATCTGACCCGTAATCCAAACATCTAGAGCCTCTTAAGATGTTGATCGAGACTCTTTGCTATAAGGCCGTTCGCCGAAACAAATATCGGGACAATGATCGTCGAGTCAACATCCCACATGCCGGTCACCTCGTGAGCCATGTCAAGGTATTGCTGAGCTTGTCCTTCTCGGCCTTCATGAGGTACTCATCATGTGGGGTGCTGATGTCGACGAGCATTGCCCGGAGTTGGTCTAACAGCACGATGTCAGGCTTATTGGCAACAATAGTCCTATCCGTGATGATAGAGCGGTCCCAATTATTATTATTATCATTATACATACATATTTGAATCCTAACAATATTACACTCCTTTTTTGGTCTGTCGTAAAAAAATAAAATATCTCGGGATCACTATTAGGTACCTACATCTAAAGGTGACCTTGATCCAGAAGTCAACAGCAGGATCGGTGCTGCTGCAGCAGCTTTTGGCAAACATCGGAAAAAGGGGTTTTGTTCGAAACTAAAACTAAAATCCAAGATTAAGGTCTACATGGCCATAGTCTTACCAAACCTGCATTACTGATCGAAAACTTGGTGATTGTATCAGTATATTCGCGTTATAGACAGCTCCCATTTTAAGTGCCTCTGCGATATACAAATAGTTGGATAAGAGTATCGAAGTCTTACTACGGGACGTGCGAATATTAGCGAGATTGAAGCGTATCTAATGCAGAGTCAGCTGAGACATTGCGGCCGCTGTTCCAAAATGTTCGACGTTATCGTTCAATTTGGGTAGGGTTAGTTAGCGTATAATATATTTTAATTTTACCATTTATCATTTTGTCTGACATACAGTTTGGCGGAAGTGGGCTACATATTTTTTACCTTGTTAATTTTTAACGTAATTCATTATTATAAAGGCAATGAAATATTATATAATAATATATTGAATAAAGAAAATAAGTACAAATAAAAAAAGAATGACAAAAATGATTGCCGCTTTTAGTTTTGAATACGAGTATTGCTAATACTTTTCGGAATTTAATAAGATTTAAAAGTAAACCACAGAAACGGGTAGGCATATCGACAGTTTTGCGATGATATTTGTGTTGTGAAACATATCTCAATAACAGCGGTAGTTGGATTCACACATATCATATCTACACCATTGCCAAGCAATCTACTACACTTTTTTATCTTATTTTTTTAAAATTTTATTCTTATGGTACTACTGTCAGTGCTTGCAATGATTGGGTGATCGATGGTACGGTATTGATGGTATTGTACGTAATGATTTATTTATTCCATTGTGGGCCTTGAAATTTGTCGATAACCTATAATTCTTCGTTACAAGTTCCAACAAAGCTAGTTAATTTCGTCAGCGCCCCGAACCGCCGCACTCTTGATTTACAAGGCACGGGATATATTAAGACGTTGAACATATCTCGAGAGATTCCGGGAAGATTGTAGCGCGGGCCTTAGTTGGCCTTTAACCAGATTGAAGCGCTTAGAATTCCTTACATAAGCGCTGTGCTATAATATCGGAAAAGAGATCAGAAGTTAATCTATCGGCAACATTCCTCGCGTTTCGCCGGAAGGCAGCGCCGCCCGCCGCCGCCCGCCCGGCGATGGGGCTCGTGCACGCGACCCGCCCTAGCGACTGATCGATTCTAATCCAAACCAACGCAACGATACCATGCACCTAAATAAATGCGAATTGCACATCATTAACATTTTTAATATGAGTCTATAATTGGCTAATTAATTTTGTTTTATTTACGGAATGGATTGGTATTTTTAGTTTTAGGAGTAGACAAGTAAAAGCTACGCTTAGCTCAGCTACTTTCTTTATATTTTGTTACCGTAAAACGCCACACAGGTAGATATACAATAATAAACACACACATACATACACACATACCCTGGTATATTTTGACTTATTTACGACTATATGTTTTTGTCAGGTTAATATCATGATAACTAGAAGAGTATCGTTAACATACTTCGGTTTCATAAACATTTATTAGGTACAAAAACTTAACACAAAGTCTCTGAAAGTTTTAGTTTTAACTTTCCCGAATTGCCAAATGCAATGATGGGTTATTAACTCTGACACAACTCGAGCAATAAGCAACACATACCTAGCTAATGAAAATCAAAGAGAGCGGGCGGAATAGATAACAAACGCTACACTGACATACAAGGGGGTGATGGCGGGGTGGGAGGGGCGCATCTTCGAAAACTTGACATTCGTTGGTGTCGTAAAAATATAACGGAATAAGTTGTATTTTTACGAGCGCTCAAGCCTCAGAGACGAACGGTTAAGATAAGTGTGTACCTACTTACTTGAGCCTTATTTAGGTTATGGAGACAAGCAAGAGGCTTCATTGTTTTTTTAACATATCGTAAAAAATACCAAATAAAAACTGACAAAGTCTGACACCAGAGGTCAGCACTATCTCATACGACAACAAAACAACAAACAAACCAAATTTACACTGACAGTTCTATATTTTTGGAAATATTAAAACAGGCATAGTTTCGCATGTGCCCAATATCCTAAAACCAAATACCATCGAAATGTTCTTATAAACATAAACGGCGAAGAGGTATGGGCTCATACGGGTAGCCGTGAGCGAGGTAGCGAAGTGCGGAACGACCGTTCGCTATGAGGAATAGATTCCCTAAGTCACATTTATGGCTAATATATTCATGAAAGTTTCACAAAAATATTTGAGCGTATACGCTCGCCTGCTTTATTACGGGCACAGACAAAACAACAGGCGCTCGTATCTACTTGATATTAAGATACACTCGCTCTGCACTCATGACATCTTTAAGAAGGACCAATGGAATAGTTTCTCTTTGAGACTAAAATTGCACTGCAAGACAGTTTGGAGGCATCGAGGTCTTAGAATAAATTAATACGTTTCCTCTTAAAATATTATGACCTATTTAGCTTTAAACATAGAGAGCTCATCAAATTTCTATATTTTTTTTACGTAACGATTAGGAAGGATAAAAAAATAAGATTTACATTAAAATGTGTCACACTGGTGCAAGCTCGTGTAAGAGTTAACTCTTTCAGTCTGGTGTGTGTGGGCCTGCACTTGGCATATCTATTTCCACTTACAGCGAAATGGAAAAGCAAAATAAATACTACGAGATACGTGGTGGTGCGCGGTGTAAAAGATTTCGGAGATGCAACGGGGATGTAGCGAATGCGAATTCAAATATCTGGCGAATGGAGTGCACGTCACGGACACGCAGCGCGCGCTGTAGGGCGGGCGGTGAGGGCGCGGCGCACGCGACTTGCCGCGCAATTTCCGCCCGACCATCAGATGCGTCGCGAACGCCCCACTGCCTGCCGCTGTGTCAACTCAACCGAATGCGTGAAACCGATGAATGATAAGTTTGGGAGCAAACCTTTTGTTCTTACCTAACAGTAATAGATGTATAAGTTTTACATTTGACAAATTGATGATGTGTAAGTCACGCTAATGTCACTAGGTGTGAAGTGGCACGGCATTTTCAATTCGGGCGCGTCACTTTCTTGGCTCGGCTGGAATGGATTTAATAATTATGGGGCAAAGAAGTGAAGCGTGCGAGGTCTTGGCGGAAGGAAGCGGGGCAGGGCGCGATTAAATCGCAGGCGTTTCGGCATGTAACAGGAAGTGGGTCAAGCGCGCCGCCCGAGGCAATTTATTGCGTTTAGATCGAAATTGCAACTGCTATCTTCGATTTTTGTTATTCGTTATTTCCTGAATACGGCTTTACGGAATATGGCTAGTATTTATTACAGCATCTTCTTAACATATCACGTTATTTACTCGTAATAATAGAGAAAAAAAAAATAACCGATCGACAAAATGTAAAACCACTGCTTGCGCGGGGAATTACCCAAGAGTTGTGAACATTTATGTGACTTTATTTATATTTTACTCGATATATTTTGAGCTAAAGAATAGTTACGATTTTTTCACTTTTAGTTTAGAAATATAACCTTTATAATGGGTCACACATCGGTCAGTGGATGAAAAAAACACAGGTGCCGGACACGGCTTTTTATATAATACTTAAAAATAAAAATATTCAAGAGCACAAGACCTGTGACTCTGTACCTAATACCTTCAAAGTATGAAATAGGCCGAGACGAGTTAGTTTAACAAAGGCCTCGACAAAGGGAAGCCATTAAAACTTTTTTTATTCGGAAACGTTGCCGGTTGCCGTTCAGGCGGGATAAAGTCTTAGTCGCTCTGCAATTACAGACAAGTGCCTTTAAATGAACCGAGCTCTCGAGCACGCCGCATCGCTTCGCACCCGACTGCGCCCACTCCGCCGATGCTGCCGCCATTTCCACACTAACTGCGTTAATTCTATTTAAAACGACCATTTTATTCCTCCTTCTCTGGTGCATATGAATCACCAAACAGGATAAAGAAAAGTCTTTGTACACATCAAAGACAACACTGACGCAAGTGCTTATCCCTGAGTTCAAGGTTCTTACGCATCTCACTTTTGTTGATCTCGTAGTGGGTAGGTAATATTTACCTACTGTAAATTCTACTCAGAAAAGAAACGTCTCCAAAAAGATTTATTTTTCATGTATTATTCATTCACGTGACTTTGAGCGTTTTCATTTCAGTGAGATATTTTCTGTGAGATAATGATACTTGTCTTGAAAACTCGCGAGCCGCATTCAAGATCAATATAAGTTGATTACATATTTGGTTTAATATAAATTCATTGAATTAATTTGAATGTAAATGTATCATTTATCACAAAGTGCTGTTGAGAGTGCTGTAACTACTAATTCGGGCACATTTTTAGTGGGTGACGATTGTAATCAAATCACGCACGTTAATAACGAATGACATTGTTTTGTTGTTGGCTCAAAACTTGTAGATTAAGTCAAAAATATGTGCAATATTGTTCGTTTTGAACAAAACTATTCTATGTTAGAACAACAGTTAACTCCTATTTCGTAGCCTGAGAAACTATTTTCACTTGGTAAGGTTTTTAATGTCATGACTTGTCGTCATGCATGGATCTGAGTGGATGGACCACCAAAGGGTCAGATGAAGGAAGATTGCATACAGCAGAGATGCGAATCGTGAGATGGAGTGACGAGAATAGATAAAATTTGAAAAGAGTATGTCAGAGGAAGTTTGAAAGTAGCGCCTTTGACTGAAAAGTTGAGATGTAAGATGTTATCTTGGTATGGGCATGTAATGAGGAAAGACAAATGTCAGGTAACGAGGAGTGTTAAAAAGGAACGAGAATGGTAACAAGCGTAGAGGCAGACCAAAAAAGTGGATGGGTTGTGTGAGAGATAACATGTGTAAAAATGTTGTAAATACTGAGATGACGGCTGATGAGAGAAAAGGAATAAATAGTAAATAGTGGGATAAGGGTAGGAAGATGATGAGGTTTTTAATGTCAAGTTTGTGAAATAGTATCACGTTCATATCATAGTCTTTACTTATACTACTCTTGTAATTCCTAAAGTAGCATACCCTTGCGGGAGCCGTAGACTGCGGGGTTCCTTACCCACAAACACCTAGACTAGGAACAAATATTTGCAGATCAAACCAACATGAGTGGTGGTCGAGCGGTAGCACGTCCGCCTAACAATCAACCGGCCGCGGCACCCAGTTCATACCGGCCCTGTACCAATGTCCGCACATCTATACTATAATATTCTAATGAGATGACTAGCTGAAAAGCTAAAATAAATAATAGTTTAAAAAACTAAAAAACACGCTTTATATAGAAAACCAAACTAAAAAATAGATAATAAATTTTAATAATATTTACACTAAATAAGAAAAAAATATGTTTTATTTCAAAAAAATCGTGGGGTGCATGGGTCAATAGTTATAAATATTTCATTTCGATAATATCTTAAAAAGCACCCCACGCTTTTTTTTTAAATAAAACATTTTTTCTTATTTACACTATTAAAATTTATTATCTAATTTTTAGTTTGGTTTTCTTAGCGTGTTTTTTAGTTTTTTTAAACTTTTATTTATTTACAAAAAAAATTTTTTTTTCGAATTATTGCGTTGTCATCGGTCATTGACAGGTGTGCAAAATTTGAATGAAATCTGACCGTTTAAAGTGGGTCAAAATAGCGTCCGAAGGAGTCGGTTACAAACATACAAGTGAAGCTAATATAAAGCGTATAAAAACACGCCTGCCCTGCCAAAAAAGAACTTATGCCAATTAATTATATAATGTTGGAATGTAATGCCTTTAATTTGATACCCATATTGTAAAATTCAAAGTTTTTTTTTCGCATTTTATAATGGAGCCATATAGCAGCAACATTGTTTATTTTTCAAAAAAAAAAGCCTCTGGGCTCGGGGGATGTAAGAATTCTAACGATACCATCAAAATACATCAACATCTACATATATCAAAATCTGTCGAGGAATTATTTTCTTTCCCATGTGGAGTTAAATCTCACATGGGAAAGAAAATAAATACCCCTCTGATTCTACCGGTGCCTCGGAAATACGCCCGTTAGAGAAGAGAGCACCAACAAACTCTACAGGGATGTGTTTTTTTCCATTTTTGTAAATTATTTTATACATACTGAAATAACACAAAGGATACTCAGACTAGCTCAAAAGCTAAAAAACACGCCTGCCCTGCCAAAAAAGAATTTATGGTAATAAATTATATACTGTTGGAATGTGCTTATCAAGGCCTTCAATTAGATAGTTTAGATACCCATATTGTAAAATTAAAAAAATAAAATAAAAACGCATTTTAATATGGAGCCATACTGCCAAAGTTACTCGAGGAAATGTCGCCTAAATCTGTTGAGGCATTTAAAAGTTATGGTAGAATAAAGAAACTCAAACACAAACATGCATACAAACATACATGAATTCTAAAACATTACACTCCTTTTTTTTGGGCAGTCGTGTAAAAAAATATATGTTTTTTTGTTAGATTGTTTGTTTATGTGAGAAAAACTAAAAAAAAAAAAAAAAAAATTACCAATAGAAAGCTACATTATCAGCGAGTAACATATAATGCTTTTTTATTATTGTAGTTTTGATCCCTTGCAATAATGTAAAAAAGGTATCAAACGCGTGCGCTGCGAAAACAATCGATGATGCGTAACATAATGTACTTACTACATGTTTATAGAACCCACCTAACATTATCAATCACTACATAGTATAAAACAAAGTCGCTTTCCGCCGTTTGTCTGTAACGCTTAATCTTTTAAACTACGCAACAGATTTTAATGCGGTTTTCACCATCAGTTAGATTATTTATCACGGAAGTTTTATATATACGCTGGGGCCGCGGCTTTGCCCGCGTAGTCTAAATTGATGGGTATTTTTTTTGCGTGGAAACCTAATACTTTTCAAAAATCAAAGATACCTACGAGCCTAATTACGAGTATACGAGACCTCAACGAGAACTAAATTTTTCACCTCTTTTTTTTCTAAATTACACTTGTGCGAAGTCGGGGTAGGTCCACATAAGACATAAGTTCAAAAAGTTTACCCGACTATATGGTTGGGTAAAAAATATCCTATGATAAAGACGGATCGATTGGATACCTCGCTTGTCAAAATCGGACCTATAGGGGAGACGCTATGGTGGAACCTCCACATACCCACACATATATACATACAAACATACATACATACATACATAGACTGTTAAACTCATTACCCTTCCCATGCTTCGCCGTAGTCGGGTACACTGACACTCTTGCGTTAAAGACGAATCGATTGATATCTCGCTTGTTAAAATCGGACCCACAGGGGCTACGCTATGATGGAACATTTACATACCTTAGCATACATAGACTGTTAAACTCATTACCCTTCTCTTGCTTCGCCGTACTCGGGTAAAAATATGAAAACCTATGACACTATACAAAAATTGAGTCGTGTCCGACTCAATTTTACCTAAACTTTATTTTCATACCGACAAATGAATACAAATTTCTGATGCTTCCGACCGCATGCGTCCATCTATTATTAATCGACTTCAAAAGGAGACGGTTCTATGTTCGGCTATATGTTTTTTGTATGTTCACCGATTTCTCTGTCAATTGCGGACGACTGATATAGGAAATACCTTCTTTTTTTTAAATTTATAGTTTCGAAGTGGTCACATTATTTTTAATCAAAATAGGTTCAGCTGTTTTTTATTGGGAGAATAAGGATGCAGGATTTCTGAAATGATTTGAATGATTATTATTTTTATTTAAAAAGATAGTCATTTTTCATTTTAGTCCCACATCAATTTAATAAAAAATGGTTTAGTTATTTTTATTAGTTAATTTTCTGTCATATACTCGTACTCGTATCTGAACCGAATTAGATGATTATTTTTTACTTTAAAGAATAAACCTACAATGTGGTTATGTATAAAATTCATCAAAATTGGTCATTTTCCTGTAGCTACACCAGTTAAGATAATTTCGAACAAAACGTATGGGAAAAGTTTTTCGCAATTTCTGTAATTTCTAGTACTCAAACCTGAGTCGGTCCAGTAGAGACTTTTGATCCTTATCCATACCAAAATATAAAAGTGAAACGTTGTCTGTTTGTTTGTTTGTTTGGGGAGCTTTCACGCGATAACGGCTGGACAGATTTTGTAACAATTTAGAATAGAGATAGCTTATACCCTGGAATAAAACATAGGATACTTTTTATCCCGGAAAATTGTAAGTTTCCACGGGAAAACTGGAAAATGTTGATTAATCGCTGTAAGGAACGGTCGCCATGGAAACGAAAAACAAATGTGTCAAAAAAATTAAGAGCGGTGGTGCTAAACCTACTTTTGCATTGGTTTTTAATATCCTAGAAGAAAATAGGATGCTTTTTTTCGCGATAAACAGTAGTCCGCGCGGACGAAGTCGCGGGCGGGAAAAATAGTAAGAAATAAGAAGTTACGTTCTAATTCGCGGTCCACCGCGGCGATGTGGACAGGATCGACGTGATCGTTTGAGGGGGTGCACTGGGCTACGAGGCTCTCCGCCTAGCATTCGGCCTTCTCCTCGTCTTCGAATGCAATAAGAGAGAATAGTTGTATGCTGGTGGGAGGACGATTTTATTGAGAGGGGGCATTACGTTAATGGTATCGGATTTAAGTTTTCTCGCCAACCCCCAATAGGCCTTGTGTGTCGCCTTGATATCGGTCATGAAGTCTCCCCAACGCTGAGCGCGCAGCTAGTCAATGCGAGTCCTGAACTGATTATTCGGCATTGGGGAATGCATAGTAGGCTCTAATGACTGCGTTCCTTGCCGTCAACAACCTCTTCACGTCTTCGGGCAGGGCCCAGCGGTGGAGATCCTCCGCTGGGACCTGCATCGAGGACTCACCGATGACTGTGTTGAGGTGGCTGGTGAAGGCATCGATCGAGCGAGAAACGTCGTCGGGGGTGATTATGTCGTTGGGGATGCGATCGAGATCGGGTGAACTGATAGCTTTTAGGGCTTCCCCCAAACGCTTCCAGTCCGACGCTTCAGTGCAACGGAGAGAGCTATGCTCGGAGTTTCACTACGTGATGAGATCCGTAATGAGGAAATCCGTAGAAGAACCAAGGTTATCGACATAGCTCTCAGAGTTTGTAAGTTGAAGTGGCAATGGGCAGGCCATATAGTTCGCATAACTGACAACAACTGGGGAATCAAGGTTGGCGACCACGAACAAGCAAGCGAAGTGTAGGGAGACCCCCCACACGATGGACCGACGACATTGTGGCCATCGCAGGAAGTCGATGGATAGAGGTGGCACAAGATCGCTCGTCATGGCGCTCTTTGGGGGAGGCCTATGTTCAGCAGTGGACTTCCAAAGGCTGACATGATGATGAGTAAATTATCTGCATCATTCTTATATTTCTTTCAAATTAAACAGTTTAATTATTTTTTGTTTTTTTTTTCTATGTCCTCGTGGTAATTTCTCTGGATTACAAGTAAACTAAGTATGTATTTATTATTCCAGGATCAAAACGTACAAATATACCTACTACATTTCATCAAAATATGTTTAGTTCTCAAACGGTTTTTATCGATTGCCTAAGCTATCCATCAGTATAAACTGCATTTTGGGCCAGTAGATTTTACGTGAAGCGCAAACAGACAGGCATACCTTTTAAAAAATGTTATGTTCTTGTTTAGTAGCTTGTTTTAAGTCCCCTAGATCAATTTTTTAGGGTTCCGTAGTCAAAAATGGAAACCTTGTTGGTGCGTCATGTCCGTCTTATAGATCCGTCCGTATGTCCGTCTGTGTGTCACAGCCATTTTAATCAGACACTATTAACACTATAAGGTTAAAATTAAGACCATGTACAGAAAGTTATAACCGCTAGGTACCTACATAGATGTAAAAAATGAATAGAATAATATTTTTTATTTGCTCCCTGACATGAAAAGCGAAAAAGTTTATTTGTACACCATCGAGGGGTCTCGTTGAGAAGGTAAAGGTTTTTTTGATAGTTTTTTTTTCTATTTGGTTCCGTTAACGAAATATTCGGCACTAAAGTGACCTTTTTTTCAGTTGCATGTTCTCCTAACTCATAAAGTACAGAACTAAATGAAACTAGGGCACTAGCGCATAATACGAATTTACTAACAAAATTATCACGGCTACTTGTTTACGAGATTTAGACGATCACGATGTTATGCCAGCGTCACCTCTGATCAAATTTCCGTAGAGAGAAACATAATCCAACCAACCGTAAAAACAACTTTGTTGGCTTATCACGTAAATCGATTGCGATGCGTTTTTCATAGCTGTGGGTAGCTTAAGATCCTGTCTACGGAACCCTAAGTCTATGCGTGTCAGACACGCATTTGGCCGTTTTTTTTATTATCTTCATTGTGCAGACTTTTTGTTACTTACTGCTTTATTAAAATTATATAGATTGAAATCTTTTTAGTGTTATTGTAATATTTAACTAACATATGGCCCTATACAATGTGTCTGGTCACCGGTGTCGGAGACTTAAGGGGGGTTAAATATGGGGATTTTTATCGACAAATCACTATCTCGATTTTCTCTTAGCCTCTCCATACTAAAATGGCAGCCATTTTGTTTTTTTTTACTTCGCAGCTCAGACGCCTACACTGATTTAATCATTGCTATCGATGTAGACGTCTTAGGAAGACGAAAGAGGTATCATTTGAAAGCTAACAATGAAGACAATCAATTTATGATACATTTTATTCAATATCTTTTTCACAAAATAACATAACAATATTAACAAAATAAAAATCGTATTTATTTATTGCATTTTTTTAGTTTTTTAAATTTTTTATGAAAACTAACCTGTCAAGCTATTTTTTTTAATTGTATTATCATAGTACAAGATATTTCCATTAAAATAAATCTTACATCAAGGTCCTCAGTTAAATATTTTCGAAGCTATGATGGTTTAAATATGACCCTTAAAAACTCTATTAATAGCACACGTCAAAGCTATGATGATTGGGATGGGAAAAGGCAAGAAAAGAACAAAGTAAAACCATTAATTATCATTTATTAATTTAATACCATCTAAACTAGGTACTACAGCCATGATTCAAAATGTCCTCCGTTTTGTTGTAGACAAGCAGTTGCCCTAATTGACACATGTTGTGTAGCTCTTTTTATCATGGCTTTGTCCGCCCTCATTACATCCCCGACTCTTGTGTTGGGCACTTTAACGTACACTTTCTGCTTTATTGTGCCCCATAAAAAATAATCTAGGGGTGTCAAATCCGGGGAACGCGGCGGCCAAGCAATCGTCCCACCTCGTCCAATCCATGTTGGATATGTGTTGTTTAAGTAATTTCTCACATTTACCGCAAAGTGTGCCGGAGCTCCATCTAATTGGAGTATCATTCTTGCCCTATACGTCAATGGCAATTCGCTTAATGCGTCTTGATAGTCATTCTGCAGGAATTCCAAAAATCTTGGGCCATTTAATGTAGCGGGAAAAATAAGAGCCCCAATAAGGATATCGTCTATCATTCCAGCCCAAACATTTACCGAAAACTTGTGCTGAAAGCTACTGGGTCTCACTGCATGCGGGTTTTCTTGGAGCCACAGGTGCTCGTTCCGATGATTTGTGTATCCAGATCTTGTAAAAGTTGCTTCATCGGTCCACATAATCCTCTTTAAAAAATTGGGATTGGATCGCGCTTCTCGTAATATCCACGAAGAAAAAACTGTCCTTCGGGCGACGTCAGGTCCAATTAAATCCTGGACTCTTCTAAAATGGAATGGATGCAATCCTTGCCGTTTTAAAATCTGCCAAACTGTCCATTTCGATAGACCGAGTCTAATCGCAATGCGACGGACACTCAGTTGTGGGTCTTGCGTTATTAAATCCAACACCTCTTCTTCCTCTCGCGGAGACACCAAACGAGTACGTTCGTTAGCGGGTCTTCTTATTCCATATTCGGAGAGATTCGAGTGCAATCTGATGAACGTGCGAGCATTCGGCGTAGGTCTATCAGGGAATCTTCTCGCATACTCTCTTACAGCAGCATTCGCGTTCCCGTCGCAAAATCCATACACAAAATGGATGTTGGCCACGTCGCGGCTTGAAAAACGACGCTCTTCCATTTCAGTTAACGAAAGTTAACTAAAATAACAAAACGAGTCCAAAACACAAAGCAGAGGTTAGAAAATAGCAACGCACAGTACTTCGGCAGATAAGAATGTAATCACAACGCTAGGCGATGGACGACTACCTGTAATTGTATCCTGACCTGAGTAGAGCCGCAATTTTGTCTCATTCACACCCTATACATGTCTCTTTCTAACATGTTGTCAAAGAACAGCTGCCTGTCTTACGACACGCCAATTGAATGTGGGGTCTTGAGTCTATTGTTTGACGTGTGCTATTAATAGAGTTTTTAAGGGTCATATTTAAACCATCATAGCTTCGAAAATATTTAACTTAGGACCTTGATGTAAGATTTATTTTAATGGAAATATCTTGTACTATGATAATACAATTAAAAAAAAATAGCTTGACAAGTTAGTTTTCATAAAAAATTTAAAAAACTAAAAAAAATGCAATAAATAAATACGATTTTTATTTTGTTAATATTGTTATGTTATTTTGTGAAAAAGATATTGAATAAAATGTATCATAAATTGATTGTCTTCATTGTTAGCTTTCAAATGATACCTCTTTCGTCTTCCTAAGACGTCTACATCGATAGCAATGATTAAATCAGTGTAGGCGTCTGAGCTGCGAAGTAAAAAAAACAAAATGGCTGCCATTTTAGTATGGAGAGGCCAAGAGAAAATCGAGATAGTGATTTGTCGATAAAAATCCCCATATTTAACCCCCCTTAAGTCTCCGACACCGGTGACCAGACACATTGTATATATATATATATATATATATATATATATATATATATATAATAGAATATAATAATAGAACCAGTTAACCATAGATATGGTTCTATTATTTATGGTTAACTAAATATGGCGGCTATCTATATCATCAAGGGCCATATGTTAGTTAATTATTATAATAACACTAAAAAGACTTCAATCTATATACTTTTAATAAAGCAGTAAGTAACAAAAACATAGATATAAAGATATATATATGGATTTGATGACTTTTATTTGTTCGCCAACTAATACGGCGTCTAGCGGCCGCTATATTTGTTTTCTTGAAACTTTATATAGCCTGTGTTACTCTCGTGATTAAGGCGAATGTAATGAGACCCCATTTATCAAAATCCACCAAGCCACTTAGGCTATAGAATGCACCAAAGGATCGTACATAAATACACCAGAAGAAAAACATAACCCTTCTTCTGGGACTAAAAAATACTAATTGAGAATTTTGTCCTGTTGGAAATATAGAGTAGTAAATTCTTTTTTATATTTTAGGTTAAGTTTCGCGAATTTAATTAACGATCACTTCCGTTAAGTTGTTTACTTACTGGTAGCAATCGCTTTGCTAAATCAAGTTTATCAAAGCGTTTGGCCAGTAAAACGGAAACGTAGATATCGGGCGACCTACATGTTTGAATGTGGACTGTTTCCACATAGTGCACGGCGGGGTTACGGCGAGATTAGTGCAAAACGCGCGACCGCCTGTGTATCCGAAGATATTGATTCTGGAAAGTGGCCAAAAAAACTCGTAGACCAGGCACGCGTCAACTGCCGCGCTGCCCCAATACCGACGTCAACCCTTTTACGAATATTAAATTCTGTTTTGCCACTTCGCGATTCCACATTTCCTCTGAAAAAATATGATCCGATTCGCGGGCCTTTGCATTATTCACGGCTTCTTCTTCGATGCGTCTTGTTGCCGTTACCGACGCTCGTGCTCGTAAATAATTTTGCTCGTGAAAAGTTGTTATGACAAAAATAAGTGTTGTGACTCACAGGTTATAATTCAATTATTAATATTTACCCTTGTTTGGTTAATTCTGTTGTTTTGCATAAAGGGAATGACAGGATCTAGGTCAGTATTACATTTATTGTAGTATGTCATTTGTAAAGTAATTATTACACAGAATTTTAAAATAGAAATAATTTTAACGGCGGTATAATGTTTTATTTTTTTAATTGAGTAAAAAACGAAGAGGTTCTCAATTCTACTGTATTTTTATGTATAGAGTTGGATGATTATTTTTTTAATTGAAAGGGATGACCTCTGCCACAGAATAAATAATAGTAATAAGTACGGTTGTTCATAAAATATTCAGTTCAGTAGTTTTTAGTAAATCTATTTGAAGGCGGATTTTTGGCTCAATATAATATTGTTCTGGTTGTCTTTGCATGTTATTACCTGTCTGTCTGCAGATGTGAATGGACTTTTAACATCCACAGACAAGTGATCCACTTACCAACGAACAGCATTATTTTTTTATTTATATAGATAATAAGCAGCCTGTGTATATAGCGACCTCAGACTCGAAAATTACTTGAGGGATTTTGATACAGTAAACGAAGCTTCACCAATGACTTATCCATGTTATGTGCGGTTTTCCATCGCTCCGTGCTTCGGAGAGCACGTTAAGCTCTCAGTCCCGGCTGTTATTGTCAGAGGCCCTCGGGCGGTCTGACAAACTCTGACACCAGAGGCCAGCACAACCTCACACACACGAAAAACAAACAACAAGTTCAGCTTCAGTTTAAAATATAAGGTACGTTTGGTAAAATAAGGTATGCTCGGTGATCTAAGTTTTGAGAGTGCTACTAGTTCAATGATTCATGTACTTAGCTACATATATTTGGTTGTAGTTGGTCGCTGGTCAATAAATGCACTTGTCCGTTTAAAAAAAAATGTACATATTATCATACACCAGAACACTGTTATTATTAATCAATATCAATACTTACTTATCATAATATTATTCATTCGATCTATTTCAAGTATTAAAAAAAAAATTAAGGCCAGAAATGGCTTTACCACTGGGCAAATATGTTCTTTGTTTGTTTGTCGTATGAGGTAGTGCTGGTTTCTGATGTCAGAGTTTGTCAAGCCGCCCGAGGGCCTCTGACATGGCTTAACGACTGCTATTAATCAATAACAGCCGAGACCGACAGCTTAACGTGCCCTCCG
Source organism: Alsophila aescularia (assembly GCA_946251855.1). NCBI lineage: Eukaryota > Metazoa > Arthropoda > Insecta > Lepidoptera > Geometridae > Alsophila > Alsophila aescularia. The sequence goes on from OX276375.1 coordinate 56,553,077, forward strand.
AAGCACGGAGCGATGGAAAACCGCAAATAACTCCAGAAAAGTCATTGGTGCGGAGCCTAGGTTTTGAACCCGGTATCGTTGGATTCTAAATTGCACTATAGAACTGTTAGGCCACCATCGCTCTATGTTATGTTAATACAATAATTAGGCAAATATTTTAATATTTTAGTAGTACATACTACTTTTTTAAGACTGTACAAAATATGTTTGTTTTAAAGTATGCTGAACATACACTTTTTAATAAATAGATTATGAATTTTCATTGGGAAGCTTGAACCTTTAATTACTTTAAAGAAAGTTGTATAAACGCGCTTTCGGCGAAGGAAGGGGTTAATCCAAGCTTTTCTGCCGAAATAGAACGTTTGCTTGATTACAGGCAAACGACGCCGACTTTACTGAAGGGTGGTGGTACTTGTCGAGTATCATCAAGCCTCCGTTAAAGCAAATATTACACGATAAAGGGACTTATGTGTACATTTACTACGTAAAGCTTCTAATAGGCTTATTTATAAAAGGGGTTACATTCTATCGTAAACATTTTAAACTCCAAGACTAAATCAAAATGTCTGCTACGCTGAGCAAAAAGGCAGTGAAATAACAAATGTTCAAAAGAAAAAGTACATTTTCTTGTTAGGAAAGATTCACGTATCTACAAAGAATAGCTAAAGAGTGACTGTCCGCGAAGTTTTCAGTCGCACGAGCGTCTACTTTTCTCTATGAGCGGGTCCGTTTCTATTTATCTTTGGTTCCTTTTTTGTTAGTTTCAGTTTCTTTCATTTCTTTTCTCATATTCGACGGTTGCATTGGTCGCATCGGAAAAGAGCCGCTCGCCTCGGTATTGAGGATTAGTTGGCATTGACAAACGAAATATTAATATTCTCATTTCCATTCTATTTCCCAGAGAATACGAAATGTGTTATAGACCTGTGCCCGCGGCTTTGCCCGCGTGGCCATTTCATTTAAAAGTAGGTACTTTTGGTCCTGGAATAACATTTAGATGTTATTCCAGGGCCAAAAATACCTAATATTTTTTTATCGATTGCTCGGCATCTAATCATCGGAGTAAACATACTAAGTATCTCAGTTTTTAAGTCAAACCCTAAGTTATCCGACAGTGAAAACCGCATCGCAGCTGGTCTAGTAGTTTTTACGTGATGGGCGAATAAACATACAGACAAGATTTAAAAAAAAAAAAAACTTGTTCAGTATCCTATTTTTAAGTACCAAAGACATTTTTTTTTAAAATTATCTTCGTTGTACAGATTTTTTGGTACTTACTGATTTATTATATGTTTAGGTCGATAGATTCTAGTAGTGTTTTAAATGAAAGCGAACAATATGCATTAATTTATAGAGAGTGTAGTTCATACTTGTTTATACGATCGAAGAGGATTCGCGCCGTTAATTGACGGCTGGCTGAGTTCAGCATTAAATTGGTGTAAATCCTCAAGGCACAGATCATGCCAACCGAGCGGCGGCTCTCGACGTGCCTCCTCCAATTACTTTAATTAAAACAATACCACGGCACCAGTACTTCGTCGACTCACCGCGTCTGTTTCCTATTTCCCTATTTAAATACGAAAACGAGCACGTAGCTCGCGCTCTGCATGCAAGATGTTGCCCACTATTACACGAACCGACACCTACGAGTATAGGTACACGCTTTCATTCAAGTATTAAAATATAATCCGTTACCGCGGATAACGAAATTCCACGGCATAAGGAATTCACAAGTTATGATAATATCACCCTTGTCGCGTGCTATATTATGAAGTAGTATTGACACAATTGTGTAATTAAATTAGGGTTGGATTAGTAAATTTGTTGGAGGCGTGCACATGAATTTAATTTTGAAATTGTGATTTGCCATTAATGAACGGCAAATAGGCGGGTTAAAGTTTTTGTGGTACTCGTTTAAAAGCTCTTTGGTTCGAAAATCGATGAAGGAGTGGAGTTGATTCAGCGAGTTGGAAGCTAGTAATTTACTCTCGAGTTGGCTGACGGCGACACCTGTCGGGCGAAGTGACGGTTGATAATGCGACGCGAGCGCCATTCACGCGAGACGCGAATACACCGCGTGAACATACGAATATACTCCACATACATACAACGCACGCGGAGCTAAATATATCACGGATACAACTTCGAAGACGTTTGACATATCATTACTGAAGTGTCTTATTGTGAAGCGGATTCATTTATCACTTCCACTTTCTTGAATATAATGTTGTTTTTTGAGAAAAATATCAAAAGCTCTGCAAATATTAATTAATGTTTGTAACTCTTAAGTACGTACACAATTGAAGGTATCTTCCGTAGCTAAGGGTAACATTTATCACGTAACTTATAGCGGAGGTAACATAAAGCTGGTAAATCCAGCATCATCTGTGGGATTAGAGTTACACGAGATCGGGAGAGTCGCGAGCGTGAGTCGCGAGGACGCGGGCGGTTCTGCGGTAAAGGCCTATTCAGAATAGCTTTTATCAAACGGTATATGAGTAAACGGTAGAACGTAAATACGTTGAACTGCCGGTGTCAACAATTACTGCAACCTCATTTGAAATGAGAGCGTAGTGACTTTCACATGTAGCAGTGGCAACAGATACATACCCTTTGCTTTGGCTATGTGTCTCTACTAAGCGTCAGTACATACCGAATCAGACATTAGTGTGGAAAGGACCCGGCACATCTCCGACGGAGGCAACTTTAGCAACTTTCTTAAGGGCGGTTAGCTAAGTTTGACGTGCACGCTCTACCACCGTAAGCTCAGGGATTCGATACTTGGTAACAACATCCAATAGGGGAAGCATTATACATCGGAGTATTTTTACTATGGGAAATAGCGAACTTTTACAACAAACTGTTTTTTATAATCTTTGTAATAGCTGTGCCCACGGCTTTGCCCGCGTGTTACTTTTTCTGGGATACAACGATTCTGAGATATTCCCAAACCATAATCATCAAACTTCGTTCAGATGTCGAATGGTTGTCTATCGATTGCTAGAATCCTACTCATCAGATTGAGATACCAGGTACATCAGCTTTTAAGTCAAACCCTAAGGTATCCAACATTGGAAACCAAATCGTAATCGGTTCAGTAGTTTTTACGTGATGCGCGAACACACATACAGACACGCATTTATAAAAGTTATATTCTTGTTCAGTAGCTTTTTTCAATTACATAGACCATTTTTTTAATTATCTTCGATGTACAGTTTTTTTGGTACTTACATTTTTGTGCTTTATTACAAGTACTAGCTGTAGCCGCGTGCCGTATTTCTCTAGGTTACAAGTACTCATAAGTTTATTTTTTAAGTCTCTCATGTAAGTGAATTTTATTCTTATGAGAAACAAAACATTTCTTAAACCTCATATGTGATATTCCAACACCTAAAATACCAATAACAAAACATTTGATCAAAATTCCTTCAGTCGTCAAAAAGTTTTTATCGATTCCTCGGCTTCTACTCATCTGATTCAGATTTGGTACACCAGTTTTTAAGTCAAACCCTAAGCTATTTAAAAAAAATACATACTGACAAACAGACAGACACGAATTTATAAAATATTATTTTCTTGTTCTGTAGCTTATTTTAAGTACACTAGACCTTTTTTTTTAAATTATCTTCTTTGTACAGACTTTTTCGTTTTTGTTGCTTTATTATAAGTATAGATAGATAGATTTTAAAACTTTATAAAGTTTTTAACAATGTAATAGTACAGCAATGCAAATTATTTTGAATAAGGTGATTAACCAAGTAACTTTTGTAGATAACGTGTAATATCTATCGATATCAGAGCGATATTTCAGGTAATTTATTTAAAAACTTTTTAGCTTTGCCGCGTAACCAGTGACCTGTGTTATTAAGGAAGAGTCAGCGCCGCAGGAAGGGCCGCGCCCGCCCACCGGCCGCTCCACGACGAGGGCACATCACTTCCAGTTTTCCATCGCAGCCGCCGCGCACCGCCAGCGACAGCTACCTCGAGTTTTATTACTTTAATCAAATCGTTTTAGGGGTGTCACGGCGTGCCCTAACGGCTGATTGTATGTGCGGAACACGTGTGCTGACCCGCACCAAATCTACCAATAGACACAAATACGCGTCAGAACCTACACAGAAAAACGGAATTGTTACAAAAATATTACTTTTTATTATCCAACGAGGGAAGCACGCGAAACATGTATTAGAGTTTATATCGTTTTGCCGCTACGACTACCTACGTTATGCGTAGCGGTCCACTAGGGTTGCTTCGTTAAGATTTGGACCGATAATGCCTCGAGCTTGCCCGCTTAATATAGCGCAGGTAACAATACAATACGTTTATGTTAATTGTGTATAATTTTCATCAAGTAAATAAACAAAAGCTTTAAAACATAATATTTATTAAGTTTTCACTTAAGTCTCAACTTACAATCAACCTGTACATTATTAACACCAGAATTGTTTTCTTGTAAACACTGTTGTCAGATTAGCCTGGCGGCCCGGGTACGGCAATTCTTTTTTAAGCATCACGTAAAATTATTCAAAATATGTATAAGTTACGTCCTAAGCCGATCGTAAAACGTTATTACAAACGTTACGAATGCCGGAGTTGGGCCGGATCTCATCACTTAGGGTTGCGCGTCGAAGACGACTATCTTTCAATAAGCTCATAAAATTGCCTCATCCAAAACGTCTGAGTTCAGCCGCAGGCTGCTGCTTGTTGCTAGCAATGCAAGCACCAATCTTACATTTTTGTCGAGGTTTACTAACTTTCACGGCTTTTGAATACAATAAACAATTTTTCAAAAATATACTTTTTTGAAACATCCTATGTATTCGAGACAAAACAATGGAAACATATACGGATGGAGTTCAAGCTCGCGGGTTAATTTAAAAGAGTAGAGCGGCAGTGCCTGCGTGCTTAAAGGTCTATCCTGACGGAAGTACAATGCCCCATGTTGTAAACACAATATCCAATGTGTCAAAGTCAATGTATGTATATTTTAAATTGTGCTTGTTTTCACTGATAATGGAATCTTTTTTTTATGTCTGGAAGGCCTCTATATCCATCCATCTGTAGACATGAATTATTAAAGACAATCAAATAAATTTGTACCTTAGAAACTGAAAAGGCGCCATGAGTAGGGGGTGGGGTTGCACCCCCTTTTTTTTTTTTTAACCGATAAAATGAAGTGTTTCACACACTGTCTCCGAGTCTTGTGCCTAGGCATTTTGTGTATACAGACTTTTGTAGTAGTTCGTGCTATGATAATGATATGCAAGGCATGAAGCGGGCCTCTAGTGCGAGTGCATGAATGTTAGACGAGCCGCCGCGCGCCGCCATGTCATTTTCCGGCTCCATAGCCGTAGTACAGGTGACATCAACTATATTTCTAATACAAGGCTGCCGCAGCACTTCTTATATTAATCTACAAGAAGAAGAAGTTTCGTAAATATAAATATTACATTTGTTTTTAACTAGCTACGCTCCAGAACAGGAATTATTGACGTAGGCATCAAGGCTGCCAATCTCAAACGGGGCAGGTCGGGCCAAGTTTGCCTCATGCATCCCGAAAGGTCACAACAAAGTGAACGCCTGATAATGGAAGACACCGCTGAGGCCGGCACAGCAAGAGGTGATGAGATGACCTCGACTCGTACCAAGAAGACTAGAACAAAGTGGCGCAGAACAGTCTTGGAAGGATATGGAGACCTTGGTTTTTATACCTTTGCCTTTGTTTTTTACCAGTGGTAGAGTATAGGTTAACTTCTTCATGTAAAACTAACTAATATATATGACATATACGAGTAAGTCAATTACCAAAACGATTACGCTTGCTAAATCTATATATTATTTTAGTAGAGAATAATCTTTTCATGACCGCCGTGCTACGACCGTAGCGGCAGTGCTACGCGCGTAGAGCATAACGAGTCCCATAACGACTATAATATGTAACGTGCGCTGCTCTATTTGCGAGGCCTATCCTAGTAAATATAATTTGTCAGCATTTTATTATAGAATAGCGCGTTTATTAACGTAAAACTAAAACAGCAATTTGGATTCTTTACTTTACTTAAAAATAACCTTCCCACCAAAATTTGATGCGGAGATAAGAAAATGTAGTACCTATTATTTTAATAACAACCTAAAATTAAAGATAATGAGTTACAATAATCACACTAATCACAACATCACAACATAATATTATAAATCGGAGAAGTGTATAGCCTGTCGTAAACAGGACAATCAGAGCTTAGAGTTTAAAAAATGAATACTCTCTTGCCGAGCGGAAAACTTCGTATGCGCTATGCAGAACTCCATTCATTAGAACTGTCAGTCCATACAAAACGTCATAAAATGCATCAAACCGATTAGCGCCATCTATCTTTAGATGTGCATGTGTGTATGTTTGTTACTCCTTCACGCTCAAACGGCTGAACGGATTTGGATGAAATTTGGTACCAGGATAGCTTAAGTCCTAGATTAACACGTACGCTACTTTTCATCATCATCATTATCCATCATCATAAACCACGCGGGACGCAGTTAGTAATAAAATAGGAGTTACAAAATCTATTCTAGCACAGACGTTAGCAATATATAAGAGAACTTAATTATTTTGATAAAAAGGCACAAATTCGTTTCAATACAAATGAATTCCAAGCCCTCGGCCGAAGTGTTTATTCAAACTTCGTTCTTACATGTACTCGTAAGTACGAAGACAGACACAGCTGTATTCGTTTAAAAGACTTTGCGAAACGAGCAAACGATTCAGGTGGAGGATTCGTTTGAAACAAAGATAGAGGACAAATTAAAAGCAGCGGATCGCTAATTCCATTACAATTCGATGGACGGCAAAAGTCGTCTCCGTTAGAGTCAAAGCCGGTAAAGCGTAATTGCGAGTTCAGTAAGCTGGGCCCCGCGCCCGATACGGACGGAAGGGGGTCTCCCTGTAACGGCTGATATAAAAGCGGCAATAAATTTAACAGGATGAACGCACTACTTACACAGAACGAGCGCGGACGCCCGGTGGCCGTAACGAGGGGGCACGCAACCACCGGTCTGTATTTTAACCCGCACCCGAATACTCCCACTACCCGCTCGCTCACGCCCGTTTTTCAGCCGTCCCAGGACATTTTTGTTCCCTCAACGATTTAACAAGATTATATGACTAAATAATAATCACTTTTACAGGTTTTTACGCTCGCTGGCCTCGCGGGCCCTATTTTAACACATCGGTCAGCTTCTTGACCATGTCGATAATGGTACCGATTCGGTTGGCACAAACTAGACTAAACTACACTAAAATTAAGTTTAGTCCTGTTCCAAGCCGATAACAATGCACTAAACTACATTTTAGTTTGACACACTAAATTGATTTTAATTTGTCTGTTTAGTTTAGTGGTATTTTTCTATTCTGTTGTACGTCAGTTTACGTATAAAGGTGCCTCCACACAACCCTCGTGCCGAAAACTCTCAGCAAGAAATGAAAACCATAGACAAAAAGCGTGGTCTGTATCAGGGCGCACGGCCGCTTGTTTGTCGTGAAACCTGTACTCTAAGTACAAATCGCGAGTTATACCGAATTAAAGATCACAATAACGTACATTTTGCTGATTATGAGCGGGACACCAGAGGCTTTGCCCGTGTGGTCATTTCTCTGGATTAGAAGTAACCTATGTGGTATTTTAGGACGAAAAGTACCTATAAGGTATAAAATAACAAATTTCACTCATCCGTCAAATATGTTTTATCGATTGCTCGGCTTCTATTCACCAGATTGAAATACCTAGTTCACCAAAACCACCAAACACCAAAAACTTTTAATTCTAAACCTAGTTTTTGCGTGATGCGCGAACAGACAAAAAGACAGACATGATTTTGAAAAATGTTAAGTATATTCGTTTATTTAAAGTTCATTCGCTAGTTTGAAATCCACTAGACCATTTTTTATTATTACCTTCTATGTACAGACCTTTTGTTACTCACTGCTTTATTATAAAATCTTTATTACCTGCGAACTTGAAAAGAGAGGGGGGTTATAAGTTTAGGGTGTGTGTGTGTGTGTGTGTGTGTGTGTGTGTGTGTGTGTGTGTGTGTGTGGGTGTGTGTGGGTGTGTGTGGGTGTGTGTGTGTGTGAGTGTGTGTGTGTGTGTGTGTGTGTGCGCCCTTCTGCGCATGCGTTACCGTCGAAACCTAACCAGATTTCCGTTTTATAAATGTACTAGTTTCTTTGAAAAACCGGATGGCTGTGTTGGGGTGCATGGCCGTTTGCTTGTCGTGAAACGTTAACACCACGTACAATTTGATCCGGTCCTGAAAACCTCTCGTTTGCTCTGTGCTGGAGTTCAAAATGTGTATAATATTTATTTTAGTACGGACTTTCCGGGTGCTGCAGCCATAATTGTACTAGACCGCATTTTATTAAAATTTCTTAAGTTTTTCATATTGAATCGTTTTTTTTTCTTAACGAGGTCTTTACCAAAACACCGGAATCAATATGCTTACTAAATTTCGAGTTATACCGAATTAAAAATCACAAAAACATCAATTTCGCTGATTTTGCTCTGTGCGTCCTGCCTCCTCCCGTAATGTTTATTTTTTGTCTTTTGACAAATATTAACATTACAACATCGAGCTGACAATAGAAGGCAAAAACTTTTTTTTTTGTAATTACTTTTTGTGACGTCGCTCAAGTCGCTCGCCTGATGGTAAGCGTCACGTTAGCCCATAACAGTTGCAGTGCCAGCCAGAAAAATGACACCTACATTCGATCTCTGAGGCTTATATAGTTACACAGTTATAAAGACGAGACGATATAGCCCTTTTCGTGATTGTCTACTTTTAAAACCCTACCCTATGTTTCGGAGTGATTTTATTAATTTTTCATTTTCATTTTAATATTTTCAAAACTCCCACACTGTTCGAAACATTCAATCGCACATGCGCATAGCGGCTTATGAAAAGTTCTATAAAAACGTTTCACTAACACAGATAATAAACAACAATTTATGATTACATTTGTTCATTATTTAAATGTGGGCAACACTAGCAATTAAATTTAGTCGTTGTCAAAATCAAATTAGTCCTGTCACAATGATGTCCTATTTTAGTGGAAATCAACAACTGATAAAATTTTAGGAATCACTAAAATAAAATAAATTTAGCTTTAGCTTAGTTTAGTTTAGTGAGTTGCTCAACAGAATTGGCGTCAATCTCTTTTTAATACCCGTTATTGGAAGATGTTCAAAATGGAGACCGCTAGAGTTTAAATGTTTTTAGATTTTGTTATATGCTACTTATGTTCAGAATTATATTTGACTGATTATCTAAAGCTGTTTGAGAAAAAATAAGACAATTTGTGAAACATTATCGTGTAAGCGCTCATCGTGCAAAATCACAGGGGCTGAAGCAAAACAGTTAATGTCGTTATTTCGGATACACATGTTTATTGCTATGAAACATGGCAGCCACATAACAATCCCTTTCACTCTCCACAAATTGGAAGGAGCGCGTAAAGGAAAACATGGCCATAAATAAAACTGGCAGATCAACTAGATAGGCGGCCATTACCCGAGATAAGCGCGACTTATATACGCGATACGTTCTGCGCTTCGGCAGATTAACGGAATGGGACTAGGTTTGTTTGCAGATATCGACGGTAGAATTTCGGCGAGTCACGGCTGGGAAATTTATTGTGGTTCTCAGGCAGATATCTTCTTACGGACTCATTAAAAAGGAGACACGTCGTACATAAATCAGGGACAGGCGTCGGCAGCGGCGCGCGGGTGCGGCCGCCTCGGCTGCTCTTATCGCCTCTGAGTGCCGGCAATAGACGCTATCCGGTTCCGTCGCCGGCGCGCCTTCGCTCCATTGTGCCTCCGCTCCGCTCCGCGCCACAGGCCTGCCCGCGCCCGACGCCAGCGCCGACAAACTTCATTACATTATCCTTTTACCGATACTTGTCTTCCGGTCCGCCTACGATACGCTAAACAACTTCTGGAAATATAACATTATTTTACAGATACGCGGAAGTTTCAATTGGTGTAAAGAATCTGCCCGAGTAATTTATCCTGGTTGTTCATAATAACACGTTTGTTGCATAGTTACGATGAAGTCACAACGAGAACATATTTGCAAACTTTAGATAGACATTCGGTTGTTCGCTGTAAGCGTCTTTGTTGCGAACTTGGCAGGCTCCCCGTGTGCATCGAGATTTGAATTGTTGAAGTTTGCCAGTACATTTACGAAATTTTGCACGCGGCTTAACTTGATAAAGAGTCGACATAGTCAAACGTAGCTACACTCAAATGAATTGTGAAGACTTTGATAGTGTACAATGATGTATTATACAATGGGCAAAAAAAGCGTGACGATTATAGAAACTGCGATAACTTATAAAATATTAGAACAACTTATTTATTTCAATACAAATACAGGAAGAAGTAAAACCTTTTTATTTCTTTTTGGTGATTGTATTAAAAACCATAAACATATAATAAAGTCGAATTTTATGATTTCTGAGCCGATACGGCTCAGAAATCTGGTAGAAAGCATGCCAAACCCTATAACAGCTGTATTAACACAGCTGTTGCTCGTGGTGGCAATACAAAATACTTAAATGTATGAAAATTGCACATGCAGCACATTTTTCGGAATTTAGTGAAAAATTGACACCTACTTTTATTCAAAATAAACATTATAATCTTGAATATTTATTACTTTTATTTACGCACTAATTATAGTGCGTAACTTCTATTACACTGAAAAAAGTACTTGATAAAATTAATAAAAAAAATGTTAAACGGCCATCAAGCAACTTGTTTATATACGAGCGCATAAGGTAATATGATTTTAGCAATAAAGCTACGTTGATTAAGCGATGTAACAAGCAGACATATCAAAACCAAATAAGACTTTGTCAACTGTGTCAAGTCAAGTTATTGTGCCGATAATTTGCTACTTTATTGATGTCACCAAGAGCTTGTTATTGTTTAACAAGTATTTTAGTGGTTCTAATGATGCCACGTGTTCAATTTTAATAAGTTAATTTATTTCGTGAACAAAGCACCTGCCTTATGCCTTTAAACAAGTAAGTTGATTGATTTAAATATGTTCGATATCAGAATCAAACATTAGTATATTAAAATTCACAATACTGCTTTTTTCGATGAATGAAAGTGTCTATTAAAAAAACATAGATAACTGATTGTATCTTATAAGTTAATATAGTAATTTAACAAAGCACCTGATTATTTTATTTATTTAACTTTATTGATTGGATTCTAGTCGATACCAGAGTCAAATATCTCACTTATTCAATCACTAGCTAATGATAAAAACCTAGACAACTGCCCGAAAAGCCCTGGGTGGAATACTCATCATAATGACGTTCTGCAGCCTGCAGGCGCGCTGCTGCAGATGGCTGAAACCGCAGGCTGCTTTTGAGAGATCTTGATTATGTACCTATACTTATTTACTAGGTTCTAACACTTATAGCTAGTCAAGTCGGCAGCAGCTGATATACTCCAGCTACAATCTGAGAAATCAGCCGCCAAAGCATCCAACATTAGGAAAAGGGCTCTAGTTAAGGAATTTACTCATTAATATCCTCATGGGAAAGAGCAGCCAGTGCTTGTATGTTTATTCCATTATATGCAAAATTATAGCCATGACAGTAGTTATAGTTGTGAAATCAAAGTAGATAGGTATGATGTTATTTTTGTTTTTTTCTGTAACGTTAGGTAGGTCTATACTTACTGATACAAGTGCCCACTCTAGCAACCCCCAAAGCTGGCGTAGATCGAACACTTCATCCATTTGTTGTGATAAGTTAACTTTATTTCCTTCACAGAACTTCACTGGTCTACACTACACAATACATATAACTTAACCATAGATAACCACAACTACATAGGAAAACTTATTAAATACTTATTACATAAACGCGGCGAAAACCATTAGAGGCACAGAAAACTATGAAGTCTATTTTATTAAATTTTAATGAAATAGAATGCGTGCGAGATCCACAACTCAAACAAAATGGAAGTTCGTTGGACTTGTTTCGACTTGTATTATGCAGGCGAATTATTGAATAAATAATTTAGTAATTATAGCATCGATAATCCAACTTGACTAAAACTATCAAGTGCAATTGTTACCGTGCCTCAATCATGTTTCTTGATTGGAGTGTATGAGGTGAATGATAGTAATTACTATGTTCTCAAAATTAATAAACAGAATAATAATATTAAACTTGTTAAACATTTGATCATTTTAGCTTTGTTGACGCAACAATTGGCCGTTTATCATTTCTGATACTTTTGAATGTTTTAATCATATTTTTTTTCAATCAAGCAAATTTTGAGCTTGATTAGCCAAGATATTTTCAGTGTAAGAAGTTTATGAAATGGTTGCATAACGAGGGCTATTAAAACATGAGAGTAAGCAAAAATGGTAATTATATAGGTAATACCAATACCATAATACCAATACCATAATAATGGTACATAATTTATAATGACATAATTTACGCACGGCACGTCTCTAATAAGAAAAAAAACCCCATTATAACACTGTTTTTTGAACTAAACTATGTTATAATATATATTTTTTCCCATAACAGCATACTTGTGTGGCTTCGTTGTCGTTGGGTTTTCGCCATTTATTATCTATAGCGGCGCGTGCTCTACCGTATGCGCGCGAATTCGCTGTGGACTGGATTTTGCCGCCAAAATTTACTTTACTTTAACCTAACCAATTTAATGTGTTTTAATTGATTAAAAGTTTTCTCCTGATTAAAAATGTCCATTAGCAGGTTAGTAAGGAGAATTTGACTCCACCTGACATCACGGAAACAGCAACGAACATGACGCACCAGCAAAATCAAGAAAATATTACGACAAATATTATTTTCTTTAAAAGTAAGTTCCTATTGCATGAGTGTAAAGTATTGTATGAAATGTCACATAACTAGGTATTAAAACACTCGAGTGATACTATTAAAAAAATCACCTATGGCTCGATTTTTAAACTCAGTCTCGTGTTTTAGTAGCCCTAATTATGCAACCGTTTCATAAACTACTATTATATTACGGACTAAAAGAATTCTATTTCTAATATTTTTGAAGTAGACAGGTTGAAGACAAAAACCTATATAAGGTTTTTGTCACCGAACCGCTTTCTTAGCGGCCCAGTTTATTACAAAGATCAAGGAGAAATAAATTATTAGAAATAGTTTGGGATAAGTTTAAGTAAAATTGGAGTGAAGCGAAATTTAATCTTTTAAAACAAGAAACGAATAAATCGAGACACGTCGTATTTTATTAAAATAGTTTTATAATAAGCTTGAAGATATAGGAGAGCTTTCCCCAAAAGTGGGACACAATAATTTAACCATATACAACGAGTTCAGACTCTCTATTAATTCTTACAGTGTGCCAATACAGGCTAGGCAAATGCTTGGGAAAAATATCATTCCCCTTGGTCTGTGTGCCAAGCGCCATAAAGATAACAATTCAGTGAGCGTTGCTACTCTACTGGACCCGGAAGATCCAAGTTTTCGAGGCGCTCTGAAAATTTCCAACATTACGGCCACCCGCTAGCTTGAATTATTGGACTTACACACCTACTTACATGTCGTCGGGAGTGCAAAGTTTGTTCTTGTTTGCATGGAATTCCACTTTAGTTATTTTAGTTGTCACCAACTTCTTAATGTAAAATTGCATTAAGAGTTTCACCATTAAATAAAGGAAGATTACATACAGAACGCAAACATGAAAAGCGTTAAGAGGAACTGGTACTCATTCATTTGACAATTATGATTAGATTTCTAAACAGGAAAGGTTTATTTAATCTTATAATTTTTATCATTCAAGTAAGGAAGTTAACCGATAACCGGTGGGGTGGACGAGTTCTTGATTGGAGACCACGTATAGGCAAACGTAGTGTAGGACGCCCTCAGGCCAGATGGAGTGACGATTTACGCAAATTAGCTGGTCGCAATTACAGGAGATGAGCCGAAGATCGGGGTAAGTGGCGCGCATTAGGAGAGGCCTATGTCCAGCAGTGGACTAATGCAGGCTGTTAATGATGATGATGAAGTAAGGATGTTATAGTGAGCTGTTGATTGCATCCTTACAATCAATTTGTAGTGAGGTAAAAAATTAAAAGCTCAGTTTCGAGTTTATTGTCATTGCACCGGGAAATATTTATTTGGAAATGTCGTATGCGAGCAGACGGGCAGCGAGCTCGGCGCGGGCAGCGAGCGGCACGGCAGCAAGCGGTGCGGCAGCGAGGTCCCTGTCCGAAGGGTGTACACGAGTGGATGGCTGAACAAATGACAATAATTGGCGTGTGCAGAGCAGCGACATCGCACGCCAGCCGCCGTCACCAACTTCAATTGACTGGTGATTTCAATTAATGCGCATCGGCGAGTTCACGGCAAGCTTACTATTCCTGCTATTACAGCACCAGATATATTCACTCAACATGTCGTTGGCAGCTCGCTCGATGTGAATTTACGACACTAAGGACGACCAATAAATGCAAATTTTATTGTTTATGGCAGATTTAACGGCAGTCAACTCTTTTACAGATGCCGTTAAGTGGTCTTGCGCGGCTAGACGAATAAATCTGCTCACATTGAATGTGCATACGATTGTCGGTTATTGCTAACGAGTGTATTAGAAAACGTGGATTAGACGATATAACTTTTTTGTTGTTTGAAACTTTTGACAGGAAAGTAGCTATTAATGTCAAAAACTATAACCCGACTATATACGATTGATATTTATGTGACACATGTTCTGTACATTCTGCAGAAGAATATGAATCTAGTGCTATCTTATTTGTCCAAATCAGTGCTCTAGGCTCTAACATACGCAATTTGATATAACTTTACCAGATGAGTAACAAGCAAAAATTATAAATTTATATAGTCCTTGTCCCTCCCCATGGCCCCACATCTCGATCACATCAGCTTTCAAACAGAAAACAAGACATATGATCAAAGACTAAAACCCGACTACGGTCGGGTAAAAAAATGCCTTTGACACTCTTGCGATGAAGATGAAAGACTAAAACCCGACTACGGTCGGGTAAAAAATTGCCTTTGAACCTCTTGTGATGAAGATGAAAGACTAAAACCCGACTACGGTCAGGTAAAAAATTGCCTTTGACACTCTTGCGATGAAGATGAATCGATTGATCAAATCTTGCTTGCTCGCTTGTCAAAATCGAATCAAGATTTTACTTTTAACACGTAAGCCTTCCTTTTCTCCGCCATAGCCGGGTAAAAATAGCCTATGACACTTTAAATAAAGATGAATCGATTGATACCTCGCTTGTCAAAATCGGACCAAGTTTTTATTTTGTACACAAAACCCTTCCTTCGCTTCACAGTAGTCGGGTAAAACCAGCCTATGACACTATACCTGAAGACAAATCAACTCAAAAATCAAAAAAAAACTCGTTTGTCAAAATTGAACCAATAGGGGCGATGATATGGTGGAACATTCACATACGCACATTACAAAGACTGTTAAACTCATTATTCTTGCCTTGTTTCGCCGTACTCGGGTAAAAACGCATCAAAATCGATCCATTCGTTTGGGAGCTACAATGCCACAGACAGACACATTTACGTACACACCCTAAACTTGTAACACCTCTTACGCAGGGGTTAACAATATAAAACGTAAACTGAAATATGATTTGAGTTTACATTTAGATTTATGCGCAAATCAAACTTATTAAATTTTATGAAAATAAACTCAATCTGGACAATTCGGCGGCAGTAGAAAGAAATTCTTAGAAGGTCGGGTCGTATCGTGCGTCTTTGTAGCCGTTAATAAGGGTTGATGGACTCGCGGCGGCGGCTTCGGAACCTGGGGAGACGAGGTGGAAGCCGCGGTCTGCCCGAGCACTGATAAGGCTATTAAAAGTTACACTCACAAACCGTCTGGATTGAGTTCTTTCTACGTTTTAATGGTAAGAAAACATTTAGCGAGAAAACCAAGCAACTCTAGCAATAATAGATGATTGTACAAAGAGTTAGTAGAACGGTAACGTTGGTGCTGAAGCAGTGTGGCGGGAGCTCTACTTCGAACGATATTGCTCGTTTGTAAGATTGCGGTTCACTGAGTTTTACTGACCGTAAAGCCTTCTTTTGTAATGCCTTTGCTAAAGAATAGATATTCTCAATATTATATTAAGGTTTTTTTTTTTTACAATGCTCGATCATCATTAGTACATAATCAGGAAAATTACGAGTCAATTATATATAATTTAAGTTTGACGTGAGTTATAAACTATTTTCCACTTTTGTATGGTTTATCTGTCACTGTCACATAACACTTTGAAAACTCTAAGAGCTCATAATATTTTCGTTATGTTTATCAGTCATTTTACTCACATGTGAAACATAATTCCAGTTTATTTTGTTAATCGCTCCCGCCTCGCGCTCATTGACGCAGAACGTGGTCGATTGCGGCTGCGTACTCGTGTACGAGTATTACACGTAGAGAACATTGCCAAGTTCTAGGAAACAAAGGCACGTGCGGTTGAATTTGGTTACAAGCAATTATTGTGAATAGTGCCCATTTCGACGACGTCACGATAGAAATTCGCGCATAAATCGCGTCACAGACCACAAACAAAAACGTGCATGTGGACCGGCGCCCATTATTCTCGACTGCATAATCGCTTCGTCCGACGCCCGCTTCGCTTCCCTTGCTATTTTATTTCCTCCCGCCATAGTTGTGTCTCGACTATAGGCGGAGCTTTTTAGCGCACCCCTAGTTACGAAATTAAACCATGTTTAATTCTGTTTAAGGTTTGGTTCCGGTTACTGGATACAGAGAGCCAGTGCGGCCGGCGACAGACCAGAGCCACCACGCTACAATTCTGGCACAATGTGTGTCCGTTTTAATAGGATTAAACTCATTGTTACATACGAGTTGAAAGGACCGGGAGCCAAATGAAATTGTTCCAAGCGAAACCGAAAATATTCGAATTGAGAAAAAAGGGGTTATTTCAATGGAATGTTGAAGATTGGGTGTAGTGTTAGCGAAAAAATTGCGCCTTGACAGTACTGGAAAAAGGCATCCATTAGGCTGAAACCACACGTCACAACCGGCGTGGCACGTCCGGCGTCCGTTCGCCGCAGTGTCGTGTGCTGGCGGCACATGTTCCATGCAAGTTTTGATGTTACGCTCTGAATTAGCTATAGCCGTTAAAACGCAACAGCCATTCCTAGTCCGTAGCGAGCTGAAAAGAGAAATTCTGCAAAGAGATTCTATGATGTGAGGAAAAAAGTTAATATCTTGCTAATATTACTAGTGGCTCTGTGAGTTGTAGACCCCGCGCGCACAAACTTTTTTGCAAACAATATAGCGGTACACAGTAGCGCCATCTAGTTACCTTAATGTAAAAGTAACATTAATAACCAAGGTTATCCATCAATCCTAGTGGGAAAAGGGCTGATTCCACTGGAAGAAACTTAAAAGTGAGAAATTTAATGCATATCAGATCTTCACATTTTTTTATGAGACCAATTTAAAGTTACTACCTTTCAAATAAAAAAAGAACCATCGAAATCGGATCTAATAAGCCGGAGATATTCAGAAGCCCCTTTTGGCCCCTTTTTGAGGGGAAGTAGGTAGCCCCCCCCCCCAATCAAAAATCCCCGAAAGATTAAAAAAAAACTAAAAATTCGTTTAACCTGTATACCAAGTTTCGTATAGATCGGTTGAGAAATGCGACCTGTAGAGGAGAACAGAGATCCGGACTGATATCCGGACATACAAAAGAATTTTTGCCCAAGCTGAAACGGAGACGCTTTGCTCGAATGCTCCGTAGGATAAGAGGAAGTTATTCTAATTCAGCTCGCTTAAATAAAAGCTTTTAAAATATTAAATTTCGTTCAGTCGTCAAATAGATGTTTATCGATTGCTCGACTTCTACAAAAAAAAACTTAAGTACTGCATAAAAGGATTGACATACCAAGTACACCATTTTTAACAAACCCTAACAATGAAAACCGCATCGCAATCAGTCCAGTTGTTTTTACGTGATGCGCGAACAAACAAATAGAAAGACACGATTTAAAAAAAATGGTATATTCATGTTCAGTAACTTATTTTAAGTACCTTAAACATTTTATTTGATTATATTCATTTTACAGACTTTTTATTACTAACAGATTTATTATATGAATAGACCGCACTAATAAATTACAAAGGAGGACTTCATACTAAGGTATTTTCTACCAGTCATCCAAATATGGCAAAATACAACGGGCATGTTATTCATGCGTTCACCTGTACCATACGTGTAAATGTGCCTGTACTACTGTTGACATATTGCAATTACTTGAAGTACAGTGCTACCCAGTAGCTTCAGTGCCCACTCTCGACATGGAAATGCAAGTTATTTTACAGTTAGCAACCAGCAATGAAAGTAAGCTGAGCCAATTTGTGGGCTCCATGTAACCTCGCCAAGTTGCAGGCACTACGGGCTAATGACCTGAATACCTGTAACCGGAGGAATGCGAATTTAGAACTGTTAAGGCACGCCAACAGGCCACGATTATCATATTCTAAAGCAATGCGGACTAAAAAATATATCTTTAGATACAATTCATTATGTTATGCCTACAGATTTATAAGGAGAGTTATTTTTAAAAGCTTTTATTTAACTTAAAATGTCTGTATGTATGTTTGTTTAGGTCAAATCTTACAAACTGAATTAAAACCACTTCCTCTTATCCTACGGAGTTGAATTTTTGCATATTGGTTCAGTTCCAATGACATTGCATTTTTATGGTAAGCATGACATGAATCGACATCCAGGAACACCTCCAGATTAAGGAACTCTTCAATGGTCAGCACTATCACGAAATTTTGTGTACACGTTCTATTATGATAGCCGGTTTCAAGTTTCACCATGTCATGGCTGCAGAGTTATATTGTGATAGCCCGTTCCGAGTTTAATCATGACATGGCTACTGCATAAAACTTTTTTTTAATTGTTTTTATACTTGTTTAGGAAACGGTTGCATAATGAGGGGTATTACAACACGAGAGTGAATTTAAAAATCTAGCCGTAGGAGAGTTTTTTTTTATATTATCACTCGATTGTTTTAATGTGCCGTTTCATAAACTACTTTATCTACACATATGCAATAGGAACTAACATTTAATCCAAAAAAAAATGTCGTAATATTTTTCTTGGATTTTTCCAGTAAGAGTTCGTTCGTCATGTTCGTTGCTGTTTCCGTGATGTCAGGTGGAGTCAAATTCTCCTCATTACATTAAATATAGTACGTAACCAATTTAATGTGTTTAAAAATGTGACAAATATGTGGTAAACATGTGAAAACAGTTTTCGTGAGGAGAATTTGACTCCACCTGACATCACGGAACAGCAACGAACCTGACGACCGAGCTTTTACCAGCAAAATCAAGAAAACATTACGAAATATATTTTTCATTAAAAGTAAGTTCCTATTGCTTGAGTGTAGATAAAGTAGTGTATGAAACGCCACATAACTATGTATTAAAACACTCGAGTGATACTATTAAAAAACTCGCCAACGGTTCTTTTTTTAAACTCACTCTCGTGTTTTAATTCCCCTCATTATGCAACCGTTTCTTAACTACTATTTTTTGTTATTAGAGACGTGCCGTGCGTAAATTATGTCATTATGCCACCATTTTTGAGTTTATAATCCGGGGATTTTACGATATCAGTGTAGATAAAATTAACTTATTTTATTGGTAAATGAAGAGCACAAACAAGTTCTTATTAGATGTTATTCCAATGTGGATTTCAGTTTTTCCAAATGTAAATTCCTCACATAGATAGCAAAACTGGTCATCAGCAATGATCACTGGGAAAACAAAGCAAAAATTAATGTGAAGTTGCATCAATTTGAGCCACACTTTCCGAAATTCATCCCAACTGAGTAACAGTTTCAGCAGTGATGCACTAAATTTAATAGATGCAGTAGAAAGTTACCCAGAGTATGAACTAAACGCTTGCGTTTCTAGTTCCAACCACTTGGGAGCCAGTCAGATTAATTACTCACGATTAGAACTCGTAATAAACTAAATTCAGCGGCGGCGTGACCCGTCTACTTAGACGTTTTAGCTGGTGGAATTGTTGAGCAACTAGCTGGTATTGAATTAGGCTGAGCGGTGACAAAGGCAGGCAGGGGTAACAGCATATTCAGCTTCTACATTCTCATCAGTTGAAGAACACAATTAGCCTTACTGAATAACTACAGCGCCTGCACTGGCAACCGTGAGCTCTATCGCTTGTGTGCGAATATTTTGGCAGAAACTAACGTGAGCACACAACAATATAGTCCCGCACGGCAGACTCTCAGTGTCAATGATAAGGAAGCAAAAAGCGAATAAAGTGCTCTGCTCCGGGAGCAGAATGGAGCAATCAGAGCGAGCACACTTTGACAAAGCAATTTGGACGAAGCGCGCCACCGATGTGTTATTTTGATTGCGACGCTTTTGTATGTTGTTGTTTGTGCGACCGCTACCTCCTTGCTTATAAAACATATTTATGACTCCGATGAGAGCCGACAATGGCCTTCCACCGCTCTAATAATCTTCGAGGCTACACAGATAGTCACAGAATGTAGGTAATTATTTGCTCCCTAAAGAATATTGTTACGACGTTGCCAGATGATATGAGCCAGCTTCTATGTTGTGCAGACGGTTCTAGAAAATTCCGATTTAGTTTAGGATTTGTGGAAAGTTTCTAGTGGAATGTATTAGTCTAGATATATGAGACAATAATATCGACGAGAGATAGCTTTGTTACTTTTGTTGTAGGTACTTATATGCTACGTATTTCTGTATATAAGCGTTGAATGTTGTCGAAACAATGAAAATCTGATATGCCAATAAACAATAGTCGAAAATAGCAGACGCCGCATGTAATCGTATTTGTAGATTTCATATGAAAATTTCATTATTTGCAGTATTGATTGGTTCGCATCAATCGCGATATGCAAATATTAGCAGTGCGCGCTGTCCGGCGGCCGGCGCTCCGCGGGCCGGCTGGTTCATGTGTCGCGACGCTATGGCATGCAATTAAGATAACTTATTAAAAATTAACCAGCGCGCCGTATTGTGTGCGCCAATCTCGCAAAGTGATTCAATTAAGTCAATGGTCGATGGATGCAGTTTTATAAATAAAGTTCGATTAAAAGCAGAAACGAAGCAATGAATGTGCCGCACCGTAGTCTGAGCACTGAGGGCGGGCCCCTAGTACAACGTAGAGGTTGGCAGTGCCTTGGTTCAGTTAATCCACTTTAGTGTGGACATATATTACTTTAAGCTTAAGCGGAAAACGGGATTATATATAAATTAAAGTGATGGAATTTCATTGCTTGAGGGTGTTTCATTAGCAGCCAGCACTTGCAAACACAATTTAAGAAAGCCGCAGCCAGATACAGTACTGTCACAAAAACATTATCCAATTTCCTGTGAGTTAGTGTACTGCCTCCTAGATAATTCGGCGGCGGAGACTGTAAATCAGCGCGCCTCGCGCCCGCGCCGCGGGGTGCTCAGTGCGCGCGACGCGACGTCACAGCCGCGCGCTCCTGTCCCACTTGCGAGCTGTTGCTTTCGTTTTCCTCACTAATAAATTGCTGATAAACATACCCATTACCCTCCAGATAATATACGCTTGTTTTCTTTACATACGACTCAAATAAAAAGAAACATGAGACTCGCGTAAGCAGTATTTGTTAGAATTTAGTGGAAAGGGTCGATCGAGGGGAGTCTTGTACTGGCCGAATGCGAGTCGGTTATTTTAAAAACAAAGTAGACCGGCCATCACGTGATCAAAATTGATGCAAATATGATACATAGAACATTATAGTCTCCAGGCATGGGTTTTCTATCAAAAACATAGCAAAAAGCCACAAGCGGTGCTGGGCGTAATGGCGAATATAATGTATGCTAATGAGGAGCGGGCGGGCGGTGCGGCGGGGGCGGGCGGACGTGACGTCACGCGTTGGACCGCAGCCGCTGCCGCGCGCACCGCCCGCCCTAACGAGCGGGTGTGCATTTTCAATACTAAAGCTACTGCCGCGTCACAAGACTAATTCATAGACAAGCCACAACACAGTGGTTCGCATATATAATTCGCAATAATTTTCTAGTTTCAAGATCCATAGATCGGGCTCGTCGGCTCAGGAAATAATACCAAACTACGAGGAAAAGCTGCCTGCAAAGCTTTTCCTGCTTTTATAAAATGATAATAAATCCCAGATTTTTACTACTCGTATAACCAACGTTAAGTAAAACATGAATCAAGCAGGTGTTTGAAACTCTAAGAAAAAGTGGTAAAAATGTTATTTTGCCGCGAAAGTCGTTAAGCTTTGTCGTGCTAAGTGCCAAGGCATTGTATCTACGAACAGCTAGGTGGTTCGCGGGATGGAGAAGGCAAAGTCATTCGCGACAATAAAAACAGCGCGAGGGCTACAAAAATAATAAAAGTTAGCGAACGGGAGCCCGCGAGGCGCCGCCGACGGAGGCCGCTACGGATAGCTTCTAGTGCTGAATCACGTGTCTCATATAGTTACGAGTTAACACAAGCGACTTATAAATGATTATTATTATACTTAAAACTTGATTATTATAGTAATCATCGCACAGGGCAAACAACTAAACCTGTAATTAGGGTAATTAAAAAAAAAGTCCTATCATATTCAAAATGTAGGACGAAGCATGTATGTGGAAGAAGCGATTTGCGAAATGCAACCCCGAAGAAGGATTAAAATGAGTGTAAAAATTAGATTTAAAAAATGCAAGTATTTTGACCAGACGCACTTTTCCGGAGCAGCGCGTCTGGTCAAAATAGATGCAATGTTTTTTTATCACATTCTTTTTAAAAATATTATACCACATGAAGCAAGACTAAAAAAAAAAGTATATTCAAACAAAATTACGATTGCACTCCTATGTCATCATGTTCCAAAAATGTATTTTCCCATGAAAACTGGCATCTGCTATTTAAAGTTATTGGATCCTATAGATATATGGGTTAAATCTAACATGTTCACAAACACTAGAAGTGTGACGAGGTCAAGACCTCTTTCATAATAATACTCTTTTGATCTCTTAATTCTTTCATAATCCATTTCTTTTCATTTTGATAGTTGGTCATTATTCATTCTAAATACAAATAACCTGTGATTGATATATTGATTTTTGGAAAAACCGAAATAATATTATAGAATACATAAATAAGTTTATTGAAAATATATATGAGACTTGTAAATATATATATGAATACCTGGTCAGAGTGTTTCCATAGCGCCCCTAAGGGTACACCCCAACCGAATACCTTCGTAAGCCGCCGCTTCCAATAGTTCCTAATTGTTCCTGTAACTCTGTGTCACTGAGGTATGGGTCCTGGGCTAGTGGGACAAACCCAAACCCTGGGACCGCCTCGTGACAGAAGTATAAACATTATAAACGGGATATTTACCATGGATACTATTTTTAATGAGTTCCCGATATTTGGGCACTGTTGCAAGAGCCATGATCACGGTTAACTGAAATAAATGCGGGTGGATTAGTTTTGACGAGTAGAAATAAAATAATGTGTAAAACTGTTTTTCAGTTATATTTTGTACTAAAAGCTAAAAATTAAAATGATATCGTAAGGCGTGTCCAATTTCTATTACTCAGGTTACGCTTCGCCCCACGATTTTATTTTATTTTTTAGCTTTTAGTACATAATAAAACCGTTTAACAAAAAAAATAATTACGTATTATATTTAAAAAAAAAAAAATAGGTATTTCTAAATTAAGGATTAAAAACTTGAAAATAAAATAAGTTTTTTTTTTGAGTTTTATTATGTACTAAAAGCTAATATATAAAACAAAATCGTGAGGCGTAACGTCAGTTATTTCAAAAATGTACTGTTTTCTACTTGTCAAGCCCTTTCATTTGATATCTATATCTCCATATGAAATGAAATTGATATTGAAAAAAGTAATCGGCCATTTTGTGGTGGCGGCGGCCATCTTGGATTTGGAATTTTCATGGCGTTCTGTATTTTACTAGCCCTTTCATTTGATATCCATATTGAAGGGATTGTTTTTTTTTTATATAATCCGCCATTTTGTGGCGGCTTCCAACTTGGATTTACAATGATATTGAATAAATATAATTGTACTCGTATTGTCACCAGAACTAAAGGTGTGTACCAATTTCAGATGAATCGGTCAACAGGAAGGGGATAAAATTTCAATTACTACATTTGACCCAAACAAACAAATAAACAAACAGACATATATAAAAAAAACATACATACAGCCGAACATATAAACGTCTCCTTTTCTGAAGTCGATTAAAAATCAACAAACAGGTCAAACTAAATGAAACCTTTTAAAAGTGGTCTACCCTCTTTCTCAATCTTTTATCCCGTTTCTAATGTTTAATGTGTTTGCTTTATTAGAAGTTAATTAGTAGATTGTATGACAAGGGAGCAAAATAATATTTTTAGGTCGAGGGTGCTATTTTGAACCTAGAGCGGAGTGCAGGATTCTTAAGTAGAATCTTGAACGTAGCGAGGGATTTAATATACATCGCCCGAGGAAAAATAATGTTGAGTAATACACTCTACTTTTCAGAAAAAGAAAAGAAACAAAAGGCGCTTGTAGATACATAATTTACAACTCATATATTAATTTAATATAGATAGATAATACTTTATTGCACCTAAAAAGATAATAAAACACTTTTTTTAGTACAATGGGCGGTCTTATCCCTAAGAGCGATCTCTTCCAGACAACCTTTGGATGGACATTAATGGAAGAACAAGGAGTAGGCGGCGGTGCATTGAAATAACATTCTATTACATAGAGCGATGGTGGCCTAACGGTTCTGTAGTGCAATTTAATCCAACGATACCGGGTTCAAAACCTAGGCTCCGCACCAATGACTTTTCTAAGTTATGTGCGGATTTCCATCGCTTCGTGCTTCGGAGGGCACGTTAAGCTGTCGGTCCCGGCGCTGTTAGTGATTAATAGCAGTCGTTAAGCCATGTCAGAGGCCCTCGGGCGGCTTGATAAACTCTGACATCAGAGGCCAGCACTACTTCATACGACAAACAAACAAACAAACATATATACTTTTATAAAATACAATAAATCAATAACTATTTATACGATAAACATGTTATTACAATAAAATAATACATATTTATATTACTAATTAGGTTTAAATACATACTGAAAAGTGGATGATGTACTCACCTTCGATTTGCCGATGATATAGTCATCATGGCAGAAACCCTGGAAGACCTAAGCGCAATGCTCAGTGAACTCAATATTGCTTCCCACCAGGTGGGTCTTAAAATGAACATGGGCATTTGACATGAACATTCATGTCAAATGCCCATGTCATGTTTATGTTGAGAACGATATTATCGAAGCTGTTGATCACTATGTCTACTTGGGTCCGACGATCCAACTGTTAAAATCCAACTTCGATAAAGAGGTCAACCGACGAATCCAACTCGGATGGGCAGCGTTCGGGAAATTGCGCCATATCTTCTCGTCGCAGATACCGTAGAGCCTCAAGACGAAAGTTTATAATCAGTGCGTGTTGCCAGTGATGACATACGGCACGTGGTCGCTAACTATTGGTCTCATACACAAGCTCAAAGTCGCTCAGCGTGCAATGGAGAGAGCTATCTATGCTCGGTGTTTCACTACGTGATAAAATCCGAAACGAGGAAATTCGTAGAAGAATCAAGGTTACCGACAAAGCTCTCAGAGTTTGCAAGATGAAGTGGCAATGGGCAGGCCATATAGTTCGCAGAACCGACAACCACTGGGGAATAAAGGTTCTCGAATGGCGACTACGAACAAGCAAGTGAAGTGTAGGGAGACCGAGGGGTCGTGTGGGGACACGATGGACCGACGACACTGTAGCCATCGCAGGAAGTCGATGGTTGGAGGTGGCACGAGATCGCTCGTCATGGCGCTCTTTGGGGGAGGCCTATGGTGACATACTTTTACGTAGCAGTGCTTAGATTGGAGAGATAGTAATTCTGTACCATATTTTTAAATATAGGTAATATTTTAGCTTGTCTGATATCCAGCGGAAGTGCATTCCACAGTTTTACAGCTTTTACTGTGAATGAATTTTCATAAAACTGTGTAGTGTGGGGAGGTGTCTTGAGTTGAAGAGTTTCTGAGAAACGCAAGCATCGGGAGTGGGTCATGTGCAGGAATACAAAACGTAAATGACGTTATTTAAATAGATTAAAAATATAAAACTTAAAATAAACTAGGCTACTAGAAACTACTACTATGCTGTAACTACTACTACTTTGCTTAATAAAAAAAAAAAACTTTGGATTTTTTTGATTTATGTCCTTCGGCCAGTCTCTTCAGATATTGTGTTTAATTTTGTGTAGATCTCGATTTGAATGTAATTATTGGTACTGACCTCCAAAGTGTGAAGGTTGTTTACATTTGGGTAATTACATTTAGGTACAGTTTGCGAACAAGACATAAGTTCAAAAACTAAAACCCGACTACGGTGAAGGCAATAAAATAGCCTATGACACTCTTGAGATAAAGAAATCGATTGACACCTCGCTTGTCAAAATTGAACCAATAGGGGCGAAGATATGGTGGGACAACCACAAACCCACATACATAGATACATACATACATACATACATAAACAAACTGTTTAACTCACTACCCTTCCCTTGCTTTGCTGTAGTTGGGTAAAAAGGCTTTGCTTCTTTTGCATTTATTTATTTAATAAAATTATTTAACTAAACTCGATAAAATTGTTATAAGCTTTCAAATATTTTTTCTCGGGATTTAGTTGGTAATAGATTTTGTATCACATAATTTATTACGTAGTTTCTCATATTTTCAGTTGTTAGTACTATAATACTTTCGCCACTTGAACTTGAAAAACTCATTGTGTCGATTAGTAGATATTTTCTCGATTAGTAGATTTTGTCGATCTGTAGATATTTTGTCTAGTAGTAGAGATTTTGTCTAAATGTCTATATTTTGTCGATTAGTAGATATTTTGTCATGTAGTAGATATTTTGTCGTTCTGTAGTTATTTTGTCGAGTAGTAGAATTTTGTCAAGCTGTAGATATTTTGTCGATTAGTAGACATTTTGACGATAAGTAGAGATTGTCATCATCATCATCATCATCAGCCTATATCTGTCTACTGCTGGACGTAGGCTAAAGGGCGTCACAGACGATTAAGATACTATAATATTTGATGTTACGATATCTGCATATAAAATATTATAGCATCTTAGGGTATCACACACGGCAAAGATACGATAATATATTGACATTATTCATTCACTCGCAGGCCCTCCTAGGTGCCACACGTATTTCTTCACCGCTTTCTATATACAGGTGATAAAATATGATTAGTACCGTTTCACTATTAGATTTAATAGATAGCTCATCAGAATCGTCGTTTGTCATTCGTTCGAAAGCTACGATTCGCACCACTCCCCCCCCCCTTCCATCCTCAAATTATAGCTATGAATCATCTTGTTTACCCCAGCTTTCAAACATAAAAAAAAACACAGCTAAATAGGTTCATTTGTTTGGAAGCTACGATTTTCACCCCCCTTTTCTTTTCACCTCCCCCCTCCCTCTCCCCATATATCTAAGAACCATCTCGATCATATCAGCTTTCCATACACACAGTGATACACACCCTAAACTTATAACACCCGTCTCTTTGTTCAGGGGTTAAAAAAAACGGTCACGAATACAAAACAGAGCAACCTGTAGAGCATATTACGATATATTTTGTATCTTAAGATAGTATATTAATATATTCTTTGTATCTTTTACGATATGTCTCGTATCTTAAGATGACATATTTTAATAAATTCCATATCGCTCGATATCTTAAGATACTGTAAGATGCACATATATATTATCTTCGCCGCTTGTGATGGTTCATATAAATTGTATAGCGAGCGATATTTTATCTTAAGATAAAATATTATCGTATCTTAGCCGTCTGTGTCGCGCTTAATAAATTCCATATCGCTCGATATCTTAAGATACTGTAGGATGCAAATATATATTATCTTCGCCGTTTGTGATGGTTCATATAAATTGTATAGCGAGCGATATTTTATCTTAAGATAAAATATTATCGTATCTTATTCGTCTGTGACGCGCTTAATGCACGCCACTAAGCTCGGTCTTCAGATTTACTCATCCTTTTTCTGCCAGCCACTTTCCGTGAAGGAAGACGTGGCTCAAAAGTGAAATAAGTCGGTAGTTCTTTAAAAGGGTTATATCCCCTTTTTTAAAGAAGAGTACTACAAAACTCCTGCTCCACGCCTCTGGAGTTCTCCCACTAATAAGAAAGGTGCTAAATAACTCCTGAAGCTCCCGAAGTATGGGGCGAACCCATACTTCGGGACCCCTGCATTCAAGAGCTCCGAAGTTATACAATCCTCACCAGGGGCCTTTCCATTCTTAAGTTGTTTGAGCGCTATCTCAATTTCGGCTAGGCTAACGTCAGGCAGTTCGTTAGTGTAGTGGCAGGTCAGTATTGCACTGGAATCCTCTGTGATGGGTACGGGTCAAGAAGCATGCGAATCGTACAATCGGCCATAGAAGTCTTCGATCTCAAAAAGGATCTCCGGCTTAGAGACGACGGTTGTGCCATTATTGGTCTTGAGTTTCGTCAGACGGGACCTACTCAATTGCTGGGCGAAGACTTTTGACCTCGGATTTTGCTTAATTGCCTATTCTATCCGGCGTGTATTTGGCAACCGGAAGTCACGTCACACCAGCTTACTGATCTTCTGATTGAGCTCCCTTTTTTCTGACGGTGTGGCTTGCTGTTGCTCCCATCGTTTGTCCATAAGCCGAACAGCCTCATCCGAGATTTTAGACTTCGTACCCGTACGCTGCAGCTGACAAAATTTTGTGCCTTCTTCTCTTAGGATTCCACAACTTTTTGGATTCCTCATCCTCATTTGTGGTTTCCAAGGTATCGATTTTATAGCGAATCGATTTTTTTACTTGAGTTGGAACTGTTGTGATCCAACAGCGGCTTGGAGCAGTTTGGTTCGGAGCGTAGACTTCACCAGACAGCATCTTTCAAGCTTGTGGTTGATATTCAAGGAGCCTCGGACAATTCGGTGATCACTACCGGTATTGAACTTTGCGATCATTGAATATGTGCTTATTGTCCGTCATGATGAAGCCAATCTCATTTTTAAACGACTTCAGAAAAGGAGACGGTTATATGTTCGACTGTATGTATGCATTTTTTTATATATTTTTTATGTATGTCTGTCGATATCTCTGTCAATTGCGGACCAATTTTGAAATATTTTTATTTGTTTGAAAGGTGGTCCCATATAAATTAAATCGAAATTGGTTCAGCAGCTTTACAAAAATAAATATTTTTTTTTAAGTAAATCCTTTCGATTTTGTGTTTATATTGCCTTGATTTTGTGTTTAACTCTAAGATTTCTAAACCTATTTAGATGGTTGTTTTTTTTATTCAAAAGGGTAAAAAAACTGTATAGTCCCATATAAACTTCATCAAATTTGGTTCAGTAGTTTAATTAGAAAATTTATTTGTTTTAAAGTTTATGATCTCTATATCTTGGCATTTCTGAACCGAATTAGATGATTGTTTTTATTTGAGTAAGAAGACCTCTAGTGTGGTACTGTATATATTTCATCAAAATTTATACAGTACCACACTTACTTAGTAACTTTAAACAAGCTTTAATTTATTTCACTGTGTTATAATGATTGCAAGTCAATTTTGAACAATTTAAGGACGTCCAAACATGCTGAAGTTTGGCACATGGATGTAGTTGATGACAATTAAAAAACTACTGTAGTAGTAGTAGTAGTCGATAACCTCCTTACTCTGTAAGTGTATGGAGCGTGCCATAAACATTAGGCTCTTGGCATACCTTGAAGACAATGATCTTCTCAGTGACCGGCAATACGGATTTCGCCGAAACCGGTCTACTGGGGATCTTCTCGCGTATGCCACTCACGTACTGAGCGAAGCCATATAGATGCATGGTGCGTCTCCCTTGATATATCGAAGGCATTTGATCGGGTCTGGCACGACGGCCTTTTAAACAAACTTCCCTCATATGGTTTACCTGTTGGCTTATGCAATTGGATAGTTGATTTCTTGAGGGAACGATCTATTCGAGTAGTCTTAGAGGGCTGTTAGTCTGATCAAATGGCTATCAATGCCGGTGTACCTCAGGGATCGGTTCTCTCGGCTACACTGTTTTTACTGCACATTAATGACCTTCTGAAGTCCAGTACCTTTGGGTATGTTGATGACAGTACTGTAGTTGAGAGATACACTTCTAATGCTCAAGCCAGCTGTGACGCTGTCCAGTTTCAGAGAGAGGCTACGGTAGACCGTTTAAATTTAGCCTTAGAAGCCGTGTCCGATTGGGGCGATGCTAACCTGGTTATGTTTAATGCTACTAAAACGCAGGCGCGTTTGTTTTCTGCTAAAAAGAGTCCTCTAAACCGATCTCCGTCTTTCCAAAGTGTAACAATACCAATAGGCGACCATTTGGAGCTTTTGGGTGTCGAACTCGCATCAAACCTGAATTTTGGGTCTTATATTGAATCCAAAGCCAAGGTAGCTGCAAAAAAACTTGGTATTTTGTTTCCTGTTAGGCGGTACTTCACACCGGGACAGCTTTTGAATCTTTATCAAGCACAGGTCCGATCTTGTATGGAGTACTGCTGCCACCTCTGGGACGGTTCTGCCAAATATCAGCTCGAGTCTTTGGAATCAATTGAGATACGTGCTTTCAGGCTCATTGGGGATGACACTCTGGTAAAGAGTAAGCTTCAAAGTCTGGCGCATCGACGTGAGGTAGCAAGCCTGGCGGTATTCTACAGATTGCACTATGGAGAGTGTGCACAAGAACTGCACAACCTGATTCCCCCATCACCTTTCCATCACCGTACGACTAGACGATCAGCAAAGCGCCACCCTTTCATGGTTGAAATACCTCGCACAAGAACGAAGCGTTACGCTTCTTCATTTATTATAAGAACTGCAAAAGAGTGGAATGCCCTGCCCTCGTCAGTGTTTCCGGTAAATTATAACCCCGGTGTGTTCAAGTCAAGAGTGAATAGGAATCTACTAGGCAAGCGTGCTACACCTACGACCACATCATCGCTTTCCATCAGGTGAGATCGTGGTCAAACGATTGCCTAGTCCAAAAAAAAAAAAAAAAAAAAGTAGTCAAAGGAACTACACAATTGGATGACGGAATCCCTTCGAGTTTGGGCTCATTTGGTTTGTCTTGATGAGTTCTCTAGTTTTATGTGGTATCCAGGGTCTGATGATGGAGCTGGAAAGTAGTCACAGGAACTCAATAACAAAATGATAGAACCCTTTCGAGTTTTGGCTCATTTGGTTTGTCATGATGTGTTCTCTGGTTTTATGTTGTACCCAGGGTCTGATGATGCAGCCGGCAGGTAGTCAACAATCAAATTTTGGAACCCCTTCGAGTTTGATTTCATTGGGTTTGTCTTCATAAGTGCTCTGGTCTAATGAGGTATCGAGGGTCTGATGATGGAGATGGAACTGGAGTCATAGGAACCCATTACCCAACCATCAAATGAAGAAACCCCTTCTAGTTTAGGCTTAATTGATTGGTCTCGATGAGTTATCAGGTCCTGAGAGTGGTAAGGGTGGTATCTCGTAAAAGATTGCTAAAAAAAAAATAGTTTAAAAAAACTAAAAAACACGCTTTTTTTTATAGAAAACCAAACTAAAAAATAGAAAATAAATTTTAATAGTGTAAATAAGAAAAAAATGTTTTAGTTCAAAAAGATCGTGGGGTGAATGGGTCAATAGTTATAAATATTTCGTTGACAGATATGAGAAGAAGGATTATCATTTCGATAATATCTTAAAAAGCACCCCACGCTTTTTTTAAATTAAACTTTTTTTTCTTATTTACACTATTAAAATTTATTTTCTTTTTTTTTAGTTTGGTTTTCTGTATAAAGCGTGTTTTTTAGTTTTTTAAACTATTATTTATTTTCTACTTTTTAGTTTGGTTTATTTATAAAAGCGTTTTTTTTTTCGAATTATTGCATTGTCATTGGTCTTTCACAGGTGTGCAAAATTTGAATGAAATCTGACCGTTTAAAGTGGGTCAAAATAGCGTCCAAAGGAGTCGGTTACAAACATACAAGTGAAGCTTATATAAAGCGTATAAAAAGGACACACATCATTACAGCATTAACAACTAATAAATCCATTTGTTTTGGGGTTTATGTTTCTTCATATTTACAAGATTTGTAACCATTTTTTAAAGAGTTCCATTTTATTCCAGTGAAATAATAGATAATTTTCGTCAAAACTAGTTCAGTTGTTATATATGTAGGATTATTCATCCTTGGTTTTAATTTACGAACTGTTTGAGACTAAAGTGAGTAAATGTATACTATTTTCTTTGGCATATATTCTTTACGATGTTTGCTAAGGGTACTAAAAATAAAAAATAAAATATTTTTCAAAAAAAAAAAAAACGACTTCATAATAAAAAAATAGTTATTTAGTAAACAACCACTAAAAAGATCGGAAGTCAGTGGATGGAGGTGGCACAAGATCGCTCGTCATGGCGCTCTTTGGGGGAGGCCTATATTCAGCAGTGGACTTCTAAAGGCTGACATGATGATGATGACAAAGACTAAAAAGATAACAGAAACTATAGTCCGAGCGGACGAAGTCGAGGGCGGGAAATCTAGTTTATAATAATAAGCTTTAAAAGTAATTATCTATAAAAACTTTATCATTTACTAGATTGCTGTACTCGTGTCAATCGGTTTGTGAACGTGTGAAAGTCAAAATCAGCTCGTGTGAGTCTCTTCTTTTGCCCCTTCTGCGTTTCGTGAGAGAGTGCGTCATAGACAACCGCATATTACTTCGTACGTAGATAGGTGTGTATTAATTTTGTAAATATATTAGATTTAAATGATGCTTGGGTTTGGCACCGCCTTCAAAAAACTCTTTCCTAGCTTATGTTGTATTTTTACATTATTAGAACGTTGGTAATTTCGAAAAAGTGATACTGTTCTGGCTCAATTGTAATTATTTTATTATTTTTAGGAGTTGTTTACTAAATAACTTTTTTTTATTACGATGTCGTCTTGTTTATTTTTGGATTTATTTTTTATTTTTCACAGTGTCGGGGCTTTGCCAAGTCAACTTCCTCTGGGGTTTATTTTTGAAGAATAAAATCATTAAAGAAAAGCCCACTTTTTCCAAAAAATTAAATAGCATTTGCACCTGTGATTCCTGTCTCCATAACCGTGTGAACCTATTTTCGAATCACTGCAAGTCTGTACTCCCTCTTTGGCGTATGATAACGTTGCAGTGGGCCCTTGTGGTGTTATGTAAGGCCGATGAAATGTCATCAAACATAGTCTTCTACCTC
Source organism: Alsophila aescularia (assembly GCA_946251855.1). Lineage (NCBI taxonomy): Eukaryota > Metazoa > Arthropoda > Insecta > Lepidoptera > Geometridae > Alsophila > Alsophila aescularia. The sequence goes on from OX276375.1 coordinate 56,586,576, forward strand.
ATCATGCGAGTGTGCCTCTTTTCGAGGAACCAGTCAGCGTTTTTCGAATCATCATCATCATCATCAGCCTATATCTTTTCATTTCTGAACGTAGGCCTCTCCTAATGCTCGCCACTGAGCTAGGTTTTCAGCTCTCCTCATCCATTTTCTTCCAGCTGTTATTCGCAGGCCGTTTTTCGAATAAATGGCATGAAAAATATATTTGATATCTGCCTAAAGACTTCCAAGTTAGCTTAAGTTTTAAATTACTTCCTAAATAACTTGATATATGTTCATAGCTATAGTACAACTGACTGGATACAGAGTTGTCAAAGATGATTGCTAAAATGTGGTAATTTTTAGAGTTTATGGAATCCTAAAAATGACCAACTTTTATCAAGAAACCCTTATAGTTTCGCAATGTCCGTCTGTCATCTATAATATATTACAGCTATTTTATTTATTCAGACACTATTTACACTAACTCTACATAAGTGATGAATTATAACAAAGAAAACTAATTTAAGAAACATTACAAGACCACAAGGTTACTGAAATGGAAATGGACAGGGTATGTATACAGGATGGACAGTTATAGATAAACTAAGAAAGCAATAGAATGTCTGCTAAAAGAAAAACGGGAAGGCCAGCAAGGCGACGGGAAGACATTTTCGTACAAAGGTGTGGGACGGAATAGGTGAGGAAGGCAAGCGACAGAAAACTGTGGTTGAAATTGGGGGAGGCCTTCGCCAAAGAGGAGATTACTACTTTAAATTAACTAGATGGTATTTTTTTCTGGGATAAAAGTATCCTTTATTATATTCCAGGACCAAAAGTATCCTTTATTATATTCCAGGACCAAAAGTACCTAATAGGTAGGTTCAATATACCAAATTTCATTCATTCGTCAATTAGTTTTTTATGGATTGCTCGGCTTCTACTCATCAGATTGAGATACAAAGTACACGAGTTTTTAAATCAAATCCTCAGCTATACAATAGTGTAAACCGCAACTCAATCGGTCTAGTAGTTTTAACGTGATGCTCGTACATACAGACACGAATTTAAAATATTATGTTACTACCGTCCCCGCCCGCGACTTCGTCCGAGCGGACTACAGTTTATCTCGAAAAAAAAAAAGCATCCGCTGTTCTTCTAGGATAATAAAAACCAATGCAAAAGTAGGTATATCACCACTCTTGATGTTTTTTGACATGCTTGTTATTTCGTTTTCATGGCAACCGTTTCTTACAGCGAGTAATCAACATGTTTCTAGCTTTTCCAGTTTTCCCGTGTAAACATACAATTTTTCGGGATTATAAGTCTCCTATGTTTTATTCCAGGGTATAAGCTATCTCCATTCCAAGTTTCATCAAAATCCGTTCAGCCGTTATCGCGTGAAAGCTCCCCAAACAAACAGACAACGTTTCACTTTTATATATTGGTATGGATGTTCTTGTTCATATTAGACCATATTATTTTTATTATCTTAGGTAAATAATATGTATGTGAGTTTCTTTATCCCACCATCACTTTTAAATGCCTGAACAGATTTTGATGTATGTGGTATCGTTAGAATCCTTACATCATCCCGATTAACATACGCTATAAAAATAACTATAAGGCGACTGTATCCATTTCCAAATGCGAAATAAAAATTAAATTATTACAATATGGGTATTAAATTGAAGGGCTTGATGAACACATTTCTAAAATATATAATTTATTACCATAACTCAAAACTTGTCACTAAAATGCAATAAACAAAAAAAAGCAAGACTCTCCTACCAAAAACGAACTAACTCTTGTTTTTTACTTTTTAGTTCGATTTTGGCCGGGCAGACATTTTTTATTTTTCCTTTATTTTCTCGATAATTCAAAGAATTAAAGATTATTTTAAAAGTAACTTATTGAGCAAGCGTAATTAATTTTACGGCTAATACGAGTATGCATTTTTAAGAAAATATCTGCACGTGTCGTGATAAGCTAGAACAACATCTTTATTACTATGCAACATACCCAGCCGCGTGACGGCCCTGTTTACTATCTCTTCCGAGAAACTTAATTTTATTTTAGATTCCTGTAGTTTTCAGCGCTCTAATAAGAGGATTTCATTGTTATTACCGTAGCCTTCAATATTTTATACATCCACCCGACCTTCTTCATCTTCGGTGTAACTCTGAAAATTTATAACGTCAGCTTTATTCATATCGATGATTAGTTTAACGTAACCAGTAAGGCTACAACGCCACAGATAGAGAAGTTATATTTTTTTCGTGGAGGTTCCATCATCCATCAAAGGGCGCAGACTGATTTATGGCAGCGGCGGAGCGTAGCGACATTGGCGTAGGCTACTCGCGATGACTGCGCGTTTGTGAAGTTAGAGCGACGTACAAACTGTTGCCATATCTGTGTCCTGATATTGGGGTGGCGGTAGTAACTGCTGCCTACTACGGCGTAGCCTCGGATGGAGCTGGCGGGATGTGACATGCGACCGGTTGCCGACTCGGTCGGCGCTTTCGTAGCACGCGAGGGTATATCATCATCTGTGATTAATAGAAGATGGATTTGCAAGCTTGAACTGCATTTTGATGAATTAGTAGCTGTGCCCGCGGCTTCGCGGATATTTTTCTGAGATAAAAGTAAGTACCTATAAAGTAAAAAATACCAAACTCTAATAAAATAAAACCGAAAGTTTTTTATTAATTGCTCGGCTTCTAATCATCGAATTGAGATACGAAGTAAACCAGATTATAAGTCAAAATCTAAGCTATCCAACAGAGAAAACTGCATCGCAATCGGTCTAGTATATTTTTTTCGTGAGGCGCGAATATACAGACAGACACCATTTAAAAAATGTTATACAGGCTGTTCGGCGGAACGAGTGCCTTACGGTATGGGGGCACAAGTAGGAATATTTTCAACGTTATAGCGGTCCAGTTAAGACCCCTCCCGGCAATTTTGAAGTTTTCATTTATTTTATACAAATTTCCGAAAGTTTGTCGTAATGCTGATCCTTTTTATGAAATGTAATGGTTCAAAATATTTTTTATTGTATCTGTAGTGTATGCCTTTTCTACTAAAATGAATATTTAAAATAGGAAATGAGAAATAAAAAATTTATGAAGTAACAAAGAGTCGAACATATCGAGAAGAGAAACATATATCTCATAGTTTAACATTGAAACCCGAAACAAAAATAAGAGCGACTCAGTTCTTCCAAAGGTCTTAACACTTCTCTGGTTCATGCCCACTCCAACGGTATGCCATATGGGTACAAACTCCATAAATTACCTCACAAAATAACCGATACTAACACAGCCATTTCAGGCATCCTAACAAAAATAATGGAGATGAACTAGTAATTAGTAGCAAGCATGTAAAAACCTTTGTAAGACATCCTGGACAGGCAAAAGGTCAATCGCCTGTCTCTTTCTTTTTCAGGTAACAGGTAAAAAAAAAAAACTTTGTTTGGCATAACTGCCAGGTTTTAGTTTCATGGGTCACCGTACTTTTCTAGTATCATCGCACTCATCTTTCCTAATTTCGTTGCGATTTGACTGTTTCTGTGTTTGGACGTTTGTACATGTGACGCATTGTTAAATTTAGCTATTATTTTCGTTAAATTTAGTTGTTTGTGTTACATTCTTTTCTTACTATTTTTTTTTAGTATTGAAAGTAGTTGTTGTTGAACGTTGTTATTTGTGAACGTTATTGTTGCTATGGCTACAAACAGTAAACGAAGAATAAGCCGACATTTTGATGGCGTATGGTAGAGCTAATGGTGTAACACGGGAAGCACGAAAAATTTACCAGGAATTGTATCCTGAGAGACGATTGTCTAGTCGTGACGTATTTGCTAATACGTATCGACGTTTGCGGCAGACAGGCAATTTAAATTATCAAGAACCCAGAATTAACGTCAGGCAACACGATGTTTCTGTTTGAAACTCTGGCAGGAGAGGGTTTGTAGCATGTTAAATCATGGGAGTTTTTTGTTAAATCCCAAGTAAATTAAATTAAACCTATTGGGAACAGCGCCATCGTCTTCTCACCAAGATCGCATATGGTACCGACGTTTATAAGACCTGTTGGTAAAGCGCCATCTAGCAGCCTTCAAGGTGCGATTTCTCATCGAGAACAAAACCTATCCCGAAGTTTATGTAAGCGACGCCTACCGGGGGTTCGCTGCGTTTCGCAGTCAGCCAGTCGATGAAATGATCAACGAAAGCGTCGCTCGTGGCATGAAGCGAAACTTTTGGTAAAAATGCGCATTGATTACGGATAGACGGAGTGATAATTTTGCCTTCCTAAAATTCTTGGGAAATGGTGAAATCTGCCTCCGCAAGTGGAAAGGCAAAGTTATCATCTCACTTCTCAAAATAGTTGTAATGGGAATCCACACAGGCGACAGCTAGTGACGAGGAGGAAGCACTAAGAAGCTAGATGAAGGCGATGCTAAGACCTCTGATAGCGAGTACCGCAACCTTTTGGGGATACCTTTATAATAAACATTTCAGGATCATATTCAGACCCTGGACAGCTTCAAATTAAGGGTGAGATATTTGGAAAGTTCGGCATAAGCCGTATCTTTGAGTTTGCATACAAATCAGAAATTCAGGGGGCAGCAATTCATATGTCGGAAATAACTTTAGTTCCAGATTACGTCGCTGCCGCCACCCAAATCGCTTGCGACGGCAACACCGTGGAGCATTTGACAGCTTGAGATGATAGTAAAGAAATTCCTAGTTACTTTGTTTTTTTATATGGAGTTGAGATCGGAGGGTAGCTTTTCTGGGCGGATATTAACTGGAATGCAGCAGGACTGCTGGGGAACAACGACCCGACAAGCAAAACCGTGAAGAGCCGAAATGCGGTGAAAGGGTGCGTGTTGTTTCCAGAAGCTGCTGGAAGCAGGAAGTTGATATCCTGGCCGCAGTTTGCTACTCGTTTGTGAAAGGCAGAATCCATATAATTACGAAAGGAGGGTCTGCCGTCGTGACTCCTAGACGGACCGTGAACTCTCGTTTGTGTCCGGGATTCAGGAAATATTTGGTAAAGACGACGATTGTTTACGGGTTTAATATTTACAGACAGCAGCGGGCGCGCAGGACTATTTTGTGAACGAAGCGACCGAAAGACGCAGTTGAGGGGCATTTGCAGAAGGAGTCGTGAAAGTCGTGACTACTTTATATGCGGCGAAATAAGTATACGAAAGTGGAAACAAGGTGAGTGGAATTCCGTTGTTCAAAGATTATCCTAACATAATATCTGTTTTGATTTTGTACCGCAAACAACTAAGGCGGGCACCGCGAGACACCATGTAAACACGGGAACATGGATTTCAGGAAAATAGCCGAGCATCAGCGAACGACCGCAGCCATCATCACACTGCAAGCTGCTTTTGCGCCGATCGTGGGGGGCACGAGTAACCGATCATGGGGGGCACGAGAAACCGCTCGTGGGGAGCAGAAGGCACCAACCGTGGGGAGCACGAGGAGCCGATCGTGGAGAGCACGAGGAGCCGATCGTGGAGATCACGAGGAGCCGATCGAGGGGAGCGGAAGGAGGCGATCCGTGGCAGCACGTGAGGCGACACACGGCGACACGGGAAGCTACCAGGTCGATATTTCAAGACAGATATTCAATTAGATAGATAGATATTTCGAGACAACGAGCTGATGCAGAGAAGGATACCCTCTCCTAGTCGCGTGTTAGGAAATAGATTGGAAGATACTTGACTTCATAAAGATTTTCACCCTTCTGGGAAACCTAACCTTACACACACACACTCCTGTTTGCACAAATACTCTTAATTTAGAACATATTTAAGCGTTAATTATAATAACCCGTTGCGTTGTGACCGAAGTGTATTGTGAACTGCTAGCCACTCTCTCTAGGTCTTTACTAGCTTAGGCTTCAGCAGTTCCAAGCGTAAATTCATGTCGGACAGACCGAACTTATGTGCCACTTTATGTACATGAAGTGTTGATCATATTGTGATGCAGAACAAAACTTTGTTAGTGTAAAATACTTTTAGAATTCCTCAGTAAAGGGGAGCGAACTAAATTTTGATAACGTATGTGTGATTCTTATTGTAATAAAACCAATCGTTATTGATTTAACCATCTTCTTTGTATTCTTTGTATTTCTTCTCGCCTTTACCTGAGAAGGAGGACCGTGTCCTAGCCGGATACTAGCCGTGTCCTAGCCGTGTCCGAGCTGCGATACTGGGATTGGGAATTTAAAAAGAGTTCCCTCGAAAAAATATAAATCTGATATCATAGTCGAATTTAATTTGTATGAAACACTTGTCAAGTCAATCTATTGAAGTTTAACTTTGAGCAGAAACGGCGCTAAGTTAGCACGCTGAATTAGCTTCATATTTGTAATTTGTTTTACGGTCCCGAGTATTATTTTTCCATTAATAGGAACAAAAAATTCAAAAAAAAAAAAAACTTTGGTATGTCTGGAAGATGGTGACTACCCCAGACTTAAACTAACGCGTGGAGAGTTTTGCCGTTTTTTACTGCACACCAATATTGACGACAACAACTTTCTTAAAAGTATTTTGTGGACCGACGAGTTCTCGTTTACGAGAGAAGGGATAGTGAATTTACAATTTAATTTACATAGCTGGGCAGACAATGATGATAATCCAAAACGTAAAAGGCCGATATCATTCCAAAGGAAATATAGCGTCAACGTTTGGGCAGGTGTAATCGGAAGCTCGCTAATTTGGCCACACTACTTGCCGGACAACTTAATTAGCTCGATTTTTTATTACCGATTTACCTGACATCATCTCAGGTAAATCGGTAATCGTGTGGTGCCGATATGGGAAGAAGACAGACCAATAGTATTTCAACACGATGGCTGTGCGGCACACTGGAGACTGACGGTTCGGGAACATCTTGATATGGCTTTTCCGGACGCATGGATTGGGAGAGATGGCCCAAATCAGTGGACCGCTCGCTCCCCGGTTCTGACCCCGCTTGATTTTCATGTCTGGGGACGGGCTAAAGAACTCGTCTATGCACAAGAAGTAGAAAACAGAGACGATCTGATAACAAGAACCAATAGCGCGAAACTTTGAAACTATGAAAACAGAAATACGTCTCAGAACGAAAACAGTAGAAATAAGAATAACTAGCTTAAAAGCTAAAAAACACGCCTGCCCTGCCAAAAAAGAACTTATGCCAATAAATTATATACTGTTGGAATGTGCTTAAAAACCCATGTTACTCGGGGAGACGTAAGGATTCTATTGATACCCCATACGTCTAAATCTGTTCAGGCATTTAAAAGTTATGGTGGAATAAAGAAACCCATACATACATACAAACATACATAAATCCTAAAAAAAATACTCCATTTTTAGGGCAGTCGTGTAAAAGTAACTTAAAAATAGCCGGGAGACAGGAGGGGGCTAACTGGACAGCCATAACGTTGCAAATGGTTCTACCTGCCTCCTCATACCTTATGGCACACGTTCCGCCCAAACAACCTGTATATTATTGTTCAATAGATTATTTTAAGTACCCTAGTCCATTTTTTTTATAATTTTCATTGTACATACTTTTTGTAACTACTTTATTATAAGTATAGATAAATTATTGTTATTCCCAAAGGTACTCCTTGTAAATTATAAAAGGTCTAAATGCCGAGTGAACATGACATGTTTTTTTAAGCATTTCCAAATATTTGATATGGTTTTAAGGAAAACACTCGTAAGGTGCTTTATTTGAACAAAAAGTTTGGAGAGTCGCACGGTTATCGAGACCGGCGGCGTTCCCCCGAGAAAATTGCGAGTATTCATCATAATGCGTGACGTTTAAAATTACCGCCCGCCCAACGCTCGCCCTGCACCTATATAAATCAAAGCAAACACTAGTTTCGGCTTCACTATATTACTTGTTTATATTGTAATAAGCTTTATTTGTATAACATAAGGGAATATGCTAACAAAATCATGGAAGCTAGCGGCAAAAATCTCTAGCAGAATAAATATTATTCTTTGGCTTGGAAATCCTCGTGTGTGCTATAATTTAAGCGCTGGTTTGCTGATATTTATAGCGATGGTTAACGTGGTACTGGTTTTATACGAGCGAGTGCGTGTAATGTGCGCTTTTTGGCTACACAATGTTGCTATTTATGGGCCTATGGCGCATGGCGGGGATATGGCGCTATCTACCTTCGTTGGACCGGACACTCGCGCTTACGCACCATGACCTGGAGTAATCCATAAATGTTCAACATGTTTATATATATTTTTCTTTTATCATTGATAAGTTATACTGAAATATTGAAGCGAATGTCCTGCCTAAACTTCATATTCTTTCAGTTCATGAGCATACACATGTGACATGTGAATATAAAAATATTAGCCTCGTTTAAAGTGAATACCTTAATTTTGAATAGAAGTGCTTTCCGGAATATAAAATGTGTGACATTATATTTCAGAGCGCACGTGGCACGGACGCGCCGCCGGAACCAGAGGTTCTGTATAAAGAAAATTAAGGAGGTGTCGAGATTCGAAACGCGGTTACAGTAGCGTTGCCGCCGTGTCTGCTGCGAACGTTTGTGAACTTTATGAAACTTCAAGTTTCTATTATGCAAATGATATTATGTGTGTTAAAGATAACAAAACAGCGCAACATGAAACTTTAAAACAATATATTTAACACTGTTCTTTCGCATTGTTCAAGACGTAAATAACATGTTCCTTTTGGTTATTAAGAAAAATATCTTTTTTATTATTGCGTACTAGGCAATCGTTTGACCACAATGTCACCTGATGGAAAGCGATGATGTGGCCGAAGGTGTAGCACGCTTGCCTAGTACCTAGATATATATTTACTCTTGACTTGGACACACCTGGGTTATATTTTACAGGAAACACTGAAGAGGGCAGAGCATTCCACACTTGTTTGCAGTTCGTATAATTAATGAAGAAAAGTAACGCTTCGTTCTCGTGCGAGGTAATTCGACCATAAAAGGGTGGCGCTTTGCCGATCTCTTAGTCGCACGGTGATGGGGGAATCAGATTGTGCAATTCTTGTGCCCACTCTCCATAGTGCAATCTATAGAATACCGACAGGCTTGTGACCTCACGTCGATCCGCCAGACTTTGAAGCTTACTCTTTACCAGGATGTCATCCCTGATGAATCCAAAGTCTCTCAGATGAATGAAAAGCCTCGAGCTGATACTTGGCAGAACCGTCCCAGAGGTGGCAGCAGTACTAAAGATTCAAAAGCTGTCCCGGTGTGAAGTATCATCTAGTTGCTCGAATCTGACTTACCAATGGAATCGAGAACGACCTTTGAAAACATGTAATGTTGGGTACACGAGGCGACGCCGGCGCGAGCGGCGAGCGTGCGGCGCGAAGCCTCGCCGCCTGCAGCGCTATGTGCACTGTGCACTCGTCAAAAGAGCCCTAACGAGTGCCGAGTCGGCTGAGACGGGCTCGTCTCGCGAGCGACGGACGGCAGAGCAGACCACCCTCCTGCATTTATTCATGTCGTTACCGCTAACGATAATTTTATCGCGTGCTCATTTGCCGGCGCCAGTCGCGCGGCCATCCGTCACCGACACCAAATCGACAATTTGTGCAACACTAAAAACTTTATTGCCACATAATTGACCCGCTGTAAATAACCCTCGACCGCACCGTTTTATTGCTGCTTTATTTTGTAAAGGAGCTTAGTTTATCCCGCGCGGACGCTCTTTTAGAGCACAAACAACGACATGAATTTATAGGGAGGGTTATAAACACATGAGGAATGTGCAGAAAACATACTTTCATACAAAGTTTCTTGTTTAGATTTAGACCACAGATTCTTGTTAAGAACTTTGAGGCACAAGGATTCTTTCGTTTTTAGTGATTGTATCAAGTTTTAATAATAAATATTGCATTTAATTTGTAAGATACAGCTCGACTGACTTAAAACAACATTTTATTACGAAGTTATTACTATTACATGCTTGTGACGAAATCTTTTGTATAAATGTGAAAATTCTAACATGGTCGTCTTGAAAATTTCTCTCAGAACGTTGCAGGTAATTGAATAGTACGAGCTACTGGGCGCCGTTGGTAAGGTAAAAATGCACTAAACTAAAAGCCACGCGATATGGCGTTTACTATTCGTTCTGGCTGTTCCTACTGTGGTAACTTGTCCAAAAATAATATTTTAGTAAAACTGAGTGACATATTACTAGTCATCGAGCCCGAGTTAAATCTATTAATCACGCGATTAGGTACTTACCATCTCTTACTGCCGCACTCATAATCGTGAATTAACGCTAATCTATACTTATAATAAAGCAATATGAACAAAAAAGTCTGTACAAAGAAGATAATTAAAAAAATATGGTCTAGGGTACTTAAATTAAGCTACTAAACAAGAATATAACATTGTTAGAAATCGTGTGTGTCTGTTTGTTTGTCTGTATGTCTGTTCGCGCATCACGTAAAAACTACTGGAACGTATGCGATGCGGTTTTCTCGGTTAGATAGCATAGGTTTTGATTAATAACTGGGGTACTTGGTATCTTAATCCGATGATTAGATGCCGCGCAATCGATAAAAACTATTTGACGGATTTAAAAGAAATGTAGTTTCTGGTCCTGGAATAACACGTATGGACTACTAAAAAAAAAAAAAAAACGATCTTTTTGTCGTAGTGTGGTTGTGCCCCGAGGCCGCGTCCGGTCGCCGCACGGCGCCGCGGCTATGCCATAATTGCACAAACTTTCATGTGCTTCGCATACATTTTCATAATTAAAGGGGCAGTCCGCACCAACTGGAGAACGTTTATTTACAGCCACTTACATTGGTAACTTTATCTCGTTTTAATTAAATAGATTACAGCTGCTTTACCGGCGTCACAAAGAGTGTACATAATTTTTCAGTTCTTATAATTCTTCAGTACTATTTAGAAAATAGGGATTCGTTTAACTTTAGTACAAACTAACTGTTCCTGCGGGTTTGCCCGCGTGGTCATTTAACGGGGTAAAAAGTAACCTATGTGTTATTCCAGTACCAAAAGTTATAAATATATATATATAAAAGAAAGTTGTGTTAGTTCCACTATTTATAACTCAAGAAAGGCTGTCAAAACCAAGCTTATTTTATGCGATGCGCGAAAAAACAAACGATTTAAAAACAAAAACATTACCTCAATTTACAGAATTGGCCCTGTTACAGTTTTATTATAAGTATAGATAAATAATGTTTTTATTTTATACTTTGAGTGATTTCAAAAGTAAAGAAATACAAATTGAAAGAGCCTCCAACGATAACTTTAACGAGTTGATGTTTTTCGTTTTATGTATACTTCTAACTAACTAACAAACAACAGACAGGAAGTAAACACAAAAGGGATAAGATAAAAAGGTCTCGGAACTAAAATAAACAATAAAGAGAGGAGTTACCTAATGAACTCGTGAAAATTTGGCGCAGGGTGTGCGCGAGGGGTTGCTTATTAGAAATTCTCAGCTCGGAAGGAGTCCGGAGGCGATGGCAGCGTACGGGACGTGGGTTTTAAATGTGATGTATGCTGCTAGATACGCCGAGTGCAACTCTACGCATGGACTGAAATACTGAAACTTCGTCTATTCATCTACATAAATAAATATATTCAGGACAATTCAATTCTAATTACCTAGCCCCAAACTAGGAAATCCTGTAATAAGGGCACTAGATAACGGATAAACATACAAAGCTAAGAATATCACATCCATGACTCGGAAACAAACATTTCTGCTCATCACACAAATGATTGCACCTTGCAGGATTCGAACCCGCGACCTTTTGATTTCGGTCTCTAGCCACTAGACCAACCGGTCATCACACATACGACATAGTCGGATTTTGTTTAAATCTTGGAAAGCAGAGGCGTAGAAATTAGAAATGTCAGTAATATTCAAGTTGTTTGTGCGTCTCAAGAGATTGAAAAGCTTTTGTAAACCTAAAATAAATATAGCGCTTTTTCATTAGAAAGATAAAAGCAATTCCACGAGAGCCGAATAATAACGAGGGGCAGCGATGTCCAGCCGCGGCCCCGACGAATTTTATTTGCATCGCTCGCCGCGTTCATGTTTTGGGTTCGGGTTGGCGCCTCGATTGCCCCAATAATCGCTATTGTGCGGCCCGCGAGCCCCGTTCGAACGGAATAGTACCCGTAGCGAAGTTGCGCTTGCCAACATCTGCCAGTAACTCTTACCTTACATGTGGCCAGCCTCTTGTACAACTTCGAAATTGCACGCTCCCTGAGAAAACTTCTACCTTTGAGAAAATTCCAAACGCTTCGACGCGTTGTTGATGTAAACTCACAATAAACAGATACGTAACCGCCGGAATTGGCAATCTATTCCTATTATAGCGTTGTTGTCGAATAACTGCTGGTTGCGAGAGCGAAGTGATAATTCATAACTGCGATCAAAATGTAAATTACTGCAGCAAACCGCGCAGATTGGAATATAATTCTGGCTATATTTTAATATTATTGTTAGAGAACACCCATTAATGGTATCGACAATTTGTTGGGATTGTATTAAATTGGAATAATTAGTAATTTGAATTATTAATTTAGACAGCATAAAATTAATGCAATATACCTAGCATCTACCTAAAGATCGCTAGTAATATTCTTTATGAAAGGTAGGGGTGCTGGAAGGAGGTTGGTTCCATGGCACTTATCAGTGCCTAGATGCTGATAAGTGCCATGATATTAAAATGTATTTCAAACAGTGATTTTTTACCAACGCTTCACAATTTAATTTTAAACGCATGAACTGAACTTCGTAATTATTATAAAATTGATATCAGTTCCGCCGCTAGGCAACAAGCATAAAAAAACATGATAAACCCCCGCGAATCCTTCAGTGGTATTTTCACACTTAATTTTCTTGGAACACAGTAGCGGTAAGAAATAAAGTTAAAATTAAGACGCGAGTTTATGGGGCGTTACGGGGTGGAGGGCGCAAGGTGGGCGCTCGGGCGCGGCGGGCGGCGCGGGCGGGCGCGGTGTGAGAGGCCATTCGAATTCACCGCGCGAGCTGCGCCGTAGATAGCGGCAGGCGGAACACGTACTTCACTTCCACTAACTCCCAACTATTGACAATATTAATGCACGCTTAGCAGGGCCAAGCGACGTCGTGAGACGCCTGCTGAATATGCTTAAAAATCACTAAGCTCTCCACAGTATAAGCTTACATTTCGGAAAACTAAAAACAATGTCAACGCCATCGAATGCGATATTTTTTCTTCCGATCAGGAAGCTTATTGGCACTAATTTATTCCATTCTTAAGAGAAATCCCCGGAAGTAACGCAAATATTAGACGAGGTTCGGCCCGCGACGACGTCGGCTGCCATTAATTCCAGAATTGAAATCTGGAATTGCGGCGGCGGCGGCAAATTTACATTCATCGCGGTAAGAACTTAAATCAAGTTCTCAGTTACGATTCAGTTGCGATATTATTTTATTAAAATATGTAAATGACGCCGTTCCAACGCGTAGATACTCCGGTAAGGACCTTACAATTGCGAGGGAGGATATCTCTCTAACGACGCAATATTTTCATTAGTGAGGCTGTTACCTACTGGCTGCTACCGGAGGCGCTATCACATTTTTTATATAATTTCTCAATTACATTAAGCCGAGATAATAAACGACATTAAATTAGAGACGACGGAGGTTGGGTATGTTTAATTTCGTGATAACTAGTTGCACGCCGCGGTTTCGCCCGCATGCATGATGAATATCCATCGTTTGAAACATTTTAGTTTACCCGTGACCTGCCATGAGGCCCGCTAAAAGAGTTAAGCACGACTGTCAGACGTCTATTGTTTATTTTTAATGTTGAACGAAGTATCCAAGTCAAGTGTGAGTTCATAATATAATAAAGAATTTTCACCCGACTTTGAAGTTCACCGGGCAGCTTGTCCAATTTTTTGTTACCATAAAAACCTAATTCGGTCTATCGCGAACATTTTAAAATAAAACCAGCAGCAAAATACTAATCTAAAACATGTTTTTTTTTAATATTCTTTGTCATCCAGCTGTGAGCTACCCTGAAAGTTTCAGCCCGTTAGCTAATCGGGAAGTGCTCGAAATTTGAGCAAGATTCCACCGGGACTACAGACTAGAAAGTGACATAATAAAACGTGTTAAAACTGGCCAAAACGGTGCAGCTGTTCTCAAGTGATACGCTTACCAACGAACAGCACATCATTTTTATTTATAAACTTGTTATCCCGCTCGCGACTTCGTACTGTTATACCCTTACTTTTGTATGCAATAACAGATGAAAGGTGCTTCAGTAGCATATTTGCAATAGTAGGTCATCAGTTCATTATTCATCACAGTTAGTCGATCTAAAACCTTTTCACGAAGTACTCGTCCTTTTCTAAACCCAATTTAATTTATATTTAATTTGAATTAATACTATTTCTTTTTAGTGATTCAACTTTTCTTTTTTAAAACATTAAATCCATGATCCCGGATAACAAATGGTGGCAGCGTAAAGGGATATAAAAATCCGCGGACTACAAAAAAAACAGTGCAAAAAGTACTAAATCTGTGCAAACTTCTAGATCAAAAAATAAAAAAAAAACTGGACTCTGTATCCTGAGGAAATAAGTGTCGCCGCACACTTACTATCACCGAATCCTGAAGAACAGAAATTCTCTTCCACTGAAGTTCCCGCTGCATCCCTTAAATCTGGAAAAGAAGAAAACTACTTCGTCAACTTACTTCTTTCGCCGTGTCCTGGAAATTCTGGAAGTCCTGGAAATCCTGACTTCGTCGTCAACTTCCATAATCTGCATCTCAACGTCCTGGAGCGCCTGGTACGACTCAGCTGCTAAATCTCAAGACAGAAGTCCACACTTACCTCCAGCTCGCTACATCCTACAAGGCCAAAATACGCTATGTTCCTGCTAATCCTGTGAGTTATTTTTATTCCTTTGTTTTTTGACTACTATTCTGGAAGAAAGTGATATCTACAAACTTACATATTCTCCCTATATTGTGCTTCGAAAATCATAACCTATTTTATCTAAGTAACTTGGTGAACAAATATCTATAGTGTGGGGAGTGCCTTATATCCAAGGTAAATTTCTGATAAGCGACTGGCTCGCACTGCCTCTGTACCGTTTTTAAGCTTCTTTATTTTATAGAGTTATAACCTTGTATTGTATGATTTATATTAAATATAAATCACACAATACAAGGTTATTTTTGCTTCCACGGACTTTTGCTTCCAAGATTGTTTATCCATGTCCGACACCGACGGCGTAAAAGACGAAAGTTCTCAATACAGAATGACCGACCTTGACCTGAACGTTTTAATTAAATTTGTTGGAGTTTTTGACGGTTCCCGGGAAAAATTAACTCCATTTCTGAATAATTGCCGCAATGCAATTAACCTTGCATCAGACTCCCAAACAGATATTCTCTTTAAGTTCATTTTGAGCCGTCTAGAAGGTAAAGCCGAGACGGCATGTGCCGTTAAGGATTTCACCGAATGGTCCCAGCTCGAAGAGTTCCTGAAAATTCAATTTGGTGACGCAAAACATTACGCATATTCACTATCAGACCTTCAGCAATGCAAACAGGGTCGCTACGAGTCTGTTAGCCAATACTCTCTTAGAGTAGTCTTGTCTGGCTAAACTTCTAACTGAAATAAATATTTCAATTCCCACTACAAAGAAGGACGAACTAATTGGCCGTGTAGCCGCTATGCAGGACTTAGCTCTCAACGTATTCACGATTGGTCTCCAACCGCAGTTGTCAACAGTTGTCAGATGCAGGGACCCTTACACTTTGAACGAAGCCATAAACCTCGCCACAGCCGAAGAAAAATTTGTAGGCATAATAAACAGAAAAAATGTAGGACAATCAACAAGTACATTTAACCCCAATCGTCCTGAACAACGCAGGCATTATAATAATACCATGTCATACTCAAGGCCGCCGTTCCAAGGCCAAGTCCAACAACAACATTGAACAACAGATTGAAAACTGCAGAAAACGGGAATACAACAACAACAGAAAACCTAACTATACCCAAAACCAACAAAACATAAGTCGCCAACCTCCACAATCAAAAACGCTGATTCCTACGAATTCACTGAATCTCACCGTATCCAGATCTTGTAAACGCGTTACTAATGTTCCATTTCCAGAAACTAACCGACAGGGTAACCAGCCCCAAACCAACAGTTTCTCAAACAAAAATACTAAATCCTGTGATCGCGATACTAATGTACCAGTTCTAGAAACTAACCGACAGGGTAACCAGCCCCAAACTGACAGTTTCTCAATCAAATATACTAAATCCTGTGAAAGCGATACAGATGTCCCAGTTCCAGAAACTAACCGACAGGGTAACCAGCCCCAAACCGACAGTTTCCCAATCAAACATACTAAATCCTGTGATCGCGATACTAATGTCCCAGTTCAAGAAACTAACCGACAGGGTAGCCAGCCCCAAACTGACAGTTTCTCAATTAAATATACTAAACCCTGTAAACGCGATGCAGATATCCCAGTTCCAGAAACTAACCGACAGGGTAAACAGCCCCAAACCGACAGTTTCCCAATTAATAAACCTTCCAAATCCTGCAAATGCGACGCGAAAGTTGAAGATCTCACCCACAGCGATGATTCTAATGCTCCTGAAACAAAAAATAAACATGATTATATATATATGAAATTTCAAAAAATACAAAAAAGCGATATTTACCTTATATCAAGGTTCCAACTTCAGTTTCTTCAAAACCTATGACTTTCTTAGTCGACACTGGCGCTAGTATAAGCCTAGTTAAAAAATCTGCAATGAACAAAATGCTTAAAATCATTGGACATAAAATTCAAATAAAAGGTATAGACTCAACAAATGATAATTGTATTATGACACTAGGACATATTCCTATCACATTTTTATCCAATGATGTTACAACTAATCATAATTTTCATGTCATCCCCGATCTTGAACTACCTTATGACGGTATAATAGGAAACGACCTGCTATCTAACCAACAAAGTAATATAGATTACGTCAAAAGAATCTTGAAAATTAATGATGCCAAATTTCACATCCTATGTAACGAGCCCGTGTACACTATTCCTCCAAGAACTGAAACAGTAATTGAATGTTGTGTTTCCAATCCCGAGCTTAAAGAAGGTCTCATCATCGACCAGAAACCAAATGAATCTTTGTTAGTCGCCAATTGTATAGTAAAAGTAAAATCCAATTTACGCGTTAACATTTCAGTAGTTAATACCGCTGAACACCCCATTACAATTGATTCCACGTTAAAACTCAACCTCGTCCCCCTTATAACAAATGACTTAACACCTTGCGAAGTTGAAACAGTATCCTGCTGTAATGAAAATACTACCCCTAATGCACATTCACGAACTAATCAAGTACTTGACCAACTCCGCGTGTCTCATTTGAATCAAGCCTTTAAGTAACTCCAGGAATATAGTATGTATTAATGATACACCAAAAAGTCGACAGATCCAGATACCTCAAAGATCTATCGTCGGTATACAGGGGAGGGAGTCAACACTCTCAAAGCCTAAACTTAATCTCACAACTTTTGAGAAAAACCATTCGCTAGATGGCGCCACAGGTAGTGGAAAGAAGAAGATTTTCATAGTTGGTGATGGCCAGGCCCGGGGCTTGGCTTCTCAATTGTGTTATGATTATGATCGTACCAATAAAGGTGATAATAACTACGATATTATTGGCATGATTAAACCGTGGGCAGAAAGCTGCGAGATGCTCAAATCTTGTGAAAGTCTTGCCAATTCTTTAAAGCGCGAAGACATCGTAATTTTGACAATTGGTTCAAATGACAAGGATCCCTACAGAATGATTTCAGATTTGAGTAACTCACTTTACCTTTTGCGTCACCAAAATGTGTTTGTTATCGATGTTCAACATAATCCATACTTAAATGAACAGTTGTTAAATAAAAATATAAAACTATTACTAAAAAACTACACAAATTGCCAATTTATTGAAATGAACTGTAGAAAAATATCACAAATTGATCCGAGAAGGTTTATTAGAATGTTAAGTTTTAAGCTGCATGTAGAAATAGATTTTTTATCACTAAATACACAGCTTTTTAATTGTGTTTCGTATTTTCCAGTATCTAAGGTTGGTGAATTTTCACCCGCTGCTATGATCAGTGGTTCAATTCAAATTAATCAATCTCAATCTTGTTCCAACGACAAGTTGGAGAGCCCTACAGACAAATTTCTCATAAATTCCCCTAAAAGGGGAACCATACCTTACTACTTTTCAAAGAGTGTAGAACCAGCGACAAATGATCAACCGTCACAGCCTAAAATAAAAAGTAAAACGTTTTTTCGTTCCTAAAAGTGAATCTAATTTTACCGTATTTCATCAGAATATAGCCGGGGCAATGAATAAAGCAGAAGAAATTGTTTTTGCTCTTTCAGAATTTTCCCGAAATGATAGTGAAATAGACATTGCGTGCATGACTGAGACTTTCATAAAAAAAAAGGGTCAGAACAATTATTGAAGATACCAGGATATAGATTGGTTTCATCGTTTTCTCGTAACTCAACACGAGGAGGCTCTTGTATATTGACCAAAAATAACGTGGATTGCAGAGCCCTAAGTTATGCAAACGAATTAGCTTGTAATTTTACTTTTGAATGTAGTGGTATTGAATTAACATCACAAAAAATATTATTTGTATCTACAGAACCCCAAAAAGTAATCCTTATATTTTTCTGGAAAAACTAGAGCAACTGTTGTTAAAAATATCTAATAGATCCAAAAAAATAATTTTATGCGGTGATTGGAATTTTGATAATTTACACCCTAGTAAGAGATGTCTTGATCTAATAAATCTGTTAAAAAATTTCAATATAGAAATGCATATTAAGTCGCCTACTAGACAATTGGCATGCCTTGACCATTTTGCTAGTAATATAAAACCAATTAGAGCTGAAGTTCACCATTTAGGTCTTTCAGACCATGAAACAGGTCAAACATTGACAATAAAAATTAATAAAAAACATGAGTTACTTAGTTGGTTCGAGAAAGCTAGAGATTTTAGTGTACAAAATATGGATAAATTTTATAGTTGCATTTCTGCTATGACATTTTCAGAAGTTTATGAAAAACCTAGTTTGAATGAAGCATTTAACGAATTTCATGAACTATTTACATTGTTTTTTAATTTATGTTTTCCAATATCTATTTTTAAAAAAACTAACAAAAGTAATAAAAATATATGGTTGACCAAAGGGTTAAGGAAGTGTTGCGTAAAAAAACGATATTTGTATTTAAAACATAAGCAAATTGGGTCTAATAAAAGGTATAATAATAATGTATACAAAAAATATTCAAGAATCCTGAAGCAATGCCTACATAAATCACAGCAGTTACAAAATAAAAAATATATACTTAAAAATAAAAATAAATGAAAGGCCGTATGGGACGTTATTAATCAGAATATTGGTGACAATAACAAAAATAGAGAAATAGATACTATATTATACGATAATCAATTGTATACAAACTCAGTTGAGATTAGTAAATTATTTAATGATTTTTATATTAATTTGACGAATGACAATGATTTTAAATTTAAAACTGACAATATAAATGAAAGCATAGACTGTAACAATTCTAATACAATATTTTTAAAACCAACAGATCCAATGGAAATATATAAATTGATAAACAATCTTAACAATACTAACTCGGTAGGAGTTGACGAAATAAGTACAAGAATAATTAAATTATGTGCAAAATTTATCTGTCAACCTTTGAGTTTCCTAATTAATATGTCACTTGAGGAAGGCACATTTCCAGAGAGTTTGAAAAAAACTATTGTAAAGCCGTTATTCAAGAAAGGTGATAAGACAGACATGAACAATTATCGGCCAGTTACGTTGATACCAGTTCTTTCTAAGGTCTTCGAAAAAGTAATGCTGAAGAGGTTATATGATTTTGTCACGGGACAAGAGGTATTAAAAGAGGAACAATTTGGTTTCCGGAAAAATAGTAGCACTTCACTGGCATGTTTTAATTTATTAAAGATTATCACAGAAGCGATTAATGAAAGTACACCAGTAACGGCTATTTTTCTCGATATGAGTAAAGCTTTTGATTTTGTTCATCACAAATTACTTCTACATAAATTGGAAAAGTACGGCATTAGGGGAGTAGCAAATGATTGGATTAAAAGTTACTTAACTGATCGTTCTCAATGCGTAGAAATAGACAAAGTACAAAAAGATATGAAAGTAACGAGCAGGTCAAACTTTAAACTAAATAAATTTGGAGTTCCACAAGGAAGTGTGCTAGGACCATTTCTATTTTTGATGTACATAAATGATCTTCCTAACATAACTCATCACAAAACGATATTATTTGCGGACGACACTACTCTAATTGTCAAATGTCAAAATATAAACATATACGAGCAAGAAATAAATGATGCACTTAGTAAAATAATTAATTGGCCCAGTAATATTAATTTAAAAATCAATGTTAGTAAAACAAAATTTATACAATTTCAAAACTATAGGAAACGGGATATGAACCTAAATGTAAATTACAAAAACATTAAAATAGAGGAGGTTGACTCTACTAAGTTTTTAGGACTAATAATTGATAGACACTGCGACTGGAAGACGCAAATTGACTATCTCTGCGATAAGTTGGACAGGTTTGTGTTTGCTATAAAAAGGTTAAGGCAAACAGTATCTACTGGAGCAGCACTAAGTGCATACCATGGATACGTGTCTTCGGTGCTCTCTTACGGTCTCTTGTTATGGGGTAACTCGGTTGAGATTGAAAAAGCATTTAGAGTCCAGAAAAAATGCGAATTTTACCATTAGTTTGCATGTATATTAGAGAGCTGTGTGTTTTTGTTAAGCAGCATCCACAATACTTCAATTTACATTCGGAAACAGTAAGGAGAAATGTCACTCCAAGAAATAAATTTAAACTTTATATCCCTCGATGCAGATTAAATATATTTAAAAGAAATGCCTACATTAACGCCATTAAGGTGTATAATAAATTACCATGCACATTTAAAGAACTGACGCTTAACATGTTTAAAAGAAGACTGACTGTGTGGCTTTCAGAAAAATGTTTTTATAATCTCAATGAGTACATGACATATAAGGAAAATAATGAAACATAATGTGATTAATTAATGTTAAAATTCTTGATTTAATGCTTGCTAATTGGCAACTATGACTTAATTTTTGATATAATTTGACATTAACTTTAATTAATCATTTTGACATTAATTAAATAATAAACCCTATATTTTACTATTGAATCTTGTTTATTATCGTTGTATTTTTTTTTGTAGATATGTTTGCACACCATTGTTATGGTAGGATGTACTGAACTTTTATAATTGTTATTACCATCTACTTAATTACTACATTCTTGTGAATAAATAATTCTGATTCTGAAGAAGAAACACAAACCTTACACGAAGTATGTGCGAAATTCTCACATATATTCTATTTGCCCGGAGACAAGTTGTCCTTCACCAACGCCATTTCACATGATATCAAGACCACTTCTGCAGTGCCTATTAACACTAAGTCATACCGATTCCCCGTATGTCATAAAACAGAAGTCAAAACGCAAATCAATAAAATGCTTGAAGATGACATAATCAGACCATCTTCTTCACCTTGGTCTTCACCTATATGGATTGTCCCAAAAAAGATCGATGTTTCTGGGGAACGGAAATGGCGCATTGTAATAGACTACCGCAAACTTAATGACATCACAATAGGTGACTCCTACCCCATTCCCAACATTGCGGAGATTCTTGATCAGCTTGGAGCAAGTAAATATTTCAGCACATTAGATCTTGCGTCTGGCTTTCATCAGATTAAAACATCCCCTCTAGATAGATGCTCCTAAAACTGCCTTTTCTGTCCCACAAGGACACTTTGAGTTTTCTCGAATGCCATTTGGCTTAAAAAATGCACCTTCTACCTTTCAACAACTCATGAATTCTGCTCTATCAGGCCTCAATGGTATCAAATGTTTCGTTTACCTTGATGACGTCATAATTCATTCTTATGATCTTCCCTCCCATATCTCTAACCTCGAAGACATCTTCCGAAGACTCCGCGAATTTAACCTAAAACTACAACCTAATAAATGCGAATTCTTAAGGCGAGAAGTATCCTATCTCGCACATTTGATTACAGACGAGGGCGTGAAGCCTAACCCGGACAAAGTCAGAGCTGTCAAAGACTTCCCAATTCCAAAATGTCCTAAGGACATTAAATCCTTTTTAGGGCTTGTATCCTATTACAGGCGATTTATTCCTGATATCTCAAAAATAGCTAAGCCCTTGACACACCTACTAAAGAAAGAAACACGTTTTGAATGGAATAATGAGCAGCAACTAGCCTTTGACACTTTAAAAGAAAAATTAATAACAGCACCTCTTCTGATATATCCAGACTTTTCACAGCCTTTTATTCTTACTTGCGACGCATCTAATTACGCCATTTCAGCCATTCTCTCGCAAGGACCTATTGGCAAAGACCGACTTAAAGCATATGCTTCCCGTACCTTGAACAAAGCTGAATGCAATTACAGCGTAACAGAAAAGGAATGTTTGGCCATAATTTTCGGCACAAAAACCTTTAGACCATACCTATATGGGCACAAATTTACCATCGTCACTGACCATCGTCCTCTAAAGTAGTTATTTAATTGCAAAGAACCAGGATCCAAACTTGTCAGATGGAGACTCAAGTTAGAAGAATTCGATTATGAAGTGATGTATAAAAAAGGAAAAATCAACAGCAACGCCGACACGTTGTCGCGTTACCCAGTTAACCCAATCCTTCCAAACGAGATAGATCCACAGCCTTCTACATCAGGGTTATCAGATAACCGTCCCACTCAAGAGACAGAAGTTCCTACAGGCATCCTTGACATTTGATCGAGCTAGGTGACTTGGGTATTAGCACACTTGGTGAACCAAACATAGACTTTACTCCACTGATTCCTCCGTCACCTACAGATTCTCTCCCTCCACCGGATCCTATTCCTCCTCTTAAGCCCCTTTCTCCGCTGGATCTCCTAACGGAAACAAATAGACAAATTGATGAAACACCTTCTAATTCCAGTAAAGAATACTCCGAATTCCTAAAATCTTTTGCCAATAAAAATGAAACCTATAACACATACATAAAAGAGCATAACGAAAGCCTTCTGAAGAGTAAAACTAATACTATACTTGCCCCACACTACTACGACGACGATACTACTTGACTACGACGAATCAAACCCTTACTTTCAAGACATTATTTCCGCATCCGATGACTCGATCCACGATGGTGAACGCGAACTTCACTCTTTTAAGAAACACATTATAAAGGGTAAAACTTACTATTTCCTATTTACGATTTTTTACTATTTTGATACTTGTTCTTATCCTGATATTTTTAAAACGCTAAAATCAGTTAGAGATGATATCTCACTCAATGGTAACATAAATGAAATAGCAATATCTGATTTCAAAAATCCATTTGAACAAAATTCGTTTGTGAAAATCTATGGCATGCTCATGTATCTGTTCAATAACACTAACATAACCGTTAACATTCACCACAATACAATTATATATCCTACTCCATCCGAAATAGCAAAGATCCTGAAAGAGAATCACGACATCCCTATTGCCGGACCCTAGGCTCTAATAGAATGTACGACAGAATCAAAGAGCGCTATTACTGGAAAAATATGCGTTCTGAAATAGAAGACTACTTCAAAAATTGTAAACTATGCCAATCTAATAAAGCTCTCCATAAAATCAACAAAACTCCTATGCAGATCACGACCACTTCCACTCGTCCATTTGAAAGAATCAGTCTCGATATCGTTGGCCCCTTACCTGAAGCAGGACTTCATAACTTAAAATACATACTCACCCTTCAAGACGACCTCACAAAATTTTCTCTCGCCTATCCTATCTCAAATGCTACAGCGGAAGAATCTTGTGAATGTATAGTCCATTTTGTAACACTCTTTTGGCATACCAAAATCAATACTTACAGATCAAGGTACCAATTTCACCGCTGACCTATTTAAAAAAACTTGTGACTTTTTAAAAATAAAGCAGATCTGGTCCTCACCATACCACCTCCAAACACAAGGAGCACTTGAGAGAAGCCACTCCACTTTAAAATAATATTTGAAATCCTACGTAGATGAGAACCAATCCAATTGGCATAAGTTCGTGTATACCGCTATTTTAACTTATAACAGCACCGTCCACACTACAACGCGTTTTACCCCATATAAACTTGTCTTCGGACACAAACCTTTAATTCCTGTCTCAGTCTTCGAGTTGCGCGCTGATATCACGTACCCTGATTACATCAAAATGCTTCACCACCGTCTCAAAATATCTAGGGAAAAAGCATTACAAAATATTCAAGCTTCGATAGAAAAATCAAAAACCTACTATGATAAACATAACCGCCCAGTACAATATAAAGTTGGTGACTATGCATACTTAAAACAACATCTCAGACTTCGAAAGGCTCTTTCCCCTCTGTGGAAGGGCCCCTTTAAAATTGTTAAAGTAAACAGTAACAATACCTTGACTCTTCTTATTAATCGACGTCATGTCACCCATCATTTTGATGAGGTAAAACCTGCAAGTCAAAATGATTAAAATAGATATAATTAGACATAAGTATATACATCATTATTATAAATTTTTACAATCTAATTTTATTAATTAAAACTTAGTTACTAATTCCTATAAAAATAATTATACAAGTCGAACTAGCGTGGTTATTACAATTTACAGAATCATCGCCACTCATTGTAGCACCGCCCTGGCAACTGATGACAACAAGTTTGTGGAACCAATCACTAAGAGTCCTGGTATACTCTTCGATCCCGTTGGCACTTTAAAAACAATTAATGACCAATTTCATATCGTTATTCCCATGGATGTCTCCCCATATAAAAGCTATATTGAAAACATTCATGACGTATTTAACGCTATTCGGTTTCAATGTCGAGAAAATAGAGAAGTAGATTACACTAAATGTCAAAATATGCTAGAACCGTTAGATTCATTATACAAAGACATTTTACGCAACTATGATTCCATATCACACATAACATCTGATAGAATATCCAAACGAGCAGCATGGTTTGCTGGCGTAGGAGTTGTATTTAAACACATATTCGGCACAATGGATGAAGACGATGCTAGATATTATAATGAGGCAATCCAAACTCTGTACAGCAACGACAAAATCATAACAAATGCAATAAAGAAAAGTATTGTTGTGTCCCAAATGACTATATCAAATATAAATCAGACTTTATACGAAATCAACACTAACCAAGCTGAATTGAACTATGCTATTGACAGAATATCCACAATTGTAAGTAACATATCTAAAGTAGTGCAAACTGATGATTTCCAAATACATTTAAATTCTATTCTAAACATTTTACAATCAAATTTAATGACACTTTCATTTAAAATCGAAGATATCCTAAATTCCATTCTGTTTGTTAAAGCCAATATACTACATCCGTCTGTTTTGACACCAAATCAATTGTATAAAGATATTCTAAGTAATCTTAAAATAGTCCCTAAGTATAGAGATTTCCCTGTGAACCTAGAATTAAATAATATTCATATGTTACTAAACGTCAACTTGATATGCTACTATCTTGATAATAAGTTAGTTTTTGTAATTAAGATACCTTTAGTAAGTGGTCTAGAATATAACTTATATAAAAACATACCGTTGCCAACTCCACACATTTCTGATACTGCTAATTCATTTGTGATGATTCTACCCTCTGAGGAATATGTAGCCTAAGTAAAGATAAATCGACATTTACCTTTCTTCAAAATCTAAATTCTTGCAAGTATATTATTACTACAAAAACTTACCACTGTGAGATGACTAATGTTTATACCGTTACTGGAAATCCATCTTGTGAAATAGAAATTATTACAAAAGCTGTAACAACACTACCTGAAAGTTGTCAATACAAAATCATTCACGGTGACGTGGATATTTGGCATAAATTATATAATGAGAAATGGATATTTGTACAATCAAAACCAGCTAAACTCTTTATTGAATGTAAAAATAATTATTTTACCGAACTTGTTATATCCGGTACAGGTGTACTTAACATTCCATTAGAATGTATAGCTTACCATAAGAACTCTAGATTTGTAAGGAAGATTTCTACTAGTGTAAGTGTACCTACCATATCCTCTAATTTTAATATTCTTAATGATAGCTGCTGTAGCTTAAGTCATATTAGAAAACTAAGTTTGCCAATTTCCAATATACAAAATATTAACTTAGATAATTTGAAAACATTAAAGTCAACTTCAGACCAGATTCTTAAGGATTTAGATTCAGTAGAACCTCCAAATAACTGGAATAACCATATCAGTTTTCCTATTTTAAGTGTATAATCCTGTATCTTATGTCTTAGTTTGGTATTAATATATGTTTGTAAAAAGGACCAGTATTTCAGAAAATTATTCAAGAAATCTAACAAAGTAATAATTAACGACAGTGAAAATCCTGATCATGAAATAGAAATGGAACCAGTCCAAGCTCAATCACGTATACGGTCATATCACGGTATACGTGATTGAGCCTGGACTGGTTCCATTTCTATTTATTCGAAAATAAATCTAACGAAAACTTACTTTTCCGTAAGTTTCCTTTTAACGTGGGGGTTGTTATACCCTTACTTTTGTTTGCAATAACAGATGAAAGGTGCTTCAGTAGCATATTTGCAATAGTAGGTCATCAGTTCATTATTCATCACAGTTAGTCGATCTAAAACCTTTTCACGAAGTACTCGTCCTTTTCTAAATCCAATTTAATTTATATTTTATTTGAAATAATACAATTTCTATTTAGTGATTCAAATTTTTCTTTTTTAAAACATTAAATCCATGATCCCGGATAACAGTACGCGCAGAGTACTGTTTATCGCGAAAAAACCATCCTATTTTCTTCTAGGATATTAAAAACCAATGCAAAAGTAGGTATAGCACCAATGCTATTGATTTTTTTGACAGATTTGTTATTTCGTTTCCATGGCAACCACATACCATTATGTGATGGCAACCGTTCCTTACAGTGAGTAATCAAGATTTTCCAGTTTTCCTGCGGAAACTTTGTATTTTCCGGGATGAAAAGTATCCTATGTTTTATTCTAGGGTATAAGCTACCTACATTCTAAATTTAATCAAAATCCGTCCAGCCGTTATCGCGTGAAAGCTCCTCAAACAAACAAACAAACAAAGAGACGTTTCACTTTTATATATTGGTATGGATAAATGTATGTGGCAGGATAATGGGGCATTACGGTACCTTTTCCTTTGTAGAAACTTCGGGTCTTTTTCAAGAAATCAAGAACTGCATTATTGGACTTTTCTTTTCGGAAAAACAGCTTTTCGAAAAATACATGTTGGTCTTAGTTAACTCTTATTTACCTCCAGGAAAACTTTTCCAAAAGTAAATTACTAAACCAAATCATAAAATTTGGAAAATAAAACAATTATATTTTTCCATACATTTTTGAGACGGTGCACAGTTAGGGCACGTACCTTAACCGTTATAGTTACAGAAAAACGTTCTTATGATGGTTCTGCATTCACAGATATTGGAAAAAAATTACAGTCAGCAAGAATAGGTAATTTTACACAAAACCTTTTTTTGATGGCTTGTTTTTGTATGTTTCGTAATGGTTACAATTTTTATTCTATCTGATAGTTAGTCTTTTATCTATCATACTTCTTTCCATGGAGTTCTGACAAGTTTCTAGCTTTTTATTGGGTATTTTTGTGAGTGCTTATGTTTGGCAACCATAAGTAAGTACAGGAAGTATGCAGGTACCAAAAAGTTCCCGTTTGATAGCTATCCTAGTTTCAGTGTTTTTCATAATTTCCTTCAGACTACAATACTGTTTCCAAGCGTTTCCAATACGTTCCAAGCGTTTCCAAGCGTCTGTCAATTTCTTTTGACGTTAGATCTGCAGTAGAAATTATTTGACCTAGGTATACCTAGTCCGGCAATAACTTCTGTTACAAATGAAAATACTTTTTTTTTTATGAAGTATTGTAATATTACTAAAACTTATATGTATTCAAGTCTCAGCAAAAAAAAAAGTATTCGAAATGGCCACCTTTGGCTTTTATTCAGGCCTTTAGTCTGTGTGGCCATGAATCTATGGATTTACGCACTGTTTCCATGGGAAATTTCGCCACTGCTTGCTGCAGAGTTTTTTTAAGAGACTCAATGTCACCGTGTTGTTTAGAGCAGGCCATGTCCTCTAAAACTGACCATAATTTGTAGTCTAAAGGGTTGCGGTCTGGGCTAGATGAGGGCCAGTCTTCAGCTCTTATAAAGTCCGTAACGTTGGTTTCAAGCCAGGCTTGGGTAGTTCGTGCCTTGTGACCAGGTGCAGAGTCCTGCTGGAAAGTCCACGGTACATTTTTAAAAAGTGTATTGCTGAGAGGTTTCACAACACGATCCAAGACAGTCTCTTGATACACTTTGGCTGAAGTTTTCACTCATTTTTCACAAAAAGGTATCTTTGTGACGCCTTGATAAGACGCCCCACCAAACCATCACTGACGCAGGATGATGACCACGTTGTACCTTTCCGACCACTTGAGCAGCTTCTTTAGAACTGTGAGCGTACACTTTATCATTTTGCTTATTGTAGTGCTTACTGTTAACTGACGTGAGAAATCGATTTTGCAAAGAAATGGACACAATAAATTGGTCACTCGAATTCTGCCGGTACCAGGTCTCCTTTTGTAATAATCTATCTTTACAAACCTTCTAACCACTTTAGAAACCACAGACTGGTTTAAATTTAAATTTCTAGCAATCGTTCATTGATCCAAGCCTTGCCGGACCAATGCCACAATATGTGCGGCTTGTTCGGACGAATTATCCATATTATTGTACCGAAACTCTTGTTGAGTTAAAAAGACTACCTAAATTATTGTTAACTATTGGTAACAATAATTCAATTAGCAAATGAAAAAATCCCAATAACAATCAATTAGACTCCTTACCCTAATAACGCGCACATCTGAGAACACGCGTAAATTTTCTTTTCCCGGGTATAATCATTTGTTTTGCTGCAGTTCCATGATTAAATGTTGTTTTTTTATATGATTAATGGCCAGTCTTCACTTTTTCATTTATATAAATCTAAAAAGTGTGCATACTTATTAAAAATATTAATTTGTAAGTAATCCTGAACTTTGATGCGGTTTATGTGTCCGTCAGTGCAGTATAGTTTTGTCATTTACGCCATACTTTTATAACGAGTAGTTTAAAAGTGATGATGTTATTTGATGAGCGATGCCGTACCCGTTCTTCGTATCTACTAATAGTTTATTCTGTGGTGTAATAGTCCTAAGACGCGGTGCAGGACGGGCTACGGGCTGCTGGGCGGGTGGTCTATATAATATGTTGTACATATAAATATTTATAGAAACCCCTAGCTGCCCTAGAGAAGCCGGGTCGTAAGTGTTCCTATAGATTGAAGCTGTGAGTACGAGCCCATGAACCATAACTTTTCCATATAAAGGGTGGATTTTGAGACGGGGCATTCAGGGCAGGTACCTTAAAAGCAAGAACCTAACAGGATAAATAACAACCTAATTGACTATGTCAATGAATACATAACTAGTCTGGCCATAAATACTGTTACATAAAAACTTTTCTTTTCCCCAACTTTTTCCTTAGTCATACAAGAAACCCTTACAGTTTCGTCATGTGTCTGTCCGTTCGACTGTATGTCACAGTCATTTTATTCAGGCGCTATTATTACTTGAAATGTGGCACGTGTATATACATGTTTATAGCCTCTACATAAGTGTATTTTTTTTTTGGCTCCAATACAAATTGATATGATCTGCATCATCTCGTTTTCATGAGAAGGCAAATCCATGTCAAAGGTATTCGATATTTCAGAAGCAGATATTTCAACATCCTCAAAAGAAAATGGGTAAATCATGAAAGTAGCAACGTTCGTCAATTTTCTTAAGTCAGAAAAACGTATTTGAAACTGGTCTTATTTCGTTTTCATGGCAACCGTTCCTTACTGCGAGTAATCAACATTTTCCACTTTTCCCGTGGAAACTTACCATTTTCCGGGATAAAAAGTATCCTATGTTTTATTCCAGGGTATAAGCTATATTCATTCCTAATTTCATCAAAATCCGTTCAGCCGTTATCGCGTTAAAAGTCCCCAAAAAAACAGTCAAACGTTTTCAGTTTTATATAACTATTGGTGTGGATCATTTTGATGGCGTTTTTTGAAAGCTGCTAAAATATCATTGAATGAAAACAATACACTGTCGAACCAATTCAAGCCGGTATGTTTGCACCCTTACTTTTATCAATGAATCGAACCAATTGTAGTTTGTGGCCTTATAGTTTGATACCCCACCACTTTGCACTTTGTATACAAGACTGATTAATCTAACCAAGTTGAAAGTTTTGGTTGGTGAGAGTAGAATAAATAAATAAAAATAAATATTTTCGGGACAATTCCACACCAATTACCTAGCTCCAAACTAGGATACCCTGTACTATGGGCACTAGATAACGGATAAACATACATAGATAAGAATATTACATTCATGACTCGGAAACAAACATTTCTGCTCATCACACAAATGATTGCACCTTGCAGTATTCGAACCCGCGACCGTTTGATTTCGTACCTAGGATCTCTAGTTACTAGACCAACCGGTCGTATAAGTATATATAGCTCTTCTCAGTTTCTTTGGTAAGACGTCATATTATCGTTCCCTCATATCAGATACTAGAGACTCACCCCGGCTTCGCTTACACCATGCCATTTTTCATACTTTTAGCATTTTTATAAACGTCGTAAATTCTAAAAAAAAATATGCCTGTGAGCGTAATTCAAAATCAAAATCATAAATTAATCGTAAATTAATTCAAAATCTTTGGCAGGAAAACTCGTGGTGCTCTTTTTCTTTTGCACGGCAACAAGTGATTCCGTTCCTTACAGCGAGTAATTGACATTTTAATAGGCAAATTTTTGATACCTTGGGTTACATTATTGCAAATTTCGTAGGGATCTCTAATTTTTTGAAAAATATAATACGGCCCATGTTACTCGCTGATAATTTAGCATTTCTACAGGTGAAAGAATTATTAAAATCGGTTCTGTATTTTTTGAGTTTATCCATTACAAACAAAAACACATAAAATCAAATCTTTCTTCTTTATAATATTAGTGTAGATGTAGATTTACGATAACCGCGCGCTCATTTTGATGTTCTCGTCTATAAAGTCTATAAAAAGCTAAGAATAACGGCGCCCGCAGCTTCATCTGATTCAAGACACAAAGCAGTTTTCAATTTATCGGGAATAAATGCTTCGGTTGGCAGCTCAGACACCCAATTACGGCGCACAAAAGCTGATTACAACCGCGTGGGTGCGGGCGGGTCCTCGCAGCCCGAGCGCCGCGGCCCGGCGCGAGCGGGCGCGCCCTTGCGCTCGGCTGCAGCGGTGCGCTCGCGGAATATTTGAACGACTCGTGAGGAACTCTTCATTTACTCTCTTTGCACAGCCACCGAGACAGCGCTCTGATACGGATTGTGATTGAATTTAATGTCAATACTAGTATTTTATATTTATTTCTTTCGTAACTGTGAGTATGTACCACGTAGAGCCGATAATGAAAAGAATACTGAATGTTGCTCGCTAGTTGCTCTAGTAATGCATCGTTTATCTTTACAGTCATCTATCTATACTTATAATGAAAGTACCAAAAAGTCTGTACAATGAAGATAATAAACAAATAAGTTCTAGGGTACTTAAAATAAGCGATTGAACAAGAATATAACATTTTTTTAAATCGTGTCTGACTGTTTGGCTGTATTTTTGTTTGATCGCGCATCACGCAAAAACTACTGGACCGATTGCGTTGCGGTTTTCACTGTTGGATAGCTTATGGTAAACTTTAAAAAACGTTATACTACTAAGGAACTTTTGTTTTTGGAATATCTTATAGGATCCATAAATCATAGAAAAATTACCACACGGACAACGCCGCGGGCACTGCTAGTTAATAATTAAAAGTTAACTTATAAAATACAGAAAAACGTGAAATACATCGTTATTAAGAGAGTGGTATACTCTCTTAATAACGATGACTGTATTTCACAATCCCAGGTAATATCATATATGCGAATGTATATGTGTGTTTGTCACCACTCAGCTCCGTAATGGGTGAACGGACCTTACTGACATAAATAAAAATCCGCCATTTTGAAAAAAAATACTTGATTTATCTTCGACATTTATATTTAACACATAAGATATATGAAAATCTCTCATAATTCGAAAATTTGTCTAAAATATACATACATATCGGAAACAGAAGTCACAATATGAAATTGTTGTTCATTTTAAGTTCACGGCATGATTGCAATGGAGCACCGCTAGTGGCTAGATAGAGTAGGGCATTGTGGCCTCTCTTCACGTAGCTGAATGGACTCCCGACAGGAGACGCCCGGGGAAATCATGACCAGACAACCCGTCTTAGCTCTTTAATCATTTCTAGAACCAACCTAGCTGTACAAAAACATGACATTTGTGAATTTGATTAGGCCAAATTGCCACAGTAGTAGTAGTCCCGATCCATAGTGCAATTTATTTATAATAAGAATAATTTAAAAAACAAGAATTTCAAGCTTTTATGCAGTAGCCATGTAATGTCACGAGAACCAAACGTGTACCTCATTTCAGCCCGATAGCTTCAGTGGAAGTGGGTGAAATATAGATTACTATATTCCTTTTTTTATTATATATTTTTAAATGCATTTTCATTGAGTTGTGAGCTACCCTGACAGTTTCAGCCGTATCAGCTAATCGGAAAGTGGGTGAAATATTGATTGCAAAATTCTAGGAATACATGCAAAGAGACATACAAGTGAAGTTAAATAAAAGCTTTTAACGAAAAGTAAAATTATTTTAAAAATACAAAAAACCCGACTGCGAACAAAATGATTGATTTGCATATAATTATGTCGATAAGTAATTGGTATTTTAGTTTCCCACACTGGTGTGACTACGAGTCATATATTTTGCAACATTAGACTATAATATTTACTTTAACTTGAATAATCTTATATATTTTTTATAATCCTAAAAGACAATTGCTACTGTTTAGTTACATGAATTATATATTTTTGAAATGGTCTTATAAAGACCTTTATTTTGATACAGCACTCGATAGTTTTTGGTAATTTTTTGTTTCGTCGGATATACAATATGGCAGCTATATTATATTAGTTTTCTTGACACTTTGTATATTCTAAGCATTCTCGTGATCAAGACGAATCGAATGATACCTAATTTATCAAAATCCATCAAGCCGATTAGGCTATAGGACGCTTCTAAGAAACGTACAAACAAACAACCATACATATAACCCAAACGCATAACCCTCCGTGCAGTCGGATAAAAAGGAAGCTCGCGCCACAACTTACCACCTTTACAATTCGTAGAAATCAACTGCACGAACTTATTGTGAATACGGTTATACTTTCGCATGCTTTAGTATGTTGTACGCGCGTGGAATAAGCTCCCAACAGTCGACGTCCTGGGAAATCAAGAACGTCGCCTCTGCAGCAGCAGAATGGTTTGCATGACAACTCGTCGCACCTGTGTTTATCATTTTTTGAACCGGATTGTAGAATAACAACATTGCTTTTGTGATTTTTGATGTGAAACATCTAATGGAGCGGTACGTGAGTAAGGCCGACTCTTGACGTGGCGACGCGCCGCTCGTGGCTCGTCGGTTCTTTCCGCCTCAGCTCGGCGATATTCAATGTTTCACACCTGCCAGGCGTCCCACGACGGTTCTTTTTTTGGTTAATTTGCTATACAACATGTTTTCCCTAATATCTTGTAGATTATCTCGGCTAATACCAATCAATAGTAATTATTTTCTGCAGATCATACTTAAGAAAGGACAGAGGACACAAAATGGTCACAGACCATACATATAATTAAATGTTTTACTCAAACAATGCTAGTAATGTGGTCATTATTTCGACAACCTTCTTTGGGCAAAGTCGACATTGCCGCGCTGCTTGAATAGGCGCCAGCAAAGTTGTATGGAATTTCATTATTGTCGAGTTTTGCGGACAGCAATTTCCTTTGAAAAACCATTATTGTCGTCTTTTGTCGTAGTACTATTATTTATTCTGTGGGATTGTTAACCCCGAACGCGAAAAAAAACGTCGTAGCTCCTAGACGAATGGACCGATTTTGATGTTTTTTTTCTATTTGAAAGCTGATGTGATCGAGATTGTTGTTGTTGTTTCTGTTTCTGTTATATACGCGGTCTCCGCTCAGGAAGTCGCCTACCTCATCGGTTATCGCATTTTCGAAATATTATTATGAGACCGCCCATTGCCTTTGCTAATTATTTGAGCTGCCAGTGACATTCGTTCGCTGCAAGACAACTACGAGTAGCTTCAATTGCGAATTTTTAGAGAAACCTCGTAAGCCATAACAAAAAAGGTGTATGAATTAACCACTACTTAAGATAATAGGCAGTTTACACGCGGTGTAGTCATTATCCGTAGTAATACATTAATGCAAATCTACGTGTCGCATTGTAAACGTCCTTCATTAGCAGTGCAAACCCCAGCTCTAGTTGAATTATGGCGGCGCGTCATAAGCTTAAGACGTGTGCAAACAAGATTTATGTAATTAATTTAGGAGATAAGAGCCGGCACGAGAATACATACGTTATGGAACACAAAGGATCCCAGCACCTAAGCCAGCGCCTCGTGCCAGATTCTCAATGAGATGCTATCATTGTTGGGTATCTCCAACCTTCTAGTCTGATGAAATAATACGCGACTATATAAGGAGGTGTATTTTTGTACGGAATGAGTATCGCTGTGTTCTAAATTAAGTCAAACGCTGCGTAGACAATAACAGTAGATGTTATCAGGGGTATAATTATAAGGGAAGGAGACAAATATACACGGTTTGGACGGAGCGAGGTGACGGAGCGGTAGGTCTCAAAGCGCAGTGCGAGGGAAAACGGGAGACCGGCCGACATCAACGGCCGGAGATATTTACGTTTATCTTCGGATAACGGCTTCATCGCAAGCTTTATTACGACATCCACTCACGTAATCCTGCGCCAGCGTCATAACTCCTCGTTTGCTGCCCCGCTACAATGTACTACACCGATCTGCTATTAGTGCCAGTATGATACGCCGCATAGTTTCACGTGTAACAAGTTTTTTAGACGTATATTTGCAGTAACTGAATTGCAAGAGTACAGGTGAACTAATTTATACAACAAGTACGTTGATAAATACTGAAAATGTAGTTTTTTTAATGTATAGATTCATGCGGTTTGTGCATTCAGCCAGTGTCAAATAGGTATATAATTACATTCGTCCACAGTATAACTACATACAGGCTGAGTTTTTTTACAGTGATCTCTATGGCAGCTAGGATAACCGTTAAAGATAGGAAAATTTGTTCTTAGAAATCTATCTAGAGGTTTTTAAAACGTTTTAAAAAGGCATTAAAGTATTTTTGAAAAATCATTTATTTTTCTTTCTAAAATCGATTAACTGTGAAACAATATATTTTCATATATTATGATAGGAAAGAGAAAATCATATCATATCATATCATATCATGAAGTAGTAGCAACTTTAAAAAAAAGTTGTAACATTTTTTTGATGACTAAAAAGTGGTGGATTACTGAAACAAAAAATAAACAACGTTTACAAACTCATACCTCCCGCACAAGGATTTCCCGTGTCGCGGGTGGCATGGACATGTCGTAGCCATATCATAGAACTGATCACTTCATGATGTGCTCAATAATTTCATCTTTCATGACATGGCCAGTTATAACTGACCATATTGTTGACACATCAAAGTTTAATGATATTTAGATTCACTTTGGGCCATATGATTAAATAACATTAATGTAGGGTTTCCATGATACCAAAGGTGTTCAAAAAAACTTCAAACAGTTAGGTTTTCAAGGCTAAAAAAACACGAATACGAAAGCGAGAGCTCGCTACGCTTCGCACCCGCACAGTGAGTTTGTGTTTTTCCGTCAAATCAGGACTGTCGATTTTCCCATTCACAATTTTGAACAAAAACATAGCATCAGCGACATTCCATCATTCAAGTGAAAACAATTTAAAATGGGCAAGCCTATAGTTATAAGAAGGTAGACTGTGACACAGATTATTTGCATAAGATAAGTGATACAGAAACTGCTTTTGCGGTCTTTCCAAACTGTATGTCCATACCAATATATAAAAGTGAAACGTTGTCTGTTTGTTTGTTTGTTTGGAGAGCTTTCACGCTATAACTGCTGGACAGATTTTGATAAAATTTGAAATGGAGATAGCTTATACCCTAGAATAAAACAGGATATTCGTTATCACGGAAAATTGTAAGTTTCCACGGGTAAACTGGAAAACGTGATTACTCGCTGTAAGAAACGGTTGCCATAGAAACGAAATAACAAGTCTGTCAAAAAACTTCAAGAGCATTGGTGCTATACCTGCTTTTGCATTGGTTTTTAATATCCTAGAAGAACATCGCTTTTTTTAGCGATAAACAGTAGTCCGCGCGGACGAGGTCGCGGGCGGGAAAGCTACTCGTAGTAAACGATATAGTTGCAACTGTTACTTAAACCGCATATATCTCGGAATGAAAATTTGCCGATCTGAATGAAGGAGCATTTTCAAGTTTGCGAGGCTCACAGGGGTCGGATGCGGATCCGACCCGGCTATAAATGAATATCGGATATGGAATCCATAAATACTCAATCTAAATTCGTAAATTTTCTCCGAAGACCGTAAAAAATGAAGAGGTATTCGGAAATCGGCTTACGCCTGTCTGATATACATACAGTTAAAAATGTTTCACTGCTGATAAATTTATCCACGTTTTTTTATATACACCGTGAGTGTTTTTTCTATATAACTGCTTCTGCTTTTTTAGATAATACTGCTGTACCGCGGCTTCGCCCGCGTTGAAATTTTCTGTGATAAAGTACAAAATACCAAATCTATACTTATAATAAAGCAATAAGAACGAAAATGTTTGCACAAAGATAATTAAAAAAAAATGGTTTAGAGTACTTAAAATAAGCTACTGAACAAGTTTTTTTTTTTTTTTAAATCGTGTCTTTCTGTTTGTTTGTCTTCTGTTTGTCTGTATGTTTGTTCGCGCATCACGTAAAGACTACTGAACCGATTGCGATACGGTTTTCACTGATGGATAGCTTAGGGTTTAACTTAAAAACTTGGGGTACTTGGTATCTTATCCGATGATTAGATGCCGAGCAATAAAAAGCTATTTGACGACTGAACGAATTTTGAAGAAATGTAGTATACTGTACTTTAGAGGCCACATTTGGACCTGGATTAACACGTATAAGCTACTTTTAAATGAAATGCCCACGCGGGCAAAGCCGCGGGTACAGCTAGTTCCAACAATATTTGATTAGCCGTCAAATAGTTTTTTATCGATTGCCCGGCCTCGACTTATAGAATTGAGATACAAGTAGACCAGATTTTAAGTCAAACCCTGTGCAACAGTGAAAACCGCATTGCAATCGGTCCGGTAGTTTTTACGTGATGCGCCTGTATTTTCATACAGATAGACAGCATTTTTTTATGTTATATTCTCGTTCAGTAGCTTATTAATCGAATAAAATTTTACACACGGGTGTAGTTCTGATGACAATACAATAGTATGGCACTACTGAGCTGGTCCAATGATGGAGCCGGAATGTAGTCACAGGAACTCAACAATCAAATGATGGAATCCATTCGAGTTTGGGCTCATTTGGTTTGTCTTGATGAGTTCTCTGGATTATGTGGTATCCAGAGTCTGATGATGAAGCAGGAAGGTAGTCAACGGAACTCAAAAATCAAATGATGGAACCCGTTCGAGTTTGGGCTCATTTGGTTTGTCTTGATGAGTTCTCTGGATTATGTGGTATCCAGGGTATGATGATGAAGCGGGAAGGTAGTCAACGGAACTCAAAAATCGAATGATTGAACCCCTTCGAGTTTGGGCTCCTTCAGTTTGTCTTGATGAGTTCTCTGGCCTTACGTGGTATCCAGGGTTTAATGATATAATGACTATTATTTTGTTTTTTTACATTGTGATGTGTTCAATAAAGAGATATTATATTGTATTGTATTGAGCCGGAATGTAGTTACAGGGACCTATCACCCAACAATCAAATGATGTAACCCCTTTGAGTTTAGGATATTTTGGTTGGTAGATGTTGTTTACAAAAAATATTTTGAATATGAAATCGCTGTTTTTAGGACAATATTTTTATTCTCTATGAAATTTTCTTTCAATTATCGTCTTTGTACATACTTTTTGTTAGTTACTGATTTACTATATGTATAGATACGGGAGTTGCAAAATAAAAAGTGGTTAGTAAACAAACTATATGAAAACTGGAATTTGGTGCACGTACGAATGTGATTACTTACTGTAAACGTACTGAGGATGAATGGCGCTACAGAAAAGCCCAAATTGGACGGGGGGATTGGAACACGCCAGCTTAGTGCAGCCGCCGGAAGTAGACCTCTAACCGCCGCCGTATAATAGCTTTCAAATTGACCCTTCCACTTCGGCCTTCGCTAGCGCCGTCCGCCGCCGCTACTCGAGTCAGCATTATCGTTATATGTACGAGCCGAACATGTTTTATATACTTCTGTACGATTCTCCACACCATACTTGCGCTCGCTTTTCGAGGACTATAATTTGTCGAGTTTGTGTAAACAATTTGTTCCGGTTCCCGCAGAAAAGCCCGAGAAAATTAATTTTCACACAAAGGCATTAACACGAAATCACATCGGAAGTTTCGGAAGTGTTATTTCCTTTTATAGCTAAGGCAAACGTCAACCGACCGGCAGCGGCGGGGCCGGGTATGGGGATAGTCAAATACATAAAAGGGATGAGTCGCGCGAAATACTGGCGTTGTAGGAGCCTAAGCCCTGTTTAGATTAGATCAGACCTTCGAAATAACAGTGAATGAGGACGTGGATTAACTACGGTCCGGAGCACTTCGGCCCGTGCGCTTAATGGGCTACCGTTAGGGGTAATGAGGGGTGCGGGGATTGGGAGGACCCTCAACGCCATCTACGATGGATGATACAATATATTTCTTATTAAATATTGAATACTCATCTCTTATCAGTTACGTACCTAAAATGTTATGTGATAGACGTAGCAGGATAGAATCATTAACATTTATAATTCAAAAATTAGATCAGAGGTTTATATTAGAGCAATCTAAAACATGCAGAGCCATTTGCATATTTAAATGGTGTGGTAGAGCGGCATCGTCCTCGGTTCCGCGCATCGATTTAGATTCGTGCTCTACAGATGTCCCGGCGCGGCGCGCAACCAAGGCAGGGGTCGAAATTCATTTTTCAATGTCAGAGAAGAAAATTCATTAGAACTTTGAAATTACTGATGGCTAAACGGACGGAGTAAAATTTGCTCTTAATTTGTACAGAAACTTTTTCGCAAATTTTAAGCAACTTTCTAAAACGACTTTTGAAGTGAGAAAGATGGCAAAAGTGCTAATGATTACATTTGTGTCAAAATTTATTTCGCCCGTAAACGATGAACTGGTATAGCTTCTAAGTTGTTAAAACTGGGAATGTATTAAAAGAAGAAGTTTTATTTGAAGGGGTGATATTTTTCATAATGTTATGAGAAGTGAACGACACGAGAACCATATTCAGACGTCATATGGAGTGCTCATATTAAAAGTAATAAATCTGTAGCGAAGATGACGGGCAGCGCCGCACGGAAGGCGGCGGCCGCAGCGTCTCCAGAACAAGCCGATATTAGTTTACTTTCCTCTCGAACTTACTTTATTAGTTACTCACCGCAAGAGTTGCTGCTGATAGTTTTCACTTATCGAGAAGCTAAGCGGTCTCGAGCGAGCACCGGACTCGTTATTGAGAAGCTAAGCGGTCTCCGAGCGAGCACCGGACTCGTTATTGAGAAGCTAAGCGGTCTCCGAGCGAGCACCGGACTCGTTATTTTAAGAAAACAAATATAGAAAGTACATAAATATCGTCACCATTTTAGGCAACGTTGCTTATCTCCATGAGGGCATGTTTACAGGAGAGCACTATAAAATATGAATTTCATCGATTTTGGCTCAACCAAGACAGATTGAAAGCTTGATTTTCCCCCCATTTTTTGGCATTATATTTGATCCAGATATGGTGGCGCATCGGCCATTTTGCCTCCTTACCTAGAAAATTTGGGGCGGGGAAAAATTACTAATCTCCAAAGAATTTAACGTACTCAAATATTTCATATTGCTGAATTACCACTTGTTATATTTTCTGAACATAATATATTTGCTTTGAGTCACTGAGTTTATTGTTATCAATCAGTACATTATTCTTAAACACAAAAAATCTCAGCATACAGAGTGTAAAAAAACACTTAAAGTAAATATAATTTCTGCCAAAATCAAAGCATAATGACTAAGCGCACTTACTAAATTAAGTATAGAATCAAAGTCTATCTAGTCTAGTATCTATCTAGTATTCAGTTTAAAACTATGATGTGAATTGTGTGGAACTTAATTCTTGTAAAGTAAAATCTAAATGTTAACTAAACGCTAATTTGATTTTCTTTTGGTAGAGATAAGTAAAGGGACAAATAAAACATAAAAGTATTAAATTTATTGAAAAATGTAACAAACATTTTAGTTAAAATGAAAAATACTTTCGGTTATTTTTTTGGCATAATCACATGTTTTACCTCTATAAAAGGGTCCTTTCATAAAATTACAATCCATCATTCATCATCATCATCATTTCAGCCTTTCGAAGTCCACTGCTGAACATAGGCCTCCCCCAAAGAGCGCCATGACGAGCGATCTTGTGCCACCTCCTTCCAACGACTTCCTGCGATGGCTACGATGTCGTCGGTCCACCGTGTGGGGGGTCTCCGTACACATCGCTTGCTTGTCCGTGGTCGCCATTCGAGGACCTTTATTCCCCAGCGGTTGTCGGTTCTGCGAACTATATGGCCTGCCCATTGCCACTTCAACTTGCAAACTCTAAATATAAATTACAATGTTTTGCGCTAAATTAGATTTAATTTTTAGCTTCGATAATTAAGGTCACAGTTTCCAAACAGGCTACAGAAACCAATTAGCGTGCTTTGGAAGAGGCCTATGTCCAGCAATGGACGAACACAGGTTGATGATGATGCGATGAAGATGCGATGATCACGTCTCGGCTCCGTATGTCATCACAGGTAGGAGGCACGCATTAAAGATTTTCATCTTCAGGCACTGTGGAATGGACGAAGAGAAGACCTGACAAAGTTCTCCGAACGCTGCCCAGCCCAATTGAAGTTGTTTCTACCCAATTGCAAAGCCTACCCGAGGTAGGCATATTCCATAACAACTTCTAGGGGTTCACCATTGATGGCTACAGTTCTCGGGATAATGAGATCGTTTAAATTATCTTGGTCTTGTCTAAGCGCATACCGAGACCGATTTGTCGAGAAGCATCAGCCAGGCCGTTCAGCATTCGCTCGAGTTACTGCAGCGATTCCACCTTAAGGACTATGTCATCGGCAAATCTTGAGTGTGAGTTGTACTCGCCTAACTAATCGCAACTAACCACGAAGACAGGTTTAATAAAAGCTTTATAAATGGCTCAATAGATGGCGCTAACTTCGTCTTTGGTGAATGAACGACGTTCACCCCTCCCCACCTAAACAGGTGATTGTCAGTTGCATCTGAGAAGTTAGCGCTGAAGTGTGTGCGAGTTTTGTAGAAAACTGATGTTTTGTAGAGTTCTATTTGTTGAATAAATTTGCAATTTTTTCTTGGAGATCATTTGAGTTGTTATAGTATTGGTGAACCAACTTCGAAAATAATAATAGGATATTTTTAATTGTACTTACCAGTTTTGATTGTTGAGGGAAGTTCATACTTTTTTTTATTATTTCGAGTTGACTTTGTTTTGTTGAACAAAACTTTAACAACTCAAAAATATTTAATTGACGTTTCAATGTTTACTTTATAGCTCTAATCTTTTTATATTATTAATTTAGGCTAAATTCATTAACCAAAATGTTTTGCGTTACGTAACTTTAGTGATAAACGTTTTTTTAGTCCACTGACAAATGTGGTATTATGATTTGACTTAGTTTTGATCTAGGTGTGCGACATACCTTCATACCTTCCAACTTTGTTATGTACCTCTAAGAAACCGAGAAATTATTAAAAACTATTAAAAGTAACGTTCGCTCGGTTTTTAGTACTCTGAAATTAAACTAGGTGGCTTATGCAAGATAGATCTCGGTGACAAGATATTCACTGGACGTCAAGTGGGCACTATAGAAAATAACAACTGCCAAAGGAGCTCTTCGCTTTCCGTTACGATTTTTTTCTCGAATTGTTCTGTGGTTATTTTCTTTTCTCTCTCGATTTGATTTTGGTTTGGCTTTGATTCTGGTTTGTATTATTTTACTTGTGGTTTTTTGTTGTTACGTTGAGGGAATAATTTAATTGTAAAATTAGGAATAGGAA
This sequence comes from Alsophila aescularia, assembly GCA_946251855.1. Lineage (NCBI taxonomy): Eukaryota > Metazoa > Arthropoda > Insecta > Lepidoptera > Geometridae > Alsophila > Alsophila aescularia. The sequence goes on from OX276375.1 coordinate 56,629,283, forward strand.
TTCGATATTACTTATAATAAAGCAGGAAGTAACAAAAGGTCTGTATAGTCGTCGCAGCGGAAGTTTGTGTCTCGGAAGTTGTCTGCAAGTCGCTGCGCAACCTGTTTTTTTTTGGGTCAGATTGGACGCAAGATACTCTCTCTACGGAGGCAAGCGAGACGTGCGGGACGCTAGGGACTTGCCTCTTTTACAATTAACATTAATCGAAAAAATTACCGATATAATAGCACTATTGATTATACTTGATTGATTATTATTCTACTTGAGCATACAATTATCGAAATGTATCGATATTCCCGTTTTTACGAACTTTTTTTTCATAACTGATATTATTAATTTTTCAAATTGATATCATACAGTTAAAAAAAAAGAGACTTTATGAAAACTTGCATTTCAGAAAGTGAAATGATGGAATGATGGAATTACTGATATGAAACCACAATACCCTTAATAAAAAATGTTTATTCTAACCAAAACAAAATATTTTTTCAACAACAGCGACGTCAAAATGACTTCTCACAATTTCTCACTACTGTGACGATTAGCTAACACAAGACCTGTAGTGCTATTATCTATCCTGGTTTCAATCAGATTGTCACTATCACGTGCACATAATGCAGCGCTTTAGAGTCGAAATTGCTATCAAAATATAAAAATCTGTTCGCAACAAAAGATCGGTAATAGCACTACAGATTTTCGATATTTTTACTTGATAACTGTTTTCCTCGCAACTGTACCTGCGCGATCGTTCACAGAGCCTAATTGCACAAACAAAGATTAATTGCAAGTACTGTACAATGAAGATAATATACTTTTTAAGTACTTTTGGTCCTGGAATAACACATATGTTACTTTTTATCCAGATAAATTACCACGCGGGAAAAGCCGCGAGCACACTAGTTATAAGTATATATAGATTTACTCTACGAATTCTATATAAGGATACAAATCATCATAAGGAAGTGTCTAAAGTGCACGATATTTTACGCTATGCTTGCTGCGTAATTCTCTTTGAATATGGCTTATTATGGCTTAAATATGGTGAATTATTAACATAGATGCAAATGCTTCGTTTTGGTGCAACAGCACGCTCGTGACCGCGGCATTCAAGGAGCCGCTGCGGCACGGGGCGGGCGGCGCTCTAGTAAGTTATAACGGGCGCAAACTTGTCCAACAACATAACCATTAACAAGCATGCTCAATACCTGGTCCAAATACGTAACGCATCAATGCTTTATCTTATTTTATAACAAAGGCTATTGAAACAAAATTGTACTATACTACCTACGCCCCGAAGCTATAGTATGCCTCCTTAGTGCACCCTCAAGGAATATTTCAGGGTACATACTCAAGGAATATTTGATCCAAATTTAAATCCTCTGGGTCCATCTGTATAAACTGTGTGTCAGTCAGTCAGTCAGTCAGTATCTCACGGTACTGTTTTATAGGTATAGCGAAGATAGATAAGAAGGGCCCAAGAACACATATACTTTATATGTCTTAATCTATGCTAATATTATCAAAACGTCCTGGGCAAAAGTTAACATCAATTTGATATTTCGGAAAGGTAGTCTGAAACATTTCTATTAGCGTGGGCTTCACTAACCGTGGCAACAAAATCCGTGATGGACTAAACCAGGTCAGGCGGCTTTCCGTTGACAACAACAGCTTTGTAAGGGAGGATTTTATTGGCACAAATATTGTCCAAGTGGAGCTTCGGCGCACAATTCCCGTGATTTACCGAGCTGTTTACGCGAGCCTGCCTATCCCGATTCACCAACATTTTTACAGCACCATTTGCCAGAAACTCAGACATTTTCTACATCACAAATCATTTTAACTATATTTTTATGAAAATTTTTCACCGCATGAACGGGAAAAAACAGTACGTTTCCGAGAATTGTCAATCCGACCTTGATCGCGATCGTCGCTGTGCGTGCCACATAGTATGCACGGCACGCTACATAGTTTTTATGGCATCATTATTTGGTTTACAGTCCCCTTTTTGTAGCATTTCGTCTTTCGATTGCTCGCGACATGACATGTAACAAATATTTGTCATGTTGCACTAAAAATACCTCATTTATAACCGTGTCGTTTCTATCGTTGCAAAAACTAGATAGGTAAATCAGATTATATTAATCGTACAAACTCCACCCGTAACAATAAAAAATACCCCTTGAGCCATTGGAACATTAGCAAACTTTTCACGTTAACTTTTTGTGTAAGTAGAAAAGTTGCAGAGGCATTTTCCAATCTGAGCGAGGGTCGTCGCCTCCCGTCGGCGCGCCGAGAGCCGAGTGTCAGGCGGAGGCAGGAGGCCTCGTCATTATGGCGCGGGAAACAATCACGCCGCCCGCCCGCCTAGCATGCGCCTCTGAGAAGAGACACGTGTCCGATTCTTTCTTCTACCGTGTACATAATGCCATGAGAGATACACTACATATACTATATTCGACATGGTGTTCCTATAGATGTGTAAAGTATTAGATGTACTATTATTTATTCTGTGGTATTACGAACAATATTGAAAACAAAATGTTCTCATCTTTTCCTGTTTGGGTTGCCTAAACGGAAAAGATCATAAGAGCTAATTAAAATCAACAGAACAGAGTCAATACCTTCGGTTCAAAGTACCTATTTACGAGTAAACAAAGTATCCCGTTATCGACTATTTTTTAAACCGTCACTTATCTACCCACAACTTTCCCTTCCCACAGCTGGGACTCAGTCCATCTCAGGGAGAGAATATGGACCATACTATTCAAAACACATGGTATGTATTATATGCTGTAACTTCTGAGCAATCGTTTTTAAAACGGAGTTGGTTGGCTTATTGCTCGATGGGTTGTGATGTGATCTTATAACCAAAATTATTACCTATTCAAGTTATAACTTTACAATACTGCAATTATGGACCTCCGCAGGACTTCACAGAATCCATTTCGGAAAACTACATTAAACTCCATTCAGTATTTTCGTGAAAATAGCGATAGAAGCCTAACGGTTTAATAGTGCAACTTAGAATCCAAAGTTACCGGGTTCGGTCATAGGCTCCGCACCAATAACTTTTCTAAGTTATGTACGGTTTTACATCGCTCCGTGCTTCGGAGGGAACGTTAAGCCGTCGGTCCTGGCTTTTATTGATTAATAGCAGTCGTTAAGCTACGTCAGAGGCCCTCAGGCAGCTTAACAAACAGTGATATCAGAGGCCAGCACTTCCTCAAACGACAAATAAACAAACAAGTTTCTAATTGAATCCAGTCTGTGCTATTGTGGTTCATCATCAGCCTATATCTGTCCACTGCTGGACATAGCCTCTCCTAATGCACACCACTGAGCTCAATCTTCAGTTCCCCTCAACCATTTTCTTCCAGCCGCTTTTCACAGGTCGTCACTCCACCTGGCCACAGGGCTTCCTACACTACGTTAGCCTAAACGTGGTCTTCACTCGAGATCTCGTCTACCCCAACAGTTATCGGTTCTTCTGGAAATGTGACCAGCCCACTTTAGCTTGCTTATCCTCAGAGCTATGTCGGTCACCTTGGTTCCCCGTCGGATATTTTAATTACGAATCTTGTCGTTCAGCTGATTGTGGTTACCAAAATATTATTATGTTGGTTTAGAAATCGTGAAAATCATAAAAGAGGGAAAAAATTATCAGAATAGGCGCTGAATGGTAAACGCAGGGTAATTTGTAAGCGAGCACTTCATAGAAGGGAGTAGAAAGTCTGCTAATCCTTTTATCTAAAGGCAGCAGCCGACGCGGCGGAGCGGAGGCGGGCGAGCGCTGGTAAGGCCTCGGCTTACCGGCACTTGCACCTGTTCGGACCTCGGCCATCCTCGGCCACACTTGAGCCACCGGTAATCTTCCCTCTTTTTGTTATTGCCCAGCCTCAGCGCTTAATTAACGAACCGTTCGCTTCACCGACTCCACCGGACGCGCCGCCGTCGTGATAATAAGCTTGCTCCGTGTCGTGTGATGGAGGATTACATGACACACGTGTCTGCTGCTCTTGTTTTCTCTTTGTGTATGCCAGGACGGTCATAAGCATTTTTTATAAGCTTTTATTTAACTTCACTTGTATCTATCTATGTATGTATTTTGTTTGTCCTGGAATCTTGCAATTCAAATTTCGAGCACTTCCCGATTAGCTATCTGGCTGAAACTTTCAGGGTAGCTCGCAAACCAAACAAAAAACGAAAAAAACATATATGAAAAAAAAAAGTTACATAGCAACAAAAAAAAAGAACACGTAAAACTTTTTTTTTTTTTTTTAATTATACTTATTTTAATCTAAGATTCTTATTGGTGTTTATGTTTTATCAATTCGCGTTCCACGTTTGAAAGCAGATGTGTAAAAAAAAAAAAATTGCAATTCGAATAATAACCATGAAACTTGAAAGCGCAAATGTATCACGAGCAAGTTTCTTCTTAATCGTGTAACGATAAGAAAGGTACATTAAAAAGGTCTGGCGTGACAACAAATCTAAAGGAAAAATCTCCGCTTCTGAGAGCCCAACGGTGATAAACGAGAAAAACTTTGGAACTAAATGGAGCATTCGAGACGAAAGAGCTGCGCTGCTCTCGCAGAATAATACTTCTTCCGAAGAAATAACACTTATAGTCCGCGAGGCTTAAAATCAAATGTCTCCGTTTTCAGAAGTTTCGAGCGAGCACCGGGCGCGTATCTTGAGGAATGGCGACGCAAACAAACGCCAATCCTTCACTTTATACAACTAGAAAACTTGAATATTTTTAGGATTCCGCACCCAGTGTTGAAATAAGATCCAATCTATATTCTTAAATAACTTTTAAACTATTTATTTTATAATAATTTAAAAAGGAACCTCACAAGACCCTTAATTAGATGTCAAACGGTACAGTTTGCAAAACTATTTTAAATGTTATTTTCTCACCTGCACTCTTGATACCGCACTCAATCAAGCATGTTTTTTTATGGATTTTGAAAGAGTTTAATGGAATTTAGTGTTAATTGACCTCTCTGAGTGCGGCAGTAAGTTTCAACATAATATTGACGTCACTGAAGTGTGAACCTGAATGTGTAGAGCAGACTAGTACTGTTTTTTTTTGTAAATCCGCCACATGACAAGTCGCGCATCGTGATGATTAATTGTCTCCAAAAAAAAATCAAGAAGAAAGAAATATTTGTTCAAGATTGTGGTTGGGCTTGCTTGCTTGTCGTATCAGGTGTCACACAGACACACACGATTTAAAAACTCATGCAGTGTAGCTCATGTTAGGTCCCTAAGACAATTTCTTTCAATTATTCTTTTTTGTACAGACATTTTGTTACTTGCTTGTTTTTATAAGGTAGTGCTGGCCTTTGATGTCAGAGTTTGTCAGGCCCCGCGAGGGCCACTGACATGGCTTAACGACGGCTATTAATCAATAATAGCCGGGACCGGCAGCTTAACGTGCCCTCCGAAGCACGGAGCGATGGAAAACCGCACGTAACTTAGGAAAAACATTGGTGCGGAGCCTAGGACCGAACCCTGTATCGTCGCAATAGTAAACCGTTAGACTACCAATCGCTCATCGTGGTTAAGGTAAGATGGTAAAATTGTACAACAAGAGCATAAGACAAGCAATTTTATCTGATATATTTATCCGCCCGAGCTATAGGCGAGGGTAGATATTGAAGTAGAGGATAATATGCCTTGTTTTATCAACGTGTACACTGTGCTTTTCAATTCGATAGTGGGAAAATGAAACAATTATATTATAAATTTTACATTTAAATATTACTAAGAAATGACTAGGGCCACTTTTTTTTAAACTTTCTTAATTAAACTTTAGGCTCGGGTCGGAGATCTTACAGAATTAGAAAAGTAAAACACTTTTATGCATTAGTACCAGCATAAAATGCAGTTTATGTCACCTACACCCAGTAGAAGTCTTGAATATATTCGAGCTGTACTTATAATAATATATCAGTCGTACTTGCTTAGTCGGTACGGTATCTTTTATGGGGGGATAGTGTAGATGCACAAGACGTTTTTATTTCCCAAAAAATATGCATTCGCATACTTGCTAATATACAAGAGCCGGAAAGCTGTAAGCCGCACTTTATTAGTTTAAATTTTCTGACCTTGACTTCAATTTATATCATGGAAGTAGGTATTTCTGTTAGGAAATATCCACAGTTTTTTATTAAGCGTGCTGACCAAGTACGACGGTATGCAACTGGATTTAGACATAAATTAGTACTGCCTTCTTCAAAATTAAAAATGCGCAGTTCCGGACCAAATGTTATGTCAGTAAAAAATTACAATAAAATACCCGACGAAATAAAAGACGAAGAAAAATATAACGTTTTTTTAGATACATTATTAATGATCATAAAAAAATGCTATTATAATTTTCATTACTGTTATAGTATAATATATTATCTTACAGGAATGAGTTTTTAAAATGGTTCGTTGCGTTCCTACTTAACATTGCTACACCCTATGAGGATCATGTGTCATTCTACGATCTATGTAAACATATGATCGCAATAAATGATTGAATATTGAGTAAACTCTGCCCAGGACCTAAGTAGAACACATTAGCGAACACTTTACCTGTAAAATGTATTAGTCGTACTTACATAAACTCTGCCGAGGACCTAAGAGATAGCCTTAACTGCATAAAGTAATACATCAGTCGTACTTACGTAAACTCTGCCGAGGACCTAAGTAGAACACTTTAGAGAACGCCTTACCTGCAAAAAGGAAAGAGGATAATAGTAACGAGAAAAGGGTCTTTACAGTTTCCGCGTCAAAATGTTTTCATGTAACGATACAACGTCATGATCTTTCTTCTTTATATTATGGCAGGACGATATACAGTAGAGCACATGCGAAGAGACTTATATACAAATTAACCAGAAACTTCGTCCATAATTTGAAAACTTTAGAGATATAAGCGTGTTATGACGAGGGTATGTGAGTTGTTTTAAGGGAGTACCAGAACAGGTTACAATTTACATTAATACGAGTTTCCGGTAAAGTGTCGAGTTTTGGAGCGCAGGTCGAGGTCGGCGGAGGCCGCATGTCGGGCCTGCCTGACCCGTCGGACCAAATCACGCGTCCCCAGACAACACGCACCGAGCAACGCCCCAGGATTATGTTATATGAAAATAATTGTCGCGCCGCGTCAGCCCAACGAGCGTTGTGCCGAAATTACCCCCTGAAACAAGGGTCGATGTTTTGTTGCAGCAAACTTTCATAATTGGATTCATTTTGGCACAGGGATTCCGAGGAGATAGGAACTTACTTAAATACTTATTTGCCCATGTTGAAATGAAACGGATCCCTATGCGAAATGGAGACTCGCGAAGTTTCTTAGAAAACAATTCCAAACGGTATGTAATAGGTATACGTTAGCGTTAATATAATGGCTATTATGTCGACCTTAAAAAGATTCTAAACACAGTTTGATAATAAAGACACTGGGCAGCAACGCAAAGAAAGCGGGTCGGTAACTAAGGGCCGTATTAATAAAACGACCTCAACTATGAGAGCGTTATTGAGAGCGATCTCAAGATGCTAATCTAATTAATAAACATATCTTAAGCTGTTGATTGAGATGCCGTAATCAGCATCAGTTAGTGTTTAATAATAAATCAATCTCAACTCTCAAGAGCGTACTTGCCGTGTGCTTTGAGATGCAGAATGTTGAGTGCAGTCGATCCGTGACTTGAGAGCGTGATTGCCAGTTGCTAGAATCAAGGATTTCGAAAATACTATGTCAGAAGTTGATAATTATAATTATATTAACCATCATTATAAGAATATTCCTCTGGAAATAAACAAATTTATTTGGCATGATTGCGAAAAGATCCGAAGATTTGGTAGATATCAGAAACTGGCGAGGACTCGCTGAAGTCTAAAAAGATCCGAAATCGTAACCAAAGGATACGCACTGGAAATACTGCATGGCTAATCAACGAATTTTTATTTTCATAAATTATAGTTATTTGTTGATGAATTGCGTTAAGTTCTATAATAGATAGTGTAACTTTGAAAATATAGCCAAAAATTATGGCTTACATCCTTTCTACAAAAAAACTACAGTAAGGTTATGATAATTATGTAGAAAATAAACATTACGTTTAATATAATCGCATTTAATTTAATTCAACTACATCGAAGTAATAAATTTACCCTTACGTTATATCTTATTTGAGCAAAAACCGAACTTTCACTAAAGAAAATAAATCGTTCATTCGTAGTTCATTCAATCTTGCTCTCAAGTTCTGGTTCGTGACATAGCATCTTGAGATGCGGCTCTTGAAAGCGACATGATCTGAGATGCTATTGAAATGTCTTTATTAATCAGCGACGATCTTAAGATGCTGATCACAACTTGAGAGCGTATCAGTTGATATCGCACTTGAGAGCTCAACCAAGAGCGATTTATCAATACGGGCCTAAAACCTCAATAACTTCTAAAACATTGGAACTAACTTTATGAAATTAAGACTGTATCATAGTAAATTTTATAGTGCTTAAATAGTCAGAAAAGTTCAAGATTATGAAGTGTATTTGGCATAGAACTAGGTTAAGTAAAAATTACAATTTCTTACTAGATTTAGAAAAATTAAGTATTTTGTATTGCCACCACGATCTGTTATACGGTTTGGCATGTTTTCCATCAGATCTCTGAGATGATACAAAATTATAAAAAAAATAAGTATTTAATATTTATTTATAGTTTTTAATACAATCACCAAATGGAATTACTGCTTCCTATATTTGTAATGAAATAAACTTTTATTTAGCTTTCATTTTAAAGGCTTGCTCAATTATTTCAAAAATTTACGCATTTATATAACCGACCCGCTTTCTTTGCGGCAAATTGTATTTTCTCATAATAAGTTGCTCTAAAAGGGAAATTTGCCTCGGTTATTTCAGAACTCTGAGGACTTAAAGGTGAAAAGAAGTACGATTTCCGCGTTAAGTAACAGCTGATACGTGTTAGTAAAGGCGTATGATCTGCAGCTTACATGCGATAGTATCAGCGCCGCGGAGTGGCGTCGATCGGCACGCGCGCCACGTCAAGTGGCCGCTGCGTCAGCGAGCCGCCCGCCCCCGAATGAATGGCGGTGCTCGCGGCAAGTGCCACACCGTCAATTATGCACCCGATTGACAACTTAACCGACCATACTTATCCAGCATAACGGCATACTGACGGACGTGAACAAACCTCATTAAAAACTACATGTTTAAATGAGAACTTCGCAAGTGTCGTTTTAAAAATGTAGCACGACCAAACAATATGGCAATCCAATATCTATTTAGGGAAACTACCTCTTAGCAACATTGCGGATTCCGGATCACATAGGCAGTTTTTTTTAGTTCATGCATGCGATTTACGCAGCGATGCGTAGCAGGAAAATCTGCTTTTATGTTCGAAGTAGCAAGATATGAAAACAAATTCACTCCGAGGGCAATATCATAATGGAAGTGGCGCTATAAGCGGCCGCACTGCACTCGCGTAGCACGTTAGCTATAGACCGCTACTGGATATCTCTATTAAATATTTTCAATGCTACACTTTTCCATTACTAGCGACTTAAATATGAAAGTACCTACGCTACAAAATTATCACTTTAGAAAATTATGTAGATACAGAAACATAAAAACTCTAATTTAATTGAAGCACTTTCATAGCCCTCATTAAGGAAGGAAAACGAAGGTTATTTCCTAATTGTCCTTTTATATTTTCGGCCATAAAATAAAAGCTTCTAGTTCGGCGACCTTACAAAAACCGAGAAGTACAGGGAAGAACGTTGTTAAACTGATTTCATTTCGACAAAGTTTCTCTATCAACTAAATTCAGGATGTAATTTGCGAAAAGGAGAAAGTTTTGTCTTATCACAAAATTTCACGTCGAGTGTTTTGTTACAATACTTGATTTTGTTTGGTATCTAACTAACTTCTTCGACATTGTTCAATATTATGTAGTTCAATTCACAGCATCATGTTAGTTAAACTTAGTATGTTATTGGTGTCGACTCTCTAGGTACCAACTAGACTAAACTGAGCTCAATTAAAGTTTAGCCCTTTCAAACAGATTCTCTTCTTACAAACTAGACTAAAATTAAGTTTAGTGCTTTCAGACCGGTTCTCTTATTACACACTTGATTAAACTAGACAAAAAAATAATTAAATAGTTATTATTTTTCCTATTATCATTAGTTTGACTTACAGATTGGAAAAGCTTTGGTAAGGTTTTGGTAAGCTAAAAAATTTCCCTTATACCTATGGATTTCCGCAAAGTAACGCCTGAGTCTATTAACTAAATTTAGCTTCTAAATGTAAACATCAGAACGGAACTAAGAGTCTTAAGGGGGAGCGGTGTTGTGTTATGCACGGCGGGGGTGTGGGAGTGAGGGGAGTGCAGGCAGGGGAGGGTGGGGAAGTGGGTGTAGAGGGTTTGTGCGGGGACCGGGGGAAGGCGAGAGTTCAGTCAGTTTTTTATACACTGTTCCCTCCTCCGCAACTCACATGAGTGGGTGTTGTGCAACGCCGGGCGGGGAAGAGGAGGCGAGGGAAAGTTGGCGCGGGGGGAGGGGAAAGATGGCGGAGGAGGTATGGACGTTTAAACCACCCGTTTAAACGTTAAACGAGGGCTGGGAGGAAAACGGGATTTCAGTTTTTCTTTTTTAACCGCAACCCACCTCCCCCGCCTACTTCCCTCTCCTACGCACCCACTTACCCTACATCAAAACCCACCTTCCCCCGCCCCTCCCCAGCCTACTTCCCTCTCCCCTGCATCAGCCAGTAAACGAGCGGTTTGTATCCAATGTGTCTGGACACAAGACTCGGAGCCTTAAACAGTGTGTGCAAATCTTAGACTGAATAGGGGTGCACACTCACTTCCTATTAAAGGCAGCAGCTACTTCAATTTTTCAAGTGTAAAAAAATCTTCCAGACATTAAAGACACTCTTTTAACAGTGAAAATAATACTTTTTGAGATAATCATAACTTTCCAATATAGTAGTTTATGAAACGGTTGCATAACGAAAGTTATTAATCACGAGTTTTTTAATAGTATCACTCGATCTCTCGAGTGTTAATACCTAGTTATGTGCCGTTTCATACATTACATTATCTACACTCATGCAATAGGAACTTACTAATAATTTAAAAAAAACTGATATCATAGTGGAATTACTATGAAACACTTGTCAAGAAGTTTTTCTTTAAGCAGAAACGGCGCTCAGTTGGCACGCTGAATTAGCTTCATATTTGTAGCTATTCATTTGTACTTTGGTTTTTGGCCTCGAATATTTTTTTTCATTATTAGTGAACTTTTGCCGTTTTTTACTTCTTATTTTTTGATAACTTTTTTTATAGTAGATTATGCACCAAGGGGATAAAGCAGTGTCTTACATCACGGGCGGCATATTGGACCCTGAGCGCAACGAGGGACTCTAGTTAACTTCCTAGCGCAGCGAGGGGGTTCAAGCCGCCCTAGACGAAGACAGGCTTTATCCTCAAGGTGACTACTCTACTTTTCATACCTTCTGCGAGACAATAAAAACCCGGATCTGAGCATTGAACAAATGCACCATAGGCTGCTTGGCTTTCGAGTTGATGGTAATTGTTGGAAATAAACTAAAAGGACGGATTCCTTTTGTTGTTCTCCATTGATTAAAATCAATAAAGGCTTTTTAAACGACTGCCCAAAAAAGGAGTGTTATGTTTTTAGCTTTCATGTATGTTTGTATGTATGTGAGTTTTTTTATTCCACCATAACTTTTAAATGCCTGAACAGATGTAGATGTATGGGGGGTATCGTTAGAATCCATTCATCCCCCCGAGTAACTTATGCTATATTTTTTTTGAAAACATTCAGTATTGCGGAAGTATGGCCCCATTTTAAAATTTTAAATAAAGTTCTTCGAATTTTACAATATGAGTATCAAATTGAAGGCCTTGATAAGCACATTCCAGCAGTATATAATTTGTTGGCAACAGGTATTTTTTGGCAAGGCAAGCGTGTTTTTTAGCTTTTAAGCTAGATACTTTTATTATTTTTTGTTGTCTGCCTATTGTGGAGAGTTCAATTTTTGAATAAACTCTCTTTGCAATGCCCGTATCTATGCTAAGACTCATACGAATTTTAACATTCCAAATTCAAATAACATTATATCCCTTGGGAGTTTCATATAACTTTATTTCCCTTGGGATATAATGACTGTAATGTAATTGTACATTGGTGAGCAGGTGGTATGAAATAGTAGATTGTATTACTAGAGAGCAAAATTATATTTTGCAGGCGAGTGCGCTATTTTGAATCCAGAGCGGAGTGTAGGATTCTTTAGTAGAATCCTGAACGTAGCGAGGGAGATTCAAAGTACCTCGCCCGAAATATATTTTACGCCCGAGTGATACACTCGACTTTTCATCACCCACTATGAAAAAATAAGAGGCGGCTCATATTTTATTGTAATATTATTATTTAATAAAACATAGAGTAGCAACTAAATTGAAATTAAATAGTACGAGGCATGCCTTTTAAGTTTTGTCATTTGAAGAAAAAAACACAACTAGAACCTTATAGTACTTTTTATTGTTTTTCAAAGTATTCACCACGTAGCTTTTTCATTCGCTCAAACCAGTTATTATAATATTTATTCCACTCTAAAGTGGGGGTGTTCAAAATGGCTGACTTGAAAGCGTCGACTGCTTCTTCACCGGACTGGAACTTTTGACCACGAAGACTTTTCTTAATTTTAGGAAATGTAAAGAAATCGTTAGGGCTTAGGTCAGGACTGTATGGAGGATGGTCAAAAATTTCTACTTTTTCCTGCTTCAAATACTCAATCGTTTGACGAGCGCTGTGTGAGCTTGCGTTGTCGTGGTGCAGGATGATGCGTCGCTTTGTTTTAGATTTTCGAAGTTCGGCGATGACTTGTGGTAAACAAACTGTGGTATACCGTTCTACGATCTTCAAGTGCAATAGTCGCAACATGGCCGGTTTTTTCTACGAACCACCATCTTCTTTGAAGTGCTCCGAGAACGAACAACTTTAGTCGGCTTTGGCTCGTCTTGAAAGACCGAGATTGTAGATTGTTGTTTGGAATCAGGATCGTAGGCATAGATCCAAGATTCATCACCACTGATGATGTCGTAGACGTGATTTGACTCTCCTCGGTTGAACCTTTGCAGAGTTTTCTTACACCATCTGACGCAGGCCGCCTTGTGATCGTCGGCAAGCAGATGCGGTATCCAACGGCAAACTAGCTTTCTCACACCAAGCGCTTTATGCAAGATCTTCTAAATGGTTGTCCCTGAGATGCCTAATAGAACATCTATCTCTCGATACGTCACATGACGATTTTCGTGAATTAGTTGTCTCACAGCAATTATGTTATCTTCAGTGAAGGCGGATTTTGGGCGTCCTTAGCGAGATTTGTCACTAACACTAGTATGTCCACGCTGGAATTCTAAATACCAGCGTACGACAGTCCGCAGACATGGGTCTTCATCACTGAACACAGATGTTAGCTCTTCAAAACACTGAAGCCGTGTCAGGCCTCTTCTAAAGTTGTAGAAAATTATTGCACGAACATTTTCCTTTGAAAGATTCATTTTGGTACGTAACCTGACAGATTCCAATCGACGCTGTGACTAAACAATAGCATTAATCCTAATACTTTCAACTGTTTTGAGATTCAAAATTTAAACACATTCGAATATAGAACAGTTCCAGGTTCAAAATTGCCGGGAAATATGGAAACGACAGAACTTAAAAGGCATGCCTCGTATCTAATAATAAAACAACTAAAAACTTATATTTACATTTGAGACATTTTCGCAATTATGAAAATTTATTGTTATAGTTTTATTAAGATTAGAGATAGTTGTAGATTTTATATTCTGCGTGTTTGAAATAATGTCCGAATCTGGCTCATTTTGAGGAAAATGTGACGGTGAATCTCGTTGTTTGGATGTAGATGGGCGCGGCGACAGTGGCATGGATGGATTAACTGAAGGTTGCAATTTAATGTTTTCCACGATGCGTTCACATGTTTTCGCCTTGTTCTCAATGGAATCTTTTTTATACCTCTCTGCTACAGCACTCGACTCCCATCCTCCATGTCACTTAAGAACAGTTAAGTCCGCTCCAGAATCTGCCAAAAGGGTAGCAGAAGTACGACGAAAACAATGTCCTGTATACAGCTTGATATCTGGTAACTTCAAATAAGTAGCGATTTCTTATGGCATGTTAGAATTTTTATTTTTTCCCATAACTTGTTTGAAGCACTTGCCATTTTGATAACGGATGAAAACCCGATTGGTCTTCATATCAGCAGGACGCAGGTCCAGGTATTTCTGTAAAATAGTTTAGTATTCTCCTCGGATTACGAAAAATCGGTAAATTTTTGTTTTTGTGTCTGTCACATTCGGTTTTGTTACAGATGCCTTTAATTTTCGGAGTACATGGAGCTTGTCGTGGCAATGAACTTTTAAAAATAACTGTTGATGATGTCAAGGTGACCACCATTACTAACAGTAAAGTAGTAAAGCTCCATGTACTCCGAAAATGAAAGGCATCTGTAACAAAACCGAATGTGAATAAGACAAGCATCTATCGAAGTACAGGTTACAATAAAATGCGCATTTTAAAACACTATCGTTATACTTTACTAATCCACCATATACGGGTACTAAGTTACTTACTTTTTCGGCAAGAAAGACTTTGTCGGGTGCCTCATTAAGGAAAGACTCCACGTTTTTGACTGAGAACCCTTTGTTTTTTTTAGGTTTAAATCCATCGGACATCCTCTTCAGATACGCTATTAATTTAGAATATGTGTCCAGTGTTACGTTGTTTTTAGAACTGACTGTTGATTTTAGCATTGAGTAGGTACTCCAAAGAGTGGAAGGTTGTTTAGTTTTGGCTAAGTACTGGAAGTAGGCCAAACACAGATTCTGAAAAATTCTTGGCGCCTCTTGCATTTCTCCATTCAATAAAATTACCATAGGCTTTCATATATTTCTCCCGGGATTTTGCAGGTAATAGATTATCCATCACATTTCTTGCGTCAGTTCTAATACTTTCAGGAGTTAATTCTATACTTTCACTGTCACTTTAAGAACTCATTTTTCAAAACAAAACCATGAATTTCAAACAATGCGTGCAAATTGTCGAAAACGCGGGCTGTAGTTCGCGCGTTTTTAAGTTGTTTTTATTTTCATTCAGCCGGCGGCGCGATTATGGGCCGTCGTTCCAGCCAGTTTTTATTCAAACAATATTTGCGTTCGATTTCTTTGGCGCTAAACACTAAGATGTTCCAAATTCAAAAAGTGCGCGGCAAAGATAATTGCGGAGCACTTATAAAGAGGATTAAAAACTCATTACTGCCCGCTAAAAGTTTCTTATAGAAAACACCACATTTGGGTGCACTTAATGGCGAACCAAGTCGTCATTTTCGAATAGATGGGATGAAAAGTATTTTGTGGACCGACGAGTTCAAGTTTACGAGAGAAGTAGTATGGTGAATTTACATAATTTAAATAGCTGGGCAGACAATGATGATAATGCAAAACGTAAAAGGCCGATGTCGTTTGGACAGTTGTAAACGGAAGCTCTCTGATTGGGCTGCACTACTTGCCAGACAACTTAAATGGAGACAACTGTATCGATTTTTTTATTACCGATTTACCTGAGATGCTGCGTGTGGTGGCCATATGGGAAGAAGACAGACCAATAACATTTCAACACGATGGCTGTCCTGCACACTGGAGACTGACGGTTCGGGGACATCTTATGGCTTTCCCGACGCATGGATTGGGAGAGATGGCCTAATCCAGTAGCCCGCTCAATCCTCAGACCTGACCTCGCTGGATTTTCATGTCTGAGGACGGGCTAAAGAACTCATCTACGCACAAGAAGTAAAAAACAGAGAAGATCTGATAACAAGAATCAATAGCGACCTTGATTGAATGGTAAAAACAGAAATGCGTCTCGGAACGATAACAATAGTTTTTTTTTGTTGTGAATGTATTTATGTATTGATTGTATTTAATGGACCACTGGGCCGCCCGCGCCACGCACGCGTCGTCAGTTGCGTGCTGACGTTCGTAGCGCTCGTCGCGGCTTGTCGGCATAACACTCCCAGGTGAAGGACTTCAAAATAGTCCGAAACTGGTCGGAGTATTTCCGTTCTTCTTTTTCATGAGTTTTTAGCCGTTTTATTTATATTTAATGTATTAATTGTGTAAAATATGTCGTGAATGTAATATGTATATGCCGTGAATGTCATATGTCCTGAATTTGTTAATTGTAGGGATGTATGGAGTGAAAAATGATCTCACTGCTCCAAGCCAACCTCACCTGCACGCGGTTATCCTGCTGGATAGCGAACGAGGCTCTGGCGACTGACAGATGGCGGTATAACCCTCCTAAACACAACTGTAGCCAAATGACACAGGTCGGTGACGGGCAGCAGCGTCACCGATGCGAGAAGCGATCGCCAACCCGCATGCCTAGTAGCGTGGCGATTATGGGCAAACCATATTATGGCAATTTGTACATGAAAGGCACAAATATAAAATGGACCTCAGTTCCCGGTCGCCCTAGGCTTGACGAGCACATAGCGCAACTCGAGACGGAACTTACGAACATCAGGTGGCACATTCTAGGGTTAAGTGAAGTCTGAAGAGTGGGGAGGACACAATAAACCTGGAATCAGGCCACCTATTCTACTTCCGAGAGGGCAATCAGCAGTCTCAGGCTGCCGTGAGGTACCTCTTCAATAAAGCCCGTACTGATAATGTTGTAGATATATCCAGTGTGTCGACCAGGGTAGCGTACCTGATTCTTAAGCTGACCGAAAGGCCTTAAGGTCGTACAGATTTACGCACCGACCTCGGCACACTCGGATTATGAGGTAGAATATATGTTTGATGTCATTTCTTTGGCCCTACATAACACCACAAGGTCCACAAGGGCCACAAGACACACAACAACATTATCTTGGGAGACTTTAACGCCAAAGTGGGAGTACAGACTTGCAGTGAATCGAAAATAGGGCCACACGGTTAAGGAGACAGGAATCACAGGGGGCAAATGCTAGTAAACTTTTTTGGAAAAAGAGGGCTTCTCTTTGATGACTTCATTCTTCAAAAATCAGTCCCAGAGGAAGTGGACTTAGCAAAGCCTCGACACTGTGACTAAAAATGAGATTGACTTCATCATGACGGACCATAAGCACATATTCAGGGATGTCTCAGTGATCAGGAGGTTCCATACCGGTAGCGATCGCCGACTTGTCCGTGGCTCCTTGAATATTGACCACAAGCTTAAAAGATGCCGTCTGGTGAAGTCTACGCTCCGACCCAACCTGCTCCAAGCCGCTGTTGGATCAGAACAGTTACAACTCAAGTTGGAAAATCGATTTGCAGCCTTGGAAACCACAAATGACGTAGATAAGGGACTCCAAAAAGTTGTGGGAATCCTATGGGAAGAAGGTACCAATTTTTTTTCCGCCGCAGCGTACGGGCACAAAGTCTAAAATCTCGGATGAGGCTCTTCGGCTTATGGACAAAGAACGGGAGCAACAATAATCCACACCGTCAGAACCGTTAATTTATAAGATGGATGAAAATTATGGATACATTATGTCCCGAAAAAATAAAGGGTTCCTGTGGGATATGCGTCCAATATTGTTTCTTGAATAGCAGATTATGGTACTTTGAAGCTAAAGAAAAGACCACGCGTGCGAAGCCGCGGGTAAAGCTAGTATAAAATAAAAATAACACTTAAAAATTGACGGGAAGCAGGAGGGGGCTAATTGGACCGCCATAACGTTGCAACCATAACCTCAATATTTTTTCCCAACAGGTGGGTCTTAATATGAACATGGGCAAGACGAACATCATGTTAAATACCCATGCCGGTTTATGTTGGGAACGATATTATCGAAGCTGTTGATCACTATGTCTACTTAGGTCAGACGATCCAACTGGGTAGATCCAACTTCGACAAAGAGGTCAACCGACGAATCCAACTCGGATGGGCAGTGTTCGGGAAATTGCGCCATATCTTCTCGTCGCAGATATCGCAGAGCCTCAAGACGAAAGTTTATAATCAGTTGCCAGTGATGACATACGGCACTGAGACTTGGTCAAGCTCAGCGTGCAATGGAGACTCATGTGCGTGAATGTGCTCGATGTTTCACTACGTGATAGAATCCGAAATGAGAAAATCCGTAGAAGAACGAAGGTTACCGACATAGCGCTCAGAGTTTTCAAGTTTTGCAAGTTGCAAGTTGACTCCCCACAAGATGGACCGACGACATTGTAGCCATCGCAGGAAGTCGGTGGATGGAGGTGGCACAAGATCACTCGTAAAGCCTAGATATATTTCAATATTACCTGCCCCCCCCCCCCCCCCCCCCCCCCATTTTTTCAGATTCTCTGCGCCATTGCAAAACAACACTACTTTTTTTGTTTTAGAAGCTATTGTTCTTTGTCACAATGATAAATCGGTAATCCTGTGCACGCTCATAAAATACCTACTTTGATTAATGAAAATCTTTTGTTTAAAGTTTCAAATAATAGAAAAATATACATTAGATAATATTACGTTTATTTTCATTATTCGTGACGCTCGTACAATAAACTCGTTCAAACAAAAAATCATTAAAAAAAATACTACTATATATTGATTTACTAAAAATTAATAAGCTAATTTTGATGATTATACATTTAGAACTACACCGGTCTATCCTCGTAAATGAAGATATAATTATTCAAATTGGTTGACTCTTAGATAAATGAAGGAGCATAAGCACAAAAACAAACTGATTTACTTAAAAAATTAACTAGTAAACCAATTTTTATGAAATGTATGTATGACCGCTATGAAGGTATAACCAACAAATATAAAAACCATCCAAATATGTAAAGAAATCCTGGAGTTAAGAAGGAACATTAAAAAATAACATATTGAGTAAATTTTTTTTTACCTTTTGTATCCTACTACTGGGAAAAAGTCTCAACCATATCCATGCGTCTCTATCCAGGGCTAGGTCATGCCAACCAATTCTGTAAACATTTAGGTCATCATGTCATCTTTTTCGAGGCCGACCACGAGGTCGCCTACCATCTACAGGCTCCCATTGAGTGGTGACTTTTGCCCACCTCGCCGGATGCATAAGGACCACATGCGCGGCCCAGTACCACTTCAACCTAGCACTCTTAAAACCAGCATCAGTGATGCGAGTTTTCGAGCGCAGTGTAGTGTTCCAGACTCGATCTATCCTTTTCACTCCGGGTATCCTACTTTCCATGGCTCTGACAAACCTTGAGTTTGGACTTCTGCGCCTCAGTCTTGTCGATGAGAGTGCGCTTCAACGACAGAGGAAGGTCACCCTGCATTAGCGTCTTCATGGACCAGTAGCTCTTCCAGGCGTTTTCGATACGACGACCGATTTCTTTATTTTGTCTGTTTTCAAAGGAGGCTAGCTGCCCAAGTTGATATACTCATCGACATACTCCAGTATCTGCCCATCTACCTCGATCCTTGGTTTTCGGTTATTGGTCATGACCTGAGTCTTTGATCGATTCATGGTAAGTTCAACCTCAATGCTTGCTGCGCTAAGATCTTCCAGCATTTGTTGTAATTTGGGTGCATTCGAAAAGGGCAATCATCAGCAATGCGCAAATCGATTAGTTTAGTACCGCTAGCTAGCGTCTATGAAAAATATTAATATTAATAATTTAATTGTTTTTTTTTTTTTTTTTTTTTATTAGTCGGTGGATGGAGGTGGCACAAGATCGCTCGTCATGGCGCTCTTTGGGGGAGGCCTATGTTCAGCAGTGGACTTCTAAAGGCTGACATGATGATGATGATGAATTATTTGCCCAGGGATCTGCTGTTTCTTAAATATTTTCACTAAAGTGCTTGTAAACAACTTTGGAGATAGTGGATCGCCTTGCTTTACTCCTTTTCTATGTTGAATGAGGGTTGGGAGCTTGTAGTTTAACGGAGGCTGTGCTGTTATTGTAGATGATTTTCTATGTAGATTTATCCAGGTGTTGATTTTCAAGTGCTATGAATATGGCTGAGTGGTTAATGTTATCGAAAGCCTTCGCATAATCCACGAAGGCTAAATATAGAGGTTTGTTATATTCTGTAAAAAATCTATGACTCGGTTAAAAGCATGGAGGTGATCAGTAGTCGAGAAGCTGTGGCAAAAACCAGCCTGCTCGGGAACCACCCGATGACTGGTGACTGTCCAGTTTTACTCTTTATCCGATTTTGAATAACTTAGATAAAAGCCTTATAGAGATCCTAGGCTTATAGGTCTATAGTTGCCAATGTTACTTTTGTCCCCTTTCTTGTGAATGAGGACAATGTTGGAGTGTCACATCTCATTTGGAACTTGACCTGTGTTTAGAATGGTGTAGAATAAATTCGTAATGTGCGGGAGTAGGGTGTGTGAGCCAATTTTAAGTGCTTCTGTCGTGATGCCACCATCTTCAGGACTCTTATCATATTTCATAGTATTTATAGCGTTATGAACTTCAAAACCAGTCATGGATCAGGTCAGAAATAATGTGGTTTTGTGGTATCTTTTGTGTCATCAGAATAAAGGTTTACATAAAATTTAGTGCTTATATCCACTAGTTTTTCTATACTGCTTTGTTTGACTCCGTTTTCATCTTGTGAACGGTTGATCCAACACTTCCCATTGGAAATGCTTCGTTTTGCCGCTCTAAATGAGCTGTGTCTGTCCAACGCTACTCTAACTAAATGGCAGTTCAGTTGTCCTTTTTGACTATTTTTCTGTATTCTTCTGATCCGATGGGTAATTCTACTATGTCTTGTATTAAATTTAATGTGCAATACTTAATTTGCTGTTTTTTCTTTACTTCCTTTATTTTCTTACTTGTTATACTGATTACTGTTACTATTGATTGATATTGTTGTTCTAAATCTACTATTTCTTCTATTGGAAGGGCGCTAAAATGGTTAGAAAGTTCTAAATTAAACTGTACTCAATTACTATTAAGAGTGTGTTTTGAGATGCGTTTTACACGATTTGAGAAAAGCTTTGCTCTAGGGATTTTAAAATTGAATCTAAGTTTTATGTGAAAGGGTATGTGGTCGAAACAAAAATTTGATTTTATTGATATTTTCAACATCTTTGATGTTATGATTCTTTGAGGACAGTGCAAAATCAATTTCGTTTTTTGTCACCCCGTCAGGCGACACCCAAGACCAACGTCTTTGTATTTTTTTGATAAAGAAGCTGTTAGCGACTTTCATGCTTTGTCCAAAGGCGAATTGCAGTGGACGAGCACCTCGCTCGTTACTGATTCCCAGACACCGTATTGGCCGAGAATTTCATCACTATCTGAATCCTGCCTAGCTCCGACTTTTGCGTTGAAGTCACCGAGGACGATGGTACATGTGCCACGATTTTCGTCACAGACTTTATTGAGAAGATCGTAAAAAGCTTCGACTTCTTCATCTGGATGCGATGATGTTGGCGAGTATACTTGGATTACTGTGAGAGTTTTATTAGGTGCCGCCTGTAACTTTAATACAGTGATACGTTCAGAATAACCAATGAATTTTTAATTTGTAATGATAATATAATTTCAGTATTTTTTATCTTTCCACTTAATTTCTTTTTTTTCTCTTTTTCTTCTTTTTTTCTGTATTTTCTCCTTGTCTTCTTACTTCTGCCAGCCCTATAATATCCCACTTGTTGTCCTTCAGAGCGTTTTCGGGTTCAACTAGGTGCTCATCTGTTTATTTCTGTTTATCACTATCATCATTATGTTTATCATCTTCTGTTTATCACTAAAATGGTTTATTAAAATGAAAATAATTTTTAAATTTTCGTGAGTCTTTACTGTATGAATAGATATTCATTAAAATTAAAACAATGAACATTTTAATAACATAAGGTAACATACACACACACACAAAAAAAGGTTACGGACGACTTGAAACCGATTGATATGATTTTTTTGTTTTCTTAATGACAGCTATCCAACGAGACCCCACTCAAAAGATATATAATTTAAGTTTCACCCTCGCTTTTATTGAAAAACAATACAATACAATAACACTTTATTGACACACAGTTAAACAAATTACAAAATAGAAATAACATAAACAATAGGTACAATGGGCGGTCTTATCGCTCATAGCGATCTCTTCCAGACAACCTTAGGATGGAACAATGTAATTTTTGACCCTCGAAAGTCGTGTCGTTCTAGTAAAATACTTTTTCATCCCATCTATTCTAAAAACGCTGATTGGTTCCACGAAAAGTGAGAGCAAAGTAGGTCTATTCTGTTCAAGACTGTCAGAAAGGGCAGTAATGAGTTTCCGTGGCTCGTCGGCTCTTCAAGTTATGGTCTGATGTTCAAGTTATAGGTAAGCCATATTTTTTTTTTAATGTGCAATATTTAAACACTCCAGTTGGGATTTGAACTCCGGTACTAAAGATCCGAAGTCAAACTATGTCCCGTCGAGGCTATCCAGAGTTATGTTATTAAGCCGAAAAGTTAGTATATATCACGAAATAAATGAAGGGTTACTGATTCAAAGTTGACCAATGAGAGCGCGCGGTGCAAATTGCGTCGCGTAGAGCGCTGCCTGTATTTAAAAAAGAATTATGTAAATATATATATAAATGTACGGAGAAGAAAAAATAGAAAGCGCGCGAATTACGATATCATCGTCAAGGAAACAAGGAATATTGACAGTGCAAAAACTAAATAATTCCACGAAAATCAAGTTCAAGTAGCGAAACTATTATATTACTTACACCTGGAAATATAAGAAACTATGCAATAAATGTGATACTGAATCTATTTCCAACTATATCCCGGTAAAAATACTTGAAAGCTTATAACAATTTTATCGAGTGGCATAATGCAAATAGAACGTAGTCTTTTTCGGAAACTGTATCTATTTTCAAGAATTACCCAATTGTAAGAAACCTTCACACTTTGGAGATCATTATCAATAATTACATTCAAATCGAGATCTACACAAGATTTAGAACACAATATCTGAAGACTTGTCTGAAAATAGTCTGAAGGACGTAAATCAAAGAAGTACAAAGTGAGATTTTTTTTTTGTTAAGTATAAGTAATTACCTAATTTATTTTAAGTTGTTTATTTTTAGTCTATTTAAAACCCTTTAAATAAATATATGAGTTGTAAGGTATCTAAAAGCGCGTTTTATTTATTTTTCTCATAGAGGGGAATGAAAAGTAGAGTGTATCAGTCGGGCGCAACATTATTTTTGCTCAGGCGACGTATATTGAATCCCTCCTACGAACAGGATTCTACTCTAGAATCCTTCACTCCGCTCTGGATTCAAAATAGCGCCCTCGCCAGCAAAATATTATTTTGCTCCTTAGTACCTACTAATTAATAACAGCAGAAGTTAATATCACCAGTTTTCGAAGAGATATACATACGTAAATAGTTTCATATCATAAGACACAATGTTGCTAATAATGTACGCGAATCCTTGAAAAGATTGATAGTCACAGCGTCGTGGTACTACCTAAATAAATAAAGATAACTCATTACGGTCGTCCGTCACTAAAGAAAAATGTAAGTATATTCCGTAAACATATATTCCGTAAGGATATAATATGTGTACTGTGTCTTAAGTAAACTAGCAAATATAATCCTACCGCTCAAACTGTACGGATCTATAACTCTCAATTTATACCTATTATTAGTTGATGCCACGCGGCAATCCCTGTGCCTGTGTAGTAGTTTAAGGATTGCCCGTTTTGTCTCTCGATTCCATTATTCCCCTTTACCGTTAAAAATTAAATTAAAATACAGTTTTCCATTTTTTACTAACCTGAAATGTATGTAAATTCCCGTACCATTCCACCCCATTTTTCCAAAGATGGTGAAATATTTTCAAAGACAAAAATGGGAGTTACTCTCGTAATATAAATTGAATTATTCCAACTATAGTTTCGATCACCGGCGAGACAAGCTGACGAGCGTTCCGCACACCCCTTAAGAAAGACCACCGCATGTGGTATTCAACTTCTATAAGTTAGAAACCCCAGTATTTTTTGTCTTTTAACATGTATAAAAAAAACATTTTTTTTATGAAAACTGACGTAATAATGATGCTAAAATAATTGATTTTAATTGAAATTTAGAATGGAGACAGCTTATATACCCTACAATAAAACATAGGATACTTTTTATCCCAGAAAATTTGAAAGTTTTCGCGGGAAAACTGGAGAAAACTGGATAATGTTGATTACTCACTGTAAAGAGCGGTAGCCATCACAGAATGGTCTGCGGTTGCCTTGGAAACGAAATGACAAGTCTGTCAAAAAACATCAAGAGCATTGGTAATATACCTACTTTTGCATTGGTTTTTAATATCCTAAAAGAAAATAGGGTGCTTTTTTCGCGATAAACAGTAGTCTGCGCGTACGAAATCGCGGGCGGGTAAACTAGTAATATGTATATATGTATATATATTAAAATGTATATATAGAAAGAGAACACTGATTGCGCGCTTAGGAGCTGACCGGTATTATTTCTCGCCAGTGTATATATGAAAATAGTGAAGTATCAACAAGTAACCCGTTGTACAGCATGGCCGGTCCAGCTGTCGGCGGCACGTACAGTTAACGAATGGAGCGCAGCGTGACTCCCGGCTCGCAGGAGCGTAATTGGAAAGATGCTACGTGACATTGCTCCTGCTGGCGCCCATCATTAGCGTCACTCAAAATTATGTAACACTCTCTTTCTTCATTATACGTCTCCAGTTAATGAAGTTACTTCCGCCTTGGCCGGTCGGGGGACACAGGCGGTATAAAGAGTTTAAGCATGATTTCCAACTCGCAGGAGTGTAAATGGAAAGGCAGTGCGTGACACTAATACTGTATGGTAGAGATTGCATAAATAGATAACTTCGCCAATGTTTTTTTTTATAAACCCACCTCTGGTCGACCAAATAAGAGGCGTATCGTATGTATTAATTATACATACGCCACAGGCATACTCGTACAAAGGTTTTAGATCCTATTATATATAAAAATATTGTACCAAAAAAAACAAATGCGTATTCAAAAAGTTATTTTGTAAACGGGTTATTTTGTAAAAGAACAAAATACAGTTGAAACAGACCGATATCACTTTTTCAAAACGAAAAATTTAATACTAATACAAAAATACGGTTTCGGGGCAGAGGTACAACCGGTCTGTCCAACTAGTTGGACTACGGGCCTTTACTAGGGGTTGTGGTCCAACAATTTTTGTAGTTGGACAATTGGCCCCATAGCCCCGTGGTCCAAAAGATTTATTATAATTGTAATTATTAGAGATTAAAAAACAAAAAGCATTCCCAAAACGAAAAACCATTGTTTTGAAAGGCTCATACTGTAATTTTGTTGCAAAATATAATAGATGTTTAAAGTGTTTTTCTGCCAGTTATTACTTGTACCTACTGTATCTCCCTGATGTAGTCATCATTTCCAATTCGGCAATTCCACCTGTAGGCATATTTTTAAATTTCCTCCTCTTTTCGTCATTGTAATTTTTTCTAATACGTTTAATAGCCGCAACATGTAAATATGTTTCGTATTTAGACTTCGATTCAGTTTTGCAGTTTTTCAGTTGGACCATAGGTCTAGTTATGGGGCCATTTAGTAAAGGCTCGTAGTCCAACTAGTTGGACAGACTAGTTGGACCACTGCCCCGAAACGAAAAATACAACATAAGACAGGTAAGTGATTTACTTTTGAAGTAAATGAACTGAGTGCCAAACCGAGTTCTACCTTATACCCGAGTACGGCGAAGTAAAGGTAGCCCATCCTTTGCTTCACCGTAGTCGGGCTATAAGCGTTTAAAAAAATAGCTTATGACACTCTATAAATGTAGACTCGATAGATACCTAGATTTTTAAAATCGGACCATTAGAGGCAACGCTATGGTGGAACATACACATGTCATATATACATACATACATAGACTTTTACAACTTTTTACACTTCCCTTACTTCAACGTAGTCGGATCAAAAACTAAACCATTTTGATGAAACTGATATGAGACTACAATGAAAGTCTACCCTTTTAAATCAAACAAGAATCATTCAAATCAATTCAGAAATCCTGCATCATTATCCTTGAAACTAATGAAACTAGTGAAACAATACGGACAAAAAAGTGGGACCAAATCGGAGTCCTACTCTTTCAAACAAATAAATAATTATCCAAATCGCTTTAGAAGTTTTAGATACGAGGAAACAAATATACCAAACAAGCACAAAATAAAAATATATAAATTACCTCCGACCTTCCCATTATGGCTTAAAACAATCTCAATCACATCAGCTTTCAAATAGAAAAAACCGCATCAAAATTGATCCATTCGTTTGGGAACTACGATGCCTCAAACATATACTATGATACAATAAAACACACATGAATGTTTTTTTTTATTTATTTATTACGGACTTCTTCAGGCAATCGTTTGACCACGATCTCATCTGATGGAAAGCGATGATGTGGTCGAAGGTGTAGCACGCTTGCCTAGTAGATACCTATTCACTCTTGACTTGAACACACCTGGGTTATAATTTACCGGAAACACTGACGAGGGGAGTGCATTCCACCATTCCACTCCTTTGCAGTTCTTATAATAATACCCCTCTCTGTTGAATTCAGGGAGAACCTCCTCCTATTAACAGTCGATTAAAAACGACATGACATATTTAAGTAATTGCAAGAGAAATTCAAGTGTAATGTTAATTAATAGGTCTGCTACGCAATGCTACGCATAAAGGATAGGGTCTACGTTCGTAGCAGCGTAGCACTTTCAATTTGTCTGGTCATGATAATACAGCACTCACGTATATATCCCGGACAGTCTAGCCATAAATATTGTTAAAAGGAAAACAACGTTTTTTTTCTACCAATAAAACATTTATTAGTGCAGTGTTCGTTGGTTTATCTTCTATATCTTTCTATATCTATACTTATAATAAAGCAATGAGTACGAAAAATTCTGATAGATAATTAAAATAACTAGAATAAAAGCTTAAAAAACACGCCTGCCCTGCCAAAAATGAGCTTTTGCCAATAAATTATATACCTACTGTTGGAATGTGCTTATTAAGGCCTTCAATTTGATACCCATATTGTAAAATTCGAAGCTTTTTTTTTCTTGTTTGGAAATGGAGCCATACTGCCGCCATATTGAATGTTTTCAAGCCTATGTTACTCGGGGGGATGTAAGGATTCTAACGATACCCCATACTTCTAAATCTGTTCAGGCATTTAAAAACTATGGAGGAATAAAGAAACTATGGAGGAATGAATGCTAAAAACAATACACATATTTTTTTGGGCAGTCGTGTAAAAAAAGGTACTAAAAAAAGGTCTAGGGTACTTAAAATCGTTTGCTCGCTGTCTACCTAAACCGCAGTGTGCCTTAATCGCGTTGTGCCTAAATGACAATTCGAATAATCGTTTGGACTAAGTAGCTTTTTATCTATGTCGCTATTAGTCTATTTCTTACATTGCCCATTTTGCGATACGACTATTTCGTTATTGGTCTATTTCTTACATTGTCCATTTCGTGATACGATTATTTCGTTATTGGTATATTTCTTAAATTGTCTATTTCGCGATACGACAATGCCACTATTGGCTTACCAAGGATTTTAGTCTGATTCACTTTATGTCAAACTAATTCATTACAAACTCCTTTAATATCATATTAATTTTTGTCTCTTTGATTACTGGCTGGAAAATGATTGGTATGGGCTTATCTTGATGAAATTTGATATGTTGATACCCTGAGGACAGACATAGGCTAACCGACCGGGGAGCAGAAACAAAAAAATAACCTATTTCGGTACTCTTGAACTAAAGCTCAATGGACCTAAATCTCAATATGCCTACATCGCGTTTGGTTTAGGCACAACGCGATTAAGGGACACTGCGTTTTAGGTACGCAGCGAGGAAACGCTTAAAATGAGCTACTGAACAAGAATATAACATTTAATAAAATCGTGTCTGTCTGTGTGTTTGTTCGCGCAACTATTGGAAAACTATTGGACTGATTGCGATGCGGTTTTCACTGTTGTGTAGCCTAAGGTTTCACTTAAAAACTGGTGTACTTGGAATCTCAATCCGATGAGTATAGAAGCCGAGAAATCGATAAAAACTTTTTGACGGATGAACGGCTAAAGGAATTTTGATCAAATGTTGGTATTTAGGTCTTGGACATTAGTACTTTTAACCTAGAGAAATGACCACGCGTGCGAAGCAGCGGGTACAGCTAGTACATTAATATAATAGCATTTTAAAAATATGAAGCTCATTCTATATCATCTCCGTTGGCCTTAACAATCCTCTAAACTTTGTGGCCAGTTATCGATTAAAACACGCACTTTCTCCATGGGAAAATGCCACTGCCAATCTTATGGAAAGTTTTAAGAAATTATCATAGCGTTTAGAGCATCCCATATTCTCTAAAAGAGACCATAAGTCATATTCAAGCTGATTAAGATCGGGACTAGATGACGGCCAGTCTTCAGCTCTAATGAAATCTGAAACGTTCCTTTCCAGCCACGCTTGTGTAAATCGAGCTTTATGACCCGGTGCTGAGTCTTGCTGGACCATTCTTGCTTATGGAACATGGTGTTGCTAAAAGGCTTAACTACCTTCTCAAGAATCGTATCTTAACACACCTAGGCTGAGCCAATGTTTTGATACCTTTTTCACAATAAGTATAATTTAAAAAATAAAAGATTTTTGAGTTTTTTTTTTTTTAAATGTCACATTTTTCTTTGCATTTTTATTTGATACGTTTTTTTCTTTTCTTTTTGCTTTGTAGTCGGTTTGTGAGCTACACTGAATGTTTCCGAAGGATAGCTAATCGGGAAGTGCTCGAAATTTGAATTGCAAGATTCCAGGACAGACAAAATACATAGATAGATACATACATACATAGATATCTAAATACAAGTGAAGTTAAATAAAAGCTTTTAAAATAAAAATATATCTCGGTCATTCCTTGAAAGCTAACACCCCAACAAACCATCACTGAAGTCGGATAATGCCCACGTTGTACCCTACTGACTGATTGAGAAGCTTCCCTAGAGCTTTGAGCATAAACTCTGGTCATAAGCTCTGGACCCGGGGCTTTGTCGCGTGGGCATTTCTCTGGGTTAAAAGTTACTTGTGTTATTGTAGGACCAAGAGTACCTATAAAGTACAAAATACCAAATTTCGTTTAGCCGTCAAATAGATTTTTATCCATTGTTCGGCTCCTACTCATTAGATTGAGATACCAAGTGCACCAGTTTTTAAGTCAAAACCTAATTGAAACCCACATCGCTATTGGTCCAGTAGTTTTTACGTGATGCGCGAAACAGACCATCCGAGCTCATCATCATCATCCATGTTAGGTGGTCACAGAGTAGATTGAAAAAATGAGTAAAATATGAATGTATGAGAACCAATTTCTAAATGAGATTAATATTTGGAGCCTTAACACAATCAGTGTCAAGGTATCAGGCGCGGGCGGCGGACTACATGCCGAAGAAAGCGTTTTGCGTAATTAAACGTTCGGGCGGCGGCAGTTTATGTGACGATTAGTGAGCGGGACGCGCAGAAGGCTCGGCCGTTCAATTTGCCGCTTCACTTGACACAATTCGACGCCTGACTCGGGGACAATCGCACTCGAAGCCCCGGCGACCTCCTTATCTCCCGCCGAGGTAATCTTTCCTTCCCTCGCCGGCAATAACTCCAAGTGGGCAGGATTACCTGCAAAGGGGCTCCGTAAGGCAACCACCTCTACAAAGGTTATCGATTTAAACAATGTGTGCACGCTTCAAATACATTTCTTTTATTGTTGTTTATTTTTGGCACACTTTCTTTTTCCTCGAACGTTAGCCTTTTTGAGATTGGGTTCTGCGTGAATCTTTCCCCTGTTATGGACATTTTTATTTACACAAAGTCATGTCTGTACGTGATGTAGTCGGTCGTAAGTGTGCCATTAAGTAGTATCTTATTGCTGGCGAAAACATTTAAACAGATCATTTTTTGTATTTATTTATTCTTTAATATAATACGTAATAACCATCTACTTGGATAATTATGATGTGATAAGTTCATGCCGTTAAAGGAAACCTTACACTTATGCTTGGTTATATCATAAAACATAGATGAATCGTTGGAAGTGCCATTTGCAAATAATTCCGTTGGCACGTAAATCTGCGCACGTAAATTCAGCTGCTGTCTGCGCACGGAAATTGAATCGTTCCAAAACCATTCCAATATATAATTTTTTGCGAAATATGGTCACGAATGTGAACAGCTCGCTAAATGTTCGTATCTCGGGCTTCTCAGGATGTTATGTTAATATGACCTTTTATTTTACTGATAATATATCAGCAGAAGCTTTACCTATAGATCTGTTTTCCTTTAGACATGAGCGGTATTACACAACTGCCCAAAAAAAGGAGTGTAATGTTTTTTTAGGATTCATGTATGTTTGTATGTATGCGAGTTTCATCATTCCACCATAACTTTTAAATGCCTGAACAGATATAGACATATGGGGTATCGTTAGAATCCTTACATCCCCCGAGTAACAATTTAAAGGCATTTTTTTTAAATATTACGACTTTGCTGCAGTATGGCTTCATTTTCATATGTGAAAAACAAACTTTAAATTTTACAATATGGGTATCAAATTGAAGGACTTGATAAGCACATTCCAACAGTATATATTCATTTTTGGCAGGGCAGGCGTTTTTTTAGCTTTTATGCTAGTTTTATAGCTATAAACAGTGTTAATAAGTCGTGAAAGTTTATTTGTAGGTATTTATGTGAAGCGAGTGCGCAGTTTGCGGCGGCTCGATGACCGTACTAGAGCTCGGCCGGCACAGCGAGATATTTCAATTTGGGCGGAGATGCGACCCGTGAGGACCCCCGCTCGGCTCGCTGAACCGTGCGCCCGCTGCGGCCTCCGCCAAAGAGCAAACACCGCTTCCGCAATCTTGTGCCACGTGGACCATGCCGAGCGCTCGACCACGACAATCAACCAGTACAATTACCCACACTCCTCTGCAGGCCACTCCGATCTCTAGAGGCTTACGTAATTCGAAAATCCATCTATACTTTTAATAAAGTATTGACCAAAATGTTAAGAGCGATGGTAGCCGAGCAAATTACTAGTGCGCTTTAGAACACAACGATACCGGGTTCGGTCCTCAGCTCCGCATCAATGACTTTTTTATGTAACATGCAGTAGATACCTTAAGCTGTCAATCTCAGCTGTTATTGACTGATAGCATCTGTTAAGCCATGTCAGAGGCCCTCGGGCGGCCTGACAAACTCTGACACCAGAGGCCAGCACTACCTTGTACGAAAAACAAGCAAGTAACAAAAAGTCTGCGTAACAAGGATAATAAAAAAAAAGAGTCTAACGGACTTAAAATAAGCTACTTACATAATAAGAGTTTTTTAAATCTTGTCTGCCTGTGTGATTGTTCTCGCGTCACGTATAATAGACTTACTGGACTGATTGAAATACATCGAATTCACTGTTAGGATTTAACTGTTGGATAACTGATGTACGTTGCATCTCGAAGATTCTGCGTTTTTTTTCTCATTAAGTACATAAGAGCTACTGATCTGATCATGATGCGGTTTTTACCGTTGGATAGCTTAAAGCTCGACAAGTTGTAAGCTTACATATTTATATGTACCGATAAGAAACAGAGCTATTGTTCAGAAATGATAAAAATATTTTTATTCTGTTTTTAGTACATTGAAATTAAACTAGATGTCGGTAGTATGGAAAATATACCGCGGTGATAAGATATTCGCAAGAGCTAGAGGAGTCAAATGTTGGTTTTCAATAGGAATTAGCTTAGGAATTGAACGGGCAAAAGCTTGTTCTAAATATATCAAAAGTATTTAACAAAAAAATCCCTGTTTATGATTTATACAAATATGTAAATATTGGTATTTACTTAACATCGTTTCACATTTGTTAATACTGCGGTCAAATGCAAGCACAAGTATTTTTTTAAATATAGCTCAGTTAGGATGAGTATTCATCATGCGAAGTGCCTTTAATTAAATTATAAAGGTGGGTGGAAGTATTGAAGAGCAAAATTCGTTGGTTGAGAATAACAATGAATTTGGGGAGCTCGTAAATCCAGCAGGTGCGCGCCTGTTTTTGAATAGACTCCGACAGTGCGGGACTACATTAATCGCGATCCAGCCATTATGAATCAATAGACGTCATTGCCGCCGGTTGAACTCACTCAGGTGAAAATATTTTTGTTAAGTTCACGTGTTCATAAACTGCGTAGCGTTATAACGGCAGCCCAAATTGTCAATAAATTATCAAAGTAAATATAACTTTTGAATTTCGGTGAATTAGTGGCTTCAGCCCCGCGGCCACCCATAGCGTTAGTATTTTCCTCTCATTTTCGTTCTATCCAAAAGTAACGAACTGTGTAATTGGAAACAGGGGGTCGGCCAGGCGCTGACAACAATGCGCATTATGTTAGCTCTTTCAATGTCTTTAAACTAATCCGTCGGTTGTTATATATTAACGATTATTATAAAAAAATACACACAAAGAGATAGATATAATATAAATATGTATAATTTAAAAAAAAAAAGAAAAAAAAAGCTTTTACGGGTTCTTTTTTGTTGTTGCTTTGTAACACACGTATTTTTTTATTATTATTTTTTCTTTTTTTCTTTTTGGCTTTTCACATTAAACTTTATTTTTCTTTTTTTTATTGCATTGTCATCGGTGTGTGAGCTACCCTGAAAGTTTCAGCCAGATATCGGGAAGTGCTCGAAATTTGAATTGCAATATTCCAGGACAAACAAAATACATACATATATATATATATATATATACAAGTGAAGTTAAATAAAAGCTTTTTAAACAAACAACTAAAGGCAAGGTATGCACCAACCGTGAGATATTTTGGTTTGAGATCTGTTCTCACTTGTATATGGTAAAGAATCACGAATTGGATTTATTTGTGACTAGCTACGCACCGCGGCTTTGTCTGCGCCGTCATTTTTCTGGGATTAAATTATCCTGTATATATACCAGGGCTTAGAATAGTTTATATAGCTTATTATAGCGTCATGTTATGCATGATAACATGACGCGCGGCGCGGTAAATTTGTTTGTATAATGTTACTAACAGTCGCGTAGATGTGGAATATCTATTTTGTTAATTATATGTTTAATTTGTTTGTTTGCAATATATACTTGTTTTTTTTATTTACCAAATTAGTTATTTCAGTCGTCAAATTGTTTATGGCTTGCTCGGCTTCTACGCAACACATTAATATGAAAAATACATCAGATTTTAAGTAAAATTGTACGTTATCCATGAGTAAAAACCGCAATTCAATCGGTCCAGTAGTTTTTACCTGATGCGAAAACAAACAGACAGAAACATACCATTTTAAGGGCTCTAGCTCATAAAGAAGTACATCCAAACCAATATATAAACGTGAATCGTTTGCTTGTTTATTTATGGAGTCTTAACGCGATAACCGCTGGACGGATTTTGATGAAATTTGGATTGGAGATGGCTTATACCCTAGAATACATGGGATACTTTTTAACCTGGAAAATGGTAGATTTCCACGGAAAAACTCGAAAAATGTTGATTATTCGCTGTAAGGAAACTAAATAATAAGTCAGTCAATAAAAACATCAATAGCGTTGGTGCTATATCTACTTTTGCATTGGTTTTTAGAAATCCTAGAAGAACATGGGATGCTTTTTTTCGCGATAAACTGTAGCCCGCGCGGACGTAGTCGCGAGCGAAAGCTAGTCCCTAATAAATGAAAAAATATTGGGTACTAACGCATAATACGAATATAGTAACAAAGTTATTACGGCTATGAAGGTTACGAGATATATCCGACCCAGATAACGCATTTTATGCCGGCGTCAACTCTGAGCAAATTCCATAGTGAGAGACATCACCCAACCATACAAACAACTTTGTTGGCATATAACGTAATAACTATCTTAAAAGCTAAAGAACACGCCCAACCTGTCAAAAGAGAACATATTATATACTGTTAGAATGTGCTTATCAAGGCCTTCAATTTAATACTCATATTTTAAAATACGAACTTTTTTTCCGAGTTTGAAAATGGAGCCATGCCATACTGCAACAATATATTTAAAAAAATAAATGCCTATGAACTCGGGGAGATGTAAGGATTCTAACGATACCGTCTAAAGATAAACGTCTAAATCTGTTCAGAAATTTAAAAGTTACGTTGGACTAAAGAAACTCACATACAAACATAGAAGAAGCATAAAAACATTATACTCCTTTTTTGGGCAGTCGTGTAATAACTACTGGACTGATTGCAATGCGGTTTTCAGTTGGGTAGCTTAGGATCCTGGCTACGGAATCTAGCCAAGTTTTAAGTTTATTCAAATATATATGTAAGGCACAGTTATTTAAAAATAGGTACAATAGCATAAAAAAGTGAAACAGTTCTGAATAAATATTAAAATATGTAATTGATATGGTGTGTTAGAGCCCGGACAAGAAAATCTGTACCCCGGGCAATATTATACTGTTTTTTTTATTCTTTAGCTTACTTGAAGTCTTCTAGGCCAATATTATTAAATTATCATAATTATATAGACTTTTTGTTACTTACTGCTTTATCAAATGTATTATATTATTTGTTACTTACTGCTTTATCAAATGTATTATATTTTGTTACTTACTGCTTTATTAAATCTATATCCCGGGCAATATTATACCTATTTTTTTTATTCTTTAGCTTACTTGAAGTCTTCTAGGCCAATATTATTAAATTATCATCATTATACAGTCTTTTTGCTACTTACTGCTTTATCAAATGTATTATGTCTTTGCCCGCGTGGTCAGTTCTCTGGGTTATGATTATCCTATGTGCTATTCGAGGACCTAAAATAATCTAAATTCCTTCAACCATCAACTAGTTTTTTATCGATTGGCTTCTACTCAATGGATTGAGATACCAAATACACCAGTTTTTAATTCTAAGCCTAAGCTATCCAACAGTGAAAACCACATAACAATCGGTCCCTCAGTTTTTACGTGATGCGCGAACAAACAGACGTACAGACAGATACTATTTAAAAAATGTTGTTCCTGTTCAGTAGCTTATTTTTAGTACACTAGACTTTTTTTTTATTATCTTCATTGTACAGACTTTTGATACTGACTGGTTTATTATAAGTACTGGCTACTAGGTTAGTCCGCGTGGTAATTTTTCTATATTATGAGGATCCTATGTGTTACTCCAGACACAAAAGTACCTATATCATCAAACATCGATCAGAAATTAAATGGTTTTTATCGATTGCTCGACTTCTACTCGTCGGATTGAGTTACCAAAGTACACCAGTTTTTAAGTCAAACCTTAAACTATCCATTAGTGAAAACCGCATCGCAATCAGTCCAGTACTTTTTACGTGATGTGCGAACAAACAAACAAAAAGACAGACACCATATAAAAAATAAAAATTCTTGGTTAGTAGCTTAGTTTAAATTATTTTGTAGAAACTATTCCCAATTATCGGGTGCATGCAAGCAAAGCCACGCCAAACAGGTAACAATAGATATGATATTTTTGATATGTGCTAATTCAGCACTGTTTAATACCAAACACGGCATCATAGAAAAAAACTAATTCACGTTTTAAGTCCATTAGACATTTTTATTTTAAACTAGCTGTACCCGCTGCTTCGCACGCGTGTTCATTTTTATTTTAAACTAGCTGTACCCGCTGCTTCGCACGCGTGTTCATTTTTATTTTAAACTAGCTGTACCCGCTGCTTCGCACGCGTGTTCATTTTTATTTTAAACTAGCTGTACCCGCTGCTTCTCACGCGTGTTCATTTTTTTAGATTAAAAGTGCCATTATGTGCTATTCCAGGACCTAAAATACCAATATACCAACATTTGATCAAAATTTCTTCGGACGTCAAATTTTTTTTTATCAATTGCTCGGCTCTAATCGCCAAATGCCATTTACACCAGTTTTTAAGTCCAACCCTAAGTTGTCCTACTATGAAATGCAGTTTTCATCGGCATTCATAGCAATCGGTCCCGTAGGTTTTACATGATGAACAAAAATAGAGACAAACAGACAGAAAGACGCGAATTAAAATAAAAAAATTGTTCTGTAGCTTATTTTAGGGTACCCAAGACCATTTTTTTTATTTGACTTCTTTGTACATTCTTTTTCGTACCTATTGCTTTATTATAAGTATAGATAGATGACTCTGCCAAGTTGCATCAAAATCCATCCAGAAGTAACAGCGTGATACATGTTCTTTAAAATAACTTTCAACCCCTATCCTGCAAGAACCTGTTATTTGTTCGGGATGAAAAGGATCCTATGTCCTACCTCGTAGTATCTACTCAAATCATACCAAGTTTCATTTAAATTTATTCAGTAGTTCCAGCGGCGTGATGCGCGGCCAAGATACAGACAGACAGAAAGACAAAAATGACAAAAAAATACAGTTTTGGTTTCAATATAGAATACTGCGAAAAATAAAAAAACAACAAAATGTCTTCTATGTACAGAATTTGAACCCATATCCTGAGGGAACCCCATTTTTTTCGGATAAAATGTTTCCTTAATTTTCACCCATCATATAAACTATGACTGTGCCAAGTTGCATCAAAATCCGTTCAGTAGTTTCAGTGTGATACGTTTTCTTCTAAATTACTTACAACCCATATCCTGCGAGAACCCTTTGATTTTTCAGGATTAAAAGTGTCCAATGTCCTACCCCAAAGTATGAACTCAAATCATACCAAGTTTCATTTGAATTCATTGAGTAGTTTCGGCGTGATGCTATGCCAAGATATAGACAGACGGACAGACAGACCGACAGAAAAAAAGAAAAATAAACAGTATTGGCTTAGGTACCTAATATAAAACAGACTCCAAAAAATATTACTGAATTTCTTTAATTTACAGAATTCGGATCCCTATCCCACAGGAACTCTTTATATTTTCGGGATAAAAAGTATTCTTAATTTTCAATGATCATATAAACTATAACTATGTCAAGTTGCATCAAAATCCGTGTAGTAGTTACAGCGTGATACGTGTTCTTTTAAGTACTTTTCCACCCCTGTCCTGCGGGAACCCTTAAATTTTTCGGGATGAAAAGTATCCAATTTCCTCCCTACCTCGAAGTATGAACTCAAATCATACCAAGTTTCATTTGAATTCATTGAGTAGTTTCGGCGTGATGCTATGCCAAGATACAGACAGACGGACAGACAGACCGACAGAAAAAAAGAAATATAAACAGTTTTGGCTTAGGTACCTAATATAAAACAGACTCCAAAAATATTACTGAATTTCTTTAATTTACAGAATTTGGACCCCTATCCCACAGGAACTCTTTATATTTTCGGGATAAAAAGTATTCTTAATTTTCAATGATCATATAGACTATGCCAAGTTGCATCAAAATCCGTGTAGTAGTTTCAGCGTGATACGTGTTCTTATAAATATATTTCAACCCCTTTCCTGCGGGAACCCTTTAACTTTTCGGGATGAAAAGTATCCTATGTCCTACCTCGTAGTATGAACTCAAATTATGCCAAGTTTCATTTGAATTCATTCAGTAGTTTCGGAGTGATGCCTAGCCAAGATACAAACAGACAAAAATGAAAAAAGTTACAGTTTTTGCTTCAGTATCGAATATAGAACAGCCCCAAAATAAAAATTACTAAATATCTTCAATGTACAGAATTGGACGTGTTACAGTTTTATTATAAGTATAGATTACCTTTATTGTATAGACTTTTTGTTACTCACTGGCTTTATTATAAGTATAGAGTAGGTATAGATAGAGAAGGTTGATGCGAAAACAACACTTTACTACACATAAATCTTATAACATGTCTCGTTTTACATGTCTCATGTCTCAACACTACTAATATCGTGGTACAGACCAGGATAGACAATGCGCTACTTTTATTGATAATCCGATACAAGTAGGTATGTAGCTACATAAGTGAAGGTTTATCAACAGAGGGTCGTACCGATCCATACCTAATAAGATCTTTCGTATTTCTATAAAAACAAATAAATGTGCGTACGTAAAACTACAATAAATCCCCGAGTAATATAAGCGCGCTGTCGACAAGGGCGGGCGCGGGCGTGCACGCGCGGGCGGGGATGGAACGCGGCAATTTTTCTCTCCGCTGACAACATGATGTAACGCCAATATCGCACGCTGAGCGATTAAGCCGCGCACGCCGATATTTCAGACTTGCCCCTACTAACTGTCAAAGTGTCGGCGAGAGCTCTGTATGCGACGTACACAACACGAACGTACATATACTAACGTATGAATACCCGTGCCAAGAAATGTTTTTCATAATTTTGTATCGACAGCACAAAGTTAATGCTCTCCGTTGTTTCTTTCCCCTACAAAAACATTTGAAGAAATATAGCGGTCGTCGCATAAATCGAAATGCTTTTACAGATAACAGGAAATAAATTGAAACGACTCTAATTTAAGAACGATACTACCTGGCAAATGGATATTCGTACCCGAATTACGTAGGTATCTCTTGGCTCGCAATCACGAGACGTACCGTAAAATAAAAATAAAGGCGACTAATCTCGGGGAGAATTTCGTATCCGTTCAAAAAGATAGTTGGCAATTCGGATCACGCGGGAAGGCAATCACTCGATAATAAACGTGGAACGAGTCGAGAGCGGCGCAGTACGGCGCACGTACTGCTGACGCTGCGCGGCGTCTTCCGGCTGCATCGGCTGCGCGCCACTCGCCAACCTGCAATATACCAGCCAGCGCGCGACCGACACTCCAATAAATCTCGACAACAACAACAATTCAACATCCTCCGGGTCTGGTGAATCGATACCGATCTCTACAAACACGGAGAGTAAATGTATTCTCAAGATGAACTCGAAATTAACTTGTTACATTTTACAATAAGCTCTCAAAGTAAATGAAGTATCGCTCATCTCGCTATCTCAGCATTCATAAATAACTAAGGGCTTGGACTCGGTGGTGGAGAAGATGATAAACGATGCGGAGGCGCCTGAACGTCGGCCGTTGGCCGCGAAAAATACAACTGTCATCTTGACTGATGGTAAAATAACGCCCGAGTCATGCTCCGCTCTGCATGCCAAGAGCTTTCATGAATCTCTTTGTATCCCCGCCCTTATTACACGGATTACATAAAGGAATGCTGAGGTAAGGAAGGCGACGATTAAAGCTACAGCTGTATGACTTGGTGGCGTTGCGAAATTTTATTCAACTGTCGCGCAGATGCACTATGCTTTATGAATGGAGTTTAAAATTGCTAATGGCAAGCTTCAAGCTGTAAATCATTCTCGCGTTAGTCAGGCGGAAAAAAGAGATCCTACCTCAAGTTCCTCAATTGACACATCCATTAAACAGATTTTCTTTTGTGCAATCAAATATGAATGTAAGATCAGACTATTATCTATCTATATACTTTTACGAATTCATTTGACAAATTGTAACTTACGAGTATAGCGTCCCTACAATTTATTGATAGAAACCAATATTCCTGAAGAAATCACTGTACCGCCACAAGGAACTGTAAGTATATCGCTAGTAATAAAACAAAATCCAATTGATTGTTGCTATTGCGGTCACGTCGTTCAGTTACTGTTTTCGCGTCTGACGTAATAACGTTACAACAAAGTTATGGTGAACGCGTGACTGGCTGGGAGGTACCATTCGTTACTGATGATGATTTATATCGCCTATGATAAGCTGGAACGGATAGCGTTATCTATAACACAAAGTTCGAGCCTACAGCTATACGAAAATGTTGGAATACTGTTACTGTTTCGAAAGGGGTGACATCGTGGAGGCGCACATACATAAATACATGTGTTTGAAAAGACATATATACTGCATACTTACATAAGCTTGACACCGCCAGTTCTGGCGGGGCATGCCTTACGGGAACGTCCTAGTCATAATAATGATTTATGCTGTAGAAGACTAGGAAGTTCTACGGTTTTAGTAGATGATTGCGTTTGTGTGCTTCAAGTTTTTACCCGACTATGGCGAAGCAAAAAGGAGGGTTATGATTTTAAGTATGTATGTGGGTATGTATGTATGTATGTTCATCTGTTCCCTCATAACTTCTAAACTACTCATCATAATTTGACAAATGGTATGGTTGGAAGCGTCTTCATAGCGTTTCTATGTGACGTCATATTAAATTGAATTGAATGACGCCCTCTAGAGGATAAAAGATGTGAACTAGAGTATTTTTTTCTTTGATGCCTTGATTGGTGTCAAATGAAAGTGCTTAATTAGCACATTTCAAATATATATATATATATTGTTAGCTATTGTTCGTGGCTTTGCTTGCATGCAACCGAACATTGGGAATAATGTCTATAAAATAATTTAAATAAAATATAAGTTCAAAAAAAACCCGACTACGATCTTAGTGGGCTGAAACGTCACAAACAAGAATTTTAAAACGGTTTAGAAATTTGAAACTTTAGAGCCGTGGGAGTGCGCTTTACTTGGTTTAGTACTGGTAAATTTATATCGCACTCTTATGACTATACAGTTTCAAATTACGAAAACGTTTTAAAATACTTGTTTGTGACTTTTTAGTCCGCTAAGACCGTAGTCGGGTTTTAGTTTTTGAACTTATATTTTATTACTCAAACAAGCTTGTAATGTGGTAATTATTTCGACAACTTTCTTTTCATCCCATCTATTCGAAAAACGCTAACTGGTTCCTCGAAAAGAGGGAGCAAAGTAGGTATTTTATGTTCCAGACTTTAAGAGAGGGCAATAATGAGTTTTGAATTTGGAACTTGTTTTTGTTTGCGACGCAAGCGCGCTTTTCTTTTTGTTGGCTCTTTCCGCCTCAGCTTGGCCATATTCAAGTTATAAACCATCACATATTATTTTTATGTGCAAATTGTAAACACTCCAGTTGGGAATTGAAGTCCGGTACTAAAGATCGGAAGTCGAACGAAGTCCGTTTTGAAGCATCCAGACTTATGATATTAAGCCAAAAATTTATTACTAAGATCATAGGGTTGCTAATTCACAGTTGACCAATGAGAGCGCGCGGTGCAAAACGGTTGTTCGTAGTTTTAGAGACAAGGAATATTTTGACGTGCAAAAACTAAATAATTTCACGAAAATGCAAGTGCAGCGAAAATATTATACTACTTATACCTGAAAATGCTACGCAATAAATGTGATAAGAATCTATTACCAACTAGG
Source organism: Alsophila aescularia (assembly GCA_946251855.1). Lineage (NCBI taxonomy): Eukaryota > Metazoa > Arthropoda > Insecta > Lepidoptera > Geometridae > Alsophila > Alsophila aescularia. Next base: position 56,670,635 of record OX276375.1, read on the forward strand.
TACCTGGAAAAATATTGAAAGCTTATAGGTAACAATTTTATCGAATGGGAAAATTCAAAAGAAGCGAAGTCTTTTTCGGAAACCTTGTTCCTATTTTCAAGAATTACCCAAATGTAAGCAACCTTCACCCGTTGGAGGTCAGTACCAATAATGTCATTCAAATCGAGATCTACACAAAATTTAGAACACAATGGCAGCAATTTGGTCATTTTACTCTTTAAACTAAACTAGACTAAATTTTTCAAATGTAATTTAAAAGGTTTAAATTACATTTGAAGAAATTTACTACTCTGTACGGCATCTATTCTAAAGTTACGTCAATTTAAGCTGCACCGCTTAAAATAACGTAATTAAAACAGGTTTTTAGCACGCTGTCTAACTGCGTTTGGAAAAATTCGGACACGTACTGAGACAGCGTTTGTACAAATCGGGACTCTCGATTGTTGTTTGCTGTTGTTGTTTTGTTGTTGTTATTGTTATTCGGGGGTTACATACATTTTTAATCTGTGCGCTAGTTATATTTAAATTGCTCTCGCATTGTTAGAGTAAAGCACTATATAATCCTTGGTCCGCAATGACAGCACTGCTGGCCACGCTAAAATAGCCTCGAGCTTTGCTTAGCTAAGCTTGGCCATCATTGCAGCCCTTGCTGTCCGCGCTATAAAGGCCGAGACCATCCTTGCATTCCATCTTGGCCATCAAGGGAATGCGGACCGCGCTGTGATGGCCTCGAGCTTAGCTACGCTCTCTGCTATCATCATCGCTACCAGCAACGCAGTCATTACAAACCGTGGCAGTAATGTACTATTAATAACTTAAATTCCTTAGAGCCAGTACAAATAGCTTAACAAAACAAAATTTCTAAGACTGCAAACTTTACTTGATTTTGCAGCAAAGCGAAAGAGTTATGCGATGGCACTTTTAGCCAAATCCTAAATTATATCTAAATTCCACCTCTAAATTTGGATCTCGTTGTCAGCGTCCAATGGAGAATTGATGGGTGTGTCTGTTTCAGTCTCGCCCCGAATATTTCATTACAAGCTACGGAGCTGAGCAGGTCCATGCATCATAGCCTACGTTTGGCGACCATGCCACGATCCCGAGACCACAGAGTACCCCATACTTAGTACAGGAAATTAATAGATGCGACAAAGACTGCGGATAGGGAACCTGGTTTTAGACTAATTCATTTAAATCGATTTGAGCACAGAGATCGCTGAAAATGTCTGGTTCACACTCGCCGCAGATATTTTGTGACCGAGCTGTGCGGAGCACCGTGCAACAGCTGTACTTAGAGCAGCGCCGACACCATTATTTCAAGGATTTGTATGAAATGCACATACAGTACAGGGCGGAAAGTTTGGACGGGCCTTAAGGGAAGTACCCTCAATATTTAAGACAGCAAATTTTACTCAAAGAAAACATTCGCTTTTTGTATTGAATAAAAACAAGCAGCATAACTTAGACTAAAAATCTTTTTTGTAGAAGGCATTGTTATCGGTTTGTGAGCTACCCTGAATTTTTCAGCCGGATAGCTAATCGGGAAGTGTTCGAAATTTGAGTTGCATGATTCCACCCGGAACGACAGACAGACAGCCAAACAAGAAAGTGACTTAGCTATACTCTTCACGCCTCCGACTGCATCATATATTACAAAATCAAAACTATGAAGCTTTGATTTTGAAAACTAACGCGAGTGATATTACTACGAGTGCGAGTGTTATTTATTCCTTCGGCGTGGAGACCAGTTCTTGATGCGACTGACACTGGGTCCACAATGTGGGGTCATGAGCCGGACACAACGAGCGCAGTGTGCCAACAATCAAAGTTAACGGAAGTGAGTGACAGTGAAAACTCCTCGACAGACAACGAAGTGACTGTGCAGGCCGAACATAGTCGAGCGCCGCAATCGCCGCCCACTGGGCAGCCCGCGCCACGCACGCGTCGTCAGTTGGCTGCTGACGTTCGTAGCGCTCTTCGCGGGTTGTCGGCATAACACTCCCAGATGAAGGACTTAAAAATAGTCTGAAACTGGTCGGAGTATTTCCGATCTTCTTTTTGGTGAGTTTTTAGCCGTTTTATTTATATTTACTATGAAGTTTGTTTGCCTCTTTTTAGTTTTTTTCGCAATCGGGTTTTTTGTTTTATATGATCATTTATTTTATTTTAATCTCTTCATCACGCCGAAGATCCTCATCAGATCTTCATCAATTACCCGCAATTAGCGCATTTTTATGAAATCAACTTATAGTTACTACCTTTCAAATAAAAACGAGATAAATAAAAAAAGAAGCTTTTATTACTTTTTTAAAGCAATTCACACTTTTTTTATATTTAGGTATTATTTTTTTTGCATTGTCATCGATTTGTAAGCTACCCTGAAAGTTTCAGCAGGATAGCTAATCGGGAAGTGCTCGAAATTTGAATTGCAACATTCCAGGACAGACCGAAATACATAGATACATAGATAGATCCATATATACAAGTGAAGTTAAATAAAAGATTTAAAAAAAACATCGAAATTGTATCTCATAAGGCGGAGATATTCAGTAGCCCCCTTTTTGCCCCTTTTTGGAGGAAGTACCCCCTAATCAAAAATCCCTGAAGACAAAATAATATTATAAAGTCGTAAAACCTGTATACCAAGTTTCGTCCAGATCGGTTGAAATAGAGGTGTAAAATACGACCTGTAGAGGAGTACCAACAGATTGACAGATGAAAGCAAATTGATTGAACTTGAAGCAGAGACGCTTCGCTTGCTTGGTCAATAACAAGTCTGTCAAGTACGTGAGTAATAAGTTATACGTAGTTGTCTAGCGTCAAAAAGCACAACGGTCGATGCTGCCAAAGATTTTGAACTAGGCTTATAATGCGCTTATAACGCTATAATAATACTTATAGTAAGAAAAATGTCACGGTGTGAGTGATACCCGTGCGAGTCACTAGTCTGCCATATTTGAGCTCCAATATATCAGAAGCGCGACACTTTAGGAAGTAATAACATTTTTTGTATGTATGTTAAAAGCATTAGTTCGCTTTCGCCGCGAATATTTCATTACAGTTTGTGCGGAGCGCCATGCATCAAAGGCTACGTTTGTAGCCGCGCCGACACCTCGATCCCGGGCTTAGTATAGGAAATTAATATGTGCGACAAATACTGCAGGAGGAGAGCCATACACTGTAGTATCTTGACCATTAAAAGTAGCATATAATAAGACAGCTTTAAGAGAAAAGGTTTACTTTATGTACTTACTAATAGCTGTGCTTGCTATTAGTAAGTTTTTTCTCTGGGTTAAATGAAACCTATGTAGTATATAGCTTTTTTCCAGGACTAAAAGTACCTATAAAAATCAATTAACTACATTTCATCAAAATTCAGCCATCATCATTTATTATTGTTTGTTCTGCGTTTATCAATCGGATTGAGATAAAAATAACACCAGATTTTAAGTCAAAATCTAAGCTATCCAACAGTGTAACCCGCATTTAAATCAGTCCAGTAAATTTTACGTGATGCACGAACATACAGAAAGACAACATTTTTTCATGTTACTAGCTGTTCCCGCGTGGTTTTCTAGCTGTGCCTGTGTGTTCCAGGGCCAAAATTACCTATAAAGTCCAAAATACCAAATTTCGTTCAGGCGTCACAAAGTATTTTTTCGATTGCTCGGCGTCTACTCATCTGATTGAGATACCAAGTACTCCAGTTTTTAAGTCAAACCTTATGCTATCCAACAGTTGAAACCGCATCGCAATCGGTCCAGTAGTTTTTACGTCATGCTCGAAAAACAGACACAGTTTAAAAAATGATATATTCCTTCGTGTTCAGTAGCATATTTTAAGTAGACTTATCGCTTTATTATAAGTATATATACGAATAGATTACTAATAAACTTTTAGTGCCATAGTGACTTACTTCGCAGTTTTACTGCTTTACGGCAAGTATTGTTTGTGAATAAGGCTACTAAAATACCACATGTACTAGGCTGGCTTAGATTACAGGAAAGCTCACAGAGTAGTGAGAATCAATCTTTACTGTGGTGTAACCACGAGGAACAATGTATTCCTCGTGGTTACACTGTGTAACATCTGGTGTAACCATGAAGCACTCACATTTTAAGTAGACTTCATGTTACGTAATTGAATTATTATAAGTATATATACGAATAGATTACTAATAAAGTTTTAGTGCCATAGTGACTTACTTCGCAGTGTTACTGCTTTACGGCAAGTATTGTTTGTGAATAAGGCTTCTAAAATACCACATGTACTAGGCTGGCTTAGATTACAGGAAAGCTCACAGAGTAGTGAAATTTAATCTTTACTGTAGTGTAACCATGAAGCACTCATATTTCAAGTAGACTTTATGTTACTTACTGCTTTATTATAAGTATATATACGAATAGATTACTAATAAACTTTTAGTGCCATAGTGACTTACTTCGCAGTTTTACTGCTTTACGGCAAGTATTGTTTGTGAATAAGGCTACTTAATTACCACATGTACTAGAGTGGCTTAGATTACAGGAAAGCTCACAGAGTATTGAGATTCAATCTTTACTGTGGTGTAACCACGAGTAACAATGTATTCCTCGTGGTTACACTGTGTAACATCTGGTGTAACCATGAATCACTCACATTTTAAGTATACTTTATGTTACTTACTGCTTTATTATAAGTATATATACGAATAGATTACTAATAAACTTTTAGTGCCATAGTGACTTACTTCGCAGTGTTACTGCTTTACGGCAAGTATTGTTTGTGAATAAGGCTACTAAAATACCACATGTACTAGGCTGGCATAGATTACTAGAAAGCTCACAGAGTAGTGAGATTCAATCTTTACTGTGGCGTAACCACGAGGAACGATGTCTTCCTCGTGGTAACACTGTGTAACATCTGGTGTAACCATGAAATACTCACATTTTTCTGCTTAGTGTACGATCTACAATAAGAAAAATTAAATACGGTCGTCAAGCTAGCTTCCCCAAGACTACTTCAAGGTCTTTATCGCTCTAGAAAATTCTGTTTATTATAAGGACGGCTTTGCAAAAACAGAACAAGTTCCGAAAAAGTAATTCTTGTCACAAGCGCAGATTCTACTCAATCTCAACTACACTAAATGAATAGCCAACTTTTGGCGCATAAAACTCGCTAAACTAAAATAACAAACGTCTCAAAGGACAGGAAAGTTTGTTATGTGCGAGGCGAAGGCAAGGCGGGCGCTTCCTCTGCAGAAGGGAGACGCACGTACAGAACTATAACAGGCAAATCCGAGCACGTCACTCGCCGGGAGTTTATTACCCTACTCATATTTACACAATTCTGAGTGGGTGTCGCGCAACTACTACGACGGAGTCAATATATTCTTAGAAACTTATTTTACAACCGACAATCAAAAAATACCATTATACCGCCAACATTTGTTTAATGTTTGAAATATCAGTCAAGGCAATGGAGAGAAGCTCTCGTGTACGAATAAATCTACAGTTAACCATGTAATGAATGAAGAGAACAAACGGCTCTAAGGAACGGGAGGCCAACTCTAGTGATTAAGTATCTCATTTAAATGCAGTCTCCCAAGGCGGACGTATCTAACGCAAAGGGACTCGCGGAAAACGGAAGGCGGCTCCCTCTACAAAAGGAAGGAGAGGTATTTAAATTAGAGTAGTCGCTGAAAAAGTGCACTAACAACATTAGCGAGAGGAACAATGGCGGGCGCAAGGAGACCAGGCGCTTTCCACACAGGCTGCCGTGCTTTTGCTTCGCTATTTACTATCGAACTACGTAATTATGCGCTACCGCCTCCGGAGCTAACGACTTGCTACAAACTGGGAAGGTAGCTTTTTACCCGACTACAGCAAAGCAAGGGAAGGGTAATGAGTTTAACAGTCTATGTATGAATGTTTGTATCTAAGTATGCGGGTATATAGCGTCGCCCCTATTGGTTCGATTTTGAAAAGCGAGGTATCAATTGATTCGTCTTCAGGTATAGAGTATCATAGGCATTTTTACCCGTTTACGGCAAGGCAAAGGAACGGTTATGTGTTCAAACTAAAAACTTAGCCCTATTTAGATAATCGCAAGAGTGTCATAGGCTATTTTTTACCCGATCGTAGTCGTAGGTTTTAGTTTTTGAACTTGTCTTGTTTAAACCTTTTATTTAACTTGCAATGTATGTTAGTTTGTTTAGGTGGAATCTTGCGAGCTGAATTATTCCTCTTATCCTACGGAGTTGGATTTTTACATGTTGGTTAAGTTCTGATGACAAGGCATTTATGCAAGCATGACCTGAATCGACCACCAGGATTAGCTCCATATAAAGGAACTCTTCAACGGTCAATAGCACAGACATGAAGTTTTGTGTACTCATTTTATTATGATGACCGGTACCGGACCAGGAGTTGTCGCATTTGATTTTGATAGCCCGTTCTAAGTTTCACCATGACATGGCTACTGCATAAAAGCTTCATTTAAATATTTTTACACGACTGTCCAAAAAAAGGAGTGTTTGTTTTTAGCATTAATGTATGTTCATATGTATGTGAGTTTCTTTATTCTACCATAACTTTTAGATGCCTAAACAGATTTAGACATATGGGGTATCGTTAGAATCCTTCCCCCCCCCCCCCCCTTCCCCCGAGTAACATAGGGTTTTTTTTTTAAATCATTCTATATTTCGTCAATATGGCTCCATTTTCAAATTCGAAAAGTAATATTTTTCTTCGAATTTTACTATATGGTTATCAAATTTAAGGCCTTGATAAGCACATTTTAACAGTATATACTCGTAATTTATTGGAAAAAGCTCATTTTTGTCAGGGCAGGCGTGTTCCTTTAAATTTACTTATTTATATTAGTCATGAAAGCATATAATAACCTTAAAATAAAAGCAAGGTAATAACAAATACAAACTGGTTAACCTTTCCTCAAGTTGTTAGTGTTTAAACGAGTTTTTGGAACAAATGCAAGAATCTAAGTTTTAAAATAAGTTATTGTAAGTTTTAGATAATCTCTACCATTTACTACCATATTTTTTTTGCTGGAAATTAAACTTAATTATTTGGGTTGTACTACGTAATTAAATTAACAAGCAGGAACTAACCGACTAGAACAATATCATGCAGTATATTTTATTTTTTGCGTGCTTTTAATAACTCGCCAAGTTTAAATGGTTATTCAGGGACAGAGGGACTATTATTGTGTATAAGTTGAAAGGGCAACGAGGTTAATCCGCCCAAACAAATTAGGAACAACATTAATATATCCTCTGTATCCGGCAAGTTCTCCGCAATAACCAGAATGTATTAGTGTTATTTATCTTAGCTTGAAGCGCCAACAAAGTTTTAATTGCAAGCGCCGATACAATTTGCGTACAAATGAATGTATTCGGTGAATCTGTAGTGCAATAGTAGGGGGCGGGCGCAGCGCGGGCGCGGATTATCCGCGTGTGTAGAGCCGCTAATTGCGGGTAACGACGAGCCAACCGCCGCCGCCCGCCCGCCCGCGCCACTCACCCGACCGATGTGATGCTCTCAACGTGCAATCAACTATGCCAACTCTTCACTACGATCTATTTGAATACATCAAATATTGGAATAATCACTAGATTTTGTACTAAAATTGTCTAAAGAGAAGTAAGCCTCTATAGATTTTAAACTCAGGGAGGTGCATGCTCACTCCTATGGGTATGCATTTTAAATTTATAACAATTTTGAAATACAGCCCATTCTCGTTTGTCAACAGTATAAAGTGGCAGCAGTCATAAAAACTCGACAGATACGTCGCTACAGCTGCATCAAGCCGGCGGAACTGGCACAGCAGTCGGTATTCAGCCTAACAAAAGGGTGATAGCGGTACGTGCGTAAATCAAACGTCGCACAATAACAGAACCTCCCGCGACCGCCCGACCCTTCTCCACAAACCCTCCTAGTTATAAGCCTCCCCGTTTCTCTATAACCGGCGGTCGGTTCTCATAAATCTGCCACACTGAAATGTGCTCCGCTGCCGGCCACTCGTGTGACGGACGCCATCGATATCTGTGCCAATAGGTTTTCAATGTCAGTCTGTCCGATGTTTCGATTCAGTTAAACCCAGCCGTTCGTCAGACGCGCCCTTTTGATATCTACCCTAGAACAGAAAGCCTTTTTTTATGGCGGACTATTAATTTTTCTACTGAAATGTCCCACATTTTATTTATACGTTTACTGGGCACAAACAGGTATGTTGATATATAAAATGGGGTGTCGCGACGTTCGTGGTTCATGTGTTTGCAGTGCACACATTGTTCTCGTGCCTGTGACTAGAGAAGCAGTCGACGTAGCGCTGCATTTCTAGTTCAGGCGGTGCGATACCATCGCACGTAGCTCCATTCACTGCAATTAACGCTGTACTACAACCATATAAATCTTCAGCGAATCCTCCGTTCGTACTCTGTTCAGGTATAAGCCGACACAGTCCAGTGTTTAAATAGCTCCATAACTTAGTATCGCAAACATTCGCCGGGCGAAGAGAAAGAGGCGAATCGTTATTTAGCAATGATAAAACGGGGGCAATTAATATCGGCAAGTGTCGGTAAAGGAAAGAGTCCGGGAGCTCGGGCGGATTGAGGGCGCAGCGCCTAATCTTACCTATACGTCTCAAGCCGAAGAACAAACAAGCCGCGAGCTGAGATTACGCTCCGAATAAATCAATGTTACGACGCGTTAAAATATTTAAGCTCACGATTAATGCGGCCGCGAATGCGCTTATCGAAGCGCCGCTCTACCAACCCACCAGCTGTTCAGGCGCTGATTGCTGGCTTTCACAATACACTGAGATACAGATACATCAAATAAATGTAGGCAGATAGCTGTTTTCAAATCTATTGTCTTTTCGATTAAAGCTATAGCTAAGTTTCTATCTATCTATACCTACTTATAATAAAGCAGTAGGTCAACCAAAAGTATGTATACAAAGAAAATAATAAAAAAAAGTATAGGTAACAAAAAGCTACGGAACAAGAATATAAAATTTAAAAAATGTTGTTTCTGGTTGTATGTTCGCACATATTGGACTGATTGAAATGCGGTTTTCACTTTTGGATAGCTTAGGTTTTAACTTAGAAATCCGATGATCCGATGAGCAATCGGTAAAAGACTATTTGACGTCTGAACGAGTTAAGATGAAATGTAGAATTTGTACTTTAAAGGTACTTTTGGTTTTATAGAATAACACATAAGTTACGAGAAATCGGTAAAAGACTATTTGATATCTGAACGAGTTAAGATGATTAAGATGAAATGTAGAATATTGTACTTTAAAGGTACTTTTGGTTTTATAGAATAACACATAAGTAACGAGCAATCTGTAAAAGACTATTTGACGTCTGAACGAGTTAAGATGAAATGTAGAATATTGTACATTAAAGGTACTTTTGGTTTTATAGAATAACAGATAAGTTACGAGCAATCGGTAAAAGACTATTTGACGACTGAACGAGTTAAGAAGAAATGTAGAATATTGTACTATAAAGGTACTTTTGGTTTTATAGAATAACACATAAGTTACGAGCAATCGGTAAAAGACTATTTGACGTCTGAACGAGATAAGATGAACTGTAGAATATTGTACTTTAAAGGTACTTTTGGTTCTATAGAATAACACATAAGTTACTAGTAAACCCAGTAAAATGATCACGCGGGCAAAACCACGGGCACAGGTGGTCTAAAGTATATTAACAAACTGATCATTTTGTATTGATCTTTCTGAAATTAAATCACCACCATTTCCAATCCCATTTGCAAACAAAAATGTCAGAGCGAGTGGTTGAATTACAATAGTCATTTTTGATTTATGTTAAAACGGAACAAAAGCCATTTATAAATTCCATATAATGCAGACCCATAAATTAACGAAAGAACAATAGAGTTCGTCATATAAATGTATGGACCATTGAGCATACGTATTTCCAAATACTGTCTATAGAAGTGTTAATAAAATCGAAATTTACGAGAACGATCACCCGGAAGCTTATCGAGTTCCGGTAACGTATCACAAAGACGCTATGGAAGTTTTACAAGGGCTCGTTAGGGGGGTTGTTACGATAAGCTCGAATGATAACTGTTCCTAATCAGACGTAATGACATGCCGCGCCGCACCCGCACCGCACCGCACCGCGAGGGAGGCGGCGCAGTGCGAGCCGCGACCTCCCGCCTCCGCATCACGAGATCGCTTGTTTAATTTCATTAGTGAAGTTTCCTTCTGTGGAGCCTCGCGAATCGCAATCGGCTAATTAAATTTTGATAACAACCGAATCGTATCGCACTTCTTCATTTCTGGCTAGACCCGACAGACAGAAATGTCGACTTCATTTGATTAATTGTATCTTTTAGAACTTATAGATAAAACTTTATTGGTCGGATATTTACGTGGATGATGGAAGTCAATGAATTTAAATCAGTTTCAATTTTAACAGTTTCCAAAACCGAAGAGGATGGCTGCTTCTAATATTACGATATATACTGGAGGAAGTAATAAAATAAAACGATTTTACATCTCCAGGGGAAACGAACGTTTTTGTCGAATGGGAAAAGTCGCGAGCGACTTCTCATTCCGCGATAAAATCGGGAACGTTTTACGACAATCTTCTATTCGATTACCTACCGTTAAACAACAATCTTAAAAACTCATTCCTTACAGTTTCCGGGCCCAAGTTGTGTTTACGCAGTTTCACAAAACCCACGACGGCCACTTAAACGGAGTTTTTATGGTTATATTTATATCTATGTATGTGAACAGTTTAGAAAACTAGTAGAAAGTAAATGGGTTTAAAAATCATAGAATCAAAGAATGTTCAAAGAAATGGAAAAGAAAACCAGATGCTAACAAAGAGATTTGTCGGCTTTTGAGTGGCAATGCGAACCCAGCAAAGCGAGGGTCACCCACGACTCACGAGGCGAGATTTATGTAAAGATTTGTCGTGCCGGTTCTTGCGGCACCACACGTTCAGATGTTTGTAATGCAGTCCGAAGAAAGGGTGCTCGTAGGGAAAAGTAAGAGTATAGGTGACCGCGAGTGGCCCGCTCTGCGCCGCCGCATAATGAACTGGTCACGTAGGCACATTTCGTATTATTTCCCTGGGACGGCTCACGTGACTTGAATAAATGTGGGCGGCAGCTCCTCGGCGGCTCGCGACCGTCACCTCCTCGGACCCTCCACAAATAAACCGCTTCACGCACGATTCGCCGTCGGAGATTCATTATTCTAACTCTTACCGATCCATAATACATTACCCAACTTTTTTCTTTCAAATACGTTTTTATTTGACCAATCTTTATCGGTATCCTCTTTTCGGTCTACGATTTACATCATGCTGAAGTTTGTGGGGAAATCTCTATATTCATTTTTAGGGTTCCGTTCCGTAGGGTCCAATGGAACACATTATTTTTTGGGCAACCTAGTAAGTTGGTATTTAATTTTACATCGCCTCGCGGTAATCTGACCTTAAGGAAAGTAATGGGTAAAGTTTACGACTATTCTTCTGAATGTTGGGATGATTACTTGACATCTTGTAGGAACAAATGACTGTCGCAGAATAAATAATAGTATTTAGTTTGGGGGTTACCCCCAAATGGCCTCCAACCTTTACTTATAGCCATCCCGAGCCTCGCAGACCTGGTCTACACCTGAAATCGACACCAATATATAAAAGTGAAACGTAGTCTGTTTGTTTGTTTGGGGAGCTTCCACGTCAAAACGGCTGAACTGATTTCGATGAAACTTTGTAAATAGGTAGGTACTGTATAATGTAGAGACCAATATAGGATATTTTTTATCCGGGACAATTGTAAGTTACCGAGTGAAAGCTTCTTTTTTTTAATTGTACTGACGAACACATTGTACAGATTAGTTCAGAAAATAAAACTAGATGGCTGTGCTACACGGGTCGTGTTTTCTGATTCATGGTGACAAGATACTCTGAGCCGAGCACATAGAAGGTTCAAAATTAATTTAGTTCCGAATATTCAAACTGGATGGCTATGGCTTAAAGGTCAACAAGAAGTGCCTTGTGTATTGAAAAAACCCGGAAGTGCATAATTCACTATACTCACTAGTGAAACGTTGTCGGTTTATTTCTATGTTTGGAGCGCTTTTACGCGATAACGGCTGGACCAAATTTAGTAAAAAAAATACGTGGATAACGTATACAATACAGACCAACATAGGATAGTTATTATCCCGTAAACTTGTACACGCGGGCAAATTCGCGGGGCGCAGCAAGTACTCAATATATCTAGCAGTGATCATTATTATCAATTTTTAATACAGGATATGTCTCACTCAATTCGAAGTTATGATCAATTTAGATGAATATTCAAATGTACATTCTAACAATCTGATCTAATTTTATCTAAGCTTCCGTTTTAACGCCGGAATTTTAATTTAATCCCGAGCTGCGCGCTCTCGGTCACCATGTAAAAAGTAGGTTTGTTACTAGCAAGAATACATAGAAAGTAGTATCCAATACTTCGAGTAATAGTTCCTATTAATTCGAGTATGGAAGCTGGTATTGAATATTTATGCAAGCTCTTCAGAAGTTCGTGGCAAAATGCTATTGAGCAACATGAAGCAAAAAGTGTTTATACGCATGTAGAAAACATGTCCAAATACATATTGTGTCACATTTTTAGCAGCTCTCTGCGAATGAAATAATAAAAACATTACTTGAGGTGACCGCACATGCTCTCGGACAACAATATTAGACGTGTAAGTAGTTTATTGTAAGGCAGCCTCGCTCATAACAACCCACTTTCCTAGGGATAATGTCGACCAACCAGAGACGTTATGTTTATTTGAGACAAAGTCTACGACGTAATGCTGTCGTGCAGATAAGTGGAGTCGGAATATTATCTTCACACTCGTGTACTATTAACATTTACTTTATTACATATAATAACGTCATTGTCTATTAAAGTCTTAATATTAAGCTGTGTACCAAATTTTGGCAAATCAATAATAGTAATGATGTGGCTCTAGACCTCGCGAGTACAAACTTTTTTGCAAACAATCTAGCGGTGCACAGGTACCTTAATGTAAAACTAACATTAATAACCAAGGTGCTTCATCAATCCCTACCTAGTGGGTAAAGGTCTGATTCCACTGGTAGAAACCTAAAAGTGAGAAATTTACTGCATTTAGAGGAGCTCCCCAAATCAAAAATTCCCAAAGACAAAAAATACCTAAATATTCGTTTAATTCCAAGTTTCGTCTAGATCGGTTGGGAAATGCGACATGTAGAGGAGAACAGAGAACAAAGCATTTTTGCCCAAGCTGAAACGGAGAGGAACAACGCGCAACGCGCGCGCTTTGCGCTCGCTCAGTCAATTAATGGAAAACAAATGAGTAGTGTAAAGTTAAGTTAAATACCTTGGATTTCCTCGCAACGCTGCGTGATGAAGCGCGTTGAAACCGTTGTTGTTGGTGAGCGTCATGTCAGCCCCGTGCTCGAGCAGCAACGTCAGCATGTCGTCGCGTTTCTTGGAGATGGCGTCGTGCAGCGGCGTGTCTCCTTCCGAGTCCTGAAACAAAACACATTCTACGTTGTACTGTTCACGAGTGAAAGTTTTAATTAAACGTATTTCCAATCGACTCCGGGTCCATAAACTAATCCGGTAGACAAGCCTCAAGACTGGAATCCGGTGGCAGCTGCGACGACATTTCTGCTGCTGAATTATAAAGCATCGCCCGTCTCGAGTATCGCGACAATTTTCTAAAACATCAAACCGCTCGAATGAATAATTGAGGCAGCGAAGAAGGCGTTTAGGGCGTGGATTATAGCGGCTTGCATAATTTATAAGCGTCTCGGAGTGGTTTGCAAGCGGCGAACGGCGAGATTGGGTGCGATGCGAAGCGATGCGCTGTCGGGCACACAGGCGAAATCAGAAAATGGTGTCGAGTTCCGTAATATAGGGCGAGTGACGCAAAAAGCGCGGCCACCGCGTCATTATCATAATCACCGCCGCTGCGTGCCGCTACGGTGCCGCCCAAGCCGTTTTGCTTTGTGAACGTGCATTAAGAGACCCGGCCGTTGTGCTCTGTCATTCTGCAATTAATTTGCAAGGGGTCTTAAGACGAGTAATTTTCATTTCCAAAAAGCGTCGACTACACTCGAAATCACAACACAGATAATGAACATCTCGTTCATTGTGATACATACAAACGTTGTATTTTGATAAATTGTTAGACAACTAAGGCTGGATTCGATCAAATGAGAGTGAATTTTATTCTTAGAATAGTAAGCATTGACAAATGACGGTTATTCCGTCATTTCTATGCCACTATTCTAATCCAGCCTAAGATGTACACAAAGAGGTACTTTTTTAGAATACTAGCTTACGCCCGCGACTTCGTCCGCGCGGACTACGGTTTATCGCGAAAAACAGCATCCTCTGTTCTTCTAGGATATAAAAAAACAGTGCAAAATTATAGCCCTTGATGTTTTTTGACAGACTTGTTATTATTTCGTTTCCATGGCAACCCATTCATTACAGCGAGTAATTGAATCAACATTTTCCAGTTTTCCCGTGGAAACTTACAATTTTTCGGGATATAAAGAGTCCCAAGTTTTATTCCGGGGTATAAGTTATCTCCATTCCAAATGTCATCAAAATCCGTTCAGCCGTTACCGCATGAAAGCTCCCCAAACAAACAAACAAACAGACAACGTTTCACTGTTATATATTGGTGTGGATTAGCAGAAACTGCGGTACGGCACTGCACACTGGTGGTTCTAAAATGACCTGTTTCTACTTTAAATCCCCCCACTCTAGTTCTCTTTATATATTGTACTAGATGCGCCCGCGGCTTTTAGATGTATCGTAGGTTAACCATGTTCTTACTTACAAATTACCGTTTATACCTCATTCAATACCAAATTCCAAACCTCCTAGGTTTTGGAATATGCATGAAAAGATATTCCAAATATATTTTTTATAGGTGTTTCTTTATTTCAATCTGAGTTTAAATTACAATGATTGTCATTGTGATTAACAAACTTTTTGTTTTACGGAACGGAACCACACAATCTATATACTTATAATAAAACTGTAACAGGTCCAATTCTGTACATTGACGGTATTTAGTAAAATGTTTTTGGAGGCTGTTCTGTATTCCATACTGAAGCCAAAACTGTATTTTTTTTCATTTTTGTCTGTCTGTCTGTCTGTATCTTGGCTAGGCATCACGCCGAAACTACTCAATGAATTTAAATGAAACTTGGTATGATTTAAGTTTATACTACGAGGTAGGACATAGGATACTTTTCATCCCGAAAAATTAATCTGTTCCCACATATAGATAGGGGTTGAAAGTTGTGTAATAAAACACTTAACTACTGAACGGATTTT
Source organism: Alsophila aescularia (assembly GCA_946251855.1). NCBI lineage: Eukaryota > Metazoa > Arthropoda > Insecta > Lepidoptera > Geometridae > Alsophila > Alsophila aescularia. Next base: position 56,686,024 of record OX276375.1, read on the forward strand.
GATGCACCTTGGCACAATTATAGGACACAGGATACTTTTCATCCCGAAAAGTTATCAGCTCGCGCAGGATAGGGGTTGAAAGTTATTTCAACGAATACTTATCACGCTGAAACTACTAAACGGATTTTGATGCAATTTGGCACAGTCATAGTTTACATGATGGGTGGAAATTGAGGATACTTTCATACCGAAAAATTCCTGCAGAATAGGGGTCCAAATATAAAGAAAAAACAAGATATTTTGTACACTTTTTTGGAGGCTTTTATATATTCAATACTGAAGCCAAAACTGTGTTTTTGTCTTTCTGTCTTTCTGTGTCTGTCATGGCCGCGCATCACGCCGAAACTGCTGAATAAATTCAAATGAAACGTGGCATGATTTGAGTTCATACTACGAGGTAGGACATTGGATACTTTCATCCCGATAAATTAAAGGGTACCCGCAGGATAATGGTATTTTTTTACTTTACCCATCATGATGAGACTCAGCAGTTGGTATCCAAGGTACTCAACTTTTTTTTTAATGATTTGCAGCGCCCGACACTTTTTTTTTTTCTTTCGGACTAGGCAATCGTTTGACCACAATCTCACCTGATGGAAAACGATGATGTGGTCGAAGGTGTAGCACGCTTGCGTAGTAGATACCTATTCAATCTTGACTTGAAAGGATAATTCAAACTTTCTGGGTACAGCTAATTCGGAGCATTCTATTATAGCACCACATCTCGACTTCACCCGCGTTACAGTTTAATTAAATGTAAGTACAATAGGACTAGGGCCGGTTTTCCGTAGGGCTATATACCGAAACCCCTAATTGAGAATTTTGACCTAGCTCGGAGAATCTCTAGTTAGGACAGAAAATTCTATAGGTACTATATATTATGTGCTCTAGGTTAAGTAAGACTTCCGCACGCGTTGAGGAATGAGAAGTGAAACCATAATCGCGGGTACATTATAGCTGGCAGCCTTGGGAAACCATTCAGATGGCAGTAATTCAGCGCAGCTCAACCACAGACACCGAGTAATTTCGCGCAGAATAGCAGCATTAAATATTAATCGTATTGGCATATAGATGGCCGTTACCGGTAATTCATCCCGTTGTGCACCGCCGCATTACACGCTGATGCTAATTATTTGATTGTTGATAGTTCGCTATGGTGTAATCACCTGGAACGATCTATATGAACAGTACTAATTAGGCCCGCGGCTTCAACGAGAGCTTTACATTTTCTTTAGGAAATAATGAACGCGAAGAAACGTCAACCTTTCCTTATCCCGTCTACTCGTTTGGTTGTAAAAAGAAATAGCTAAAATGAAGACGCCGCAGGCTGTCAGGTACAAACGTTTCAAACAGAAGTCGAGGAGATAGCGGGATCGCTGGTAAACACGCTACGGTGTGGTGGAAGAATAAGTGTTGAGGAGAAATGAGAAATTTGATTTAGGCGGCAATATACGCAGGTGCACATGAAATGCAGCCACCGCCACGCCCGAAGCCCGAGCGCCCCGGCATAAATATCTACACGAGTGCTACACGAAGGAGTTGACGGCCTCATAACAGACTCACCCGCCGTCAAGATATTTTAATTTAAAGCGTTAACACGTGCGAGCCACAATCACAAGTTTTATGATTTAATAAAATTTTAGCGCGTTACCGTTTGAGTGCACGTAAACTAAAACACCCACCCACTTGAATTAATCTGCCGACAAATTTTCAGGGTTCCGTAAGTGACAGAGTCTCTAGAAGTAGTGCAACATGTTGGAAACTCTCAATGAAAGTGCTTTCAGGTAACCTG